>CM064525.1:46033162-46187448 GCA_032716605.1 Paralithodes platypus | reverse complement strand
TATATATATATATATATGTATATATATATAGAGAGAGAGAGAGAGAGAGAGATATAATATATACAAAGGAGTACAAAGGAAATCAAGCAACAACAGATCTAGTGACCCTTCTAGGTTGCTTGTCCTCCAAAACACTGAGGATCAAGTGTCCAAACAGTGGTTTAAAGTGGATAAGGGAACATTGGAAAGGGAATTACTGCCCTGGAACTAATGTCCGTGGCAGGATTAGGAAGTTAGTAGGGGACAGATGGGTTAGTAACTGAGGGGGGGATAAAATAAAGTTATTAATTTACAAACGCAGTCAGTCGCGGGTTTGAAGCGAGATATTTGTCTAGGCGGAGTTTAAATGAATCAACGGTGATGCAGTCTATAACGTTTCGGGGAAGCCCATTCCACAAGTTGACAACTCGATTGAAGAAGAAATTCTTAGATTTCGTGTGAGTTAAAAGATTTACCAATAATTTTGCAACCGTTTCCCCGCGTGTATTAGATTGGTCGATAGTGAAGTACTTACTACAGCTCATATTGTCGATGCCTTTGATGATTTTGAACACTTGAATTAAGTCACCTCTTAATCTGCGCTGGGTTAAAGGAAATAGATTTAATTCTCTAAGACGCTCTTCGTATGGTTTGTTCTTTAGGCTAGGTATCATTTTGATAACTCTACGTTGAACTCGTTCTAGCTTGTTTATATCTTTTTGGTAATAAGGGCACCAGGATTGAACGCAGTATTCCAGAAGAGGGCGGACTAAGGAATTGTAAAGGGTTAGGATAACTTCTTTGGATTTATGCTCAAATGACCTGCCTATAAAGCCAATTATGTTGTTT
Organism: Paralithodes platypus; assembly: GCA_032716605.1. Taxonomy (NCBI): domain Eukaryota; kingdom Metazoa; phylum Arthropoda; class Malacostraca; order Decapoda; family Lithodidae; genus Paralithodes; species Paralithodes platypus. The sequence goes on along the minus strand of CM064525.1, from coordinate 46,186,620 downwards.
GCCTTCTTAACAACTTCTGAACATTGTTGACTCGGTTTTAGGTTACTCGATATTGTTACTCCCAGATCGGTTTCTCTGTTTACATTCTTAAGCTGAGTGCCATTCATCGAATAGTTTGCTTTCTCATTTAGGTATCCGATATGTAGTACTTTACATTTATCCGCCATTGAAACTCATTTGCCAAATTTGGGCCCAACATGACAATTTATCTAGATTGTGTTGCATATCGTCAACTTGTTCTTTTGAGAGTAACGCTATTTGCAATTTTTGTATCGTCAGCAAATTTTGAGATTGTACAGGTGAGGCCCTCATCTATGTCGTTGATGTAAATTAGAAAGAGAATTGGTCCTAGTACCGATCCTTGGGGTACCCCGCTACTTACATTGGTCCATTTAGATGCCTTACCGTTTATGACTACTCTTTGCTTTTGTCGCTGAGCCAATTTTCTATCCATTTAAACACACCGTCTTGTATTCCATGCGCTTTTAGTTTTAGCAGTAAAACTTTGTGGGGAACTTTGTCAAAGGCCTTTTGAAAATCAAGGTATATAATATCTACAGCTTTACTCTCATCGTAGAGGTTGAGGATATCGTGGAAGAAGTCTAAGAGGTTTGTTAAACAGGAACGTTTTTTACGAAAGCCCGTGTTGAGTATCTTTAAGTATGTTATTTTCCTCTAAGTGATTTACGAGTCTGTCTCGTATGACCGTTTCTAGCATTTTACATACAACTGAGGTTAAGCTAATTGGACGATAGTTACTGGGTAGGGATTTGCTGCCTTTTTTGAATATCGGTGTTACGTTGGCTAGCTTCCACTGATCAGGCATAGTTCCAGACTGCAAGGATTTATTGAATAGTAATGTCAGTGGTTTGGAGAGCTCATCCTTAGCTTCCTTCAGAACTCTAGGCGAGATTGTATCAGGTCCAGGCGTTTTATTTACCTTGAGTTTATCTAAACAATTCAATACTTCTCTCTCTGTAACGGTGATATTGCTTAAAACATCTGAATTATCAATCTGAATCGGCGATGGTGTAGGGATATCACTGAGGTCTTCTGTTGTAAAAACTGATGCAAAGAAGGTATTGAGGGCATTACTCATTTGTACTTCGTCTTTGGTGTATTCTCCATTTTCATCGACTAACAGTCCAACAGTTGAAGTAACTACTTTTTTCTTTCTGATATAACTATAGAATTCTTTCGGGTTTGTTTTACTTTGATTTGCAATATGTAACTCTAAGGTCTTTTTACTTTGCTTAATTAACTTTTTTGCTTTGCGTCGTAGCTCTACAAATTTCACCCGTTCTTTTTTTCGTCATTTTGTGAGGATTTTAATCTATCATTAGCAAATTTTTTAGCAAGCAGGCAGTTTGAAATATTATTATGGCCTGGACGCCGTATTTTCGATGGTATGCAGTCTTGCACTGCTTTTAGGTAAGTAGTTTCGAATAACTTCCAAGATGTATTTATGTCGTTATTGTTAATTAAAAAGCTCCAGTCAGTTTCTTTAAACATAGCTCTAAGTTTATGGAAGTTTTGCTTTCTTGAAATTAGGGACTTTTCGATGCTACTATTTGGTTCGTTACTAGTAAACTTTAAAGTGAAAGTTATCGTACGATGGTCGCTGTTACTGAATTCATCACCAACATTCAAATTCTCTATTAATTCTTCTTTTGTTGCAAGTACAATGTCAAGAACGTTATTACCACGGGTCGGCGTTCGAACAAATTGATAAAGCGAACTCTCTTGCAAGTTCGTATACAAGTCATGTCCGGAGTGTGAAGTAAGAGTATCGCCCCACTTGGTCATAGGTAAATTAAAGTCGCCAAAAATTACGGTATCTTGTGAGTTACTTACATCTGCAATTTGTTCATACATTTCTCGGTCAGTTTGCACTGATTGAGCTGGAGGTCTGTATATTAATACAAGTATTATTTTTGTACCTTTATTATTCTTTATTAGCACAAAAGATGCGTCGACGTTCACAATTTGAGGTTTTGACAAGAGGGTAGGGTTAAGACTTTCTTTGATATAAAGTAAAACGCCAACCTCCATTTCGATTTATTCGGCTTTTCTCAAACATTACATAACCGGGAAGTGAATACTCTGCTAAAATGTCTCTATCTTCTGTATTGAGCCAAGATTCTGTTATGCCAATCACATCATAATTTTCTGTAAAACACTAGCTCCTCTAAATCTGAAAATTTATTGCGTATGCTACGAGCGTTTGCATAGAAAACCTTTAAATTTGTTATTTTAGAACTCACGGAACGCTCTTTAATAATATTTTTGGTTCTTGTCGGATCTACATTTATGTTCATGGCTGTCCTCGGTCCTCGCTGTCTTCGGTCCTTATCGCGGGGGGTCCTCGGTTGCCTTTGGTTTTTTCTTGGCGTTGAAAGATTTATGACACTGCTGCTTTCTTCTCTGATGGCGTTTTTTGATCCATGGCTGCGGACTGCTTCGTGTAGGAGACGACCCATGCGTGCTGAACCCACAGGGTTTAGATGAGTGCCATCCTTGCGGAAGAGAGTAGGCTGGTTGTAGAAGTTGTCCCAGAGGTTGATGAATTCAACTTCTTCCCTCAGACACAAATATTTTAGTCGGCTATTTGTGCTGAAGGCCTTGTCGTAGAATTTATCAGGTGCGTCGATCTTGGGGAGAATGCCTGAGATGATGATATTCCTTGACTTGTTTTTGTAGTGCTGGATCATCTTGCGATATTTCTCCATCAACTCTTCGGATCTGGTGCGCATGACGTCATTTGAACCAGCATGGATGACAAAAAGGAATTTTCATTTGCATCCTTTGTGGTATCTTCGAAGGCTTCCACAATGTCGTCCAGTCCAGCTCCTGGGATGCAAAATCTTTTTCGTTGATTTGGGACTCTGTCGCAGAACTCTTCGACCTGTCCTCGTAGGATGGAATCCCAACGAGCCTGGTCTCTTCTGGTTCGTCTTCCATCTCTACCAATATCTCAAATCTGTTTGACATTGTGACTGGTAGATGAGACCTTTTCTGCGTTGGCCGTGCACCGTTCCTCACTGGTGTAAATCCGGAAACCTGTGGTGGCGGGACTCTACGTACAGGTCGGGTCGAGGAGTGGTTAGAACGGGGGCGAGGGGTTGGTACTGTTCGTGCTAGCAGGCTTCTTGCACGAGGAGTGGGGCAGAGTCTAAGGTGACCAGGGCGGTTGCCCTGGTTTGATGTCGGCTCAGGTTCGTCAGAAGCATCTGCTGCAGTGTCTACTGCAGGTGTTGGATTGTTGGCAGATGACGTTGGGGCGGTGGTGGATGCTGGAGTTGAAACAATTGGAGTTAGTGATACTCCAACGTTGAGTGTTACAAACTCTTGGAGTGATTCCAGCTTCCTGGTGATGGCATTGATCTTGTTGTGGGCTTCATCCAATTTTGCTGTCAAATCCTCTCGTTGCTGGCAGAGTCGGCAGACTTGTGGATCGGCAGGAGCAAACATGGAAGCACCAAACCTACCGGCGCAGTTCGTACAGGCACGAGGCATGGTGACGATCACTTTCTTCAGATCACTTCACTCACTTAAAAACACTTAACTCACTTTAAAAAACACTAAACTCACTTTAAAAACACTAAACTCACTTTAAAAACACTAAACTCACTTTAAAAACACTTCACTTACTTAAATAGGCCTAACCGAAAACAAAAAAATTGAAATACACACAAATAGGTTATCAGCGGTGATAGCCTAACCGAAAATTAAAACAAAACAAAATTAAATTTGAATACGCAGTGATAGCCGAACCGAAATTTTGTTTATGTTTATTTAAACAGAAATAGGCCACCAGGGGTTATAGCCTATCCTAACCGAAAACAAAAATTATGAAATACCGGTACGCAGAAATAGGCCACCAGCGGTGATAGCCTAACTGAAAATTTAAAAATTGAAGTACGCAGAAATAGGCCACCAGGGATGATAGCCTAGACTAACCGAAAACAAAAATAAACGAAAACAAAAATTATGAAATACCGGTACGCAGAAATAGGCCACCAGCGGTGATAGCCTAACTGAAAATTTAAAAATTGAAGTACCGTACGCAGAAATAGGCCACCAGGAATGATAGCCCAGACTAACCGAAAACAAAAATAACCAAAAACAAAAAAGTATGAAATATGCAGAAGTAGGCTACCAGGGGTGATAACCTACCTAAAAAAGCTAAACAAATATATATATATATATAATAGAATATGTAACTAAATATACAATTCACCAAATAGAGATTATATAAAAATAAAGTGTAACTGCACACAAGGGGTTAATATACTGTATCAACAGATGGCACTGGTGTCACTGTAGGCTAGTCAAGCAGGATTATATTTAGATAAACAAAGTTATCAGTCAAAGGTTACTACAAGATCATGCAAGCAACAACTAAAATTACAGATATATATAAATTCAGTAGGATACTGAATACGATAACTACTAGGGTTAATAAGAAAATACAAAGCTAGGTCGATTAGAGGTGCGCGTGCGTCGTCTGCTACAAGCTAGGATAACAAATGTAAACAACAATGTTTATCAGTCAGAAAAGCAATAAAATAACATGCACGGCAACTACAGAACTCTGTGGAGGTTAAACAAGCACTTAACTACTGTTCATGCAATGAATAAAGGGAATTGGGATATGAAATACTCAAATTAGGATCGAGTTTTCTCAGTGGCGATGCGGAGCTGTTGGCGATGCTAAAGCCGGCGGGTGAATGCCGTATATATATATATATATATATATATATATATATATATATATATATATATATATATATATATATATATATATATACTGTACAGTTAGATAGTAACAGATAGATAGGTTGACAGATAGATTGATAGGTATATTGGTAGATAGTCACAGATAGATTATTTGATAGATAGATAGGTAGATAGTCACAGATATATAGATAGATAGACAGATCGTTATATATAAAGATATATAGTAACATATAGATAGGTTGATAGACATATTGTTATAGGGATAGGTAGACAGTCACAGATAGATAGGATGATAGATACATTGTTACATATTTGAGATAGATATAGATAACATAAGGCAGAAAGATACACATGCAACTAATCAGGCACATTTAATAAATATATAAGTAAATTAAGGGGAGATGGGTCGTTTTTCTGCTCCCCCTTTTTCCTCATGTTTAGCCCCGTTAGTTTTCATGTTTTAAGACGTTCGCCCCATTAGTTTGTCGATTTTAAAATCCTTCGCCCCATTTATATATCAATTTCAAGACCTTTAGTGCTATTTAGGTGTCCATTTTTTCCTGGCGAGCGGTAGCGAGCCTGTAATTTTAAGAGAAACCGGCCTTCGGCTACGACATTTGTCTATCGAAAAATTTACCAACTTATCTTGATGGGGGGTCTAAGGAGTGTGTTTTGTTAAGCTTGATGGAGGTCTAGCGAGGAAAATAAAAAATAGACCCACCCAAATTATTACTGTTCCGTTACAAATATAACCAATCAACAACTTCTATATTGATCCTTACGAGGCTGTCCGATAATAAGATAATAAGGATGAACTACCGCGGAAAGCGATTGTAGAGGCACATATAATTTTCTTAAATATGCGATCGGGAATTAAGAGAGAGAGAGAGAGTGTGAGAGTGAGTTCTCAGGTAGCTTCACTCACTGTTTACAAGAATTACCATAGTAAAAGCTTGCAAATATTAGCTTTCCACTCTTACTGCTTCCTTGTTAGTTCCTTACTTTATCGTCCTCTCTACTTACTTCTTTCCCTTCCTCTTCCCATCCCTTCCTTCCTCTCTCTGGCTAAAGCTTTCTTGTTACTCTCAATCTATATATTTCTGCGCTGTTTATCTCTCCCCTAATTCTACTGACTATCCAAAATTCTTTGACTATCTAACTTCTAAAGTGGAACACATTCTATCCATCTCTCCTTTCGCAGAAATCTCCATCTTAGGATATTTCAAGGTTCACCACCACCAATGGCTCTCCTCTGTTTCCACTGACCAACCTGGTGAACAAGCCTACATCTGTTCTATCCTAAATGACCTACAGCAGTTAGTCCAGCAACCCACCCATAACCCAGATCGCTTTGGAGATCGGCCCAACATTCTTAACATATTTCTAACCTCTAACCCTTCTGCTTATACTATACATCTTTTCTTTCCTTTGGGCTCCTCGACCATAAACTTATCTCTGTCACCTGTCCTATCTCTCCGGTACGGCCACCTGATCCTCCCAGCCGGCGGCGCATGTGGCACTTTGGCGCTGCCGACTGGGAGGATCCTCAGCCATACTTCCTTGATTGCCCATGCAATGACTTCTGCTTCCGAGGGCGGGGACCGTCGGAGAGTGCTGAACGCATTACCGAGGTAATCCTCTCGGGCATGGAAGCATATATTCCATTTTCTTTCTCTCAGTTTAATGCAAAAAAATCTTGATTCACTCTCGCTTGTTCTACTGCTGTCCGCAATATGGAGGAAGCATTCAAACGGTACCTATGCCTTCAAACTCAAGAATCTCCTACTTCCTATGTTTCTGCCCGGAATCAAGCCAAATATGTTCTTCGACTCGCCAAACATTCTTTCATCAGAAGTAAATGCACTGAACTATCCAACTCTAACTCTTCCCAAGCCTTCTGTCATCTAGCCAAAAACCTCTCCAACAATATTTCTTCTTTGTCTTTCTCTTCTCTTTTCCACTCTGATGGCACACACCATCACTTCTTCCTCTGACAAAGCTGAACTCTTCGCTAACACTTTCGCTAGAAACTCCACTTTGGATGATTCCGGTGCTATTCCTAGCTCTCAACCCCCCCTCTCTCCTACTTATGCCTACAGTGCATTCATTCGACATATATCGACAGGCCCCGCCCACTTCCCCAACCGTTATCATACGGCTGGCATGACTGTGCGAGGTAGGAGTGTCCAACAGTTCGTCAAACGTCAGTTCAGTTCCCTCCCGTCTTCTGAAGGGGGAAGTACGCTCATATTAAATGTACGCGGCGCTGAGCAAAAAAAATAACCCTCCAACGTCGTCACTGTTGACTGTGGAGAGAGAGACACATCTCCCGTACCAAACTATTATGTATCTATAAAGCACAACAGGATATTTTGAATCTATTAAAAGACTGTTCTTCGTTTTACATTGCATGTTCATTATTGAGCTAACAAAATCGGAATGGAAATTGTTTCTGTTCGGTAGTTGGAGGCGAGATTGTTTACACTTCTTTCGAAAGTCGCTTCAAAGCCTGCTCTCCCCTGGCTAAATGATGTGAAGCCAATTCTTTAACACCTTACGAGCGGCCTATGCGGTTTATTTATGTGTACCGCACAGCGGGGTGTTTTTAGCCAAAATAGGGCTGTTTACGTGATCATTTTCATGCCTAAATAAGACCAGAACGTAAAACAAGTACCTATCCCTGAAAGGGCATAAACAGAGCTTTCGAATGACACCATAACGATCCTTGTATGATGGATAGTTTTCTTGCAATAACCGTGCAACGCGAGTGCAAAAAGCAGGTAATTCGGTACTTTCAGTACATAATTGAGTATGTAGCGAGTGAGAGAGGGAGGAGGGAGCTGAGATTTGTGTCAGTAGGTTCGCCGCGGTGGTCTGGAGCAGTCATACGCTCGCTAGTCTCCTGCCACCACTTGTCTCTCTCTCTCAGCCACATTACGTGCTGAAATTGCCACTCGAGTTATGTCGAGCGCCGCCACATAGTCCAGCTTTTTTTAACTCGACTTATGTTGCTCGCCGCTAAATAAGGGTTAATATGTATAGGAGCTATTGAACTATCTCACTTGACACTATGTAGGCTATATGAAACTATAGGCTATACAGGGTGTATTACTTTTCGACTCAAAACTTTACCAGTAAGCCTAGGCGGCTAGGCCTATTATTTCGGTCGATCCGTTTCGGGCGCAGTGCTATCGATCGATGGCGCAGATCCGGCATTGCTCAACCACTACCAGTGTGAGTTAATTTACGTTTGTGTCTTATTTGTATACATTAAATGTATTTTGTGTGGTAGATTAGGTTATAGTAAAGAGTAACTGCAAATATGCATGTACAGTATTAAAGCGCTCTAACATCGTATAATTAATTTTACTTGGAGCTCTTATCAGCTCCGTGGTAAGGTGACAAGTGACTTGTCCGAGATTGCGGTATGATAAGCTCTACTTCGTCTACGGCGCTGGTGGAAGCGGGCGGGGCCTGTCGATATATGTCGAATGAATGCACTGTAGCATCATCATTTCTTCCAAGGATGTACTTTCCACCCTCACTGGGCTTAATACTAAAAACGTGTATGGACCGGACGGTGTTCCTCCTGTTGTACTAAAAAACTGTGCTTCCATGCTGACTCCCTGCCTAGGCAACCTGTTCGGTCTCTGTCGCTCCTCTAACGTCTTCCCTTCTTGCTGGAAGTTTGCTCTCATTCAACCTGTCCCAAAGAGGGATGACCGCTCTCAACCCTCCAACTATCGTCCAATTGCTCTTATTTCTGGCATCTCAAAAGATTTTAAAACTATTCTTACCTCAAAATGTATTAAGCATTTATCTTTTCATAACCTACTCTCAGACCGACAGTATGACTTCCTTAAGGGTCGCTCTACTGGTGATCTACTTTCATATATTACTAACTCTTGGTCATTCTCCATTCGGGACTTCGGTGAGACTTTTTCTGTTGCGCTATACATATCAAAGGTCTTCGATAGAGTCTGGCACAAATCCCTCATTTCCAAACTACCCTCCTTCGGTTTCTATCCCTCCATATCTGCCTTTGTCTCTAATTTCCTTTCCTGCCGTTCCATAGCTGCGATTGTCGACGGCCACCATTCACTTCCTCAACCTATCAACTCCGGTGCTCCTCAGGGTTCAGTCATATCTTCAATTATCTTCCTATTATTCATTAACGACCTTTTCAACTGCACCTTCAATCCCATTCACTCATATGGTGATGACTCTACATAACCCTATTCAACTAGCCTTCTATAACATCATTCACAGCAGGAACTCAAAATCTCACGTAAGGAGGCCATAAAGCACCTATCTTCTGATCTCTTTACTATCTCTAATTGGGCCACAGAAAACCTTTTTACTTTCAATGCTTCCAAAACTAAATTTCTCCATCTCTCTAATCATCGCCTCCTTCCAGAAAACTATGACCTAATCATCAACAACTTACAAATTTACCCTTCATCTTCTCATAATATTCTTGGTGTCTCTTTCTTCTTATCTCTTTTGGAAAGATCATATTACCACTCTTGCTAAATCAGCTTCCCAGAAGCTGGGTGCGCTCAACCGCCTCCGGTGGTTCTTTACCCTTGCGCAGCTTCTTGCTCTGTACAGGGGCACAGTGCGTCCATATATTGAGTATTGTTCACTCGTGTGGGGATGATCCTCTCACACAGCACTTCTGGACAAAGTAGGAAAGAAAGCCTTTTGTCTCCCTCACTCATATATAGATAAACAAAACAAAAAACACAGTAGATAAAAATAAATTAAAATAACGAAATAAAAAAATATATGTATGCATGTGTATGTATGTACTGTATATACTCAGGCACATATTATCTCATAGCTGGGGATGGCCAACTCGATACAGAGCCCGAATAGAAACAACAGAACACACATAAACACACACACACACATAAATAAAGCAACTCACACACATCTAGGTAACCCAAGAGAAGACCCAGAGATCAGGAAACACCAGGGGCCTCCAGCAACCCCCAAGGTCACAGATCTCTCGGAAAGGCTCCGGTCTCAGCAGGCAGACACGCAGCGGAACCACACCACAATGCCTGCCCACCTTACTTGCAGGCATGGCCCTTCACAATACGCACAGGCACCGGCCTGACGGACTATTATCTAGTCCAACTGGCGCCCGACCCCCTCTCCCTTACTAACAACTGTCTCCTACTAACATCTAATCCTGCCACGGACATTTGTCCCAGGGCAGTCTTCCCTTTCCATTTTTCCCTTACCCACTCTAACTGTTTGGATACTTGACCATCAGTGTTTGGAGGGCAAGCAGTCTTGAGGGCTCGCTGGACCTGTTGTTGCTTCATTTGTACTCCTTTGTACTTATATGACCGCATTATCACTCATCTATTTATAAGCAATCTCCATTCCTATTCATTACCACTTCTGTTGCCTGTTCTCCAGTCATCTCTTTATCTTCCAACGCTTTTATTACATCTCTCCATCTCCTCTGAGGTTTTCCTCTATTTTCCCTTGTTTCTGACTTATATATTCTCTTTGTAAGCCTTTCATCTTCCATTTGTTCAACATACCAGCTCAGCACCCTTCTGTCCACTCTGGCCGACAAAGGTTCCTGTTGTCACACTCCTACGTACCTCTTCATTCCTCAATCTGTCTCTTCGAGTCACTCAACACATACTCCTCAAGCAGCTCATCTCATTCACATCCAACCTTCTTTTATCTTGTAACTAAATACAATATTGAATAAATACAATAGTATACAATATCTCTCATCTTCGTTCTTTACTATGAAATTCCCAGTAGATATTTTCTCATTCTGCAGGGGGCCTTATTTCCCTAACTAAATTTCATGGCGACCAAGCTTCCAAGGGACTGGTGGGTGGGTAGAGAGCCTTCTGCTTTGCTATCTCTACATTCCAATTTTGAACAAATCCCATGTTAGAATTAGTGCTTGTTTTTTGGTCTATGTATATATTTTTAAATTTTATTTTTGAGTTTCCTCGCTAGACCTTCATCAAACTTAAAAATCACCCCTCAGACCCCCTTTTAAGATACATTTGTACATTTTTCGGTAGAAAATGTCCCAGCCGAAGGCCGATTCTTTCTAATATTACAGGGTCGCTTTCGCTCGCCAGGAAAAAATCGACACCTAAATGGCACAAAAGGTCTTAATATTGACAAAGAAATGAGTCGAAAGATCTCAAAATCGCCAAACTAATGGAACGAACGTCTTAAAACTCCAAAACTAATACGATGAACATTAGAGAGAAGGGTGTCCAGAAAAAAGCGACTACCTCCCCTTAAACTTCTGACTGCATAGTTGGGACCGCAATGTCTGTGCACTCTGTGTACCTATGTAACTACATGTAACTCCCTTCCTCCTTTTGTTCTTCTACTTCCCTCCCTCTCTCCCTCCTTTCGTTCTTCCCTTCTTTTCCTTATTAGCTCTCCTTCTTATTCTTCCTCCCTCCCTCCCCTTCCCACCTTCCTTCCCTTCCCACCTTCCTTCCCTCCCTCTTTCCTTCCTTCCTTCCTTCCCCTCCTTCCTTCCTTCCCTATTCAGCTCCATCTTCCCTCCTTCTCCTCGCTCCTTCCTTCCTTCCCTCTTTCCTTCCCTCCCTCCTTCCTTCTTTCCTTCCTTCCCCTCCTTCCTTCCACCCCCTCCTCCTTCCTTCCCTATTCATCCCTTCCTTTCTTCCTTCCCCTCCCTCAACACCTCTATTGCTCTTTCCTTTAATTTTCTCCCCCCTCCCCCTCCCCCCGTTATTTATCTTCCTCCTCTTGTTCTACTCTTATTCAATTGTTCTAACTCCCTCCCTCTATATCTGTTCTTATCCTCTCTCCCCCCCCCCTCCCTCTCGCCCTGTTTCTCTCCCTCCTCCTTCCTTCCTTCCCTCCCTCCCACCTCCTCCCCTTCTCTCTCTCTCTCTCTCTCTCTCTCTCTCTCTCTCTCTCTCTCTCTCTCTCTCTCTCTCTCTCTCTCTCTCTCTCCTGCTCTTCCTCCACTACCACTTATGCTAATTATATTATATCATGCATTTCCCACTTACGCCACATTTGCATGTATACTACTGGAATATTCTTAGCTGACAACAAACTCCTCTACACACACATAAACTCACTCTCACTCTTACTCATACACACTCTCTCTCTCTCACACACACACACACACACACACACACATTTACACACACACACTCTCTCTAGTTAGGTTCTCTCTTCGCACCTTTAGCAGCAGACCCACCAATCCTCAGAGTGCAATACTAGATTTCCATCGTGCAAATTTTGAAGGCCTTCGGAGAAGCTTATCCCAGATCAGACTAGAGGGTGAGAATGTTAATGCAATTTGGTGCTCATTCAAACAGCAGCTTATGGATTGACTAGCTGTATTCGTTCCTACTAAACTTACCAAATCAGGCTTAACCCAACCAAAATGGTTCACAAGAGACATAGCTTCAGCAATTAGAAATAGAAAGGCTGCATACAGAAAGGCCAAAAGAAATCAAGACCAAAGTTATTTAGATTCCTTCAAAAATATGTGTAGAAGAATGAAATCTCTTATAAAGGAAGCAAAGTAGAATAAAGAACTAAGGGTTGCAGCCCTCTGAAAAGAGAGTCCTAAAGAGTTCTTCAGCTATGTGAAAAGCAGGAAGCCATTCAAAAGTGTAATGCCCTCGAAAAAATCCCGCAACCCCAATACTGTACTACCCGAGTTGACGTCTGGGATAGTGTAAAATAGTCGTTGATGGCGAAGTCTAATAAACCCATCACGTGAATCACCACGAGGCTATCACCTGGTTATTTCAAGGAGAACTAAGGTTACTATCCTATAGTACGTCCGTGGTAGTTGTTGTTGTTGTTGTTGTTCCCTAAGCTGCCTGGCCGAACAGCCCCGAGTCCCTGAGAAAGGCCATGGCCACGATTGGGCTTTCCCACAGAGCTCTCATTGAGTGTAGATTGTGTTGTTGGCGTAAGTGGTTGTGTGAAATGCAGTCTTCTATGATGTGTTTAATGGTATGGAGTGCTGTGTTACATCCCGGGCAGGCGTCGACAACGGAGTCATCCAGTCTCTTCTGATAGCTCAGGAGAGCTGGATGGTGTCCGCATATCAGCCTGGCCAGGTGGACTCTGTCCTCGCGAGGAAGGGAGGATTCGGAAGGATGGATTTCGGGAGGTCGTGCATGCAGCTGCGTGTGTTGTCTGTGAGTGAGTGGATGGATCGGTGAGAGATATGAGTATGGATGTGCTTCTGGAAGTTGGTTCGGGGTGGGCAGGGAGGGAGAGAGGACAATAATTGTGTGTGATACCGTGTGCTGGGTGTTGTTTTGATATTTCTTGGTGTCTGTGGGTGTGTTGCCATATAGTTTAGTGGGTGGTCTTGGTTCGTGGAGGCTGCTGCCAGGAATTGAGTGCCTCCCATGTCCAGATGGTCTTTGACTTTGAGGATTTTGGTTTCTTGATGAAGGTGATCTGTGGGTGCAGTAGCTGTACAGCCTGTAATGATCTTCAGGGCTTTGTTTTGAATAGTCTGTAAGGTCCTATGATGTGCCTCAGCTAGGTTAGAAGCCCAGGCTGGGCTTGTGTATTCCATCACTGATCTTATGTATTGTTTATATACTGTGGTGGTAGTTTCTTTGTTGTGTCCAAATTTTGTGTGAGCAAGTGACCTGAGGGCGTTAAGTCTGGGTGTCAGTTTCTTTTTAATGTTCGTGGTGTGCTGTTTGAATGTAATATGAGTATCATATGTTATTCCTAGGATTTTGGGTGTGTGTGTATGTGTTAGGGGTGTGTTGTTTATGGTGAGTTGAGGGATGTATTCGTGTTCTCCTGTCCAACTTGTGAGCAGGGTTGCGGTGGAATTTCCGTGGTAGTACAGTGGGTTAGCGCGCGGGTCTGGTTGACCTACGGGTGATATGGTCTCTAACCAGGCTTCGAACCCCACACCAGGCATCTCAAAACCTGGGGAGTTTTCAGGAGGGTAAAAATCCCTCAAGGGTTCGAGCCCCGCACCAGGCATCTCAAAACCTGGAGAGTTTTCAGGAAGGTTAAATTCCCTTCGCAACCAGTATTTCATTGGTGGCAGTCAAGGAACATGATCTGGTAGCTCCATAAAGCACCCATCACGTGGACCCTAAGAATATTGAGATTGCTGAGGTGATAGGGCTACGATACCTTACGACCTTAAAAGAGGCTAGGGACTAGCCTTGTTAAAGAAGGATGTAATGTAATGCCCTCGAAAAAATCCGCAACCCCAATACTGTACTACCCGAGTTGACGTCTGGGATAGTGTAAAATAGTCGTTGATGGCGAAGTCGAATAAATCCATCACGTGAATCACCACGAGACTATCACCTGGTTCTTTCAAGGAGAACTAAGGTTACTATCCTATTGTACGTCCGAGGTAGTACAGTGGGTTAGCGCGCGGGTCTGATTGACCTACTGAGGGGATATGGTCACTAACCAGGGTTCGAACCCCACACCAGGCATCTCAAAACCTGGGGAGTTTTCAAGAGGGTTAAAATCCCTCCAGGTTCGCGCCCCGCGCCAGGCATCTCAAAACCAGGGGAGTTTTAAGGAGGGTTAAATTCCCTTCGCACCCAGTATTTTAAAAAGTAGCATTGGACCTCTAAAGGATCCAACAGGCCAACTTCAAATTTTTGACACTGAAATAGCTAAATCCCTAAACGACTATTTTGCCTCAGTATTCACAAGGGAAAATACCAGTGACATGTCAAGTCCAGGATTAGTGCATGAGGGTGAAGTTCTTAGCAATATCAGATTTACCCCAGAGGATGTAGCAAAAAGAATAGTTAAGTTAAATAGGTTCAAGTCATCCGGCTCAGATGGCTTTCTTCCTCGAGTTATACGTGAAGTGCGAGATGAAATTGCACCTTTCTTAGCAGACATCTTCAATAAATCACTAGAAAACGGAGTAGTCCCTGAAGGCTGGAAATTGGCCATTGTGACCCCAATCTTTAAGAAAGGGGATCACGAGCGTCCCAAAAATTATCGGCCAATTAGCTTGACTTCTATTATAGTAAAACTCTTAGAAGGTATACTAGTAGACCAAATAGTTGACTACCTAGAAACCTACGATTTAATTACAGATTCCCAACATGGATTCAGGCGACACCGATTATGTCTTACTAATTTGCTGGAATTTTTCTATGAAATGCTGAGGGAGTGCGACAAAAGTAGAGCCATAGACATCCTATACTTAGATTTTCAAAAAACTTTTGACAAAGTGCATCATTGCAGGCTAGTGTCAAAAGTGAGTGCGCTAGGTATCAATACAGAGGTCACAAATTGGATAGAAAGTTGGCTAACAGGTAGACAACAACGAGTGGTAATCGATGGTGTTTCTTCTGAGTGGACTTCAGTCACTTCTGGAGTTCCACAGAGATCTGTCCTTGGCCCACTTCTGTTTATCATATATGTCAATGACATCGATATTGGTCTGTTGAATGTGATCTCCAAGTTTGCAGATGACATAAAGCTTGGAGTGAATGTGAAAAACCCCAAAGGGGTTGAACAGCTCAGGGTGGACCTTAACAGACTGGGTGATTGGTCGGAGACATGGCAGACGCCTCTAAACTTGGAAAAGTGCAAGGTGATGCATATCGGCCAAGCAAACCCCAAGTTATGCTATTCACTAATGGGAATGCCTCTGGAATTGACTGACTTTGAAAAGGATTTGGGTGTTCTGATTAGCAGTGACCTAAATTTTCCAAACAGTGCATTGAAGTAGAGAAGAAAGCTCAGAAATTATTGGGATATATTAAGAGGCAATTTAAGTATAGAAATAAGGAAATACTCCTCACACTTAACAACGCTCTAAAACGGCCTCTCCTGGAGTATGCATGTTCAATTCTGGTCTCCAGCACTCAAGAAAGATATAGAGCGACTGGAAAGAGTACAAGCTAGGGTTACAAAACGTATTCCATCGCTTTGAAAGTTCCTGATCTCTTCCCGTTGGAGACCCGCAGACTACGATGTCAGCTCATTGAAGTTTTTAAAATACTTAATGGGTTTGACAATGTGGATTATAGCAAAATGTGTAGACTCAATATGAATACAACACGCAACCATGGCTGGAAATTAAAATTGAAAAGGTTCAGCACTAGTATCTGTGGAAACCTTTTCACATTATAAGATCTGTTCTACCAGGAACAAACTTCCCTCCGAAGTTGTAAATAGTTCTTCAGTAGAGCAGTTCAAGAAGAGAGTAGACAGTATTTTGAACACACTGTAAAGAGTGTAGTGCACTAAACAGTCTCTCTCCTTCCACTTCGAGTATCTCCTCGGAATAGAACCAAGGTCTCGGAGATACTAACTATTCCTTGTAACTCATTGTAACTCTCCCACACTCATTCTCACACACACTTTCTCTTTCTCTCTCCAGTGTTAGTTCCCCCTCATCATGTCGTCTACCTCTCCCTTTATCTCTGTTTTCACCTATTATATTTTCCTTTAATCCCTGTGTTCATATAATCTTCATTACATGTACGATTTACGTTCATCGTTCTATATTTGTTGTTTGTTCTCTGCTTGTATGTTATTGTCGTTCTATTGTATGTATGTATGTATATACTCAGGCATATACCCCATAGCTGGGGGTGGCCGACTCGAGACAGAGCCCGAACAGGGACATAACACAACACAAAGAAAACTACACACAAATTCACACTCATCTAGGTCGCCCAGGAGAAGACCCAGAGACCAAGGATCACTAAGGGCCTCTAGCACTTCCCAGGCCCCAGACCTTCCGGAGAGGTCCTGGTCTCAGCAGGCAGACACGCAGCGAAGCCTTACCATCAAAAGCGCGCCCACCTCGCATCTACCTTTCCTATTCTTTACTATCATCTTTCATTTTTCCTTTATCTTCCTCTCTTCTCCGCTCTTCTCTCTTTCTCCCTCACGTACAGTTGTCCACATTAATTTGCATACACTTCAGGGTGGACAATTAGCATGATTGAATTAAAAGTTTTTCTTAAGGGGATATGGTCTATTTTTCTGGCCCCCCTTCTCCCTCATGCTTAGGTCCATTAGTTTTCAGATTTTAAGATGTTTGCCCCATTAGTTTGGCGTTTTATTAATGTTTGTTTGTTGCCAATATTAAGACAATTCATGTAATTTAGGTGTCGATTTTTTTTTTTCTTTTACGAGCAATAGCGAGCCTGTAACGTAAGAGGAACCGGCCTTTGGCCGGGAAATTTTTATATTGAAAAATTTACAAATTTATCTTAAAGGGGGGTCTTGGGGGTGTTTATTTAAGCTTGATGGAGGTATAGCTAGGAGGAAATTGAAAACATAATACAATTATAAATACTTAATCAAATATATAAGCCAATCACCCTTATGCTTGATCGAGGTCTAGGGAGCAAACTAACACCCCCACATACCAACTACTATCCAATACTCAACCCCCCCCCCCCTCTCCCCCTTAAACCAACTACTATCCAATACTCAAACCCCCTCCCCCTTAAACCAACTACTATCCAATATTCAAACCCCCCTCCCCCTTAACCCCTCCAACCCGGATGGGCTCTTGAACGCCCATAACAACCTCGGCCCGCGCAACCCGGAAGGGCTCTTGAACGCCCATTGCTTGCATGCGTGCTTTCGAATGCCGCGCGTACATTTTCGGTATCGGGGGACGGTAGGTGGCGCCACCAGGCGTAAACTCCGCCACAGCAACAGTATCTACCCCGACGCCATCATGTACAGTACGCCAAATAGTGATTCCGCTGTGTCCGATACCGTGCTTCCTACGACGCCCTTGCTTGTTCGTCGCGCCTTACCCCGACGCCATCGCCTAAATGTGTTATCTCCCGGAGGTATTGAGACGACATTGAGACTTTATGAGCGAGCTGATGCCAAGCATAATGTTGATGATGAAGTCAGTGACGATTCCAGTAATTATAAGTCGAGTGATTATGGCCATGAGAGTGATAAAGAAGAGCAATTCCTGGGATTTGCGAGAGAACATGACAGTGATGAGAGTGATGAAGGTGATGTACCAGTTGTTGAGGAAGCTGGTTTACCTAAAGACAGTGAACTTGAGAGAGTGAGCGAGTGGGAGAGTTCAAGGTCACTCACCAAATTTCGCTTAAGTGACACGACGCCAAGCCCTTCCCCAGGTAAATCGCCTTTCAAGCTACATTTGTATAAGCAGAAAATACTTGAGAAGGCGGCCGCGGCAGCTAGGGAACAAGCAAAACTACTTGGTGAGGATGAGGCTGTGAGTGAGGGTCAGCGTGGTGACCCTTCTCGTCCGCCATTGTCTCCCTTATCTACCCACGCCACCCAAGATGACCCGGATGCCCCGCATTCTTCCCCACCACCCCCACCATTGCCAAGGGTTGAGGACCCCACACTTTCGGCCTATTTGCCTCCTAGGTTCCCCGACAGGAGACATACTGCTGCCGAAAAGGGGAAAGGTAGGAAATATACCAAGAAAATTAAGAAAAGTAAGAGAGTTTTGTTCGAGGCTCCCGCGGCGTCCACCCCGGCCGGCCCCAGCCATACGTCCCCGCAACTTTCCCCACGGTCCTCCCCACCTCTCCCGCCTTCAACATGTCTTCCTGAAGAAGTCTTTGAGCTCGCATCACCAATACCTGGCCCTAGTGACAGTAAAACATTGCTTTCTGTCACTCGTCGCAGGCCAAGGAGCCCGGGACCTCGGGGGGACACAGCCTCACCTGCCACTCCTTCCCCACCTCGCCCACCCGCACGCCGCCCACGCATCACTGGTTCCCCGCCAGATTATGTGGGGGCCACTGATGATGAAGGGCACCTCTCTCAAGACTCTGGCCATGATTACATAGGTCCACCGTCAGGGCAAGATGACCACTCTGACGATGACTATATGGACATCGACGACCCTCGACCCATCCGCTTGGCCCGGCGTCGTGCTGCCCGTCGTGCTGCCCACCGCCCTGGCCGCCGCCCTCGCCGCCCTAGGGCGCGCGCCTCCCGAGTTGGCCGTGGGCGTGCTGGGCCACCAGCTGGAGCTCCTCGTCAGCGTAGACAAGACCCATTCTACGTTTTTCAGTGGCAAGACGTAGTTGATGAGGATGCATACAACCCTGATGTGCCAGCTTTTGATGAGGTACTGGAGGGTTCAGGCGTTACCCCCAATTTTCCTGCAGGCCCCAATGCTCCACCACACGAACTGTTTGAGACCTTCTTTGATGAGGAGGTGGTAGGCTATGTTGTCAAAGAGAAAAATAAGCAGCACCAATTCCAGGTCCACTTTTTGGGAAAGGTGACCAAAGGGCCACATGAGGCAGTGGACCCCAGTGACTCATAAAGAGTTCATGGTGTTCCTGGCACTCACCATGCTAATGCCTCATGTCAAGAAGCATAGGTTGCCTGACTATTGGATCACCAATGATCTGATATCCACCCCTGCCTTCGGGAAATATATGTCTCGCGACCGGTACCTTGATATCCTCGCAGCGCTCCATCTTGTCACCAACCTTGACGTCCACCTCCCAGACAAGCTGTGGAAGATTAGGACGTTGTACGAGATGATGCGAGAACGCTTCACCTCCTACTTCAAGCCCTTCCGCAAGGTCGTCATTGACGAGTCTCTTGTGCTGTTCCGGGGAAAACTCAGCTTCCGGCAGTACATCCCCTCAAAAAGACATCGCTTTGGCATAAAATTCTTTGTGCTGTGCGACTGCCAAACTGGCTATGTCCTGGACTTCCTGGTCTACAGCGGGAAGGAAGGGGACTTGCTTGTGGACCCCCTCATTGGCTTTGGCGGAGCAGTGGTGCAAGCCATGATGGACCGCTACTTTCATAAGAATCACGTCCTCTACACGGACAATTATTACACGTCCCCCACTCTCTCACAGTACCTGCATGAGCGCAAGACGGGGACTGTAGGCACAGTACGAGGGAAAAGGAAGGGCATGCCACCTTTCTCTCCAAAGACCAAAAAAGGTGATGTGTTCAAGAAGAAGTCGGGGCCCATTCTGGCTATCCACTGGCACGACCAGCGGAAGGTCAACCTCCTGACCACCATCCACAAGGGGGAAATGGTGGAGACTGGCAAGGTGGATCGCCGCACCCAGGCCAGGGTGACCAAGCCCGATGCTGTCCTGGACTACAACATCAACATGAGGCTGGTGGACAAGTCCGACATGCAGATAGGCTTCATTGACTGCCTGCGTACCTCGTGCAGATGGTACAAAAAGTTCTTTCTGCATATGGTGGACATGTCAGTTCTGAATGCCTACAACATATACAAGCTTCGGAATGTGAACACACCCATGAAGTTCAATAGCCTGCGGAGGTTCCAAAAGCAGGTGTTGACGGAGCTCCTGGAGAAGTATGCTATGCCACAGAGGGCAGTGGCACATCCTGGGCCCGCCGTTATTGACCGCTTGCAGTCTGCTCAATACTTGATTAGGCACAGGCTTGGTTCCCTGCCTCAGAATGAATCCGGAAGAACACAGCAGAAGCGGTGCCATGTCTGCTACAACAGCAGGGTGAAGCCGAGGTCAGGTAAAAAGTCAACCCTGGAGTGTGTGGAGTGCAAGGTGGCACTCTGTGCTGTAGATTGCTTCTTTGATTACCACTCCAAGCTGGAGTTCTAATAATCATACTGAAATTGCCAAATAAAATGACAATATGTACACTATAATTATATATAGGCAAAAAGTGGAAGAAAACCAATGTATTGTATTACAAAAGTCATGTATTATGAGAACATTGATACAAATACAATTACACCATAATAATATGTGAAAGTGACACATATGTATATACCAAGTGACATTCATATGATTAGAACCTATAGAAATATATAAATCAGTGAAAAAAGACACAATAAATTGTATATAAAACGTTTACAAATCATATAACTAAGTGAAAGTGACACAAGACCTAATATTTGATGGCCAAAGTATAATAAACACCTGTGATAACGAATAATCAGTGCCTAATACAACAATAACCTACCTCAATTACTAATAAAATGTACGGTATCGAGTGAAAATGAGCATTATCAGTGACAGTGACACTCTCTAAAGCATATTTGTCAAAGTGAAAGTGACACAAGACCTAATATTTGATGGCCAAAGTATAATAAACACCTGTGATAACGAATAATCAGTGCCTAATACAACAATAAGCTACCTCAATTACTAATAAAATGTACGGTATCGAGTGAAAATTAGCAATATCAGTGACAGTGATACCCTAATAAACATATTTTATATAATTGGCCTCAAAATAACTAGAAAATATCAAATAAACATCACATTCTCAATATCAAACACTAAAATCGTCTAAGGGAGATAAATACTTTGGCGCGGCGAGCGGCTAGGTGCGTCGTAGCCATGGCCGAGGCGACGCGTCCGAACGCGGGAAGAATTTGCCGCCGAAAAGCACTCGTCTTCCCGCGCACACCATTATGCAACCAGAGGAGCTAGAGACCTCTACTCAACGCCATTCGACAGAGGAAGGTTTGTGGAACATTATTCTTTTTTATTCACAACATTACATGACATATTCATTGACTTACAGAGTAGTTAACATAGGCCAAAGATCGTCAAAACACCCGGTACCGGAGCACAGTCGTAAGCTATAGCCCCCGGGGCTGGAGGGTTAAACCAACTACTATCCAATACTCAAACTCCCCCTCCCCCTTAAACCAACTACTATCCAATACTCAAACCCCCCCTCCCCCTTAAACCAACTACTATCCAATACTCAAACCCCCCCTCCCCCTTAAACCAACTACTATC
The DNA here is from genome assembly GCA_032716605.1 of Paralithodes platypus. Classification (NCBI taxonomy): domain Eukaryota; kingdom Metazoa; phylum Arthropoda; class Malacostraca; order Decapoda; family Lithodidae; genus Paralithodes; species Paralithodes platypus. Next base: position 46,165,135 of record CM064525.1, on the reverse strand, counting down.
CAATACTCAAACCCCCCCTCCCCCTTAAACCAACTACTATCCAATATTCAAACCCCCCCTCCCCCTTAACCCTTAATTAGCGGCTCACCACATAAGTCGAGTTAAATAAAGCTGGACTATGTGGCGGCGCTCGACATAGGTCGAGTGGCAATTTCAGCACGTAATGTTGCTGAGAGAGAGAGACAAGTGGTGGCAGGAGACTAGCGAGCGTATGACTGCTCCAGACCACCGCGGCGAACCTACTGACACGAATCTCAGCTCCCTCCTCCCTCTCTCACTCGCTACATACTGAATTATATGGGGAAAGTACCGAATTACATGCTTTTTGCACTCGCGTTGCACGGTTATTGCAAGAAAACTAGCCATCATAAAAGGATCGTTATGGTGTCATTCGAAAGCTCTGTTTATGCCCTTTCAGGGATAGGTACTTGTTTTACGTTCTGGGTCTTATTTAGGCATGAAAATGATCACGTAAACAGCCCTATTTTGGCTAAAAACACCCCGCTGGGCGGTACATATAAATAAACCGCATAGGCCGCTCGTAAGGTGTTAACCCGTCCTCCCCGGGCTGTCTTACCCAATGACGGTCGCCCCTACCCGGGTGATATGGCTGAAAAACTTCTTGGCCTAGGCTACCATATTTATGTGTATTTTCACTGCTAGAACTTTCCCACTCATCTATAATCGTAGTGCGGTTTTCAATCTGTATTTTGGCATTGAGTAGAGCTCTGTAAGTCAACTGGTTCAGTTGTGATGACGAATTCAGTGGAGCCAATATTGCAGAGATGTTGCCAATATGGGGGCTTTTTAGACACTAATTTCGTCATGACGTCAGAACAATAACATTGAGGAGTCTTCTCCTTCTTGTTTTCGGAGGTGCGGTGACGAACGCTTGGGTTTGTTGACATACGTCGTACGCATGGCGTTCGGACCAAGCTTAATTAGGCTATTAGGCTCATGCCTTAGATAAGGCATACCGGGTAGCGGCCCTTCTTTCGTGCTGTCCTTACCTAAGGCAGACCGGGTAGGAAGGGTTAAACCAACTACTATCCAATACTCAAACTCTATTTAAGTCATAGGAAGAGGGAAAGACTGATTCTGGGAGAGAGTTCCAGAGCTCAGCAGTTGAATGGAAGAAAGTCTGAGAATAGCGTTTCACTCTTGGGTTGGACAGTTGCACAGAGTAGGGGTGGGATTGTGTTGCAAGGCGGGTACTACGTACCGTATGTAGAGAAGGTGGTATACACTGGGAAAGCTCCGAGGAACACTGATTATTGTAGCAGCGATAGAACAGCGAGAGAGATGCAACATTGCGGCGAAGAGAGAGAGATTGCAGAGAGTTGGTGAGTGAACGGGAGTTAATGATACGAAAGGCTTTCCTTTCTACTTTGTCTAGGAGTGCGGTGTGAGAGGATCCTCCCCACACATGTGAACAATACTCAATACAAGGACGCACTGTGCCCCTGTACAGAGCAAGAAGCTGCGCAGGGGTAAAGAACCCCTTGAGGCGGTTGAGCACACCCAGCTTCTGGGAGGCTGCCTTAGCGAGACTGTTAATATGGTCCTTCCAAGTGAGAGCAGAAAAAAAAGAGACACCGAGAACATTGAGAGAAGATTAAGGGTTGACTTTTGTATTGTTGAAGAATAAGGGATAGTCCTCTGGAGGTTCCTGACGGGTAGTAAGATGGATAAATTGAGTTTTGGAAGCATTAAATACAACAAGGTTTTCTCTACCCTAATTGGAAATAGTAGCTAGATCAGAAGATAAGCGTTTTATGGCTTCATTACGTTTGTATTTGAGGGACTGTTGGCTAGGGCGTTCCGGAAAACTAATTGAGTGGTGTAAGGTAGAGTCGTCTGCATATGAATGGATAGGACTGGATGTACAGTTGAGACGATCATTTATGAAAATTATAAAGAGAATAGGAGATAGGACAGAACCCTGAGGAACACCGGAGTTGATAGGATGAGGAAATGAGCGATGGCCGTCCACAACCGCAGCTTTGGAAGCTATGGAACGGCCGGAAAGGAAATTAGAGACAAAGGCATGGTGTTGCTTGTGGTAGTGGTAATAGTAGTTATTCTGTAACATTGCTGGTATTATTATTTTTGGTGGTGGTGTTGGAGGTGAAAGTGTGGTAGTGGTTTTAGTAGTTATAATATTGCTGGTGTTATAGGTGGTAGGGTTGTTAGTAATATCACAATTTCTACCACTCAACACAGTGAAGCCCGTTAGGTCTCGTTACAGTCTAGGGAATGAGACATGTGAAGCACCCATTCACGGCTCAAAGCAGCCCCATCTCTGAAGCTGCTTTGCCTCTGTGCTTCACCATCTCATCCCCTAGACTCGGACCCTCACTCTCAGAATGCCACCTATTGAGTAATTAACTCACCAGGCATTGCACCCCTGTAGCATATTTTGAAAATGAGAATATTCATACAGTGCTATTAAATCAGGGAACAATGAGGGTATTTTGTTGGCATTTCGGTGGGCTTTAATTGTGGTAATGCACTGATGCTAGGTATAGCACAAATTCCATTACAATAATATCTTCCCATTGACATATCAGAATTCGAACCTGTGTCCATTGGATTACCAGTCCAGTGGCAAGACCACTCCACTTTACCTCCCCTCTCCCTTATACCAATACTGTGATAGGAATAAGTCTACTTAACGCTGGTGATGGTAACAATTAGAGTTGGTCATCATCGCTAATTTATGACAGCTTAATGATCTGATCTGGCTCAGCTAACTGGAGGTGATTACTGCGGTGTTTACTGTTATTAGTAGTGTGTGTGTGTGTGTGTATGAGAAGGATAATGGTGGTAACTAGAAAAGTCCATGGAACACATAAGCAAATTTCGAAAAAATACGAAATGCATGACAAATACAAGGAAGATACGTGATACAACAAAAAGAAGAGTAGGGGAGATGAGAAAATGAAAGAGATAGGAAGGAGAAGAGAAAGACAAATCCAATTAAAGGACAACATAAGATCACAGAGGGCAGCATTTGGCATCCACACAGGCGGTACGTACTACAAGCACTGCCAATCACAGCATCGAGATCCTCACTTGCTGTGCTTAGGTCAAGAGTATCACCCCAATCTTCCGGTGTCAACATTCCAGGCCACAACTTTTCAGCTCAACACCTTCGCAGATAATGATGTATTTGTTAATTTCATTAATCTTTGTTAAATACAAGAGATGGAAGAGAAGCAGTGATTGAAGCAGAGGTGGATGGAGATAGGTTACCCAGGCCACCCAGGTGGCAGGGAATGAATGAAAGGATTGAGGAAAATGAGGTGAAAGAAGCAGTGAAACAAATGAGAGCGGGAAAAGCAGAAGGTTTGGATGGTATTGCTGTGGAGTGTATAAAGAAGGGTGGAGATGTGATAATAGATTGGTTGGTGAGACTTTTCAATGTGTGCTTTGTTGTGTCAATGGTACCAATAGACTGGAAGAGTGTATGTATTGTACCGTTGTACAAGGGGAAGGGAGATCGGCAGGAGTGTTCAAGTTATAGAGGTATTAGTTTATTGTCAGTGGTTGGAAAGCTGTATGGCAGGGTGTTGATAGAGAGGATAATAAAGTGTACGGAAGTTGCAATAGGAGAAGAACAGTGCGGTTTTAGGAGGGGAAGAGGGTGCGTGGATCAGATGTTTGCAGTAAGACAGTTATGCGAGAAGAATTTAGAGAAGCATAAGGAGATATTTTGGGCTTTTATGGACTTGGAAAAAGCATATGATCGTGTGGACCGTGAAGCAATGTGGAAGGGGTTAAGGATTTATGAAATTGGAGGAAATTTGTTAGAAGCAGTTAAGAGTTTTTATGAAGGGAGCAGAGCATGTGTGAGAGTAGGAAATGGTGAGTTGAGTGAATGGTTTGAGGCAAAGGTAGGTTTGCGACAGGGTTGTGTAATGTCACCATGGCTGTTTAATATGTTTATGGATGGTGTGGTGAGGGAGGTGAAAAGGAGAACTATGGGAAGAGGATTGGGTTTAGTAGGAAAGAATGGTAGAGATTGGGAGTTGAATCAGTTGCTGTTCGCTGATGACACAGCATTGGTGGCGGATTCTGATGAGAAAGTGCAGCGGGTAGTCAAAGAGTTTGGTGTGGTTTGTGGAAGGAGGAAACTGAAGGTGAATGTCAATAAAAGTAAAGTAATGGTGTGTAATAGGGGAGAGCATAGGGTGAATCTAGATGTGAGGCTGGATGGGGAAATATTGGAACAAGTAGAGTGTTTTAAATATCTAGGAGGAACAATAAGCAGGAGTGGAGGTATGGAAGTGGAGGTAAAACAGAGAGTGTGTGAAGGAAGGAAGGTTTTCGGAGCAATGGGAAGTATGTGGAAGACGAGAAATCTCGGAGTGAAAGTAAAAAGTGCACTGTATCAAGGAATTGTTGTGCCAACAGTGATGTATGGGGATGAGACATGGGCTCTGAAGAAAAAGGAGAAAAGAGGGCTGGATGTGATGGAGATGAGCTGCTTGAGGAGTATGTGTGGAGTTACTCGTAGAGACAGATTGAGAAATGAAGAGATACGTAGGAGAGTGGGGCAGCAGGAACATTTGTCAGCCAGAGTGGACAGAAGGGTGCTGAGCTGGTATGGTCATGTTGAACGAATGGGAGATGAAAGGCTTACAAAGAGAATATGTGAGTCAGGTACAAGGGGAGATAGAAGGGCAGGAAGACCCCCATTGAGATGGAGAGACTGTGTAAGAAAGGCTTTGGATGATAGAGGAATGACTATAGATCAGGCAGGGGAAGTGGTGGTGGACAGGAGTGAATGGAGAATGCTTGTGAATAGTTGAGTGAAATCGTGGTCATTTGGAGTAAGGGGTCGGGCGCAAGTTGGACTAGATAATAGTCCATCAGGCGCCTGGCCCGGGGAGACGATTAATACGAAGGGTGTGCCTAGAAGTGTGGTGGGAGGGCTTGTCGCTTTGGCTCCGCTGCATGTCTGCCTGCCGAGATCGGAACCTCTCCTGGTGGTCAGGGGCCGGGGGAGTGCTGGAGCGACCTTGGTAACCCTGGTCTCTGGGTCTTCTCCTGGGTGACCTGGATGTGTGAGAGTTTGTGTTTTTTATCTGTGTTTATTTTTTGTTTTATGTTGTTTTTGTGTTTTCCATGTTCTTGCTCTGTCTTGAGTCGGCTACCCCCAAAATGGGGATTGGGCCTGAGCATATAGATAGATAGATATAGATAGATTAATTGAGCTTAGGAATAAAGTTGGTTGGTGGAAAGAACATATGAATTAAGAGTACTTCAGGCTAAACACCAATCGGCAGGAAAGAGTTGTTTAATCTTAAAGACACTACTTATTATAACCCTGAACAAAAACTGTGGATTTGTAGGGCCTCCATCAATGAGACGGAAAGTCAGTTACATTAACGCCTTCCGAGCGGGCCCGTCAGTTTTTTTCCACAACCCGCCAAGCGGGTTTTTTTTAACCCTAAATAGCCTTGTTTCCGTGCTCTTTTTTTATGCATAAACAAGAGACAGAGCATAATACAATTATGTATCACTGAAAGGGCATTAATTGAGTTTTCCAATGACACCTGAACCATCCTTCTACGATCACTGGTTGTCTTGCAACAATCGTGCAACCGAAGGGCAAAATTGCTAAAATACGGTAATTTCGTTACATAATTACGTGTGTAGCGAGGGAGGGAGGGTGGATGTGTGTGGAGTAGATGTCAGTAGGCCCACGGCAGCCGTGGCAAGCGGTCATGAGGCAATCTATGCTCCTCCCGTCGCTCGTCTCTCTCTCAGAGCCAATATTGCGCCAAAATTGCACACAGACTTAAGTCGGGCCCCGCCACATAGTCCAGATTTTTCGATACAGACTTAAGTCGGGCCCCGATAGACAGGGGTTAATACAAGCAGCAGTTACAGTGCGATGAAAGAAGTGCACTTCCAAAGCAGCAGCAGCAGTAGCAGGGCATCGCATGAAGTGTGATACTGTAACAGGATATCACAGAAAGCATGTCACCATACCAGGATGTAGTTAAACATCACATGAAGCATCTCAATGTAGCGGGACATTAAATAAAGCATGTCAATGTACCGGTACATCACATAAAGCGCATAATGAAATCAGTAGATCACATCAAATGCCTAATCACCCTGAAGCAGTCTCCAGCTCTACTGTCCATCAATGAAGAGGAGGAGTTTGAGTCACCAAACACAAGGTTTGCTCAACAGAATCCTCAGTGTCAGACCTTCAACATCGTCTGACAGTACCCATCAACCTGACTCAACACCTCAATAGTGGGAGCCAGTATTTCTTGAAAACAAAAAATATATATAAATTGATGAAATGCAACAAACTTAATTTCTTAGCTGCATATGAGAAATGAATATAATTAGGCACATGCAAGTGCAGTATCTATTTAAATTTAAAAACGAGTAGAATATATATATATATATATTTTATTAGTGGCCCCTTCATCATTGACGATGCGCCTTAACATTGTTTATGGCCAATCTTTGAACTCAAGCTTGCCTTTCAAACTTCCCGCCCAGGAGAGAACAAAATACGATTGCCACACATCGTGAGCGAAACGCTCTAAAAAAACACTCACAGACTCGTCCTATATGATGTGGGTACTACTACTAGAAAAAACTAGCAAAAAATAATAGAAAAATAAAAATTAAACTTAATCTAGCTTTGCGCTTCTCATGCGTCTGCTGTCTCCGCACGCTTCGCCCCGCCCATCGAAGCGATCTCTTGTCCTTATTTATCCTGGGCCTGGATGAGTCGGAAGTGTCTCGAGGGCTTCACAGCTCTCCTTTATTCTTCACCTACCCTCGGACATGGTGAGTCTTTTGCTCATATGTACATGGTAAGTGCTGAGAATAGGTAGCTTATAGACTAGGAGTAGGCTGTGTACGTCCTTTCTCTGGCCCTGGAGACTGTCTTCCTGGTACTTAGTAAAGGCGAGTGTGTTAGACGGAGTCCTCGTTGTGATAAGGCGAGGCTCCCACATGCTTGTTTCATTACCCTAGCTCGTATTTAGTTTGCTTGTTAGTCATGAGGCTTCTTTTAGTGAACCGGGGCCTGTTGTTCGGTCCATTTTGGGTGTGCAACAGTATGCTCTACACGTGGGCTAGTGCACTTTAGATTTTCTCACTTAGCTGAAGGGTCTTGCACGGAGCCATGTTGCCCTTCAACCTACGCTTCGTGTTGAGATTGGTCTTCGCTGGAGTGCAGGTTTGTGCTATTTTAATTGATATCATCGACATCTGTTCCCATCTAGTTGGCCTCATGTAAGTTTTATTCTTTTGGAAAGTGTTATTTATTGATTATGTATTATTCATGTATAACTATGCCATAATATGCACACGTTGGGTTATCTATTCTGGGAGGTATGGCCCTTGTTGTGGGATGTATTAAAGTGAGACTTAGTCAACGTGCCTCCAGTTGCTTCAAGCGGATTCCCTGCCGGGAAATTTCCGGAAACATCTAGAGATATGTTAAATTCAGATTATCCTTGTTTGGCACTGGATAGGATGGATTTTGTCTGTTTTGTTTACGGCGTCTAGTTTAATTTCGGTTGACCGACATTTTACTAAACATATCATTTTGGGAGAGCCCGGCTACCCGCCTCCCTTAAAACAAATTTTCCGCCTCATAACTTAACAGAGAAAACGTTTGTTGCTTGGCACTGTCAGAACGTTCTCCTGGTGGTTAAACTGGGGAGCCACTTCCGCCGGGAATCAAAACGGCTGAGCCGAGAAACGAACTCACCCATTCCTATCTTGAGCATCTCACTAATCTGTGTAGCTTATATCGGGGCGTCGGTCCGCCGGATCAAGTTCTTTATTAAGATGGGATTAGGTCAGTGTTGGTAACTTAGGTAAGAAGTTACATACACCAGAAGCACATGGGGGGCCACTCATTACTCAGTTACATTTTTTGGGAATGTATATAACGTAAGGGGAACTAAGATTGTATAGTGTTATTCAAGTCTTTCTTTTCTCTTTATTGTTGGAGATATTTTTAAATTTTAGCTTTTCCAGCCTAGCGTGTCCTTATGAGCATTGATTCTTGGAATTTTCACACCTTCAGGTTCGCAGTCCGGACACCTAGGAGGATCTGCATCTCCCTGGCGGGAGGGAACCATGGATAAGGGTGTCTCTGCGTTTTGCTCCGCCTTGGGGTGCAAAAGTTTAGCGGTCATTGATCATCTTTTGTGCGTTAAATGTGTGCCGTGTTTGGACAGGTCTCGTAGCCGGTGGCCATCCAAATCATGCCCCAAGTGTTCTGTACCATGTAATGCCTACCTCACTCATTCTGATGTACAGTGTAAGACAATGTTGCTCCATATTAAGTCAGTATTTATAACATACTGGAAGACACTTGCTCATAAATCTTCACAGTTGCATGACCAGTTATTAGATGATTTTCTTAAACCAGAGCCTTCTGCCTATGTTTCTGGTAGTTCTAGTGTAAAGCAAACAGTTACTCCGCCTCCTTTGGCAGATACTCGCGATGCTCCCTCCCGCCAATCCAAGCGACCAAGGACCACCAAGAATCCGCCGGAAGTGCCTTCGTCATCTTCTAGGCGAGATCGGTCCCGCTCTCCCGTAGCTGCTCCCAGGTCCTCTTCGCCCCTTGTTCAACAGGAGCCCAAGAGACACCGCTCTGACTTTTCCGCCGCACTCTCATCAGGCGATGATAGAAAAGACAGAAGGAAGCAATCCAAAAGATCCTCCTCCTCGAAACAGAAGGCGCAGTAATCGCCAGCTAAGCCGCAACGTACTTCTTCGTCGCACCAGGAGGCACCTAGGAACACAGATAGCAATGTCTCCGGCCAATCACACCGGTTTACGATCCCACACCGAGTGCAGCCCGAACCTGAAGCCCTTCCGTTATTGGAATTGGAGCGGGGCAGTAGTGTTGTGTCTAGCCGTCAGGAGGAAGAGTGCTCCTCTGACCAGGTTGACTAGTTTCAGGAACCCATGGACTATGAGATACCGGACCGAAACCTAAGGGACCTATGTCAGCTCGGCGTTCCCCTAACACAGACAAAACACACGATACTGCTGCCCGGGCTGGCGAGTCTCGGTTGGAGGCTTTACCAGCCCCCCCAGCCCGGTCAACGGGATTCACCATACGCCAACAAGGAGTAGACACCGAGGGGTTGCCGCCTGGCCAGCGACCAACCTCTCGGCATTCCGAAACGCAGGGCTTAGATATGTCTCGGTGTGCGTCCCAATCAGACCAGGAAAGTGGAGTGTTTATTTCGAATGAGAAGTTGCAGGAGTGGTTTGACTTTATGAGACAAGTGAAGGGAGAGCGACAGGTTAAAGTATCAGCACCTGTGGCCCCGGCGGTGCGACCTCTAGGCCAGGTGTAGGTTCAGAATCAAGTTGATGTAACTATTCCTCCCCCCACTGTCAACTCCAGCGGCTAGCACTTTGGGAGCCGCCGCAATTTTACCTTCCAATCTGAAGTTGTTCTCAGGTCTTATTCCACCTCACCTTGACCGTTCACTTCCTTTTAAGAAGGGCACTATGCCCCTGTCATATGGACCTGATATGTCCTGGTCTGTTCTTAACGCCATTTGCCCCGAGGTCGCGCAGCCCACAGTTATAGGTGAGACACCTGTGCTAGAACATTGGGTTATCGAGGTGAGTGAAGCTAAGAAATTAAGGTCCAAGAACCAACTAGGTGAGGTATTAGATATGATTGTTAAAGCTATTCCCACCATTTATCATTCTTATTATTTTGTCTACATGCCATCCCCTGCCTTGCCTCCCGCGTCATCTGGGAAACTATTTTCAGATTGGACTAAATCAGATAGGTTAAATGATATAAAACTGTTACAGGGAATGACCCCAAAGTTAAAGTCAATACCTTTCCAGGAAGACGCTGGTACATCCGTACTTCATATTAGTGGCGGGGAGTCAGGGCCGTGGGCGGCATGGGGGCAGGAGACCCAGCTGTTTGCCAGCACCATTAGTAATAAGAGCAGTCATCAGGTCCCGCAAGAGGATCATCATTGGTTCTCTATGCCGGTAGGCAAGGCGGAAGGGATCCCACAACATATTTTTTTATTTTTTGACGGCCCCTAAGTTGCAGGTGCAGATAGATAAAGATTTTAAAATGAGGCAGAAGGCCTGGAGGTTAGCGTCCCAATACCTGCTCAGCCACCAGCTTGCGGCCTCTCTGGCCAGGACGACTGAGTTGGTCACGGACACTGGCACCCAGAAGGCTCTTTCTCTTACTAGGCGCCTCTTACTCCAGAATTCCATTCAGTCCCTTGGTGATATTCGCAAGGCTCTCTTTGAGGCGGTGCGAGTTTGTCAAGATCTGAGGGTTTACCTGGTCCGGAGACTCCCTGTAAAGATCGGTAGGAGATTGATTTTATCTAATGTCTTCACTAAAACCCTTGCCTCTGAGGATGCCTGGCGCACCGTTAACTTCCTGTTAGACTCACAGATTGCCACTGCTTCCAAGCCGAAGGGTGAGTCAGCATTTAAAACTAAATCTAATCCTAAGAATTCATTTTGTGGTCAATCACAGTCATTTCAGTCACCAAATACTTACACAACCCCTGGAAGCAGCGGTACGTCTCGAGGACGCGGTCAGCCCAGGGGTAGAGGAGAGGGTTCAGGGGGCAGTATAGGGGTAAATCCGGTAGCAATGATAGCAAGGCCTCTCATCCCCCCCAATCCTAAGTGAGAGTCACAACCATCCAATCCAAAAAACTGAGCCACCACGCATCTCTCTCACTCCCAGTGCCAAGGCAAGGCGAGCCGGATCCGAAGGTAGTTCTGCTGGACAATACCAGGCATATGACTTGCAGTTTCCGGGATTGTCACAGGGCATGGCCCCGGTGAACATGGGCAAGGACAGTGGTCCGGAAGGGCCTCTCATGGCGGTGGTCCCGGCAACCTCGTTTACGTATCCCCACAAAATTCAATCGTGTTCCTTTAGGGGTGAGATCCGTCGTCAACGAGATGGCCCTCAAACAGATCATTATCCCCAGTCCTTTATCTCAATCCGTGTTCACGTCCTGGATGTTCCTGGTGCCAAAGAGGGACAGTGTTCAGATGAGGCCAGTGAACGACCTGTCCTATCTGAACACTCACATTCACAATCAGTCATTCAGTATGCTGACTGTGAATCAAATCAGATTGACACTTCCGCCGCAGGGTTGGATGTGTTCCATCGATCTCACAGATGCCTATTGGCATGTCCCTATAAACAAGCGTTTTAAAAAATACCTAGCTTTTCGGAACAGGGATCAAACGTTTGTCTTTCAAAGAATGCCCTTTGGTTTAAATCTAGCACCCCGAATGTTCACAAAACTAGTCCGACAGGCTTTGCTACCATTGCTAAATCAGGGAATCATGGTTCTATGGTATCTCGACGACTGGTTAATAGTAGCTCAATCCAAAATAATCTGCCTCCAATATGTAAATCAGGTATTAACTCATGTAGCAGCCTTGGGATTCAAGGTGAACGTGGCAAAGTCCACCTTGAACCCCACAAAAACGATCCAATGGGTGGGCCTTATCTGGGACACCGAGTTACTCACTCTGACTCAGAGCGAGGACAACCGTCAGAGGTTTCGGAGGAAACTCTTTCGGTTTCTTCATGCTCTGACTACCACGAGGAGAATCTGGGAGTCTCTGGTGGGTTCACTCAATTGGATACAGCTGACGGTCCCGTTAGGTCGTCTGAAGGTAAAACAAATTATTTTGGATGGAAACAGGTGCTTTCCGCTGTTGCCAGCGGAAACACTGCAGAAAATTCCAAAGTTATTTCGCAACCTACTGGCGGCTTGGGCGAAGCCAGAAGTAATTCACTCCTCCTTGACATGGACAGCTCCTCCTCCGACGGTCTGGATAGATATGGACGCGTCAGGTACCCTGGGTTGGGGATACCAGTCTAACCTAGGACATCAGGGTCATGGTCTATGGTCCAGGTTAAATCATCGTCGCATCAATGCCAAGGAGTTGTTAGTCCCTCTATTTGTTCTACAGGAGCATGGCTTGAGCCTGGCGGGAAAGTCCTTAGCCTTCAGAATGGACAATCTGACTGCAGTCACATGCATTCAGAAGCAAGGGTCAGCGAGATCTCGAGTGTTACAAGGGTTGTCGGAAAAGATCTTTCGTCTGGCTGCAAGGCTAGAGATTTATCTTCATGCAACATATCTGCCCAGCGTAGCGAATGTATGGGCAGACGCTCTGTCTCGGAGACAGAGCACTCTAGTAGAATGGGCTCTCAAGCAAACCGTCTTTCAAGAGATGATTGCGGAGCCATACTATCCACAAGTGGACTTGTTCGCGTCAGAGGCAAATCACAAGTTGCCTCAGTACCTCACACGCCGGAGTCAGACTCCGGCGAGAGGTCCGGACGCATTTCTAGTAGACTGGAACAAATGGATCTCCATTAATCTATTTCCACCTCCAGACGCATCCTTAACCCTTCTTTAGCGGGGCCCGACTTAAGTCCGTATCTAAAAAGCTGGACAATGTGGCGGGGCCCGACTTAACTCTGTGTGCAATTTTGGCGCAATATTGGCTCTGAGAGAGAGCCGAGCGGTGGGAGGAGCGTAGGTTGCCTCATGACCGCTCGCCACGACCGTTGTGGGCCCACTGACATGTACTCCATACTACTCCACCCTCTCTCACTCGCTACACATGTAATTATGTAACGAAATGACCGTATTTTAGCGATTTTGCCCTTCGGTTGCACGGTCGTTGCAAGACAACCAGTGATCGTAGAAGGATGGTTCGGGTGTTATTAGAAAGCTCAATTTATGCCGTTTCAGAGATACATACTTGTATTACGCTCTGGCTCTTGCTTATGCATCAAAAAGAGCACGGAAACAATGCCATTTATGGTAAAAAAAACACGCTGGGCGGCACGGTCAAATATACCGCCTAGGCCGCTCGTTGAGTGTTAATGTGCAAAGTAGTTCACAAACTACGGGGTTATCGAGGCACGGTCTCGATGATCGCGCCGATGTGGCCGGCCCAAGTTTGGTACAATCAATTGAAGACGTGGTGCGAGAACCCGGTGTCGCTCCCGATTTCGTGCTTCCACTTAGACGCAATTGGAAACCTCAAGATCTCACTGACTTTTGCCTTGAGGATATTCAGAAGGCCAAGTGGATAGGCCCGTTTGGGGAAAGCGTGACTCAAAAGATGATCAATCAGTATACATTATCAACACAAAGACAGTATCTATCTCATCGGAAAGCCTTTACTACCTGGATTGTAGAAACTGACCAACAGCAGTCCTCGGTGGCACTGATATTTAAATACTTAAATTATCTTTTTGAAATGCGAAAGTTGTCAGTTGTCACATTAATGAATCACCTCACAGCAATTCGGACACCTTTTTTCGATTTAGCTGGTCTGTCCGTGCCAGAGGCGGAGGAGAAGGGGTTCATGCGGTCTTGCTTCCGGCTTTTCCCTCCATCACGTCAACTCACACCCACCTGGTCTCTTGAAATGCTTCATTCCCGTAAATATTGTCGAAATCCTCCTTATGAGTTAAGACTTAAGAAAGTCATTTTTCGGATGGCACTGGCCACGGGTGACAGGGTGTCTGAGTTGGCGACGATGAGTTCAGGGCCATCTTGCTTAAGATTCTCGAGGCGCAACATGAGTATCCATATTGCACCTCCTCCTAATTTTATCACTAAGAATGAACATAGTAACCATGTATTTACAGAGTTTGAAGTGCCAGCTCTGAAACAGGGTGATAAACACCATTTGCTTTGCCCGGTGCAATCGCTTATTTTATATATGCGGGAGTCTCAGCCAGCTCAGGCAGGGTCCCTTTGGGTTTCACGGACAGGTAAACGTCTTGAAAAGCGGCAGCTGGCTGCTTTATTAGTGGAAGTTATCAGGGAGAGTAATCCGGGCGTTCTTGCTAGATCACACGATATACGGAAGTGGGCTGCCTCACTCAGGTTCTTACATAATTATTCCCTTGATGAATACAGCAGACCAAGTTATGGTCGTCCAATCATACATTCCTAACACGTTACCTGTCCGTTAATCTCATGAAACCTTCTCGCACATGTGTAGCATTAAGGCAGAGAGTCTAGTTTTAAGATATTTTTTTACAAAGGGGGGGGGGGGGGGGGGGTCCTAACTAGAGCCTCCTACCTGCCTCCTATGTGATACAACACGATGATGAAAATTAGGGTCATGTGATAACCCATTCCTTAGAATAAAGTAAGTCTAGTCAGGAAACTTTTATTTTTTTTATACTTTATGTATGGCAATAGAGTATTAATCAATGCTCAATAATCGTAAGGTTATTTATAAGGGCATTGTACAACTCTATTTGTAATAGAGTACCTGTTAGGCAATATATTCATATATGCCACCAAAGTATCAGCATTTTCTAAGAGACAAGATATTGATTTATTTATTTAGTCATAAGCTAAAATGTATAGTGTATGTGTGTAAATCCTACTGTTGTATCAAACGTAAAGGTGCTACATAACAGGCAAACCTTTAATAAACGCCGCCTGTAAACTGTTTCTTATTTTTATATTATTAAACAAAGATCTTTTTTCATACGTGTTTCTCTTTAAACCTTAGTAATTTGTTAGTGGTTATGATATTCCTGATGAATGTCCCCCTCCAGACTTGAGATATCAGGCGCATCGTCAATGATGAAGGGGCCACTAATAAATTATAGGTTTGAGTCCCGAAGGGAAGAAGGAAAACCTAATATTATTTAGTAGTGGCCTCGGAATCATTGACGATTTTGGCCCTCCCTTCCATCCCCTTCCCATTCATCTGCTGTATTTTGAAAATCTTGATATTATTATATTTATTAATCTCACCACCACACCCCCAATGAAATTAATTAAAGTATATATGATCCACCGGGATTCGAACCCAGGTTATCACAAACATATTTTTGCCACCTTAACCATTACACCACCAGGACGGTTAAAGGTTTATGCACACGCCTACGACTTATTATCCATTCTCGAATACTGGATATTAATCTAATCATGTTCATATTCCCAACCGCACTATGGTAGCCTACTGTTTAAGTGAGAGGAAAGAATATTCATGGGGCACAGATCATATAGACCGGCCTCTCGAAGAAATATCCCTAAACCTACTAATAATATTATTTTTATTAATCTCACCTATCAGGGAAGGACGACAGATCGCTTCGATGGGCGGGGCGAAGCGTACGGAGATAGCAGATGCATGAGAAGCGCAAGGCTAGATGAAGTTTTATTTTTATATTTCTATTATTTTTTTGCTAGTGTTTCTAGTAGTGGTACCCACATCATATAGGACGAGTCCGTGAGTAATTTTTTAGAGCGTTTCGCTCACGATGTGTGGCAATCGTATTTTGTTCTCTCCTGGGCGGGCAGTTTGAAAGGCAAGCTTGAGTTCAAAGATTGGTCATAAACAATGTTAAGGTGCATCATCAATGATTCCGGGGCCACTACTAAATATTAGGTTTTCCTTCTTCCCTTCGGGATTCAAACCTATAATATATATATATATATATATATATATATATATATATTTTAATATTATGTAATATAGCATACTAAATTACATAACCAAAGGAATCCTCTTATGACAGCATCCATTTCAATTAAGAAGTTTAATCAGTTAAGTTCCTAAAGCCAGGAAGTTATCAGTGTTGGGCAGAGTGACACATTCTAATAGACATTAACTAATTAACTCCCTACCTGGCAAATACCAGTGCAGTTGGAGAGCGATGCGGCAAATAACTCCCCCCGCCCCCGTCCCTCCCACAACCATTAAGGGAGGATATACAGTTTTTTGGCACCCCTTCACCCTCATATTTAACCCCATTAGTTTTCAGATTTTAAGATGTTCGACCCATTAGTTTGGTGATTTTAAGGCCTTTCGTGGAATTTCTTTATCAATATTAAGAATGTTTGTGCCATTTAGGTGTCAATTTGTTTTATGGTGAGCGATAGCGAGCCTGTAATATAAGAGGAACCGGCCTTTGGCCGGGATATTTTTCTATCGAAAAATGTACAAATTTATTTATTTTTAAGGAGGGTCTTTGGAGTTTTTTTTAAGGTTGATGGAGGTGTAGGGAGGACACTAAAATATATATAAAAAGGTATATAAATAAGCAAATAAATACGCCCCTCCCCCATTAACTAATGAACTCCTACCTGACAAAACCCGATAGAGTGGGGGAGCGATGCGGTAACCCCCTCCCTCCCCCCCCCCCCCTCCCTCCTCCACTACCATTAAGAGGAGATTGGTATTTATTGGGTCATTAATTAATTTATATATTTATCTTTTTTTTTAGCTTCCTCCCAAGACCTCCTTCAAGCTTAAGAAATTCCCCAAATATTATTATAGTTTCCTCTCTAGGTCTCCATCAAGCTAAAACAAATCCACAAAGACCCCCCCATCGAGATCAATATATTCATTTTTCGGTAGAAAAATGTCCCGCCCATGTCCTAAATTACAGGCTCGCTATCGCTTGCATGAAAACATCGACACCTAAATAGCACAAACAGTCTTAAAATCAACAAAGTAATGGAGCGAACGGCTTTGAATATCAAAACTAATGTGGCTAAACATAAGGAAGAAGGGGGTCCAGAAAAAACGAAAAAACCTCCCCCTATGGTCTATGTGGAGGGTCTGACATCCCCCGCCCCCTCCCTCCCTCTCTCCCACAACCAGTCCGTCTATGGTCTATGTGGAGGGTCTGACATCCCCCCCCCCTCCCTCCCTCCCTCTCTCCCACAACCAGTCCGTCTATGGTCTATGTGGAGGGTCTGACACTACCCCCCCCCCCCTCCCTCCCTCCCTCTCTCTCCCACAACCAGTTCCGTCTATGGTCTATGTGGAGGGTCTGACATCCCCCCCCCCTCCCTCTCTCCCACAACCAGTCCGTCTATGGTCTATGTGGAGGGTCTGACATCCCCCCCCCCCCCCCTCCCTCCCTCTCTCCCACCAACCAGTCCGTTCCTATGGTCTATGTGGAGGGTCTGACACCCCCCCCCCTCCCTCTCTCCACAACCAGTCCGTCTATGGTCTATGTGGAGGGTCTGACATCCCCCCCCCCCTCCCTCCCTCCCTCTCTCCCACAACCAGTCCGTCTATGGTCTATGTGGAGGGTCTGACACCCCCCCCCCCCTCCCTCCCTCCCTCTCTCCCACAACCAGTCCGTCTATGGTCTATGGGGAGTATTTTACCTTTATTCGGCATTTTACGTAATATTAATTTTTTGAGCTATTATGTTTAGTTTTGTTTTCAGTGGATGATAAAATATTATTACATAGCTATTCTAAATTATATAATTATATTATGATCTCATATATTATATTATGATCTCATATACTTTGATATCATCTTTGTTTAGCGCCGTCGATCGTACAAACTAATACCATTAATGTGTATAGTACAGTAGTTCAGGTACCCGGCGCTGCCCGGGGGAAAATATTGATAAATCTAACCTAACCAGACGTATGCATGCCAAGTATTGGCTCTCCATCTTGAAAACTGAGCCTCCCCCCCCAGGAGGTGAAGGGACATAAACATATTTTGCTTAAAACCTATTCTGGCACTCCCCTTATATGCATGCCAAGTATGGGCTCTCCATCTTGAAAACTGAAGGAGTTTGTGAACAGACAGACAGAAAGTGCCCTTTATATAATAGATAATATATATTGTTGAAACCCACTCGCACAATGTGGCCCGACAGTTACCCAAGCTGGCGAGAAATTCCCTATAGAAGCCGCCGCCGCTGCCAGCCTGCAGATTAATATTAACGGAGAACCACCGAAGTTTGCAGCTCATTTAAATATCACGGATGTTCAGGCGGAATTTTGGTAACTGAGTCGCTGGGCACTGTTAAGTTAAGTTCTCAATTAATATCAAATTAACTTTATGATGCAGTAAAACTACCATCCTTTTAAGGGGGCCCACCTCGTGTTTTTCTTTCTCTCTCCCTCTCTTTCTGGGTTGTATCTATTCAGCCCCATTCAACCTAGTGTTTTAAGACGCTTTCCCCCATCAAGGTGTCGATTTTTTCCTGGCGAGCGGTAGCGAGCCAGCATATTTTGTTTAATGTTTTAACAGCAAGCTAAATTTGTACATTTTTTGATAGAAAAATTTCTCCGGCGAAGCCGGATTTCTCCATACAATTCTGGCTCGCTATCGCTCGCCGGGAAATAATCGACACCTGGATGGGATG
This sequence comes from Paralithodes platypus, assembly GCA_032716605.1. Classification (NCBI taxonomy): domain Eukaryota; kingdom Metazoa; phylum Arthropoda; class Malacostraca; order Decapoda; family Lithodidae; genus Paralithodes; species Paralithodes platypus. The sequence goes on along the minus strand of CM064525.1, from coordinate 46,146,936 downwards.
AACGTCTTAAAACAGTAGGCTGAATGGGGCTGAATAGATACAACCCAGAAAGAGAGGGAGAGAGAAAGAAAAACACGAGGTTGGGCCGAATGGATACAAGCCAGAGATTATATATAACAATTATATATAAGTAACATCCCGTTCTTAACATTAATCATCAATTACAAACCCCAATGTACTTGATTAAACCATTGAAAGCATAATTTATGGTCCTCCCGGGACTCGAACTCGGGACACCACACCCAGAACATAAGCACCTAAACCATTACACCACCAACACAGTTAAAGGTTGAGTACACGATCACGATTAATATCCATTTTCGAATTTTGGATATCAATCTAATTATGTACTCAGACCCAACTGCATTATGGAAAGCGTAATGTTTTAGTGAGAGGAAAGAGCATAGAATGGGGCCAAGATCACTAAGGACCGGCCTCGCTATACAAGTTCCTGAACCTATAAACATATGTAACACCCCGGTCTTAACAGTAATAATAAATTACAAACCCCTATGTATTTGAATAAACTAGTGAAATCATATGGTCCTCCCTGGATTCGATCTCGGGACACCACACCCTATTATGAACAGGGTATAGTGTAGTTATTTCGAGCATGATCATCAGGTGCTAACTCTGGAACTCTCTCCCTCAATCAACTTTTCCTTCATCCTATGACTTATACTGCTTTAAAGTTCTTGAGTCCAGGCATTTTGACCTCAACGTCCTTTGAATTTGGCTCTGTCATTCTTCTGGCTTTGGGGGAAGACAGTCGTTACAGGTAACCTGGCTGTTTGTCTCCTTCATACAGAGAGAGACAAAACCAATAACACACACACACCAACACAAACACCAAAACAAACACACAAACACACACACACTCTCTCTCATGCACACACACACACACAAATACAGATATATTGCATCCCTGACAAACCCCAAGGTCGAGTGTCAATAATAACCTCAGATGTGTAGCCTACCACGGCATGATAGCCCTCATTAATGTTGGAGTCTTGTTGGCTACTAACCACAGGAGTAACTATATATTTAAATATTTAGATTCTGTTAGATATATATTTAACTCTCTCTCACTCTCTACTAATATAATTACGCTAACATATATCGTTGTATACTCCCAAGTCCTAAACATGTATTCTTTTAAGTTACCCAGCCTCCAACAGTACTTTAACACTCCTACCGGTACTAGCTTACAAATTACCTACATAAACTGTGTGACTGTAATACTGCATGTGTGTGACTTTTAGTGTACATATCGTATACTGGGGTACACCTGGGTTATGTAGGGAATATAAAAGATTGTGTATACGTTACTGAGTCAGTGTATTTGCGTGTTGGTGTGTGTGTGTGTGTGTGTGTGTGTGTGTGTGTGTGTGTGTGTTGGTGTGTGTGTGTGTGCGTTGGTGTGTGTGAATGTGTGTGTCTGTGGGAAAAGCGGACTGCAAATATGTAGGACTGTGAATATATAGAGTGATTTAGCTTGAAGGGATTGACTGTTAATTCGTTTAACACCCAGACACCGACCTTTGAATATTCCCGCCAGTCCTGCTAGCCGGTGATACGGGCATATGCAAGCACCTTGTTGATGCAACATGTAATTTGAAAAATACACAGCATAAAGTAATACAAAAAAAAAAAAAAAAAAAAACACAATATCACATGCCTATAGCCTATTCAGCTTGACAATGGTGAAGACCTCATAGTTCTATGTTGCTTTGTGCCTTGTTTATCACCAAGAGAGCCTCAAGCAACATTCCACTCATCGAGTGTCCTTGCAAACAATATATACGTGTAGGACTGAAAATCTATCAGTTCTCGTGTGTGTGTGTATATATGTGCATGTGAGTGTGTGTGTGTGTGTCGATCACATGGGCTCAGAGAAGGTGGTGAGCCACCACCTCCTTCACTCTGTGTAGCACTGCCGTCTTCCTGGGAAAGATGATATAATCACCGAGAGTGGGAGGATGGTTGTGGGTGGTTGTAGGTGGAGGGGTAGTAGGGAGGAGGCTTGGGGGAGTGAAGGAGGGGCTAGAGATGGAGTTTACTTCATCACATGACCGATAAGGCCGAGATTACACCATGGACAATTTGATTGCTTGGCACAAAACATGGTGAAGCCATATGGTGGGTTCCATAGTGTTTGGGCCCATACGGGATTGGGCCCACGGGATTGGAACCTAACCTAACCTAAGTGGGCCCAATCCCGTATGGGCCCAATCCCGTGGTCAGCCATATATGGTGTCACCCAGGATGCTGACCATTAACCCTATTGATCCTATATGGCATCACTTGGACTTAAGGGGTTAATATCTTCTTGTAAAGCAGTTGTAGTAGTTGGTATGTCAACAATAATCCTATAACCAAACATATATATAGACAGTCATTCCTGTTCTGTATATTCATATTACAGTTAACAACTATTAATGAAAAACAGTCTAGAGCTCCTGGATCCTCCCCAGAGACAGTCATTCCTGTTCTGTATATTCATATTACAGTTAACAACTATTAATGAAAAACAGTCTGGAGCTCCTGGATCCTCCCCAGAGACAGTCATTCCTGTTCTGTATATTCATATTACAGTTAACAACTATTAATGAAAAACAGTCTAGAGCTCCTGGATCCTCCCAGAGACAGTCATTCCTGTTCTGTATATTCATATTACAGTTAACAACTATTAATGAAAAACAGTCTGGAGCTCCTGGATCCTCCCCAGAGACAGTCATTCCTGTTCTGTATATTCATATTACAGTTAACAACTATTAATGAAAAACAGTCTAGAGCTCCTGGATCCTCCCCAGAGACAGTCATTCCTGTTCTGTATATTCATATTACAGTTAACAACTATTAATGAAAAACAGTCTAGAGCTCCTGGATCCTCCCCAGAGACAGTCATTCCTGTTCTGTATATTCATATTACAGTTAACAACTATTAATGAAAAACAGTCTGGAGCTCCTGGATCCTCCCCAGAGACAGTCATTCCTGTTCTGTATATTCATATTACAGTTAACAACTATTAATGAAAAAACAGTCTAGAGCTCCTGGATCCTCCCCAGAGACAGTCATTCCTGTTCTGTATATTCATATTACAGTTAACAACTATTAATGAAAAACAGTCTAGAGCTCCTGGATCCTCCCCAGAGACAGTCATTCTGTTCTGTATATTCATATTACAGTTAACAACTATTAATGAAAAACAGTCTAGAGCTCCTGGATCCTCCCCAGAGACAGTCATTCCTGTTCTGTATATTCATATTACAGTTAACAACTATTAATGAAAAACAGTCTAGAGCTCCTGGATCCTCCCCAGAGACAGTCATTCCTGTTCTGTATATTCATATTACAGTTAACAACTATTAATGAAAAACAGTCTGGAGCTCCTGGATCCTCCCCAGAGACAGTCATTCCTGTTCTGTATATTCATATTACAGTTAACAACTATTAATGAAAAACAGTCTAGAGCTCCTGGAGCCTCCCCAGAGACAACAATAACAACCAGTACAAGGACAACATGCTAATCCTCCTGGTTCCTGTATATCACCGCTCTTCAACCAGTATCACACAAGTGTTCTTTCTGTCACTCCTTTCCACAACACTGGTCTGGCAGCTCCTGAGGTACAGTTTTTGCTAAAATATCTCATTTCGATTAATCTACCCATTTTCTAGTTTCCAATACTAGTACAAGATATCCCAGAAGATAGTTTAGTGGAGAGAGAGAGAGAGAGAGTGAGAGTGAGAATGAGGGTCAGAGTGAGAGAGAAAGTGAGAGAGAGTGCATCCCAAATTGACTATAGCAGATCTCGTGTGATACCTGGTTGAGCTATAGCAGGTGGCAGGCAGATGTATGTGGAGAGTTGGTGGGTTATATTGATGTCGTCCAGTAGAGTTATAGTGGTCGGTCAACAGGAGAACAATACTGCTTCTGATACACACGCACACCACACACACACGCATACACTCACACACACACACATACACATACACACCACGCTCATACACATACATACACAAGCACACACTACACACACACAAATATATACACACCCTTAAGCCAACTCCCCCCCCCCCCCTCTCTTTCTCTCTCTTTCTGTCTCTCTCTCTCTCTCACACACACACACTACACTATAATATGTACTGTAGCCCCCAAGTACTAACTATGTACTGTGTGTGAGCGGTGTAAAGTTTCCACGCTGGGCAACACCTGGGTTATTTAGGAAGGGATTAACATTATTACCGTAACTTACTGAGTGGAGGTGGAATAATTGCGGCGGGGTGTGGGGGGGGGGGGGGGGGCGGGTTGTGTGTTTATGTGTATGTAGGTTTGTGTAACTTAATGAGTGGGGGTGGAACATTGATATGTGTGTGTGGGAGGGGGGGGGGGGGGGGGGGGGCTGGAGGGGTGTTGTGTGTATATGAGTATGTAGGTTTGTGTAACTTAATGAAGTGGGTGTTGGATATAGGTGTGTGTATGTGTGTGAGGGTGTGGAGGTGTGTGTGTGAGGGTGTGTAGGTGTGTGTGTGGAGGGGGGATATGTGTGTATGTAGGTTTGGGGAGAGGGGTTGAGTTGGGTGGATGGTGTAGGTGTTGGGTATGTGTGCGTTGTGAGGGGGGGGGGGGGGGGGGTGATTATATTTCCTTCAATGACATCTTGTGGAACGGTTGTGATAGTGTTACGTCCTGGGATATATAAACACTGGGCTCTTTCTATTGGACTAGGTATGCGGCAACAAGCAACAACGGAAAACGCTAGATCCAACCCTTATCTATAAACCCAGGCAACAAACCACCCTAAACCGTCAAGAGTCCTGCCTGGACAACGAGGTATCCTATGACTCGGTTACAGGGTGCACGCATTATAGACTGCTGATAGTCAAGCAGGCTATATAAAAGATCACACAATTAAGTTGACTTAAAGCTTCAAGGAAAAGATAGATAACGGAATTAAATTGCAGAAACAATTTAATAACAAACTAGAAGAAAGTACATTTAACGTTACGTTAATTAATACAACTAATCACCCATGCGTGAAAGAAGGTGAAAGCAAACAGTCCTCAAAACATCGTACCGGTAGACAAGATGCGGGTTTCTAAACTGCATGCGGCTACTGTAGGATCTGATGCTTAGCAAAGAAAGTACGTTACGGATTTAGAGAACTCTTAACTCATAAGCAGGAATAAATACTAGTGATAGGCCATACAGTGTATAATGGCATAGGAATAATTAAATAAAGGCAGCAACTCGCAACATAGCCACATACAGGTGTGCTTCTCACTCTTAGTCAGGCAAGCCTGCTCGGACAGAGTCTCTAAGCCACACCCTGACTCACAATGCTCACAAAAACGGTAAACTGTGGCACAATAACAAGCATACAGAAATAATAAACCCCTAGTTGTTAATCTGCCAGGTGGCAGAGGTCTAGCTGGAAGGATATAGGCTTCGGATACCCGGGCTGAGCCACCTGCTCTAGCCTAGGGACGTTCCCAAGTCTGTGCGCCAAATAAATCTAATTGAAAGGGTGCTCTCTTGAGATACTCAGATCGCAAGTATCTGACTCTCTCCTGGCGACCCTAAAACAAAATCAAGACGTGCTAGCGCAGTGCTGAGTGGACTAGGCAAGGGCCCTCACACAACACAACACTAGACACACAGGGACACAGACAAGAAAATGCCCCCAGACTCCCACGGGTATCCTAGTAAAGTCGTACGGGTTCACAGGACTCGCACCAGCAGACTTTACTTAAAGGATCGCAGAAAGCCTCCCCTCCGGTCTAGCCCCTCCTAACCTGACACAAGAACACACTAGCAAGCATGAAACCACCAAATATGAGACAACAAAAAAGCTTCCTAGGTCTCATTAACAATTACATCTCTGCATAAGGCCCAAAATCCTATCTAGTTATTTGAGAGCTCGTCGTTAATACAATAATAGATATAAGGTCTATCAAGGGGATGGGATAATTAAATAGATTGGTGAAGTAGTGGAAGGAAGGTATACAAAGTAAGAGAGAAAGTTTCTAAGTTGGGTTGAGAGGGATAGATATCAAGGGGGTCCGAAGGGTACGACAGTGAGGTGAGCTTTGAGTCTTGAATCTGTCTGGACCCCGCCCTAGGCATGCAGAACACATCCCATGCTTGGCAACACTCAACACAGTTGCCGGGTCAAAATCCTCTATCCCGTGCGTGAGTCGAAACTAAGCCTAACGTTGCAATCAAATGCATATGGCAACATCAGGCTCGTCCCAAGCTAGACTCTCCGTGCGAAGCAACGTCCCCCAGCCGGTCTCTCTCTCGTCTCCTCCCGCCCTCACTAGACTTACATCTTATATATTATAATGAAACAATCAACTATCGAGAATAAAATATACTAAGATGCGTTGGTTAAGAATAAGGGCAGCTACAAGCTGTGAAACAACATAAGAATATCCCAGACATTAGTTACATTGTCGTAGGATATATACTAAGGAAAAGCCGGCCGGCCGGCTGCCACCAGCCGGTTTCTAAACGGCTGGGCAGCCGACGCGCGCGCATGCCCGCACGTGGCTACTATGCAGAAGCGTCACACCTCCCCCAAGATATAAGACCCTTGACTAAGTTCTTCATATCTAACAGAAAGCTTCTCATAGTACCACACACTGTTGCGACACAAGGCACTATATATAAAACAAATAAAGACTGTTGCGCTCCACCGAGCAAGTTCAACTAACTTAGCGACAATAAGAGAAAACATTCGACTTAGATACTGCTACAACATCTTATACAAAATTCTACACATTATAAAAATAAAGAGTTTTTATAAGGTTTTTTGCTTTTTTAATTTGTTTTTTTTCGGCTGAACTACAGTGACAGCCTATTTTCCTCCACACTCAACCCTCAATCCTGTGGCAGTCCAACCAACATCATCCACCCTTGATAGACAATCCGCTATCACGTTATCAGAACCGGCAATATGGCGTATGTCCAGATTATACTGCTGAAGCATGAGTGACCACCTGGTCAGCCTCATATTCCGGTTATGAAACTGATTCAAGAATTTCAGAGGGTGATGATCGGTATAAACCATTACGACTGGTCCGAAAGCAGGAACATATACATCGAAGTGCCTGAGCACCAGCACTATCGCCAGGAGTTCTTTTTCAATTACAGAGTAATTCCTTTGTGCACTATTGAATTTTTTACTGTAAAAACTCACTGGATGTTCGATACCTTCATTATCTCTCTGTAAGAAGAGAGCCCCAGCCCCTACGCCACTGGCATCAGTCGCCAGCTGAAAAGGTCTGCTGAAGTCCGGGGCCCTGAGTATGGGGTGGGTACATAACAGGTGTTTCACCAAGGAAAACGCCTCTGCACACTCAGGAGACCACCGGAACTTCTTGTCCTTAGATAATAAGTCAGTTAAAGGTGCAAGTACAGTCGAATAGCCTTTGATGAAGCGACGATAAAAGCCTATCATACCTAGAAACCGTATGATTTGTTTCTTAGTCGTAGGCTGGGGAAACTGATCGATGGCTTTGATCTTTGTCTGTGGAGGGCACACCTGACCCATCCCCACCTCGAACCCCAGGTACAAAACTGTGGCTTTGACAAAATCGCACTTACCCAGGTTTACCACCAAACCTGCTTCATTCAGTTTATTAAAAAGCTGTCCGATGTGAGCACAGTGACTGTTAAAATCATCGTCGTATATTATGACATCATCTAGGTACACCGTACAGTTGGGAATGTCGGCTACAATGTCGTTCATTAATTTCTGAAACGTTGCAGGGGCATTTTTCAGCCCGTATGGCATAACATGGCAACGATATGTGGCACCGTCCACCACAAACCCACACACCTCTCGCGCTCGCTCAGACAAGGGCACTTGCCAATAGCCCTTAACAAGGTCTATCTTAGTGAGGAACTTGGCTTTTCCTATCTTATCCACACTGTCGTCCACGCGAGTGAGAGGGTAGGAATTTGTGGGGGTTAAACCATTCAACCTGCGGAAATCTATACAAAACCGCACCTTGCCATCTGGTTTGGGCTGCAGTGTGACTGGGGAAGTCCACCTTACTGCACCCTCAGAAATCAGCCCACGTTTCAGCATATAATCCAGCTCTTCCCTAAGTGCTGGTAATTTAATAGGGGGAACACGGTATGGCACTGATTTAAAGGGCGGGTGGTCCCCAACATCGACATCGTGCACCGCTTGAGTAGTGAGGCCAGGATGCTCCGCGAAAACAGCTGGGTTTGAATCAAACAAGTGCTGCACAGCTACACGCTGTTGCTCAGGCAGGTGCAATATCAACTCGTGAGCCACTTGTCTAGAATTCCCCGCCCACTGATCCGCAGAAACATGGCAATCCCAATTATCCTCCCCCGCAGCTTGACTGTCCCTTCCTCCTTCTCCACCACGATCGCTGCAGATCAACACCGAGACAGTGAGAGGCTCGGAGGGGCGCCTCACATACTCCTTCATCAGATTTACATGGCAAAGTTGGTTCTTTTTCTTACGATCAGGAGTAGCTACTAAATAGTCGAGATCAGAAACCTTCCTTACAACCCGATACAGACCAGAATACTGGGCAGACAAGGGGTGTCCCACCAGAGGCAGTAGTATCAGTACCTCCTGATCTACTTCAAACTCCCTCAGCTTCACCTTCTGGTCGTATCTGTCCTTCATCTGAGCTTGTGAACTCTTAACCCTTAATTAGCGGCGAGCAACATAAGTCGAGTTAAATAAAGCTGGACTATGTGGCGGCGCTCGACATAGGTCGTGTGGCAATTTCAGCACGTAATGTGGCTGAGAGAGAGAGATAAGTGGTGGCAGGAGACTAGCGAGCGTATGACTGCTCCAGACCACCGCGGCGAACCTACTGACACAAATCTCAGCTCCCTCCTCCCTCTCTCACTCGCTACATACTCAATTATGTACCGAAAGTACCGAATTACCTGCTTTTTGCACTCGCGTTGCACGGTTATTGCAAGAAAACTATCCATCATACAAGGATCGTTATGGTGTCATTCGAAAGCTCTGTTTATGCCCTTTCAGGGATAGGTACTTGTTTTACGTTCTGGGTCTTATTTAGGCATGAAAATGATCACGTAAACAGCCCTATTTTGGCTAAAAACACCCCGCTGTGCGGTACATATAAATAAACCGCATAGGCCGCTCGTAAGGTGTTAAGGTTCCGACCTGCTACCTCCAAGCTCTTTAGCATTCTCTCACGGCTTTCAACTACATACTTTAGAAGCGAGCATGGCTTTGTGACTCCCTCCCAGATCTCCTTGACTATGTGGAGGGGCCCCCTGACCCTGTGTCCAAAAACCAACTCGTTCGGGCTAAATCCCAAGCTCTCCCCAGGTACTTCTCTCGCAGCAAATAAAACGTATGGGAGACCTAGATCCCAGTCCTTCCCATTTTCCATGCAATAACACCGCAACATACTCTTGAGAGTCGAGTGCCACCTTTCCAAAACTCCCTGACTCTCGGGATGGTAGGCAGATGACACCACAGACACTATCCCATGTTGCTGCATGGTCTGCTTAAACAGAGCAGAAGTAAAATTGGATCCCTGATCAGACTGGATCTCCTGAGGGTAGCCATAACGAGAGAAATAGACAAGTAGGTTTTTGACAACAGTCTTAGCCATCCCGTTGCGCATGGGGTAAGCATCTGGATACCGTGTTGCTACATCCATTACAGTTAGTAAAAATGTATTGCCGGCACTAGTGGGGGCAATGGGCCAACCATATCGATAACTACTTTGCTGAAGGGCGGCCCAATGACAGGGATGGGTTGTAACGGGGCTCTCGGGATGACCTGATTGGGTTTCCCAACAACTTGACAAGTGTGACACTGTGACACCCATGACACGACACTCGCCTTTAACCCAGGCCACCAGAAAAGCTTGCTCAGAGCTGCCTCCGTCTTACGTGCCCCCAGGTGCCCTGCCAAAGGCACATCATGAGCTAATCTCAATAAGCCCTCACGGCACACCCTCGGTACTACTAACTGGTCCACTAATCCTGACCCGCCATCCCACTTTTTCTTGGGATCCTGATGTCTCCGATACAAGATCCCCTCGGACAAGAAAAAATCACCAGGCTGCGCATCCCCATCGCTCTCCAGTTCGACAGCACCATTACCACACGCCCTGACTTCAGGATCTTCCAGCTGCAAGGAACATATATCAGCAGGTGCGAGATTATCCAAGTTCATCTTAAATAATTTATTTCCACCTCCAATGTCCCGCTGAGCCATCCTTTCCTCACGCTGCGCATAACGATGCTGTCGCAGAGTCTCTTCCTGCCCTGCACCTGCACTAGTGGTGACAGGCCCCGGGGCCTCTCCAGACTCTAACATAGGTGCCAATAATGAGTCACCAAGAAACACTGCCGGCTCAAAAACTCTCCAATTGACCAACACTTCCCGTTTTCTTGTGACCTTTCCTCTGCGGTTTGATAGACTGAGGTGGTGGCTGCAAGGCTCTGGATGTCTGAGAACGCGTCACAACACACGCCATGGTTTGTACGCTACACTTCTCAACCCACTCCTGTTCCTCCCTACTAACGTCGGCCGCCTTCTCGGCAACGACCAAGGGTGAAACCTTAGGAGCAGGCACCGCAAAGTCGTTGCCGAGGAGGAGGCCGACGCCCCCAACAGGCAAGTTCTCTACAATTCCTACATCCAGCTCCTTCGCCACACCACCAACCTCCAGCTCCATCCGCACCAGCGGGTAGGACTTCGTAGCATTGATCCCCTGAACTACCACCACCCGAGCAGCGTAATCGGTCTACCAGTAAAGTTCCCTAACAAGGTCTGAGAAGCCCCAGTATCACGCAATAGCTTAACTCCTCGCCTTTCGCCAGCCCACCTCACAAAACCATGCCCTCTATGACCCCCAAAGACGTCGCCGACAGGGTTCGAGCCTTCCGGACTCTTGAACACAGGCTGTGTCCCAACCTCTGACGAACTACCCTTGGCAAACTCAGAAGATTATAGGCGACACCCCTATGCTGCGGGCCAATGACACAACCTTGTTTGGTGGCTTGTTCGGACAAGCATTTGCAAAGTGACCCTCCTTGTGACATGCAAAGCACTCTTTACTCTTTGGTTTCCCTTGGGAGTGGGAGGTACCATTACACTTCTTATACAGGACGGTATTTGGTTTATGTTCAGTTTTATTGTCAGTGCTAGATGGTTTTGTGTATTTATGTGTATCAAAATTCTTGGGAGGGGGAGGGGTACGATCCTTTGCACCCGACTGACTCCTAGCTGCTGCTTCGCACCCTCGAATTAATGACAGTCGGCGGTCAGCCATTTCTGCTGCCTCCTGGAGAGTTCTAGGATTTTTTTCCTCTATATTTAATGTTAAGTCCCCGCCTGTGCACTTAAAGAACTGCTCCAAGAGAACCAGCTCACTCAACTCCTCAAAAGTAGCTGCCCTCTCAGAACGCAGCCAATGTCGTAGTGCATCAGACAAGTCCCGGGCGTGTTCTAGGAAGGTACTATCCTTGCCCTTAGTAACACCCCGAAACTTCAAGCGGTAAGTTTCTGGTTGTAACTCATAGGCCCGTAGCACAGCCTTCTTTAGCTCATCATAAACTACACAGGACTCTAAAGGTAGTGCATCATACGCTTTTAGCCCCTTTCCTAGGAGTCTTGATGAAAACTAATGCTGCCCACTTTTCCTGAGGCCACTGGTGTTCCTGGCACTTCTTCTCAAATCGCATAAAAAACTCAGTCACACATAATTCATCGAACACAGGAACTAGTTTAAGCAGGTGCGACAATGATTGGTCCCGATGTCTGTTACCTCCCCCAATATTTCGCCCTGTTACCTCCACTCGAGATCTCTCCAGCTCCCTGTCAGCCCGATACCTAGTAGACTCTGCCTGCAGTTCAGCCTCTCGTATAGCTGTTCTCTCTGCAGCCTCAGCCTGCACACTAGCCTGTCTTTCGGTAGACTCAACCTGAGCTCTAGCAACCTCAGCCTGAGCTCTAGCAACCTCAGCCTGCACTCTAACCTGTCTTTCGGCGGCCTCAACCTTGGCCATCTCAAGCCAAAACAACAAATCTGGAGTCAACCCTTGTGGAGGGGAAGGTGCATTTAATTGGGAGGGTCCCTGTGATTGAATTCCACGCTACCATTGACCATCAACTTGGGGGTATGTACTAAATTCAGGCACCATGATGTTTGATATGGGGGTAGAGTGGAGGGGGGGCTGGGGACCGGGGCCCCCAGTCGCCTCTCCACCCAGGTCTCTCCCTTCTAAACCCAATATCAAAGTCCTCAGCTGATCTTTCCTCATGCCACTTAAACCCTGGTGACCCTGAAAACCTGCCACACACTTTAAGACATACTTATTCAGCTTCAACACCCTGGCAGCGGTAAGGGGCACCTCTAAAAATCTTCTAGCACCCTCCTTGCTATCGACTAGCCACTCCACAGGTCTTTCTCCCTCCGAGCCCGTATCGTGACCTGACCCATCACTGTGTTCTGATGTATTAGACATGCTTGTGTACTGCAGTAATTATCACGGTTATAGAATGTGCCTTATCTCCTATGCAAGTATGTATATACTAATGTTAATGTCTTTAATGTGTTATATTGGTTGCTCAAAAAAAAAAACTCTATGTCCACTGTATTCCTTTAATCATAAGGAATCTCAAAACAAATGACCACTATATTCCTCTGTTCAGTAAATCCTATGCAAGGTCGCCATTTGTTACGTCCTGGGATATATAAACACTGGGCTCTTTCTATTGGACTAGGTATGCGGCAACAAGCAACAACGGAAAACGCTAGATCCAACCCTTATCTATAAACCCAGGCAACAAACCACCCTAAACCGTCAAGAGTCCTGCCTGGACAACGAGGTATCCTATGACTCGGTTACAGGGTGCACGCATTATAGACTGCTGATAGTCAAGCAGGCTATATAAAAGATCACACAATTAAGTTGACTTAAAGCTTCAAGGAAAAGATAGATAATGGAATTAAATTGCAGAAACAATTTAATAACAAACTAGAAGAAAGTACATTTAACGTTACGTTAATTAATACAACTAATCACCCATGCGTGAAAGAAGGTCAAAGCAAACAGTCCTCAAAACATCGTACCGGTAGACAAGATGCGGGTTTCTAAACTGCATGCGGCTACTGATGGATCTGATGCTTAGCAAAGAAAGTAAGTTACGGATTTAGAGAACTCTTAACTCATAAGCAGGAATAAATACTAGTGATAGGCCATACAGTGTATAATGGCATAGGTATAATTAAATAAAGGCAGCAACTCGCAACATAACCACATACAGGTGTGCTTCTCACTCTTAGTCAGGCAAGCCTGCTCTGACAGAGTCTCTAAGCCACACCCTGACTCACAATGCTCACAAAAACGGTAAACTGTGGCACAATAACAAGCATACCGAAATAATAAACCCCTAGTTGTTAATCTGCCAGGTGGCAGAGGTCTAGCTGGAAGGATATAGGCTTCGGATACCCGGGCTGAGCCACCTGCTCTAGCCTAGGGACGTTCCCAAGTCTGTGCACCAAATTACTCTAATTGAAAGGGTGCTCTCTTGAGAGACTCAGATCGCAAGTATCTAACTCTCTCCTGGCGACCCTAAAACAAAAGCAAGACATGCTAGCGCAGTGCTGAGTGGACTAGGCAAGGGCCCTCACACAACACAACACTAGACACACAGGGACACAGACAAGAAAATGCCCCCAGACTCCCACGGGTATCCTAGTAAAGTCGTGCGGGTCCACAGGACTCGCACCAGCAGACTTTACTTAAAGGATCGCAAAAAGCCTCCCCTCCGGTCTAGCCCCTCCTAACCTGACACAAGAACACACTATCAAGCATGAAACCACCAAATATGAGACAACAAAAAAGCTTCCTAGGTCTCATTAACAATTACATCTCTGCATAAGGCCCAAAATCCTATCTAGTTATCTGAGAGCTCGTCGTTAATACAATAATAGATATAAGGTCTATCAAGGGGATGGGATAATTAAATAGATTGGTGAAGTAGTGGAAGGAAGGTATACAAAGTAAGAGAGAAAGTTTCTAAGTGGGGTTGAGAGGGATAGAAATCAAGGGGGTCCGTAGGGTACGACAGTGAGGTGAGCTCTGAGTCTTGAATCTGTCTGTACCCCGCCCTAGGCATGCAGAACACATCCCATGCTTGGCAACACTCAACACAGTTGCCGGGTCAAAATCCTCTATCCCGTGCGTGAGTCGAAACTAAGCCTAACGTTGCAATCAAATGCATATGGCAACATCAGGCTCGTCCCAAGCTAGACTCTCCGCGCGAAGCAACGTCTCCCAGCCGGTCTCTCTCTCCCGCTCGTCTCCTCCCGCCCTCACTAGACTTACATCTTACATATTATAATGAAACAATCAACTATCGAGAATAAAATATACTAAGATGCGTTGGTTAAGAATAAGGGCAGCTACAAGCTGTGAAACAACATAAGAATATCCCAGACATTAGTTACATTGTCGTAGGATATATACTAAGGAAAAGCCGGCCGGCCGGCTGCCACCAGCCGGTTTCTAAACGGCTGGGCAGCCGACGCGCGCGCATGCCCGCACGTGGCTACTATGCAGAAGCGTCACAATAGTTGGTATATTAACATGGATCATTTCATTATATAACGTACAGTTGGCCACATAAGTTCTGTCCCTCTCAGTGATCTTATACATGGGAATATAATGCACATGACTGAATTGCGGGTGTAGTTTCTTATGCAGTGGTTAAGTTGTGTGATTAATCAACTATTTATTAAGGGAGCCCACCTCGCGTTCTTTATCTTTCTCTCCCTCTCTCTTTGGCTTGTATCCATTCGGCCCCATTTAGCCTACTGTTTTAAGACGTTTACCCCCATCCAGGTGTCAATATTTTCCTAGCTTATATATATATTTGTTTTAACAGCAAGCTAAATGTGTACATTTATCGATAGAAAAATTTCTCCAGCGAAGCCGGATTTCTCCATACAATGCTGGCTCTCTATAGCTCGCCAGGAAGAAATCGACACCTGGATGGGGATAAGCGTCTTAAAACAGGTGGCTGAATGGGGCCGAATGGATATAAATCAGAGAGAGAGAGAAAAGGAGAGAAAGATAAACAAAAAACGGTGACCCCCCTTAAAAGAAACCACACTCGCAATTCATTCATACTAATCTGACTTTCACACATAAGATCAAGACGAAGATCAGAACTTATGTGGCCAACTGTACAATCAACCGTATAATCAACTGTACAATCAACTGTATAATCAACTGTATAATCAACTGTACAATCAACTATATAATCAACTGTACAATCAACTGTATAATCAACTGTACAATCAACTATATAATCAACTGTGCAATCAAATGTACAATCAAATGTATAATCAACTGTACAATCAACTGTATAATCAACTGTACAATCAACTGTATAATCAACTGTACAATCAACTGTACAATCAAGTGTATAATCAACTGTATATGCAACTGTACAATCAACTGTACAATCAAGTGTATAATCAACTGTATAATCAACTGTACAATCAACTGTATAATCAACTGTACAATCAACTGTATAATCAACTGTATAATCAACTGTACAATCAACTATATAATCAACTGTACAATAAACTGTATAATCAACTGTACAATCAACTATATAATCAACTGTGCAATCAAATGTACAATCAAATGTATAATCAACTGTACAATCAACTGTACAATCAACTGTATAATCAACTGTACAATCAACTGTACAATCAACTGTATATGCAACTGTACAATCAACTGTATAATCAACTGTACAATCAACTGTACAATCAAGTGTATAATCAACTGTATATGCAACTGTACAATCAACTGTACAATCAAGTGTATAATCAACTGTATAATCAACTGTACAATCAACTGTATAATCAACTGTACAATCAACTGTACAATCAACTGTATACTCAACTGTGCAATCAAATGTACAATCAAATGTATAATCAACTGTACAAGCAACTGTATAATCAACTGTACAATCAACTGTATACTCAACTGTGCAATCAACTGTGCAATCAACTGTATAATCAACTGTACAATCAACTGTATAATCAACTGTACAATCAACTGTATAAGCAACTGTACAATCAACTATATAATCAACTGTATAATCAACTGTACAATCAACTGTACAATCAACTGTATAATCAACTGTATAATCAACTGTATAATCAACTGTATAATCAACTGTACAATCAACTGTACAATCAACTGTATAATCAACTGTATAATCAACTGTATAATCAACTGTATAATCAACTGTATAATCAACTGTATAATCAACTGTATAATCAACTGTATAATCAACTGTACAATCAACTGTGTAATCACTTGTACAATCAGCTGTACAATCAACTGTACAATCAACTGTACAATCAACTGTATAATCAACTGTACAATCAACTGTACAATCAAGTGTATAATCAACTGTATAATCAACTGTATAATCAACTGTACAATCAACTGTATAATCATCTGTACAATCAACTGTATAATCATCTGTATATGCAACTGTATAATCAACTGTATAATCAACTGTATAATCAACTGTATAATCAACTGTACAATCAACTGTATAATCAACTGTATATGCAACTGTGCAATCAACTGTATAATCAACTGTACAATCAACTGTACAATCAACTGTACAATCAACTGTATAATCAACTGTATAATCAACTGTACAATCAACTGTATAATCATCTGTACAATCAACTGTATAATCATCTGTATATGCAACTGTATAATCAACTGTATAATCAACTGTATAATCAACTGTACAATCAACTGTATAATCAACTGTACAATCAACTGTATAATCAACTGTATATGCAACTGTGCAATCAACTGTATAATCAACTGTATAATCAACTGTACAATCAACTGTATAATCAACTGTATAATCAACTGTATAATCAACTGTACAATCAACTGTATAATCAACTGTACAATCAAGTGTATAATCAACTGTACAATCAACTGTATAATCAACTGTATATGCAACTGTGCAATCAACTGTATAATCAACTGTACAATCAACTGTACAATCAACTGTACAATCAACTGTATAATCAACTGTATAATCAACTGTACAATCAACTGTATAATCATCTGTACAATCAACTGTATAATCATCTGTATATGCAACTGTATAATCAACTGTATAATCAACTGTATAATCAACTGTATAATCAACTGTACAATCAACTGTATAATCAACTGTACAATCAACTGTATAATCAACTGTATATGCAACTGTGCAATCAACTGTATAATCAACTGTACAATCAACTGTATAATCAACTGTATAATCAACTGTATAATCAACTGTACAATCAACTGTATAATCAACTGTACAATCAAGTGTATAATCAACTGTATAATCAACTGTACAATCAACTGTATAATCAACTGTACAATCAACTGTATAATCATCTGTATATGCAACTGTATAATCAACTGTATAATCAACTGTATAATCAACTGTACAATCAACTGTATAATCAACTGTACAATCAACTGTATAATCAACTGTACAATCAACTGTATAATCAACTGTATATGCAACTGTGCAATCAACTGTATAATCAACTGTACAATCAACTGTATAATCAACTGTATAATCAACTGTATAATCAACTGAATAATCAACTGTATAATCAACTGTATAATCAACTGTACAATCAAGACCATAACTGGCGCCTCACCCATGTGAATCAGTAACGAACGCAAATGAGACAACTGCTGCAGAAATCAGCTTCAAAGGTTAAGGGAGGTGACCTGCTTTTTTCTCTTCTTGTTTCTCTTTCTCTGGTTTGTATCCATTCGGCCCCATTCACCCTACTGTGTTAAGACTTTTATCACCATCCAGGTGTCGATTTTTTCCTGGCGAGTGATAGCGAGCCATCATTGTACGAAGAAATCCGAATTCGCCAGAGAAATGTTTCTATCGAAAAATGTACAAATTTAGCCTGCTGTCAAAAACATGTTTAAAAACTATGCTGGCTCACTATCGCTCGTAAGGAAAACATTGACAGCTGGATGGGGATAAACAACTTAAAACAGTAGTCTGAATGGGGCCGAATGGATACAACCCTAAGAGAGAGGGAGAGAAAGAGGAAAAAAAGCAGGTGACCCCCCTTAAAAATATATAATTTGTGTAACCTTATAATAGTCTATGCTCAGCACTGTATATATGATTATACTTCCATAGACAAATAGGTGTATAGGTATCAATTCCTGCACCTGTTATCAAACCCCTCTGTACCGGCGATGTCCTTTTAACTTTATTTTGGCTACCATTAGACGATGTTATTCAGCTTACAAAGGGCCTCCAGCAATTAACAGGCTGTGAACTATCTCCGGCATTCTCCCCAAGATCGACGCACCTGACAAATTCTACGACAAGGCCTTCAGCACAAATAGCCAACTAAAATATTTGTGTCTGAAGGTTGAAATTGAATTCATCAACCTCTGGGATAATTTCTATAACCAGCCTACTCTGTTCCGCAAGGATGGCAATCATCTAAACCCTGTGGGTTCAGCACGCATGGGTCGTCTCCTACACGAAGCAGTCCGCAGCCATGGATAAAAAAACGCCATCCGAGAAGAAGCAGCAGTGACATAAATCATCTAACGCCAAACAAAAAACAGAGGCAACCGAGGACCATCAGCGATAAGGACCGAAGACAGCGAGGACCGAGGACAGCCATGAACATAAATGTAGATCCGACAAGAACCAAAAATATTATTAAAGAGCGTTCCGCGAGATCTAAAATAACAAATTAAAAGGTTTTCTATGCAAACGCTCGTAGCATACGCAATAAATTTTCAGATTTAGAGGAGCTAGTATTTACAGAAAATTATGATGTGGGCATAACAGAATCTTGGCTCAATACAGAAGATAGAGACTTTTTAGCAGAGTATTCACTTCCCGGTTATGTAATGTTTGAGAAAAGACGAATAAATATAAATGGAGGTGGCGTTTTACTTTATATCAAAGAAAGTTTTAACCCTACTCTTGTCAAAACCTCAATTTGTGAACGTCGACACATCTTTTCTGCTAATAAAGAATAATAATAAAGGTACAAAAATAATACTTGCGTTAATATACAGACCTCCAGCTCAATCAGTGCAAACTGACCAAGAAATTTACGAACAAATTGCAGATGTAAGTAACTAACACGATACCGTAATTTTTGGCGACTTTAATTTACCTGTGACCAAGTGGGGCGATACTCTTACTTCACACTTCGGATATGACTTGTATACGAACTTGCAAGAGAGTTCGCTTTATCAATTTGTTCGAACGCCGACCCGTGGTAATAACGTTCTTGACATTGTACTTGCAACAAAAGAAGAATTACTAGAGAATTTGAATGTTGGTGATGAATTCAGTAACAGCGACCATCGTACGATAACTTTTACTTTAAAGATTACTAGTAACGAACCAAATAGTAGCATCGAAAAAGTCCCTAATTTCAAGAAAGCAAACTTTCATAAACTTAGAGCTATGTTTAAAGAAACTGACTGGAGCTTTTTAATTTACAATAACGACATAAATACATCTTGGAAGTTATTCGAAACCATTTACCTAAAAGCAGTGCAAGACTGCATACCATCGAAAATACGGCGTCCAGGCCTTAATAATAAGCCCAAATGGTGGAATAAAGATATTTCAAACTGTCTGCTTGCTAAACAAAAATTGCAAATGATAGATTAAAATCCTCACAAAATGACGAAGAACGGGTGAAATTTGTAGAGCTACGATGCAAAGCCAAAAAGTTAATTAAGCAAAGTAAAAAGACCCTAGAGTTACATATTGTGAATCAAAGTAAACCAAACCCGAAATAATTCTATAGTGATATCAGAAAGAAAAAAGTAGTCACTTCAACTGTTGGACCGTTAGTCGATGAAAATGGAGAATACACCAAAGACGAAGTACAAATGAGTAATGCCCTCAATACCGTCTTTGCATCAGTTTTTACAACAGAAAGACCTCAGTGATATCCCTACACCATCGCCGATTCAGATTGATAATTCAGATGTTCTAAGCAATATCACCGTTACAGAGAGAGAAGTATTGAATTGTTTATATAAACTCAAGGTAAATAAAACGCCTGGACCTGATACAATCTCGCCTACAGTTCTAATGGAAGCTAAGGATGAGCTCTCCAAACCACTGACATTACTATTCAATAAATCCTTGCAGTCTGGAACTATGCCTGATCAGTGGAAGCTAGCCAACGTAACACCGATATTCAAAAAAAGGCAGCAAATCCCTACCCAGTAACTATCGTCCAATTAGCTTAACCTCAGTTGTATGTAAAATACTAGAAACGGTCATACGAGACAGACTCGTAAATCACTTAGAGGAAAATAACATACTTAAAGATACTCAACACGGCTTTCGTAAAAAACGTTCCTGTTTAACAAACCTCTTAGACTTCTTCCACGATATCCTCAACCTTTACGATGAGAGTAAAGCTGTAGATATTATATACCTTGATTTTCAAAAGGCCTTTGACAAAGTTCCCCACAAACGTATACTGCTAAAACTAAAAGTGCATGGAATACAAGACGGTGTGTTGAAATGGATAGAAAATTGGCTCAGCGACAGAAAGCAAAGGGTAGTCATAAACGGTAAGGCATCTAAATGAACCAATGTAAGTAGCGGGGTACACCAGGGATCGGTACTAGGACCAATTCTCTTTCTAATTTACATCAACAACATAGATGAGGGTCTCACCTGTACAATCTCAAAATTTGCTGACGATACAAAAATTGCAAATAGCGTACTCTCAAAAGAACAAGTTGACGATATGCAACACAATCTAGATAAATTGTCATGTTGGGCCCAAATTTGGCAAATGAGTTTCAATGCGGATAAATGTAAAGTACTACATATCGGATACCTAAATGAGAAAGCAAACTATTCGATGAATGGCACTCAGCTTAAGAACGTAAACAGAGAAACCGATCTGGGAGTAACAATATCGAATAACCTAAAACCGAGTCAACAATGTTCAGAAGTTGTTAAGAAGGCAAATAAAATAATTGGCTTTATAGGCAGGTCATTTGAGCATAAATCCAAAGAAGTTATCCTAACCCTTTACAATTCCTTAGTCCGCCCTCTTCTGGAATACTGCGTTCAATCCTGGTGCCCTTATTACCAAAAAGATATAAACAAGCCAGAAGGAGTTCAACGTAGAGTTACCAAAATGATACCTAGCCAAAAGAACAAACCATACGAAGAGTGTCTTAGAGAATTAAATCTATTTCCTTTAACCAAGCGCAGATTAAGAGGTGACTTAATTCAAGTGTTCAAAATCATCAAAGGCATCGACAATATGAACTGCAGTAAGTACTTCACTATCGACCAATCTAATTACACGCGGGGAAACGGTTGCAAAATTATTGGTAAATCTTTTAACTCACACGAATCTAAGAATTTCTTCTTCAATCGAGTTGTCAACTTGTGGAATGGGCTTCCCCGTGACGTTATAGACTGCAGCACCGTAGATTCATTTAAACTCCGCTAGACAAATATCTCGCGTCAAACCCGCGACTGACTGCGTTTGTAAATGAATAACTTTATTTTATCCCCCCCTCAGTTACTAACCCATCTGTCCCCTACTAACTTCCTAATCCTACCACGGACATTAGTTCCCTTTCCAATGTTCCCTTACCCACTCTAAACCACTGTATGGACACTTGATCCTCAGTGTTTTGGAGGACAAACAGCCTAGAAGGGTCACTATACCTGTTGTTGCTTGATTTCCTTTGTACTTCACCCTTTTTACTACCACAGATCCTTCTTAAACTGTACAAACTCGTCTAAATGTAGCACAAATGTAACACAAAAGACGTCGCCGGTACAGAAGGAGTTAACCATTTCAAGATTAGTTGAACGCATTTCTTTTCTGTTTTCTGGCTATCATTAGACGATTCCATTCAGATTAGAAATGGTATATAGAAGTCAGAGGGTTAAGCTAGTACAAAGGAGTACAAAGGAGTACAAAGGAAATCAAGCAACAACATATCTAGTGACCCTTCTAGGTTGCTTGTCCTCCAAAACACTGAGGATCAAGTGTCCAAACAGTGGTTTAGAGTGGGTAAGGGAACATTGGAAAGGGAATTACTGCCCTGGAACTAATGTCCGTGGCAGGATTAGGAAGTTAGTAGGGGACAGATGGGTTAGTAACTGAGGGGGGATAAAATAAAGTTATTCATTTACAAACGCAGTCAGTCGCGGGTTTGATGCGAGATATTTGTCTAGGCGGAGTTTAAATGAATCAACGGTGATGCAGTCTATAACGTTTCGGGGAAGCCCATTCCACAAGTTGACAACTCGATTGAAGAAGAAATTCTTAGATTCGTGTGAGTTAAAAGATTTACCAATAATTTTGCAACCGTTTCCCCGCGTGTAATTAGATTGGTCGATAGTGAAGTACTTACTACAGTTCATATTGTCGATGCCTTTGATGATTTTGAACACTTGAATTAAGTCACCTCTTAATCTGCGCTGGGTTAAAGGAAATAGATTTAATTCTCTAAGACGCTCTTCGTATGGTTTGTTCTTTAGGCTAGGTATCATTTTGATAACTCTACGTTGAACTCGTTCTAGCTTGTTTATATCTTTTTGGTAATAAGGGCACCAGGATTGAACGCAGTATTCCAGAAGAGGGCGGACTAATGAATTGTAAAGGGTTAGGATAACTTCTTTGGATTTATGCTCAAATGACCTGCCTATAAAGCCAATTATTTTGTTTGCCTTCTTAACAACTTCTGAACATTGTTGACTCGGTTTTAGGTTACTCGATATTGTTACTCCCACAATTGTCACACGAACAATTTTTACGGGCAATTATGGTCTGGCATCTTCAAAAATTACACTTCATCAGAATTCCCCCGCCTAATATAATCTACCTTCAGTCTAGTTACCGACACCAGTGCAAACATGTCCCGAAATATTACGAGAGCAAAGTTGCTCATGGAAAATTGACGGACAAATCGATCGTGTGACAGCGGCTTTAATTGAGATAGTTTGCACCCTTTGAATGCCCACAGATCCTTCCTGAGCTGTATAAAATAATTTAATAATAATAGCCGGAATAAAATTTTAAAATGCGTTTAGATCCTAAAGGCGTTAAAGGAGGTCACCGTCGTTTTTTAATCTTTCTCTCTTTCCCTGGCTTGTATCCATTCGGCCCCATTCGGTCAACTGTTTTAAGACGTTTATCCCCATCCAGGTGTCGATTTCTTCCTGGCGAGCGATAGCAAGCCAGCATTGCATGGAGAAATCCGGCTTTGCCGGAGAAATTTTTCTATCGAAAAATGTACAAATTTATCTTGCTGTCAAAACAAATATATATATATGCTAGCTCGCTACCGCTCGCCAGGAAAATATTGACACCTGGAAGTGGGTAAAGTCTTAAAACAGTAGGCTGAATGGGGCCGAATGGATAAAAGCCAAAGAGAGAGGGAGAGAAAGAGAAAAAAGACGAGGTGGGCTTGGTTAAACACAGACAGCATAGGGTAGTTGAGATTCAGAACTCTCCCCATGAACAGCAGCAGTCAGTACAAGGACAACATGTAAATCGTAGTTGTCGTAGTATATCAATGGTCTTGGTTCGAATCTGTGGGAGGCAGAGATGTAGTGGTGGAACTGATGGGTTAATGTGTCTTATGTTAACAGTATAACAACACACACACACACACACACACACATAACACACACAAACACACACACACACACACACACACACACACACACACACACATGCATACATACACACACACACACACACAGACTGTGCGGGATAAGAGATCACTAATACACATACTGTATGCACACTGAGGAAGGAAAGAACAGTTAGATGAAAGGAGAACTATTTTAAACATAATTTGCACAGGCTCAATCTAACATAAGTGTTACATTATTAACACAAACACACACACATGAAACATACACAAACATACACAACACAAACAAATACACACACAGCATACACAAACCTAAACATACACACACAACATGCATAAACACACACACACACACACTATAGCTAGCTAGGGAACCCTACATTAATCATAGCTCTGAAATTAATCCCCTCGAAATAATGTGTTTGACAATGCATTTATAATTATTGAGAGATTAATCCTGCCAAATGATAGTTACTAATTGATGCTGACTATGGTGTGTGTGTGTGTGTGTGTGTGTGTGTTTATTCATTATTGTATTCATAATTATTATATTCCCTCCACCAACCGACTTTACTCCTAAACTCAATTAATGAAATCAACAAATACATGTGGCAGTCCAGGGATTCGAACCTAGGATGCTCACACCATAATTCAGTGCATTTATCCATTGCGCTACGAAGACAGTTAAAGAATGGTTGACAAGCCTACGATGTATTATGCAGTTTCGAATCATGCATATCAATCTAAGCATGTACACACTTTCCAATTTTAGTTTGGCAGGAATTGAGTTTCTGGTTGGTATTGTCTCGCTTCCTAGACATTATCATCAATGACAAAACCCATCTCCTTGCTCAAGGAAGATGGTAACCGCCGGCTATATATCAGAAAACCTTCATCAACCTTAGCGAGATTTGAACCCCGGTCTGCTGGGTTGCAGGCAGGGACGGTACCACTGAGACAGCCGCGCGGCTGTGTGTGTGTGTATAAGTATGTATGTATGGGAAGTATATGGGGCCATAAGGTTTACAATGTTCGTTTATATGTGTATGTGGGCGTGTACATGTGTGTGTGTGTGTGTGTGTGTGTGTGTGTGTGTGTGTGTACGTATGTGTGTGTGTGTGTGTTTAAAGATGTTTGCTTATGGAGCCATAAGGTTTACAATGTTTGTTATGTGTGTGTGTGGACGTGTGTATATGTGTAAGTGTGAAGATATGTATGTGTGTTTGTTCTTGTTTTTATGTAGGTGGATTAGATGTCCATTACGAGTGAGAGCTACAAGGGTGTGATATAAATGGATGGAGGGGAGGAGGGGGGGAGGAGGGGGGGGGGGGGGGGCTGAGTGAAAGGGAGAGGGAGGAGGAAGGGGAGGAAGAGTTTTTTTTCTTTTCTACATTCCAACTACTCCCTCTCGGGCATAGGCTGAGAGCCTGTACGGTCGAGGTTAATAAGTGTTGTCAGATATTTCACAAAGTTTCGGAAACTGACTAATACTCTGAGGGATAAGCACTTTTCCCAGTAACTATAAAGATACCAATAACACTTGTTGAGCGAAAACCACTGGAATCCATGACAACACTTACTACCCCTGATTGTACATTCAACCACTTATCATTGAACGGCGAAGCCCGTGAGGTCTCGATCCAGTGTTGGGGGTGAGACATGAGAAGCACTTTCAGCTGCAACCAGCCCCTGCCATCTTGCCTTCACAGGATGCATAGAGCCTTAGTTGCCGACTCACTGCTCGAAGCAGCCCCATCTCTGAAGCTGATTTGCTCCAGTGCTTCACTGTTTCACCTCCTAGACTCGGACCCTCATTATCAGAACGCCACCTATTGAGCAATGAACTCACTAGGCATTGCCCCCTATAGCATATTTTGAATATGGGAATATTCATACAGTGCTATTTAATCAGGGAACAATGAGGGTATTTATTTAGCGTTTCGGTGGGCTTTGTGGTAATACATTGATACTATGTAGCCTACAGCACAAATTCCATCCCAATAATATCTTCCCATTGATATATCGGGATTCGAACCCGGGTCCATTGGATTACCAGTCCAGTGGCAAGACCACTCCACCACACACTGATAAACTATATGAGGAAGGATGGATTGGAGAAAGAAGGGAGGGTAAAGCATGAAGATCATGAGAACAATTAAAAAGAAACACTAAACTAAAAGAGAAACTCAAATAACACACACACACACACACACACGCTCGCGCGCGAGCTATTTACTCCTGAGGGGACTTTTCTTATCAATTCGATCCAGATAATGGAAAACTCAAATTAATCAAAGTTTGACAACATCAGCATATTGTGATAAGTGTATAGTATCTAATGATCATCAAACTATTAAGCACTAAAATACGTTATTGTATAATATTATAACATGTATATATTTACAAAATCCCTGTTTTAGTTCTTCGTCTATATATACAGTATATCTGTCCATGCTTAAATCCCTGTTTTAGTTCTTCGTCTATATATACAGTATATCTGTCCATGCTTAAATCCCTGTTTTAGTTCTTCGTCTATATATACAGTATATCTGTCCATGCTTAAATCTTTTATAGAAATTATGTAAGGGTAGATGGGTCGTTTTTCTGGCCCCCCTTATTCTTCATGGTTAGCCTTATTAGTTTTCAGATTTTAAGACGTTCGGCTCATTAGTTTGGTGATTCTAAGATCTTTCGCCCCATTTTTATATCAATATGATGACTGTCATTTAGGTGTTGATGTTTTCCTGGCGAGCGATAGCGAGCCTGTTATTTAAGAGGAACCGGCCTGGACATTTTTTTTTTATCGAAAAAATGTACACATTTATTTTGAAGGAGGGTCATGGGCCGGTGTTTTTTAAAGCTTGATGGAGGTCTAGGGAGGAAACAAAAAAACATAATCAAAAGATACATACATGAGCAAATAAAACGCCCATCCCCCCCTTAATGTGAAAATGTCAGTATTTGCTTCTTCACGTGTAAGGATGGAATGGATTATGACTTTCACAAATGATTAATTCTTTTCCTAAGTACTAGACTTTTGTTTTAAGTTCACTAGGTCGTGGTAAATATAGTCAAAATTGAATTGCCGGCTGAGCTACCAATTACGTTGGTATAAGAATAATATTTCTGTTCTTTGCTTGCATTTACGTAAACTAAAAAACAAGTTACGTTATTAAGCTGCAAAAAAAATACAAAAAAAAAAAAAAAAAAAAAAAAAAAAAAATATATATATATATATATATATACTGTATATATATTGAAATGTCGGGTTGGCATTCCAACTCGATGTAATATTATCTCAGTAATAATCCTGCAATAGGATATCTAGAGATAGAATATGCCCGACAGGGTCACATCTAGCTTTATGAATCTTGCTATAACTTCTCACACTAAGGCAGCAGTCACACAATAACAACACTTCTCACACTAAGGCAGCAGTCACACAATAACAACACTTCTCACACTAAGGCAGCAGTCACACAATAACACTTCTCACACTAAGGCAGCAGTCACACAATAACAACACTTCTCACACTAAGGCAGCAGTCACACAATAACAACACTTCTCACACTAAGGCAGCAGTCACACAATAACACTTCTCACACTAAGGCAGCATCAGTCACAATAACAACACTTCTCACACTAAGGCAGCAGTCACACAATAACAACACTTCTCACACTAAGGCAGCAGTCACACAATAACAACACTTCTCACACTAAGGCAGCAGTCACACAATAACAACACTTCTCACACTAAGACAGCAGTCACACAATAACAACACTTCTCACACTAAGGCAGCAGTCACACAATAACAACACTTCTCACACTAAGGCAGCAGTCACACAATAACAACACTTCTCACACTAAGGCAGCAGTCACACAATAACAACCTTCTCACACTAAGGCAGCAGTCACACAATAACAACACTTCTCACACTAAGGCAGCAGTCACACAATAACAACACTTCTCACACTAAGGCAGCAGTCACACAATAACAACACTTCTCACACTAAGGCAGCAGTCACACAATAACAACACTTCTCACACTAAGGCAGCAGTCACACAATAACAACACTTCTCACACTAAGGCAGCAGTCAAACAATAACAACACTTCTCACACTAAGGCAGCAGTCACACAATAACAACACTTCTCACACTAAGACAGCAGTCACACAATAACAACACTTCTCACACTAAGGCAGCAGTCACACAATAACAACACTTCTCACACTAAGGCAGCAGTCACACAATAACAACACTTCTCACACTAAGACAGCAGTCACACAATAGCAACACTTCTCACACTAAGGCAGCAGTCACACAATAACAACACTTCTCACACTAAGGCAGCAGTCACACAATAACAACACTTCTCACACTAAGGCAGCAGTCACACAATAACAACACTTCTCACACTAATGCAGCAGTCACACAATAACAACACTTCTCACACTAAGGCAGCAGTCACACAATAACAACACTTGTTACTTTACACTCTTATTTATTCAATGGCATATATAATTATAGAAAATCAACTATACCTATCCGTCAGTCATATCCGGCAGAAGGTAATTGATACAGGTGACGAATCAGAATAGAATTTACTACACTGATTACTGTGATTAGTTAATGTTCTATGTCACGTTACACACAGTATCAATAATGGAAGTATGCAGACAAATAATCTTCTATATGTACAGTCACGAGCATAAGTCGTACAACATCCACGATATATCCCTTTGCGTTAGTAGGTGGCGCGGTTATCGTTTTTATGAATGAGTGGGTGGAGGTAGGAGGTGGGAATGAGGGGTCGTAGAGTAGAATACTAGCTTGTTTCGCGCTTGTGTGTGTGTGTGTCTGTGTTTACCTGGTAACAAGTTCATTGCACAACTTATTTATCAAATTACAACTTTGTTTTCGTTACAATCAATTTCAGGAAGTAACTGCTCCCAGATATAGATATAGTGGGGTGGGGTAATGTCTTGTGGCTTTAGAGGTTTAAACGCTCGGACGAATCTAGTTCGGAACGTGCGAGTCACGCCGTGATAATCGATGGTGACTTGAAAGGCATTTGGGACTTGTATGACGGTGTAGGGCCCGACATAGCGAGGGCCTAATTTGTTGGTGACAGGGAGGTTGGCTACCATTACGGTGTCATGGATGGCGAAAGGGTTTTATCATCGGGGTTATCCGTTTTGGTGTCTTGACAGGTTTGGGCGGTATGGAGGGTGTTTTGCAGATGTTGCAATGGGTCAATTGTGGAGGTGGTGGAGGGGAGGTGAGCGTGATGATAGAACGGCAGTAACAGGGGGGGTACGCCGTAAACACGTTCATGAGGGGAAATACCGTCTTCTCAGGGACAGGTGTTCATGCCCCATTGTATCATCTTTAGTTGTGATGGCCAGTCTGAGGTGTTAAGAGCAATCATTCTTGTACGTAACTGGTTGTTGATGGTGCGATGGCTGCGTTCGCATATAGCATTTCCTTGAGGCCAGTACGGGGATGAGTGTTTAATCTTAATACCGCATTGTTGGGTGAATTGTTGCCAAACGTGTCCACTAAACTCGGGGGCATTGTCCGATAGAAGAGCAAGGGGAAGGCCGAATATAGGGAACACTTCTGTGGCAAGCAGTGTGGCGACTGTGTGGTCTTTAACTGGGCAGGCTATTCAAAATTTTGAATATACGTCAACAAATGTGACGATATAACGGTTGCCAGCGTAAGAAGGAAACGGGCCCATGATGTCGAGGGATAGGACTTGGAACGGTTTGTTGGCAGAAATTGTACCAGCTGGGCCTGGGGTGCGTGATCTATCCTTCCCCAATAAACAAGGTTTGCAGGATTCTGTCACTCGTTGTGCAATTTTGGAGGGGTTGGGGGTCCAGTATTGGTCTGTGAAGATTTTTAACATCTTCTTTTATCCAAGGTGTATGCCGTTTCCCTAATGGATGGCAATCATGTAGTCGTGGGCAATGGTGGGGTCTAAAACTATGTGACCGGAGTCTGTGGCAAGTTGATCTCCCCAGCGAGTCAGTTTCCTGAAGACATTTAACGGTATCCAGGGTGGTCTGATTCTCGTTTCCCAAGATTGAATTAGGGAGGAGGCTGAGGGGGAATTATGATGGTGGATGGGGGTAGATAAAAGCTCAGTGTTTTGTAAGGCGGCTAGGTTGGTGGGGGGTCTTTTGGTACTGGCAAACGTGACAGGGCGTCTGCATTGGTCTGGAGTTTGCCTGGACGATACTGTATTGTAAATTCGTAGTCCTCTAGTGTCTCCCTCCAACGTACCAAAATGGCCGAGTTGGTTTCGCACTTACGCAACCATTGCAAGGATTGATGGTCGGTTATTATATCGAGTTTTGCGCCCAACACAAATGACCGGAAAGGGCTGAGTGCCCAAATGATCCCTAAGCACTCTCTCTTGGTGGCTGCATAATTCTGTTGTGCTTGGTTGAGGGTGGAGCTGGCATACGCTATCACATGTTCCTCTCCGTCTCTGACTTGAGCTAAAACTGCACCAATGGCGTACAGAGATACATCGGTATAAAGACGGAAAGGTTTATGGTAGTCAGGGAAAGCGACAATAGGGGCTTGGATTAGCTTTTGTTTTAAAGTGTTAAACGCGAGGTCTCTTTCAGGTGTCCAGGTGAACGGGGTGTCTTTGTGGGTGAGTTGGTGGAGGGGTCTGGCTATGGTGGCAAAGTGGGGGACAAAACGTCTGTAGTATGTGGCTAAACCTAGAAACGAACGTACTCCTTTAACGGTGATGGGTGGGGGTTGGTTTTGTATGGCTTGAAGTTTCTTTGGGTCTGGTGCAATACCATGTTCAGATATTACGTGTCCGAGGAAATCTACCTTATTTCGGGCAATCTCGCACTTTGAGGGTTTTAATTTCAACCCGGCGGATCGGATTCTTTGAAGGACTTGTCTCAACCTGAGGAGGTGTTCTTCCCAGGTTGGTGAGTACACAATAATATCGTCTAGATAGGCTAGGCAGGTTTCCCAGGTTAGGCCATGTAATACCGCTTCCATCAAACGGGAGAAAGTGGCGGGTCCGTTACAGAGGCCAAAAGGTAGGACGTCAAATTCTTAGTGGTGGCCACCACTAGTGGAAAATGCTGTTTTCTCTTGGTCCTCGGCTTTAATAGGCACTTGCCAATACCCTGCTTGCAAGTCGAGGGTAGTGAACCATCTGGATCCGTATAGGGAGTCAAGGGAATCGTCTATCCGGGGTAATGGCGTAGCGTCTTTAATGGTTACGTCATTCAACCTTCTGTAGTCGACGCAAAAACGGGTTGACCCATCTTTCTTTTTGACTAGGACAACAGGGGAAGACCAGGGACTAATGGACAGGGTGGCAATACCGGCCTCTAACATCTCTTGGACTTGGCGATCCTCTTCCTAACGTTGTATGGGATTTTTTCTACGGGATGGTTGTCGTATGGGGGGGCCTGTGGTGTTAATGATGTGTTGTTCTACATCGGTCTGTCCGATTTCGGCGGGTTGTTGGCCAAACACGTCACTGATCTTTAGTAATAGGTCGTACATGCCGTGTTTTTGGTGGTCGGATAATGTGTCCGGGAGAGGGGGCAATTGGAGGCTGGTAGGGGTGTCATTAACGTCTATGGGGAGGTCATCAAAAGTTTCGAGGTCTCCTATAATGAGACCTTTTGGTAATGTCAGGGATTCCTCAGAGATATTTGCCACGAGAATGTGGTTGATGCGAGCGGAAATGATGGCGGGTTGTAAGAGGCAACTATTGGGGTTGGTGGACGTAGTAGTGGGGGAAAGTATCATGTGAGTTTGGGGTATGGGTCGAAGGTTCACCCATTTTTGATGGCGGGGGGGAATTTGGCATTTATCTTGAACTACAGCTGGGCTAATGATGGTGGGGGACTGACTGGCGAGCAGGTGTTTGGTAAGCATAATGGGGGAAAGGGAGGATCAGTGGGGCGCGGTGTGAGGGAGTTTGTTGGAGGGACTGCGGAGGGTTGATGGGGGAAGCGTGAGGTATAGAAGATGGGTTATTGGTGAAGGACTGATGTAAGGATTGGTGGTTGTTAGAAGGACGAATTTGGGGAGCTTTGTCGGTGGCAGTGACGGTTTGTTTGGAGTTTATATGGATTTGGTGGTTTTGTTTGTCATGAGAGGGCGAGTCAAGTGTGGGGTTGTGAAGTTTTCTAGGGGTGTGAATTGTGTGGGGGTGGAAGGGAGCTACTGACGGAAAACTGTCACAAGGGGGATTGGGCTGGGCATTTCTGGGGGCATGGTGGGAACATGGTTGTGTCCCTCGGTCGGCACGCGTGAGGGGGGTCTTAACGGCGCGTGCGGGCGGGTCAGGGTGGTGAGAGGTGAGCGAGTTAGAAAACGGGATTTGTTGGGGGGACTGCGGAGGGTTGGTGGGGAAAAAGTTAGGTGTAGAACATGGGTTATTGTTGGAGGACTGGTGTATTGATTTGGGGTTGTTAACAGGACGAATGTGGGGAATTTTGTTGGTGGCAGTAATGGTCTGGTTAAAGGTTATGTGGGACTGGTGAGTTTGTTGGTCATGAGAGGGCGAGTCAAGTGTGGGGTTGTGAAATTTTCTAGGGGGTGTGAATTGTGTGTGGGGGGGGGGGGGAGCTACTGACGGAAAACTGTCACAAGGGAATTGTTGTTGGTTGTGGGATAGCTGAACATATCTGGGGGCATGGGAAAAACATTGTTGGGTACATCGGTCGGCATTTTCTCTGGAAACATGTGTACATAAACATTTGATAGAATTATGGTTACATATATCAGAGTCTGTCCTGAAAACATGGGAGGATTTATTCTGGACAGAGTTACGAGAATTGAAGGGATTACCGAGAGGGAGTTGCTTGGACTTGTCTTCTTTCGTTTGTTGAGGCATTTTTTTACTGAATTGGGTGATATTTTGAGAGAACTCGGGGCAAGGGGAGGGTTTAGGAGTCACCTTAGTGCTAGCTGCAACTTGGTAACCCTGACTCAGGGTTTGTTGAGGGGGAAGGTGTTTTTTCTTTTTGTGAATGGATTTCTGCGTGATTGGTTTGTCAGAGGCTTTGGGCTGGAATTTGTTTTTGAATGAGATCAGCCTTTGGTCGCAGTCAATCTGGGCCTGGAGTTTTTGAAGGAGGTCAAGTCCAAGGAAGCCATCGTAATGTTTACAGTGGGAGGAAAATACTGTGAACGTGTGATAACAACGAGCATGGGGGGCAGGAGTAGTTACTGACAGGGGCAAAGTGTCTCCTAGGAGATTTAAGTAAGTATCAGTAGCTGAGATTAGTTCTGTTTTGGTGGTTAACAAGGGGCCAAATAGTCGGTGGTGTTGATCATAATAAGGCTTGAACAGACATGACTTGGCAGCTCCCGTGTCGATTAACAAGCGGACAGGAATGTCCTTGATTTTGGCCATGTAATAAATGGGGGCAGTGCGATCAGTTATGGCGTCCCTGGCCGAGCCCATCGTGGGCGGGGGATATTTTAAAAATCCTGGGGGTCAGTATCTACCTCCTCCAGGGTTTCCTCGGTATCGTCTGAGGTCATGATATGGGGGGCTATGTCTTCGGTGTACATTGCCTCCATTTCTTCCTCTTGTCCCCACTCCTCTTCATTTACAGAAATGCGAGGAGTACAGGGGCGAGGTTTGGCAGAGTCAGGAATTTGATGGAGGGCACACTGAGCATTACAGGCAGGTAAATCATAGGGGTTGATAATTACTAAGATAGGGTTTTTACTTTGGTAGGTGTTGTTCCGGTTGAAGATTCTGCGTGGCTGGGTAGGTTGGAACCGGGGTCTACTGGGTTGGGGCTTGCCGGAAGGGTAGGTAGGTTTGTTGTGGAAGGATGAGGATGGGTAGGCATTCTTGGAGTTGAAGGTTTGAGCCTTGGGGTTTTGGTTGTCGAGGTGCTGCGGATGTGTGGGGAACCTCTTGATTACAGCGATTTGGGTGGGTGTTTCTCTGTGCACGGCCAAAATACGTCGGATTGTAGTGAGATCTTTTTGATATCCGACGAAATCGTGCACATGGAAATGATCCTTTACTGCTGAGGGTAATTTTGATACAAGGTTGACCAGAATCTGCTGTTCTTGCTGGATTCTGGTCAATGTGGGGAAGAACACTTTGATATGTTGGGCGATCTTATTCACTGTGGCATCTAGATCGCCTTCGAATTTAGTGTCTTGGAGACGGTCGTGGGCTACGAAAACGCCCAACGAAGGTTTAATGGCCTCTATCACTATTGTGCAAAATTCGTCCCATGTGAGAGCATGGTGCACTTGGTAGTCAACCAGGGAAACGGCTTTTCCCAGGTGCGTTAATGTCACGGCTATCTTTTCTGCGTCCGTGGTATAAACTAAGTCAAGTACGGGTTTCGCTATGTTCATGAACGTTTCAATCTCGTAATTTTCTCCATCATAATGTGGGATGAGAATGTGAGAACGGTGCGCTATGATGTTATCGTGTTCTGGCTGTTCCAAACTTGCAATGTAATGCAACCTTTTATCCGAATCAAGAACCACCGCTGCCGCCAATGTTATGCCCTGTTTTTCTACAGGTTTAACTTGGATAATGTGAGTTCTAAATGACTGGGTATATAAGGCTGCATGCACAATACAAGGTATGAGGAATAGAGAGCACAAAAGAAACACACGGTAACAAGATACACGATCACGTTTATTAATATACCACTTCTGAAATACTCGTGCAAGACAAATGATAGAATTGAACAACTCTAGCATAAGTGGATCTGGATGGAGCCTAGTCTCCCACTTCCAACGTTCAGGTATTAATCTTCTGATCACTGGCTTATTTAACAGGTTTATATACCGAAGACCATCAATGTTACTTATAGAATCATATTCACTGTTAGATTTATTACTGGTAGCTCTGGTGCACAAGTAGTAGTTCACAGACTAGATTAGACACGCGTATTTTAGAGCACGGGAATTCTAGTAACCTCAGGGGGTACTGATCTAAGTTTTATATTCTTGTCTCAGAAATACATAGAACGCAAATCAGTGGGCGAACATTCAGATATCACTAGGGTTTCACTTCTATGTAATAATATCCGGGTATATGGTTAATTACGAGAGTTAGTATCGCCTGTTAATTAATGAACACTGATACGCTTAGCACTTCCTAATTGAATGGTTATATGAATTATACTGGGGCAAAGATATAGCCACTTCGTAGAAATATTAATAAGTGAATCTCTAAATAGCACTGTAACAATGTAGTACTGGTAGAGTGAATCTTGGGTAGTATTTGATGGGTCTGGTCCTGGTTATCTTGCGTCCATGATGTTGGGGGCTAACGACTGGTTCCGCGGCCGTCCAGGGTGTCCATATGTATGAAGTTCTCAAGTACGTGGACAGGTCCTTCTATCTAAATCTGCCACGGAGTCTGCCAGCTCTGGAACTCACTTCTCAGCAACCAACAAGGATAGAGCTCAAGGTTAACTCTGGTGACCAACCTGGATTGGTGTCTATCTTTCAACTGATTTTACTGGGGGCGGGAGCTGGGTTTATAGGCTCGGATTTGGGCCCTGTAGGCCATAGGGATCTCGAGTCTTATGGACTTATTAGAGCTCTCAATAGATACGGGGACTAGGTAAGGTGGTGATTACTGTTGTGGCACATGGCTATAGGAAGCCTTCGTAATATGATATAACTGAGCCTTAGTAAGAGGTACTATTTTGGCTATACTGGAAGTATTTACGGGAGAGAGACTGGATCTACTTTGCAAGGAGGATGGGGACAGCTGTGATAGGAGCGTCTCTCTTAGATTGTTCAATCTTCATTCTATGGTATAGCTGAGGTGCTAATTTAGTTATCCTAGTATGCAAGAAAGGTGAATGGGTCATTGTGGGTAAAGAGAGGGGAGTAAGGGGGTTAGACATGCATGGTTAGTTCATTGATAGGAAGAATTCCTGGGCTACCTGACAATGACCCGGAAGTCAAAACAGGGGTCAGGTATACCTCCGCGGGGGTGGGGGTCTCCCTCCTCGTGTGGGTAAAAGAGGGGTAGCCGGGTGCTCTCTCTCTGGGATGGTCGTCCGGCGGCTGTGGCTAGGGGCTTGCCATATCACCGGTGTTTGTAATAACCCTCTGTTTATGAGACAGATGTGGGTCTTTTTAATATCCAAACCGAAGGTGCCTTGGCTAGCTGGTTTTAATCGGTTGGTTGTTAATTGTATGGTTTGCTGGATGTGGTGGAGACTGGTTACTAACTCTGCCACATTTATCTGGAAGTATGGCCATAGAAGTTAGTTACTGGCGAGGCGGCTAGCCTCGCACCGACGACCATTGGGTGTAGGGTTGTGAATGGGTTGTAAGAGAATAGATGGCATGCAAGGGGTTAGTAAAGTTCTAATGTTGTTCTGGCCTACTAAAGGAAGGCAGGCTGGATAGGAGTATATATATAAAAGGTTGGAGAGCGTTGTAACGGAAAAATCAAGAATCTTCAAGAGGTATGAGGGAGAGGCTGGGTCGGACAAGAGTCGAGGAGCGCAGGGTATTTAATGAGAGGGGGGGAAGCTCAGGGGGCTACAGGGAAATGTGACCCTAAGGTCTCTGGGCGTGGGGATGGCATTAGGCTACAGTTGATATTGGAGTTTGAAAGGGCAGTGAAAGTACGTTAGCCAAATGCTACCGGGCGATGCAACTATGGGGTGGTATATGAGTCTGGAAAAGATAGAATTATGTGGACTGTGGGGCTGGGGGGGGAGAAGGAGGTGAACTGTAGGTGTGTGCTTGACTGTGGGTAAAGTGGGGAAAAACATGGTGTATTATTACTCGTCAGTACGAGGGGTTATGGATACTATTAGTTGGCACGAGCTTTTGCACGTCTAGTTGTCCCTGGGAACTGCGTTTTCTATGAAATATATACCAAGAAAAGCGGCAGTTCGTAGGGGTACTTCGTTATTGGTTCGAGGCACTATGATAGATACTGGTAACAAAGGTTATCTATACAATCTCTGGTTGGGGTAAGAATTAAGTTATAGCATGGGCTAACATCTGTAGTCATGGCGGTCTAAGTCTTACGGGGGCAATGGTTCTATATCACTGGTGTACCCGTGGGTATCTTAATCTCTTATGAGTTTGGACATGTTGTTTTTAACATCTACTTCTCGGATGTAAGAACATACATAGATATATAGCTGTCGGATTTGTTGGCATTGGCTCAACCTAGGGACAGGGCATGGGTATTTTTAATATGAATGTATATTCCTGTTCATCATCATGTAGGTAGAATCGGGCGGGTAAGAGGTGTAGGACACGAAGCAAATTGGCGTAGTGTGGACTGTGGATACGAAGGAGGTAAGTGGAAGACGTATAACAATTGTGGAAAAGTAAATGGAAAAGGTGAACACAATGGCGGATAAAAATACTTAA
Organism: Paralithodes platypus; assembly: GCA_032716605.1. Taxonomy (NCBI): domain Eukaryota; kingdom Metazoa; phylum Arthropoda; class Malacostraca; order Decapoda; family Lithodidae; genus Paralithodes; species Paralithodes platypus. The sequence continues at coordinate 46,109,781 of CM064525.1, read as the reverse complement.
CCTAAGGGTTGAATACATAGAATTGTGGGGGCGATGGGTCTTCAGAAACTTAGTCTGGCAAGACAAGGTATGTTAGGGAATGTTAATATTAATACTTAACCTAAGGATTGAATACATAGATTTATGGGGGCGATGGGTCTTCAGAAACTTAGTCTGGCAAGACAAGGTATGTTAGGGAATGTTAATATTATTACTTAACCAAAGGATTGAATACATAGATTTATGGGGGCGATGGGTCTTCAGAAACTTAGTCTGGCAAGACATGGTATGTTAGGGTATGTTAATATTAATATCTTAAACCTAGGGACAGAGCATGGGTGTATTAACTTCTAAGGTATATTCATGTTCGTCCTCATGTAGGTAGAGGTGTAGGACACGAGGGGGTAGTGTACGTGAGGTGTGGAAAATGGTCAGTTTAGAAGGGGTAGGTGGGTGTGGCTGGGAGCTGCTTAGCCCTGCGGGCTTGGGCCTGTCTGAATTGGTTGGCTCGGTCAGCTGGTCCTTTCGTTCTGTGGACCTTTCTTTCGGGTGTTTCTGTGTGGTATTTGCTCGTGGCTTCTGTGGTGGGCTTCTCGTTCTGGGGCATTTTATATATAAATATTTGTTTTAATTCCGCCCCATTCATGATGCGCTATAGTCATTCTAGATGCGTTAATTATAGTCATGGTTTAGCAGCTTTATAGGTGCTCGCAATACCAATAAGACACGAAAGCGAAACACGTGATAGCAGAGGTTTATGTGTATACTTATACACGTGATAGCAGAGGTTTATGTGTATACTTATACATGTGATAGCAGAGGTTTATGTGTATACTTATACACGCGATAGCAGAGGTTTATGTGTATACTTATATGCGTGATAGCAGAGGTTTATGTGTATACTTATACACGTGATAGCAGAGGTTTATGTGTATACTTATACACGCGATAGCAGAGGTTTATGTGTATACTTATACACGTGATAGCAGAGGTTTATGTGTATACTTATACATGTGATAGCAGAGGTTTATGTGTATACTTATACACGTGATAGCAGAGGTTTATGTGTATACTTATACACGTGATAGCAGAGGTTTATGTGTATACTTATACACGTGATAGCAGAGGTTTATGTGTATACTTATACACGTGATAGCAGAGGTTTATAGCATTGTGTATACTTATACACGTGATAGCAGAGGGTTATGTGTATACTTATACATGTGATAGCAGAGGTTTATGTGTTTACTTATACACGTGATAGCAGAGGTTTATGTGTATACTTATACACGTGATAGCAGAGGTTTATGTGTATACTTAAACACGTGATAGCAGAGGTTTGTGTATACTTATACACGTGATAGCATAGGTTTATGTGTATACTTATACACGTGACAGCAGAGGTTTATGTGTATACTTATACACGTGATAGCAGAGGTTTATGTGTATACTTATACGTGATAGCAGAGGTTTATGTGTATACTTATACACGTGACAGCAGAGGTTTATGTGTATACTTATACACGTGATAGCAGAGGTTTATGTGTATACTTATACACGTGATAGCAGAGGTTTATGTGTATACTTATACACGTGACAGCAGAGGTTTATGTGTATACTTATACACGTGATAGCAGAGGTTTATGTGTATACTTATACACGTGATAGCAGAGGTTTATGTGTATACTTATACACGTGATAGCAGAGATTTTTGTGTATACTTATACACGTGATAGCAGAGGTTTATGTGTATACTTATACACGTGATAGCAGAGGTTTATGTGTATACTTATACACGTGATAGCAGAGGTTTATGTGTATACTTATACACGTGATAGCAGAGGTTTATGTGTATACTTATACACGTGATAGCAGAGGTTTATGTGTATACTTATACACGTGATAGCAGAGGTTTATGTGTATACTTATACACGCGATAGCAGAGGTTTATGTGTATACTTATACACGTGATAGCAGAGGTTTATGTGTATACTTATACACGCGATAGCAGAGGTTTATGTGTATACCTATACACGTGATAGCAGAGGTTTATGTGTATACTTATACACGTGATAGCAGAGGTTTATGTGTATACTTATACACGTGATAGCAGAGGTTTATGTGTATACTTATACACGTGACAGCAGAGGTTTATGTGTATACTTATACACGTGATAGCAGAGGTTTATGTGTATACTTATACACGTGATAGCAGAGGTTTATGTGTATACTTATACACGTGATAGCAGAGGTTTATGTGTATACTTATACACGTGACAGCAGAGGTTTATATGTATACTTATTTAACCATAATATTTGCTTACATTAAATCCACTATAGTAGATCAATATGCCCTATTTTGTGAGACGTTGAAGCAAACCTGGGTAACTGATATTGAAGATTAGTTGGTTAAAATTGGACTTTATAGGCTATCGACCCATGAGGATCATATTAAGCCCACCTTAAAGTCAGGAAGAACATAAGACCGGATTTCCCGAGACCCCCCAAGTTTATACCGCCAGGTATACTGGGAATATATACCCGGAGGTTGTCCTGCTTGAGAACCCCAGACGTCTTTCTTAATCGCGACCAGGACTGGAGACTCTGTACGAGAACCCCAGACCCTTCTGATTTCAAAGAGGACCTCCTCGCACTTATAAAGGGCTAAGGGAACTTCACCAATGCTTCGAGAAACTAATCCTGTAGGGGACGACTAACATTCGAAACGTGTGCCAGATTGGACACAACAAGACTAAAAAAGGAAAACAAAATCGACAGCAAATTATTTAAAAAGCAGCTAGCGTGATCGTTATTTGCTATGGGAACAAAGGGCGGTTAGACCTCTGCGGATATTGGAAATATGGGATGGGCGAGTCATATATGGTATGCATTATATAACATCGATTTAATTAAAGTCATAATAAAACACTTATATTATTATTAATACTATTATAATCATCGTCTTTCTCCACGGGAATGTTGCCATAGTTAGCATCCTAATTATATTGAGCCCTTCATTATTATTAGTGTATTACTTATAACTTTATTATAATCATTAGTGTCATAATTGTGGCGCCCCCTGCTGAAGTGAGGCAAACGACGAACATAAAGAAATGAGAAAACAGCGTTTGAAAGTTCCCGCTCTCCCTCTCAACCCACGTGACTTGCCTCCCTCCCACCACCAGGGAGGGAGGGAGGCAGGCGCCGGTAAGGGATCGGTTGCCTCGCTACGAACTGTCAAACGCTGTTGTGGAAGGGGAGTGGTGGACGCTGATTGGCTGGCGAGCGTTGACTCATCATCATGGCGCCTGCAGGGGGCGCCACAATTATGCTGCAATACTAATACGGAAGAACTCCATATAACTAGGATGCTAAATAGCTTTGCCCAATATCAAACCGGCATACCCAAACCATACGGCATTCCCAACCCATACGGCAACTCAACCCATCAATGCTATTGCCACCATTATCACTAATACTATCAACATCATCACTACTACTGTCACAATCATCACAACTACAGTCACAATCACTACTACTATTAAAATCATCAATACTAATTTCCCCATCATCACTAGTATTGTCACCATCATCACTGCTACTTTCACCATCGTGCCATTATCACTACTATCATTATAAAAACTACAACTATCACAATCATCACTACTATTATCAACATCATCAATACTCTGACCATCATCCCTACTACTAATACCATCCCTGCTACTGTCATCATCAGTACTATCACCATCATCACTACTACTATCACCAATCTCCTCGAAAAGAACTCCCCCAAACGTTTTATCTCCTCGAAATGAAGTCGCCTATGATTATATTTTGTTATTTGTTATTGAACTAAACTCAAATAAACTAACTAATCTTATCCTAATGTAATCTAACCTAACCTAGCCAAATCGGAGCAAGTTCCTCATACACATGCGGGACGAGTTGTTATCAGGGCGAATGGGGATTGATGGAAAGACACTCGGAGGAAGGAAATTACTGATAGATGAAGTTCGCGGATTAAATTAACTGTGATAAGTTCTGCATTGTGGACGAGCAATTGTTAGGTCATGGGTATTGTCAACCACTTTGGTTCTACAGGGAGAGGTGGAACAATATACGCAAGTTTGAATGAACATTTACCTTAAAATATTTATTGAATAATGCTAGTGATGCAACATCGCTTCGAAGACGTAATGGGGATAATAATTTGTAATTGCTCGATTGTTGATCATTGTCATTATTCTGTTATCAAATTTGTCAAAGAGTCTTGGTGCCACCTCACCACATCCCTTCTTGAATGGTAGGTAATATGTTTCTGAGAGAACACGTAACTTTGATCTATTATGGCTATCTTCTCGTCTATAAAGATTGGTCATAGTCATTTCATATAACTATAATCGCTGACATCCCAACCATGCACAAAGTAAATACCAATGATATAATATAAAAAGTTGGAACTAAATGTGTTGAAATAACCATTAATACTTATAAATATATAAACATATATATTCTATGCACCTTGCATACTTTGCTATCAATGTTATTCAAATTAAATAGTGTCCCCCAATCACTAGACTATACATACGAACCGTATAAAAAACATGGCAACGCCAATTACTAATCATAACTAATTATTTCATAAGTAGTTGGCTGGTTATAATATCGGACTTCAGAAATGTATCTACGATATATAACTAATATATGTGCATAACATTATGGGCAATTTGGGTAAAAAGATAGGTTTTCAACCAACCTTAAGCAGTTTCCATGACAAGATGAGATAAATGCAAGGGGCGAGGTGTCACTTAGTATACATTACAATATATATCAATGCTGTAATATATGGCATAGAACAATAATTAGTATAAATATAATTATTATTTCAAGTATTGTGCCCGAATACACAATCATTTCCGAGCTGTGAAAGTTGGTGTTGCGGAGTGAGCAGAAGACGAGGTGTGTGTGTGCGCGTGTGCGGGGGTGGGGGTGGGGGGTGGGTGGGGGGGATGAGAGGGAGATATTCTAACTGCCAGTTATAGAGACAGAAGATAATAGTTGCATTATGCTATATCTGGGAGCAGTTACTTCCTGAAATTGATTGTAAAGAAAACAAAGTTGTAATTTGATAAACAAGTCGTGTAATGAAATTGTTACCAGGTAAACACATACACATACACATACACACACACACGCACACGCACGCACGCGCGAAACAAGCTAGTATTCTATTCTACGACCCCTCATTCCCACCTCCTACCTCCAACCACTCATTCATAAAAACGATAACCGCGCCACCTACTAACGCAAAAAGGATATCTCGTGGATGACGCCCGACTTATGCTCGTGACTGTACTTAGTATTTCAGTTCAGAAAATAATACATATGTGAGCGAAGCGTCTAGCCTGAAGAATTCTGGTATTGAGCGAACCTGCCTGAAAGAGCGTCCCCGGGCGCAGGCTGAGCGACAGTCATAGAGATTAACTAGGAGTCACACAGGTGAGATGGGTTTTTTTTTTTTTTTTTTTTTTTTTTATCCATAGGTGTGTCTAAGGGGGGGGGGGGGGGGAGGAAAGTATGAAGGAAAGTAGGAGAGTAACAGTTGGTGGGCAGACCACCTTGCTATGTTGTGTGTTTGAAACATATGTTTTTGTGTTGGGGCAAGTGGTGTATTTTCGTTATGTTTGTTGTTTGGTAGCTAGCTAAGGACGAAGGTGTGATTGATATTATTATCATTATTTTTATTATTATTACTGTTTGTGTATAGTTGAGTTCACTATTTTTCTTTTTGGTTTGAATTGTATTTAGTATTTGTTTTTATTAATATATTGGATCTGGTTCCTCTATTTAATTTATTATCTTTAGACTACTTTTGAACCAGGAGTGATGTCTGAGGTCTTGAGGAATAGTGAGATGGTCAGGTATAGTGTGTTGACCCTAGGTCAGATGAACTGCTATATTGAGAATTCTCGATTTACTTTTAGTGCGATTATAAATTACAGATGAAAGCTAGACATACACTTGGGTTCTTAGAGGCAAGGTAGTTTAAATTCAAACTAGCTTGTCTAAGCGGTTTTGTGAAAGAGTCTACACATGAGGTATGAAAAATAATTATTAACCGGGTATGAGATCTGATCACACGTATATAGAAATTCAAATTCAAAGTAAGTTGATGAATAACTATGATCATTGTTTTAATAAAATGCAAATTAATACAAAAAGAGTTAATTTATACTCGATTAAGATGCAACTGTAAATAACAGTAATTAAGAGCTTCGAATGAACTCGGAATAAATGGGGCGCACACGACGAAGTTGTGCTAGGTCAAATACCACGATTGTAGCATAAAAAGGTAATTTTAATGTATTTACAAATCCCTATAAGCAATAGAGCGGATTACATAAACATAAGATGTAATTTACTTTGACAATAGTAAATTAAGAGAAATCGGTCACCTAAGCAATATAGGGAAACAAATAATATAACTTTAATATGAGTTACTATAATGGTGTGAAAAGAATTAATGAAAACCCGCACACGTAAACTAGACTAATTCACAAGCACTAGATAAACTAGAGAACTTGAATACATGAATAAACTCAACGGCGGGGTTCTTGACTTTTTCGATAGGGAAGGATAGATAAATTAAAATTTGGGCATAGGTCCTAAGTAAATGATGGTAAAATAGGGAATATCTTCACGGTATACACGTTCGCCTCAACTTGGATACACAAAGAATAATAACACATTAAGGTGAAATCTGAGAGTATTCCGTTTAAGTCTGTGATAAAGGTAGGTTTATATAACGTGTATAAAACTATGAATTACAATAATTAATTAAGAATTTCACTAGATAGGGTTCACTGGGCAATATCTTGTACTTATGAAATCACTTGTACAGATCAATATTTATGGGAGGATAGATGACTATGTAGCATATACACAAATATGAATTACGATAATTAATTAACACAGATCCTTGGCACAGATCAAATCATCAATCTGTAGGAATACTCGCATATTCTACCTTACCTTCAACAATAGCCGCAAATTGAGATACACAGGACACTTAGGATAGCTTTTTAGGGAGAAGGGCCAGGTTGGGGCGTCGCAGAGCTCTGGATACGGCGGCTGGACGTCGAGGGACCACTTCGTCAGGAGTCCAAGGGGCAGGGAGGGGGGGAGGGGGGGGGGGGGGGGGAGGGGTGACAGGACTTCAGGCACCTTTTCTCTCAGGGGCAAACGACTCCCGGACAATAATCCGGACGAAGCGTTTTAGTAGGTAGCTATTACTCCCGGACAATAATCCGGACGAAGCGTTTTAGTAGGTAGCTATTACTCCCGGACAATAATCCGGACGAAGCGTTTTAGTAGGTAGCTATTACTCCCGGACAATAATCCGGACGAAGCATTTTAGTAGGTAGCTATTACTCCCGGACAATAATCCGGACGAAGCGTTTTAGTAGGTAGCTATTACTCCCGGACAATAATCGGAAAGCGTTTTAGTAGGTAGCTATTACCCGACAATATCCGACGAATAGTGTAGCTATTACTCCCGGACAATAATCCGGACGAAGCGTTTTAGTAGGTAGCTATTACTCCCGGACAATAATCCGGACGAAGCGTTTTAGTAGGTAGCTATTACTCCCGGACAATAATCCGGACGAAGCGTTTTAGTAGGTAGCTATTACTCCCGGACAATAATCCGGACGAAGCGTTTTAGTAGGTAGCTATTACTCCCGGACAATAATCCGGACGAAGCGTTTTAGTAGGTAGCTATTACTCCCGGACAATAAGCCGGACGGAGTAACCTACTGAGGTTGAACTGCCTCTCTATAATTTCAGTCAGGCTATATTTGGATTATTTCTCTTGGTCAGGTTGCATTATCTCAACAGCGGCCAGTAAATAAATAAAAAGTGGCTATGTCTAAGGTAATAATTACATGAACAATATATGTAGGTGCTTAATAATATCGCACTGAGGTTCTCGTCTTGTTGACATCTGTTTCTTATTTCTACTAGATGGCATGGTGATGTAATTAGTGATATTCCATTCACTAGCTGGTTTGTATTGTTTATGCAATGAATTTGTTATGCAGTATTTTCTATCACCATTTCTCTTCCTTTTTCACAGTATAGTTCCTCCAGGGTGGAGAGCCCCAACGATTTAGGTATTTCCAGGGCTCTTGGTGCGTAACTTGCATACGTACCTTTTCATCGTAATATACGAGGGGTAATTCCGCCTTGGTCGTTTGAGTCCAGCGCTGTGGTTGGTGGGGCCGTGAGAGGTGGTGAATGGTGGGGCTTGACCTGTATTAAGGGGGCAACTCACCTGTTTGCCCGGGAATTAGAAAATGTGTCAATTGGCCTAATATCCCGTCCTCTGGAGAATGGGAAATTGTTTTCATTCTATTTTCCTTCTGGTGTTTGAATATATTTCTCCTGCTCTGCCTCGACTCTCTGACTACCCTGACTACCTCTATCGTGTGCGGTTCTTCTTTTGACCCTGTCATTTCATATATATTTATTCTTTTCCTTGGAAGTATATTCTAACTGCAAAATTATCATGTGGTAAGGAGACAGAGAGAGAGAGAGATTAAGTACTTAGCTGGTAATTGCTACAAACTCCTGGCAAAATGGCAGCCATTTTATTATGATATATTTTTTTTGTATTGATTTGTTTTCATCAAGAGGCCAATTATTCCGTATTAGTGTTTTGTTGTATGGGAGATTTACAACTCCCTCTCTCTCTCTACCACACACACACATACACACACCCACACCCACAAACCCACACACACACATTCCGCCTAAGGGTGGTCTTGTGTTCTGTGGATCAAACAAATCAATCGCCCAATTAAGTCTCCCTTGTAAAATGTGATCCCCTAGGGCCCTATTTCCTTTACCTTATAAGGGGGGATGGTTCACTCTTTGGTCGATTTGTTGTATGTATAAATTAGTGTTCTAGTGTTCTCGCTAGACCTCCATCAAACTTTAATACAACATCCATTAGATCCCATTTCTAGATAAATTTGTAAATTTCTCGGTAGAAAAATGTTCCGGCCGAAGGCCAGTTCTTTTGAAATTACATGCTCGCTATCGTTCGCCATGAAAAAAATCGAGACCTAAATAGCATGAAAGGTCTTAATATTGACAAGGACATGGGGCGAAGGATCTTAAAATCGACAAACTAATGGGGCAAACATCTTACAATCTGAAAACTAATGGAGCTAAACAAGAGGGAGAAGGGGGTCTAGAAAAACGACCCAACTTCCCTTTAATGGTCTCAGGTTCCTTTCGTGGGTGATTTCGATCCCTTAGTTATGCCCCCCCCCCCCCCCCCCCACCCACCCACCCACCCCTCTCCATCCTTAAGGGGAGAGCTCCACTTGAGGGATTTTTCTGGACCTCTTTCTCCATCAGGCTTAGTGCCATTGTTTTTGGTATTTTAAGACGTTCGCCCCATTAGTTTGACGATTTTATGAAATTTTCGCCCCATTTCTGTCAATTTTAAGACCTTTTGTGCCTTTATGGTAACGATTTTTTCCTGGCGAGCGATAGCGAGCCTGTATTTTAAGAGGATCTGGCCATCGACGGGGATATTTTTCTACCAAAAAATGTACAAATATATCTTGAAAGGGGGTTTAATTTTAAGCTTAATGGAGGTCTAGGGAACAAACTAATAACCTACCATTAATTGTGGTGATTTGTTTCCTTCGGTTGTTAGTACAGTCGGCCAAATAAGAGATGTCGCGGCACCAAGTATTTTTCGATCAATAATTGGTATCAGCAATATTTCGATCAATAATTGGTATCAGCAATATTTCGATCAATAATTGGTATCAGCAATATTTCGATCAATAATTGGTATCAGCACTCTCTAAGCATTACTTCATCGTTTGGAGTGAGATATACAAACGGGTTCCTATATTTACACATCCTATTCAACATCTGACAGACATTAATACAGCACACAGCGAGCATGACGTAATGACAGCGGCGACAAAACTTAATTGTACTGTACCTAAACGTTTTCCACCAGTCTGTTTGTTTTAACCCTTTCTGTACCGCAACGTCTTTTGTAATGTTCTAGCTATATTTAGACGATTTTGTGAAGCTTGAGAAGGATCTTTGGTAGTAAAAAGGGTCAAGTGAGATAGTTTGTAGCCTTTTAATGGGTAGACGTCCTTCCTGAGCTGAATAAAATCGTTTAATAGTTGCCAGAATATAATGCAAAATACGTCACCGGTACAGAAGGGGTTAAGGGCGGTCACCTGCTTTTTTCTTCTTATCTTTCTCTCTTTTCCTGGCTTGTATCCATTCGGCCCCATTCTGCCAACTGTTTTAAGACATTTATCCCATCCAGTTGTCGATTTCTTCCTGGCGAGCGATAGTGAGCCAGCATTGTATTGAGAAATCCGGCTTCGCCGGAGACATTATTCTATCGAAAAATGTACAAATTTAGCTTGCTGTAAAACAAAAATATATATAGGCCTATATATGGTGGCTCGCTACCGCTCGCCAGGAAAATACTGACACCTAGATTGGGTAAACGTCTTAAAACAGTAGGCTGAATGGGGGCGAATGGATTAAGCCAAAGAGAGAGGGAGAGAAAGAGAAAAAAAGAAGCGAGGTGGGCTCCCTTAATAAGTAAGTGAGGCTGTTTACCTCAGATCTGTGACAAACTCTCCAGGTGATTAGTGGTTGCCGAAGTTTAATGTTTTTCTATATTTCTCTTTCTCACACTCTCTCTGAGTTGTATCCATTCGGCCCCATTCAGCCTACTGTTTAAAGACGTTTACCCCCATCTAGGTGTCAATATTTTCCTGGCGAGCGGTAGCGAGCCACCATATATATATATTTGTTTTGTTTTACAGCAAGCTAAATTTGTACATTTTTCGTAGCAAAAATATTTCCGGCGAAGCCGGATTTTTCAATACAATTCTGGTTCGCTATCGCTCACCAGGAAGAAATTAACACCTGGATGGGGATAAACATCTTCAAACAGTTGGCTGAAGGGGGCCGAATGGATACAAGCCAGAGAAAGAGAGAAAAAGAGAGAAAGATAAAAAACGCAGGTGACTCCCCGTAAGTTATGTACAATATATTTCATTTAATTGTCTGTGTCTCGTTGTTGTCCATCACAACCACCATGGGTGTCATTATTGTCTGTGTCTCGTTGTTGTCCATCACAACCACCATGGGTGTCATTATTGTCTGTGTCTCGTTGTTGTCCATCACAACCACCATGGGTGTCATTATTGTCTGTGTCTCGTTGTTGTCCATCACAACCACCATGGGTGTCATTATTGGAGTCTTTCGTTCCCTACTCAGTTTAATCCTCTTCACCCCCTCCCCCCCCCCTCCCCCCCCCTCATTCTTATTCACTTCGTCCCCACTAATACCCCCCCCCCCCTCCCCCCATAAGCACTTCCCCTCCATCGACCAATCACCTCCCTTCGTCTATTATTTGCCAAACCAATATAGTAATCAATACGACTTTTACCGCACCATTCTTTAGGTGTTATTCACAACTTCTGTAATGCCTCTCATATCAGCATGTTTATCTCTCTCTCTCTCTTTTCTATACATATCATACTCTTCCACTCTCATCCCTCCCTCCTCACGTCACCTCCCTGTACTCCCCCTCATCCTCCCCACTTCACCTCCCTGTACTCCCCCACCTCATCCTCCCTGTACTCCCCCTCACCCTCCTCACTTCACCTCCCTTTACTCCCCACCTCATCCTCCCCACTTCACCTCCCTTTACTCCCCCCCTCATCACCTCCCCGTACTCCCCCCTAATCCTCCCAATTTCACCTTCCTGTACTCCCCCTTTCCCCCCTCCTCTCCGTACTTCCCCTCCACCCTCCCCCCCCCCCCCCCCTCCTTGTCTTGTTAACACACACAGATCGGAGAATATAATTGGTTGGTGGTCATACTATGGTTACAGGGTTTTATCGTACACACACTCACACACACACACATACAGTCACACACACACACACACACATACAGTCACACACACACACAAACATACAGTACATAATAATTGGTTGGTGGTCATACTATGGTTACAGTGGTTTACCGTACACACACAAACATACACACACAGTCACACACACACAAGCATACACACACACACATACAGTACATAATAATTGGTTGGTGGTCATACTATGGTTACAGGGGTTTACCGTACACACACCCACACACATACACACACCCACACACTCACCCACCCATCCACCCACACACACAGACACACACCCACACACTCACCCACCCATCCACCCACACACACATACAAACAATATCTCTATCTCGCTCTCTCTCTCAAATTGACATACTGAAAAGGAAACAAAATATTGTAAGAGAATGGCATTTGCTTCATAAGGGAAAGAGGACAAGAGGCTTACGAAAACATACACACACACACACACAAAGGGCAAGGGATGAAAATAAATCTTTAAGGGAAAATGTAGTGAAACTCAATGTGGAAGTTAACAATGTACACACACGAAACGAAGCCCTAGAGGAAAAGGATAGAAATAGACAGCAGGAAATGGCAGAGATTCGAACCATGATGACAGAAATGAGTGAGAAAATAACGAAGCAGAAGGAAAGAGTCGATCAGGTATCATGTGATTCAGTTGTGGAACAGGTGGCAGAACAGCGAGACCAACTCCAGAAAGAAGCAGAACAAATTCTTAATGGAAAACAGGGCTTAGAACAGGAGGTGGTAGAAATGAACAAAAAGGTTAATGAATGTCGAGAACATATGAAAGTTAGTTTTGCAGAAATTGTAAGAAAAGAAGAGAAATATTCACGTGAAGTAGAACGAGCAAAGAAAGAAAACAAAATAGAAAATGAAATAAGAAAGGTGATAAGAAGCAATGAAAACCTTCTGAGGGAGACTGTAGACAAAACCTTCTGAGGGAGACTGTAGACAAAACCTTCTGAGGGAGACTGTAGACAAAACCTTCTGAGGGAGACTGTAGACAAAACCTTCTGAGGGAGACTGTAGACAAAACCTTCTGAGGGAGACTGTAGACAAAACCTTCTGAGGGAGACTGTAGACAAAACCTTCTGAGGGAGACTGTAGACAAAACCTTCTGAGGGAGACTGTAGACAAAAACAAATCCTTGATCATATTTGGAAATAAAGAAAAATACATAGAATCAAGAGTTAATAGAGACACGGAGGAGGATAAGTTTGTGATAGATCTCTTCGGAGAATTCATCGATTATGATGTAGAAAAACAAGTTTCTGAATTTAGAAGGATCGGGAAGTATGACAAGGCAAAGGTAAGGCCATTAAAAGTAACATTTATGAATAGTCAGGTTTTAGATGAAGTGCTAAGGAACGCATGGAAGTTAAAAGACAGTGACAAATATAATCATTTAATGTTACGGAGAGATTTAAGTAGAGAAGACAGGACGGTTCTAAAGGGAAACATTGGAGGAGGCAAAGAAAAAGAACAACGAACGATCACCAGAGGAAAAGGAAAGTTTTTTCTTCAAAGTAGTTGGGCTTCGGATAGAAAAATGGTATGTGAAACAACAAGAACGGTAGGAGTGGCAGGGGGAGTTAGGCCAGAAAACAACAAGAACGGTAGGAGTGGCAGGGGGAGTTAGGCCAGAAAACAACAAGAACGGTAGGAGTGGCAGGGGGAGTTAGGCCAGAACATAAACACGAGTTCCTTAATATAGTGTATACAAATATTGATGGACTGCCATCGAAATTGTTAGAACTAAGATATTTAGTTAATTCTAAGAAACCACATATAATATGTTTAACAGAAACAAAATTGAATGACAACATTGGGAATGTAGTTGTAGGTGTGGATGGATATCATATATGGAGGAGGGACAGGACAGGCAAAAAAGGAGGAGGTGTGATGATTTTGTCAAGGGAGGATCTACATGCTAGGGAAGAGGAAGTAATTGACATAGACAAACACGAAACAATAGCCATTAAAATTACGCTAGGTGAAGAACATTTACTAATCATTAATGTGTATATGACACCACTAACCAGTGCTTGGCATACGGATGATTATGAAGAACTAACAGATAAAACCATACAACATTTAGCTATGTTACTACAACAATCTGAAAGAAGGCATTATAGAGTATTGTTAGTGGGTGATTTTAACTAAAGATATTGACTGGCTAAACATGGAAACTAGAGGGGAGAATCATACCTGGAGTAGTAGATTACTTAACTTAATGATGGAATTGTTCATGCATCAGCACGTTAATGAACCAACCAGAGTGCGAGGAGAGGACATACCGTCGATTTTAGATCTAATCTTTACTAGAACAGATAATGAAATTGTGAGTTTGGAGTACATGCCTCCACTCGGTAAAAGTGACCATACTCTATTGAGTTTCCGGTTTATTGTTAATTATGACATCACCAAGGAGAGGGAAGAGCACAAACAAGACTGACTAAATTTTGCAAGGGGAAATTATGAGCAACTTAGGCAAGTTTTAGGCAAATAAATTGGCAACAAGAGTTAGAGGAACGTGATGTAGAACAGCAATATCACTATTTTATCGAGGTGTATAACGAGGGAGTATCGAGAAATATACCCAAACAAAAGGGAAATCAGAGAAGGGGAAACAGAGAATGGTTTAACGAGAGATGTAGACTATCCAAAGAGAAGAGAGATCTGTTATGGAATAGATATAGGAGACATAACACAAAACAAGCATATCACAAATACAAGCAGGCAAGAAATGGGTATACCCAAGTACGAAGAAAAGAGGAAGTAAATTATGAAAAAGATATAATAAACAGAAGTGATAAACAAACTAATCTTTGTTACAGCTATATTAGAAGGAAACTAAAAGCGAAAAATAAAATACACAGAGTTTTTGTGGATGGTGAAGTTTATGAACATGAACAAGCAATAAGTGAAGTATTAAATGCAAAGTTTCAGTCAGTTTTTGTTAAAGAAAAGGGATTCGTAGAAGATAAAGACATTCGAGTAAAGGACACTGGAATGGATGATATAGTTATCAAGAAAGAAGAAGTTAGAGAGTTGCTGATGAATTTAGATCAGAGGAAGGCGATGGGACCAGAGGAAGTTTCATGCTGGGTTTTGAAGGAATGCGCGGAGGAATTAAGCCACCCACTCAACATCATATTTGAACAAGCGTTAAGAGAAGGAAAGTTACCCTCCATATGGAAAACAGCAAACATCGTTCCCTTGTTCAAGAAAGGAAATAGAGATGATCCTCTAAATTACCGACCAGTGTCCCTCACGAGTGTAGTGTAGCCAGCGTAACACCGATATTCAAAAAAAGGCAGCAAATCCCTACCCAGTAACTATCGTCCGATTAGCTTAACCTTAATTGTATGTAAAATGCTAGAAACGGTCATAAGAGACAGACTCGTAAATCACTTAGAGGCAAATAACTTACTTAAAGATACTCAACACGGCTTTCGTAAAAAACGTTCCTGTTTAACAAACCTCTTAGACTTCTTCCACGATATCCTCAACCTCTACGATTAGAGTAAAGCTGTAGATATTATATACCTTGATTTTCAAAAGGCCTTTGACAAAGTTCCCCACAAACGTTTACTGCTAAAACTAAAAGTGCATGGAATACAAGACGGTGTGTTGAAATGGATAGAAAATTGGCTCGGCGACAGAAAGCAAAGAGTAGTCATAGAGTAAGGCATCTAAATGGACCAATGTTAGTAGCGGGGTTCCCCAGGGATCGGTACTAGGACCAATTATCTTTCTAATTTACATCAACGACATAGATGAGGGTCTCACCTGTACAATCTCAAAATTTGCTGACTATACAAAAATTGCAAATAGCGTACTCTCAAAAGAACAAGTTGACGATATGCAACACAATCTAGATAAATTGTCATGTTGGGCCCAAATTTGGCAGATGAGTTTCAATGCGGATAAATGTAAAGTACTACATATCGGATACCTAAATGAGAAAGCAAACTATTCGATGAATGGCACTCAGCTTAAGAATGTAAACAGAGAAACCGATCTGGGAGTAACAATATCGAGTAACCTAAAACCGAGTCAACAATGTTCAGAAGTTATTAAGAAGGCAAACAAAATAATTGGCTTTATAGGCAGGTCATTTGAGCATAAATCCAAAGAAGTTATCCTAACCCTTTACAATTCCTTAGTCCGCCCTCTTCTGGAATACTGCGTTCAATCCTGGTGCCCTTATTACCAAAAAGATATAAACAAGCTAGAACGAGTTCAACGTAGAGTTATCAAAATGATACCTAGCCTAAAGAACAAACCATACGAAAAGTGTCTTAGAGAATTAAATCTATTTCCTTTAACCCAGCGCAGATTAATAGGTGACTTAATTCAAGTGTTTAAAATCATCAAAGGCATCGACAATATGAACTGTAGTAAGTACTTCACTATCGACCAATCTAATTACACGCGGGGAAGGGGAAACGGTTGCAAAATTATTGGTAAATCTTTTAACTCACACGAATCTAAGAATTTCTTCTTCAATCGAGTTGTCAACTTGTGGAATGGGCTTCCCCGAGACGTTATAGACTGCAGCACCGTTGATTCATTTAAACTCCGCTAGACAAATATCTTGCATCAAACCCGCGACTGGCTGCGTTTGTAAATGAATAACTTTATTTTATCCCCCCCTCAGTTACTAACCCATCTGTCCCCTACTAACTTCCTAATCCTGCCACGGACATTAGTTCCAGGGCAGTAGTTCCCTTTCCAATGTTCCATTACCCACTCTAAACCACTGTTTGGAAACTTGATCCTCAGTGTTTTGGAGGACAGGCAGCCTAGAAGGGTCACTAGACCTGTTGTTGCTTGATTTCCTTTGTACTCCTTTGTACAAGGTCTTGGAGATGTTGATTAGAAAGAGATGAAACACTTAGAAAAAAATAGTTTATTATCAAGTAAGCAATTTGGTTTTAGATCAGGTAGGTCATGTGTGACTAATTTTTTAAGTTTCTATGATAGAGTTAGTGAAATAGTGCAAGAGAGAGAGGGCTGGGTGGATTGCATCTATTTAGATATTAAAAAGGCCTTTGATCGTGTTCCACATCAACGGCTATTATGGAAGCTGGAAATGAAAGGTGGAATTGGAGGATCACTTCTTAAGTGGATGAAGGATTTTCTTGTTGGAAGAAACATGAGAACAGTAGTCAAAGGACAATTTTCAAGTTGGAAAGAGGTTACGAGCGGGGTACCGCAGGGCGCTGTTTTAGCACCGATCATGTTCCTGCTGTATATTAATGATATGCCAGGTAACATCAGCTCGGAAAGTTATGTTAACCTGTTTGCTGATGATGCAAAGTTACTTAGACAAAAAAGAGATCAAGATTCTTGCGTGGCTCTGCAGCAGGATGTCACGAGTATTTTCGAGTGGAGTAAAATGTGGCAAATGGATTTTAATGCAGAGAAGTGTCATGTCATGGAGATGGGTGAAAGTCAAAGAAGGCCGCATGGAAGATATACAATGGGTGAAGAAGAGCTTAAACCTTCAAGGAAAGAAAAAGATTTGGGGGTAATAATAAATCCCAAACTATCACCTGAAGATCACATAAACGAGAAAGTGAGAAACGCTTATGGACTGCTAGCCAATGTTAGGGTTGCTTTTTCATACGTGGATTTGGATATGATTAAAACACTAATAGTTACCTTTATAAGACCCACATTAGAATATGCAACAGTTGTATGGAGTCCACATCTGAAAAAGCACATAGATAAACTGGAAAAAGTTCAGAGGGCAGCAACAAGATTAGTTCCAGAATTGAGAGGGTGCAGCTATGAAGAATGACTGGAAAAGATAGGCCTTACTACATTGCAAGATAGAAGAGAACGCGGAGATATGATCACGATGTACAAATGTGTTAACAAGATTGACTGGATTGACAGGGAAGACTTCATCATACCATCAAAAGGAAGAACGAGAGGCCATGCATTCAAACTGGTGGTCAAGCCTTCCAAGAAGGATGTGAGAAAATTTGCCTTTCCTTGTAGAAGCATAGGAAAGTGGAATTCACTCCCAGAAAAGGTAGTGTGTGCCAAGAGTATAAGCCAATTCAAAGTAAAATATGATAATATGAGTTTGGAAGACGGGACATCACGAGCTTAGGCTCACTCCTGTAAAATTACAATTAGGTAAATACAATTAGGTAAATACACACACACACACACGCGCGCGCCACTACCACCACCATGCACAGACACCCACCTTATGTATACGTATATATTATGTATGTTTGTATATGTGTAAATGCATTTATAAATAACATGCATGTGCAAGTGTGTGTATATATAAATAAATACAGTATGCACATGACTGTATGTGTGCATATTTATACTTGTACTGTATAATATTTGTGTACAATATATCTGATATACAGCATAGGCTAACTGGGTTGATATACAGCATAGGCTAACTGGGTTGATATGTTTATGTATTTGTATATCTTGATCATAACCAGTGGGCTAGTGAACCATGTTAATGTAATGAATTACTCTACATTAAGTATTTCATTAATCAGCAAATCTGATCCTTTACTACTAGTATTTTAGTTTAAAAATGTTACTACCACTTCTGAATTAATCACAATTATACATGGGTGACCTGAGAGGCATTTGTTGTGCGATCGACTCACAATGGGAAGGTCCTGGGTTCGATTCACAGGCAGAGTGATAGAGATGGGCAAGTCTCCTTACACTCTATGCTTCCGTTCACCTAGCAGTTAATAGGAACCTGGTGTTAGTGGACAGTTGTGACGTCCCATTCGGGGAAGTAAAGTGTGGAAACACACAATAATACAGTAGCCCCTGTACTGGGTTAATGATGGGTTTATGGTGGTAGTTGTGGCTATAGTGGTAGTTGTGGTTATGGTGGTAGTTGTTGTGGTAGATGTCAAGTAGCTAATTACCGGAGTCTTATGGGTACTTCACACATAATCACGATTTTCATCGTGATGGCCACGACTCAGATAATCAGTGCTAACCGTTGGAAAATGAGGCTGAATTTAGCGTGGAAAGCCCCTGGGAAGACTGTGTAAGAACGATATCACGGCGATAAACGATGGTGCCACGATGGAGCCACGAGGGTCACGACTGCCGGGCATGAACGAGCACGACCTGGAAAGATGCATGTCCGTCAGCGTCAGACGACGGCGGCGACAAGACTGGGCCACAATGGCGGCATGATGTTAGTATTACATATATCTAGTTACAAAGAGATAACTATCCTTTTACACCCGGATACCACAGAAACTAACCCTGGTGGGTATGAACCGGAGATTTTTAGTGGATCCTTTCTGGGCAGCAGCCCACCCTATCACGGGGTCACACACACACACACGGTCACACGTTTCGAACCAAAAAGGTTTTACTCTCAGCGTGTCCTACATGATAATTATCTTGTTCATTTAAGGTTACGCAATCAGTAATAGAATGAATGACAACATGTATTTTATATTGAATTGTATTTCCTCCAATATATACATTCAACAGGGACACGAATGAATATCCCCATACATTTTATGAAATTAAGAATCAAACGAGACACTTCCGAATCACCCTTTATTGCTTCCAAAACCCAATTTCTCCATCTATCTACCCGTAAGGAACTCCCAGCAGACTATCCCTTAGTCTTCAACAATACAAAAATCAATCCTTCATCTTCTCTCAATATTCTTGGTGTCTCTTTTTCTTCTGCTCTCAGTTGGAAGGACCATATTACCAGTCTTGCTAAGGCAGCCTCCCAGAAGCTGGGTGTGCTCAACCGCCTTAGGGGGTTCTTTTCCCCTGTACAGCTTCTTGCTCTGTACAGGGGCATAGTGCATCCTTGTATTGAGTATTGTTCACATGTGTGGGGAGGTTCCTCTCACGCCGCTCTTCTAGACAAAGTTGAAAGGAAGGCCTTTCGTATCATTAACTCCCGTCCACTCACCAACTCACTGTAATCTCTCTCTCTCCGCTGCAATGTTGCATCTCTCTCGCTATTCTATCGCTACTATAATAATCAGTGTTCCTCAGAGCTTTTCCAGTGAATACCACCTCCTTTACATAGGGCACGTGGTACCTGTCTTGCAACTCAATCCCACCCCTACTCTGTTCAACTCTCCAACCCGAGAGTGAAACATTACTCTCAAACTTTCTTCTACTCAACAGCTGAGTTCTGGAACTCTCTCCCAGAATCAGTCTTTCCCTCTTCCTATGACTTAAATTGCTTCAAACTCTGTGTGTCTAGGCATTTTGGCTCGAACGTCCCTTGATTTTGGCCCTATCACTCTTTCAACTATGGGGGAGGCACTCGCTATAGGCAGTTCTGCCTTTTGCCTCCCTCAATCACATAGAAAAAAAAAATGCGTGTGTGTGTCACCTTGCTAACATTATTTACGCCGTGCTCGTGTCTAACACTAGCATAGATATTGGACATGCGCGATTAACCTGGGTTCAAAATCATACAGGACAGGACAGTCCATGCATACTTATATACAGTATACTTAGATGATTAGAAATAATTTAATTCTATAAAAACTGCCTTTTGTGGTGTGGAGAAGAATCATTCTCGGCTACTATGCTCAGACAGTCATATGGGTGAACGGTATATGAATAATGCATTTAATTGTAACGACTATAGATGGCTTCTAATGCATGCACACACACACACACACACACACACACATACGCCGAAAACCAGTGTATTCATTGGGTGGTTTGGTAGTGTTTCGTCTGAATCTTAATTTCTTAAAATCTATGGGGTAATAATTATTTTCGTGTCCGTAGATATATGGAAGGATTTAAAAACAAAATAAAATTTAAAAACATTGCAAATATCTCATTTATACTATGAATAATTGATTGCGTTGTAAAATAAGAGCAGTTTAATTATCATACATGACACAGAGTCATCACTATTAGTTTGAAACATATGGGTGTGTGTGTGTGGCGCTGTGATAGATAGAGTGGGTTGCCGTAGAGAAAGCATCCGCAGCAAATCTCCGGTTTACCCCTCCAGACTCATATGACACTATCGCGTCATATGGAACTTACGCCAAAAAACTCATATGACGCGATCGCGTCATATGAACTTATCTTAAAGGTGGGGGCTCATGGTTTTAGGTAAACATGGAATGATAATCGCCAAGCTGTACATAATTATCTTGCAAAATGCAATGGCACTGAAATAATTATTAACAATGGTATAAAGGATTTTGTGGATCGTCTATACCAGGCCAGTGACGTCACACCAGTATAAGTCCACCATCCAGTCTAGGATAAGGATACTGGTGTGACGTCACTATGACGTCACAGGCCTGGTATAGACGATCCGCAAAATCCTTATACCATTGTTAATAATTATTTCAGTGCCATTGCATTTTGCAAGATAATTATGTACAGCTTGGCAATTATCATTCCATGTTTACCTCAACCCATGAGCCCCCACCTTTAATATCTCTCTAATAAGTTATATGACACTCTAGCGTCATATTGAGCTCAGTAAGTTATAGGTAAGTTAGATGAAAATCTGTTGATTGGTGGGAACCCCAAGTTTCTCCGACTTCTAACGGTCCCGCAGGGAGATATTGACGGTTGTGAGGATAATACCGTGTCATCCGCCTCCTCGCCAGTAAGTTAACTATTCCAGTCGGAGGGGATTAATACCCACCTGGGCTACTTTCTGTGGTATCTATCCGGGTGTACCATCCTTTTGCCGTTGTTATACGGTCGTGTGTTGATGTGGCGCTCTCGGTGTGTGTCGGCAAAGACGTCATGCAGCTGATGGTGCACTGATTTCAAAAGACTGTGCAACAACAGTGCCTCGACGATACCGAAGGTTCAACGACGGTGCCTTGATGGCAAACCGACGTTTAATGTGCCAAAATCTTAATTCAGTTTTAAGAAAAAACACCAACACATTTGCGGCACACCGACCCGTGAGGACGCGTGGGGACACAAGTAGACCATCCAGGGGCGTCGCCCGACTATTGACGACCATGCCTAGGACTAGTTACGTTTGGCAAATTGTGGAGCTTTGGAATAAAAACTGTGTATGTGTGAAGTACCCTTTATGGTCCAAATGGTGGTAGTTGTGATAATGATGGTAGTTGTGTTGGTGGTGGTAGTTGTGGTAATGGTGGTAGTTGTGGTGATGGTGGTAGTAGTGGTGATGGTGGTAGTAGTGGTAATGGTGGTAGTTGTGTTGGTGGTGGTAGTTGTGTTGGTGGTGGTAGTTGTGTTGGTGGTGGTAGTAGTGGTAATGGTGGTAGTAGAGGTAATGGTGGTAGTAGTGGTAATGGTGGTAGTTGTGTTGGTGGTGGTAGTAGTGGTAATGGTGGTAGTAGGGTGGTGAGGTGGTAGTGCTTGGTATGGTAGTAGTGGTAATGGTGGTAGTAGAGGTAATGGTGGTACTTGTGGTAATGGTGGTAGTAGTGGTAATGGTGGTAGTTGTGTTGGTGGTGGTAGTAGTGGTAATGGTGGTAGTAGTGGTAATGGTGGTAGTAGGGTGTTGAGGTGGTAGTGTTTGGTATGGTAGTAGTGGTAATGGTGGTAGTAGTGGTAATGGTTGTAGTAGTGGTAATGGTGGTAGTATTGGTGATGTTGGTAGTAGTGGTAATGGTGGTAATTGTGTTGGTGGTGGTAGTAGTGGTAATGGTGATAGTTGTGGTAATGGTGGTAGTAGTGGTAACGGTGGTAATGGTGGTAATGGTGGTAGTTGTGGTAATAGTGGTAGTAGTGGTAATGGTGGTAGTATTGGTAATGGTGGTAGTAGTGGCAATGGTGGTAGTTGTGGTAATGGTGGTAGTAGTGGTAATGGTGGTAGTAGTAGTAATGGTGGTAGTTGTGGTAATGGTGGTAGTTGTGGTAATGGTGGTAATGGTAGTAGTTGTGGTAAGGGTGGTAGTTGTGATAATGGTGGTAATGGTGGTAGTTGTGGTAATGATGGTAGTAGTGGTAATGGTGGTAGTAGTGTTAATGGTGGTAGTCAATCAATCAATCAATCAATCAATTTTATTTCGTAATACGAGATTACATATAGTTTTATTACATGCCATATCTAATACACAAGTTTTTTTTTTATGTAACTTGATATATTTGCAAAACGATATAAAAAGCAACTAAAAATAATTTAAAAGAACAAACAATGAATGTTCTTCCTATTAGTGAAGACCTGTGTTCACCACAGTAGATATAAGAGCATATAATTATACAGTACACTAGGATTTAATATTAAAAATTCATCAGCAAATACAATTAATGTTGTTTTTGTTTTTTATTTTTGTTTTTTTACGAATATTAGCTTTGAGAATACTCATTTTACATAAATCAATAGTTCAATTAGCAGGAAGGTATACTAAGAAACCCCATCATACACCATAATAAAAATATGTCGTCATATCAAATACTGTATATCGGGTTTCTTCTTTCTTCGTGACTCTGTATCCAGTTAATCCTAGACGAAATTATATCTAATTCCTCGTGTATGATATCAATTGAGTAAGAATCCTTCATTCTTTTGTAAATGCTCGGAAAAAAGTAACCCGATTTAAAAGAAGACATATTACTTCTTATAATGTAGTTACTAGATTTTTCAATTCTTTTAGCATACCTACATTGTATTAGTGAGACATGATGGTTTAGTAACAGAAGATTACAAGCACTGGCAGACTCATGACTGCTGGCATACACTGGGACATCAATCATTTTTTTCATAGCCTTGTTATATGCAATATTAAAAGTTTTAAAAATTCTAGATTTTCCTGTCTTGCAGTTATTCCACAATGCCAACCCATAATCAGGCTTACAATACCAGTTAAATAAAAATATCATTGTCTCCAAGTTAAAATATGCAAAATCCCTCTTTATACTATTAAAGCTAGCATAAAATGTTTTTAGTCTACAATCTACATCTTCTAAGTCTTCCAAGTTATCACTGCTCAATAAATGACCTAAGTATTTAAATTTCTGCACCACTTCCAAATTATCATTACCCAATTGTATTACATCAATTATAGGATTCCTATTTTTTCTACTATTAAATATAAAACATTTAGTTTTATTCTTGTTTATGAGGAGTTTGTGATTATCCACAAGTTCACTAAATTTACTGTACATCATGTCCATTTCATGAGTTGATGATGAGATAAGTACTATATCGTCAGTTGATGATGAGATAAGTACTATATCGTCAGTTGATGATGAGATAAGTACTATATCGTCAGTTGATGATGAGATAAGTACTATATCGTCAGTTGATGATGAGATAAGTACTATATCGTCAGTTGATGATGAGATAAGTACTATATCGTCAGCGTAGCATAAAATATTACATCTGGTTGATCCAATTGTGCAGCCAATTTCCATTTTTGATATTTCATTTATAATTTCATTAATATACACATTAAATAAAAATGGAGATAAAATGCCTCCCTGTCTCACTCCTTTATCTATATAGTAAAACATACCATTAAATCCTTTCCATGTAACCCGGGCAAGTTGGTTTCGTAAATAGTGCATTATCATATACACAATATCGCTAGGTATACCTAGTTTCAACAGCTTTAAACCTAAATTAAAATGATCTACTCGATCGAAGGCTTTGGACAAATCTATGAAGGTAGCAATTCCTGTTTTATCTGATCTTGAATATGTATGCATTATTTCTTTTAGTAAAAAACAACAATCCGTGGTTGACATGCCTCTTCTGAAACCAAATTGCCTCTGTTTAATCTGAATTTGATCACTTAATATATCTAAAATAGTAATTTCAAATAATGTTAGTAAACATGAAGAGTTGATAATAGGTCTGTAATTATCTGACTTGGATATATTTCCCTTTCTATCTTTAATTATAGGCGTAATGATTCCTTTCAGAAGTTCACAAGGTAGATAGCAATGACTAAAGCATATATTATAAAAATTAGCTAAAGCAACAAGAACATCCTCTGACGCATTTTTTAGGAAAAGTGAATGAACGCCATCATGACCAACTCCAGAGTTCAATTTCCCGATCGTTCGTCGTAAACTTACACTGGAAACCTTGATGAAATTTTTTTCCATTATCATCCCAATTTCTTTTAAGTTCGTCTAAGAAGTCCCTTTCACTTTCATTACTTGTGCTTTGTTGAGCAACTAGGAATTTTTGAGTAAATATATCAATTATATATGTCATTAGCTTTATTTTCGCCATCAATAATGTTAGTACCAGTAGTTTTTATCTTTGATTTTGTATTCTTTACATCTTTCCAAAAGTGTTGTTTGTCTTTACTAGAGAAATTTTCAATAATAGAATTACATATTTCAATATTTTTCGTTTTTTTGACATTCGTTGAGTGCCGTTTTAAATTGTTTCCTGGAGTCGGTCATACGAGCGTGTTGTTCCGTTCCTAATGGTTTACCTGCAGCCACCCAGGTCAGGTAGTGGTCGCGAGCCACTGAGTGAAGCTGCTTCAGCGCCGGTTCCAACCAGGAATTATTTTATATTTATTTGTTTTAATACCTTGGGTTCGGTATCTTTCAGTAGCAATTCGAACTGCATTCACAATATGATTATACAGATTATCAATCCACTTTAAATGATTTTTGTTATGGCAGCCTATGTTCGTGCAATAATAATAGTCATGATCAAAAATGTGCAAAAGATGTTCACCGAAAAAAATCATTAACATCCGCAAAATCGTCGGATTTCAAACTATTCCATTTCACAAAGGGACTCTTTACTTCTTTTTCATTGTTCATTACTTGACCTACATTTGAAGGATTAGCTTTTACGGATATAATAAATTCG
Source organism: Paralithodes platypus (assembly GCA_032716605.1). Lineage (NCBI taxonomy): Eukaryota > Metazoa > Arthropoda > Malacostraca > Decapoda > Lithodidae > Paralithodes > Paralithodes platypus. The sequence continues at coordinate 46,084,012 of CM064525.1, read as the reverse complement.
ATCGGCAAATGATCAGATCCAATGATATCTTCTAAGATTTGTATATTGTTTACATTTACCTGTTCCTCATTTCTACCCACTATGTGATCCAGCCACCTAGTATGAGAATTGCCATATCCTACAAAAGTGAATTAATCATTAGGAAGTTCATTAACATCGAGGCAAGTTAGGTTGTTTCGAGCATTAAAATCATTGAGATTCTGCCAGGCTCGTCCATGAGAAGGATCGGCGTTAAAATCACCTATATAATAAACTGCATCAAAATAATAATATGTTAAAATAGTTTCTAGTAATGAAAGAGTATGAAGATAGTTGTTGAGAGTAGTAACCTCCCATACATCACTATTTATATATACGTTAACAAGTATTATGTTTACGTTATTAAAAGATATATCCATTATCATAAAGTTGTCATTTAAAATTATGTCCTTTACTTTAAATATAGCTTGTTTTCTCCAGAGAATGGCCATACCTCCTGAAGGTCGACCAGCCATGGCAGCTAGGGCTCTCTCAGAGTAGGTGGCGGCAACACCTGTACACTCATATCTCTCATCTATAAAATCTAAAGTTCCTAGCTTATTATCTGTAAGAAAAGTCTCCTGTAACAAAATTAGGTAAACCTGACTTTTTGGACCGACAGCGATTTCAGTAAATTTTATTTTGTTGTTTGTATTTTTTCCTTCAGATATTATAGTGTTGTTTTATACTGAAGAGGAGCGAAAATGAGTATTTACCCATTATCCAACAATCTAAAAACACACCCCTATTAGACTATTTTTTTATTTTTGTTTTTTGTTTTCTAGGCTATTAGCCTAACCTAACAACCTTACCTAACCTAACCTAGTATATGGGTGGGGGCTGCCGCCCCCACACCCCCGCTGGTTAGGTTACTTTTTTTTTTTTTTTTTTTGTGCCATTAGCCTAACTTAACAACCTAACCTAACCTAACCTAGTATATGGGTGGGGGCTGCCGCCCCCACACCCCCGCTGGTTGAGTACTGGCTGAAAAACTTATTGTTTTACAGTAGCCTAGGCCTATACATGTATTTTAGCGTTTTTTTGTTTTCTCCCTTGTAATACATTTCCGCTCTTAATGCCATATATAGCAATGATGTATATGCTCTACCGGACCTATTAGGCCTAAACAGATCGATGGGCTAACTGTCGGTCCAAAACATCAGTATAACCCAAAATTATATCATATTCTTCGTCAGCTAATCCTCTAATAAGTTCAATGTTCTTTTTCAGTGAACAACAGTTAAATGTGCATGTCTTAAATGAAATTGTTCCATGTTGGTCTAAAATAAAAAGAGAATAATATATAAGTTATAATAATAATAATAATAATAATAATAATAATAATAATAGTAATAAATAAACAAGTAGAAAATACCAATGATATGGAGACGTATATTAACTATCAGCCTAATTCTCAGGCTCTCTATTTCTCTGATAAAATTTGTTTACTATTACTTCTTCGGGCCAGAGTTCTGCATTAAATAGTTTTTCTCTATCCACAAGTTTTATTGCCACCTTAAAAGCCTTGTGCTCCTCTGTTCTGATTGTTAACGCTACTATCGACTTGATTTGAACTCCAAAAACATCACAAATATATTTATTTAGATCAGAAGAGGATACACTGTTGTCTACTCTACCTATGAAGACATCAACCAATTTACTAACACCTTTAAACGTGCCTTCATGTTTTCTCATACCGGTAACACCAGTATTTACCTTCCTAGTACTTCCTCTCCTTTCCCTCTTCCTGCGTACTTCTGTCCAGCCATCGTTGTCTGCTGAAGCACTAGTCTGCTTCATTGAGTATGGATAATTTCTTGGATCTCCATTGGTATGGATGCGGTGAAGGTTCTTCGTGACAGCACAGGTACTTCTGGCTGTGACTATACTTTGGTGGGCTGGAAAGATGCTTCTTTCCTCTCTGGTCCGCTCTCTGTTCACTGCCATACGTTGAACTGTATCTCTTGTTACCTGTAGTTGCAGAAGTCCCGTTAGCATTATCATCTCTCCTTTGGGTAGAGCACACCTCCACAGCATCACACGTCCTGTCGGTAGACTCCTGCCAACTTGCCCGGACCCTCCTAGCATCATCCACACACACGGCGGCATCCTCCAGATCCTCATCGTCGTGTTTTCTTCCGTTCCCCAGCTTTTCATTGTCTCTTTTATCTTTTCTTTCGTTCACAACCCTTGGAGTCGAACTCGTTCGCATTACGTCAGAGTATTTCTTAGTGTTCAAAGTTGTATTTGCCTTAGGGGTTACATCTTGTGCGTTTAGTGACATTGGTTGGTTAGAGTCTTGTCTACAGTAAGTGTGGTAATAATATTATCCTCTAATACATTAATTTCATTTAGCGTAATATCTCTTGTTGCTTCTCCCAGTCCTGTGACAGCATTCATAAACTTACACTTTAGATCTATAAAGTCATTTTTAATTATGCGAACAGTATCAGCTGTGTTCATCACTTCAGATTTAATGTCCAGGATTTTCGGCAATAATTATTTTATATAAGCAGTATCCTCTGATAGGTTAGCTAGCAGAGGACCGAGCTTTTCAAGTCCAATTGGGGGCATTCTTTTATGCGACTCGGTCACGAATTTCACAGATTTATTTAAGCTCCCGACTCGTTCATGGAGCTCAAGCAGGTCTTTCAGATTTTTTCGTTTTTTTCTCAGGGTCCCTCCTCCAGCAAACATCTTCACTTAGTAGTTCACATAGCACTTCTTTTCATTTGTTTATTTCTTCATGACAGTAGAATGAGTTAGTTATTTCAAACAGAGTTTCGTAAGGGTAGTCCTTTTTACCTGAAGTCACAAAACATAAGAGACTGTTCACAACGTACTCGTCTTCAGCCATTTTTTCGAAGCACTCACAACCTTCATATACCGTTGGTAACCATGGCAACGATATAAAATACGGGGCCAGCTTCCAAAATAGTTGGCAAACTCACTTAATTAATATTACAAATACTCAGTATGGTTAATTTTTCACGGTAACATGATGTAAGGCCACTGATGATAGTATAACAACACTTTCACTGCTCACAGTCAATATTTAGAATCCACATAACCTTTTTGAAGTACAGGTGCCGGAGGACTTCGTCGCCATGTTTGCACAACCAAAACACCGGGTGTAGTCCCAACGATGTCAATACACTGTCATTGCACACTTATAAGGCTCAGTATCGTAGGTGTCACTTGATTATCCTCTTCCACATCACTTATTGAGCAAGATTATAAGTCCATGACACTGTAGTCGCTGTATTAACGCGGATTTAGAAGAAAAAACCGGAGCTCACTCTTAGCATGGGCAGCTACGGTGGCGCCATCATCAGAGTAGTGGTGATGGTGGTAGTAGTGGTAATGGTGGTAGTAGTGGTAATTGTAGTATTAGTGGTGATGGTGGTAGTAGTGGTGATGGTGGTAGTAGTGGTGATGGTGGTAGTAGTGGTGATGGTGGTAGTAGTGGTGATGGTGGTAGTAGTGGTAATGGTGGTAGTTGTGGTGATGTGGTAGTAGTGGTAATGGTGGTAGTTGTGGTGATGGTGGTAGTAGTGGTGATGGTGGTAGTAGTGGTAATGGTGGTAGTTGTGGTGATGTGGTAGTAGTGGTAATGGTGGTAGTTGTGGTGATGGTGGTAGTAGTGGTGATGGTGGTAGTAGTGGTAATGGTGGTAGTAGTGGTAATGGTGGTAGTTGTGGTGATGTGGTAGTAGTGGTAATGGTGGTAGTTGTGGTGATGGTGGTAGTAGTGGTGATGGTGGTAGTAGTGGTAATGGTGGTAGTAGTGGTGATGGTGGTAGTAGTGGTAATGGTGGTAGTAGTAGTAATGGTGGTAGTAGTGGTAATGGTGGTAGTAGTGTTGGTGGTGGTAGTAGTGGTAATGGTGGTAGTAGTGTTGGTGGTGGTAGTAGTGGTAATGGTGGTAGTTGTGGTGATGGTGGTAGTAGTGGTGATGGTGGTAGAAGTGGTGGCAGATGTCAAGTAGCTACTACCAGTGTCTTATGGTCCTAATGATGGTAGTTATGATGGAGAGGGAAACTTACTCATTGTGTGACGGGGTAAGAGGAAAGGGATTATGAGAGAGAGAGAGAGAGAGAGAGAGAGAGAGAGTATGGATTCATACACACGCTCTTAAAAAACAAGTATTTGCATTATACAAGTTTAGCTTACAACACACTAACACACACACACGCACATAGAACCCCCACACATACAGAGAAACACACACACGCATAAAAGCACATACACACAAAATCACACACACACAAAACACACGCACGCAGACTCACATACACACACACAGAAACACATATGTATACACACACACAGAAACACACATACATACACACTGAGCCAATACCAATACAATCTCCTCTAACCAAAGCTAACTTATTTGAACCGTTAAGTCAAGTTAAGTTAGGTTAGCTCCAAACTTAGGCAATATGTGGGTTCAGAACTGTGGCCCATGTGTGTGAGTATGTTTGTGTGTGTGTGTGTGTATGTTACTCAGTTACTCAGTTACTTGTTCGTCAAGGGGAATCCACGCAATGCGAGCTAAGCTCATTATTATCGCGCCTCCTTAACTGGGAATGTATTGCGTGAAATGCATGTTAAGTGTTTTATGTACTGTTGGAATGGCTGTGGATGTGTGTGTAGTCTGTATTTAGCCAATTGGCGACATCGGAAACGAAGGCTTAGGGTGGATCTGTATGTTACCATTCTCACTATAGACGGTACCGTCTCGCCCGAAGGCTTAGGTAGCCATCAGCTTAGGTGAACCATATGATACCCATCTCGCCTTGTACCATTTTTGCCAACCCCAGATGGGACGTCACAACGTCGTCCACTTATTCCAGGTACCTATTTACAGCTAGGTGAACTGAGGCTAACACATGAAAGGAGACAAGCCCAATTTGTCTCCGCCCGGCCGGGGATTGAACCCCCGACCCCTCGTATATACTTGTCCCTTATTATGGTTTAATTAAGTTACTTGTTCGTCAAGGGGAATCCACGCAATGCGAGCTAAGCTCATTATTATCGCGCCTCCTTAACTGGGAATGTATTGCGTGAAATGCATGTTAAGTGTTTTTATGTACTGTTGGAATGGCTGCGGATGTGTGTGTAATCTGTATTTTAGCCAATTGGCGACATCGGAAACGAAGGCTTAGGATGGATCTGTATGGTACCATTCTCACTATAGATGGAACCGTCTCGCCCGAAGGCTTAGGTAGCCATCAGCTTAGGTGAACCATATGATACCCATCTCGCCTTATACCATTTTTGCCAACCCCAGATGGGACGTCACAACGTCGTCCACTTATTCCAGGTACCTATTTACAGCTTGGTGAACTGAGGCTAACACATAATCAGGAGCCATTCGCACCACCACAATTTGTTCTCATTTACCCATGTTGCCTTAGCTGTTTGTAAATAATCTTTACCCTCGTGTTTTTTTTTGTGTTAGGAGGTTTTTTAGGTAGTGTGTTTTTTTGCAATTTAATTGTGTCTGTTTTTCGCTGTGTGTGTGTGGTATTTGGCCTGGGTCTATGTGTGTGTGACTAATTATCATGTGTTATGTGTTTGAAAGGTACGAGAGGAGTATGTGGAAATAGTTTGTATGTGTCAAGTGCATAGATGTAGATATGGATAGATTACTTTCGACACAAAATGTACTCATTTTATTTATGTCAATTATGTAACTTGTTGTGGGTTAGTATTTTTTCTTAAGTGTATTACTTTTAACACGAAATGCTACTTCTGGTACCCTCTTTCGGTCATCCCCTGTCTTTTCTTTATCCCCGTTCCCTGCCTTACGATTTGCATACGCCTACTTGTCCTCTTAATGATTGTATTCCACGTTCATCCAGGTGTCAATTATGCGATAGCGAGCTGTAATATAGAAGAGTTGTAATTGGCCCATTCAGTGTCAGTTTTTTTATAAGACAGTGTTGTTGGTACAATGTTATATCGTGGACGGCATAGTCTTTTGTTTGGTTTTGTTTTATGCATATGGATAGCAGGTCAAAGAGGTAAGAACAAATGAGCCCACAATAAATATCATATAAGCTGCCCCCTATCTGTTTACAAACCACAGACATGTATAAATATTAAGAGATATTGATCAGCTTGAAGACCTTCAGGAATATACAGGCAGAACTTACGGCAACCAATACCAGGAAGAACAGTAATAAGTTCCCACTTAACTCTATTCCCGATTGATATTCATTTATATTCGAATATAGATTAGATTATGTATTTGATAACGGAGACAGACTTACCACACGTATTGAATACCTGTTTCTTTTTACTTCTCTGAATGTGAGTCCCTTTAGGTAATTGGTGTGTGTGAAGATGTCTTGAGGAGTTTGATGTAAAAAGACTGATTCAGGAGAAGCATTAATATATAGAAATGGCGCCTAGAGCACAACTAGTAACCTAATAAGAACAATAAAACGATGGAGTAAACTCTGGATGGAAATCGTGAGATTTTAACCTGTGAGTTATAAGTGTTAGTTGATACAAGCCTTATTCGATTTAAGACTGAGATAAGTTCCTGATTCCTCTTTTTTTGCATGTTACAGTGATCACTAATGATTACTTGACGTGTAGCACGACATTCCACTAGTGATACTAGATAGTGGAAAACAGGAAATAGTGAAATCACTCCTCTACATGGAGAAGTGCACAATGTGGACACGAGTGGTGCTTTAATTTGCACCTGCGATTATATAATATTATTTTTAGAATGTATTATATTGTATATATAATATTAGTGCTGCACGTCAGAATTTAATAGCAGTTCTCCTCCGCACACGACCTTTGCTTTACTTAGTGAATAGTTTATTCTGGTCTTTTTTAATTTGGCTTTCAAATTAAGGGGGATGGGCGTATTTATTTCTCCTTATATACATTTTAGACTATATATTCTTTAGTTTCCTCCGGGGTTTAATCCAGGGTTTTTCAAAAAAAGTCCCAAGATCTTAATCGAGATGAGGGTGACATTTTTTAAAAGCGTCAGTGTTCCCGCCAAATGGCCGTTTCCTCTTGATCTTTTCACTATCATAGCTCAATCTATACATGTATCACCTAAAGGGCGCAAATGAAACCTGAAAAAATCTTTTTAACGACCATAGTGGGCGAAAGATTCTAAATATCAAAATCCTAACTAATGGAACGTTAATAATTTAACTGTGTGAATAGAGGTGGAGTCGGTGTAGAGCATGGTGAACGAGCACGTATGTGTTGTAAATTTTCGATTAGGTTTCGCTCGTTGTTTTCAAAGGTATTATCAAAAATTAAATTATAGTGGGCTTCCATTTCATACGTTATTGCCCCGCGTAAGGGGCCGTCGAAACACAACCAGTGACCAATTTGTTTTCAGCTGATAGCAATCTCAACCCCTTCTTGTTCTCACTTTTTTATCCTCTAAGTTTTTACATCTGAAGCTAATGGCCTACAACATTAATTTTATTTATACCGTAATTGGGATTCATAAAAACCGAATTTCTAGATTTACAGTATAAGTTGGTGTAAGGTGACTCAATCAGAACAAATATGATCTATACACTCTTAAAATATCTCACCACCTATATTGAGATAGTGCTGATAGATGGCAGGTCCTTAAGAATCGGTATGTTCAGATCGTAATGTCGACGAGAATAACACACCCTAAACAAGAGACAGGACCGAGGTATTGGTGGGGGGAAACAGTCTCGAGGATACAGAAGGGTGGAATGTCCCTCTCTTACCCTTTCCTGCCACCCGTACTATACCTCAGTACAGTGCCCCCTTTGCCTTCTCTCCCGACTCCTCCCCCTCGCAGTTGCTCCTCCTTCTCTCCACCCCCCTTCATCCCCTACAGCTGCTTTCCTTTCAGAGTGGATCTCCCTTGACGATGTTGTTTTGTACGTCCCATCCCAGCTTTGTCTGCTTTGCACCTGGAAGGGTGACTCTCTTGCCCCCCCCTACCAACATCCCTGGTGGACCCGTCATAGTTTCTACGGCCGAGGGAGAAACTGCTAATGCTCGTGCGTATGTGTTGGTGGTTATCAGTAACGCACACGCAGTCCACCGTACATTGATGTACAGTTGATGAAAGAGGAAGTGGCCGATCCCCTATAATAGGTGGGCCGGGGAATGCAAAGAGTGCCCAACATTAAACGCCGATGTGTTAACTTACGTTACTATATGGTGTACCGGGATGGGGTTCGTTTCATTGTTTGTATCTACCACTAGTTATAGATGGGTGGTTGGTGGGTCACAGAAAGCTCCGGCATGAGGAGGTTTGTTCCGTTTGCAGCGTCACGGGAGCATATTCCCTCATGAGTGACTATAATGCACATGATAGTTTGGTGCAACGGCAAGTGTGTGTTTCGGGACTTGACTGATACATTAAAAAAATGGTACTATCTCTAGTTTTTCTTCCCCTTTTAGGGGGTCTGAGTCGACCCCTTCTATAACTCTCCTAGGCCTCCTCCTCGACAAGATTTTGCTTTTTTCCGTTTAAGGTTACCTATATGCTCTTTTGGTGATCTGTATACGCCAGTGTCGATATGAATAATTTTGGAAAAAGTTGATACTTGTATGTGGTTTTTAGCTAAGCCAATAAGTGTTCGTGGATTGATTTTAGGTTGGGGGTTCTTAAAATTGTAGTTTTGAATTACGAACTTGTAGACTCGCAAATATCAATAGCATCTAGGCAATCAGAACAAGGAAGAAATAACACAGATACGTTTTGGCAACATTAGGCCCGTGTTACTCAGTTTTGAATCCTAATGGGGATTTACTTGGGGAGTGATAGAGGTACATTTTATTTTATGGGGTAATTTATCTGTTTTTATGTGCATTATATTTAATTTTACCATGGCCACCAAGATTCAGTTTCTCTTTTGTTATTGTTTATTAATGGCACGTTTAATGGATTATTGGCAGCGTTGCCTTGGTTGGATGGTGTTGGCATGGCAGGATAATGGGTTATTTGGCCCACATGTCCATTGGCTCGTATGTAATGGCCATTTTTAATGGATTATTTGGCAGCGTTGTCGACATTGGTGATGTAATGCCATTAAGGCGTGTATTTTGGCAGTCAGTGTCCATTGGTGATGTGATTATATGGCTGATCACCCTGGGTCTATTGGCAGCGCTCCTTCCACTTCGGTGATGCATCACATGGACTACTGGGTTATGTGGCAGGTCGTCCACTTGGATGACTTGACAAAGAGCCCAATGCTAAAACTGGCATTATGAGGGAACGCGAAATTCATTAAGGTTGATCGATTAATGCATTAAATCGGGTATTGGTCCAGCCGTTGTACCATTGGTAGATGGCAATGGCATTAAGGATATTGGCACCCCCCCTCCGCCCGTAGCGTGTCCCTTGGTGATGATAAAGCATTCAGTAGCGGTTAATTTGGCAGCGTTGTATGGTGATGATAATGGCATTAATGGGTTATTTGGCAGCGTTGTCCATTGGTGATGATAATGGCATTAATGGGTTATTTGGCAGCGTTGTCCATTGGTGATGATAATGGCATTAATGGATTATTTGAACTTTCTGATAAAGTGAAGACTTATTATTAAAAGAATGTAGGGATGAGTTAAGTTACCCATTAACATTTTTATTTAACAAGTCATTGGAGACAGGTATAGTTCCAGAAGCTTGGAAGCTTGCAAACGTAGTTCCGATCTTCAAAAAAGGTGACAAATCAATAGCATCCAATTACCGTCCCATTAGTCTTACATCAATCATAGGAAAGCTACTAGAGTCAATTATTGCTAGTAAAATTAGAAACCACTTAGATACATTTAATTTAATAAATTCTTCTCAGCATGGATTCACTCAGGGACGTTCTTGCCTTACTAATTTGCTTAGTTTTTTCTCAGAGGTATATGAAGCAGTAGATAATGACAAGTCATATGATATAATATATTTAGATTTCAGTAAAGCTTTCGACAGAGTCCCCCACGAGAGATTGATGAGACATGTTGAGGCGCATGGAATAGGTGGGGCGTTGTTGGGATGGATTAGGTCATGGCTAATGTAGGAAAGCAGAGAGTCAGCATAAATGGTACGAAGTCAGAATGGGGAGCAGTCAAAAGTGGTGTCCCCCAGGGATCTGTATTAGGTCCTCTGTTGTTTGTTATATACATAAATGACCTTGATTTAGGTATAACTAGTAGGATAAGTAAATTTGCAGACGATACCACGATGGGGAGAACAATTGATTCAGATAGAGATATAGAGTGCCTCCAAAGGGATCTAGATACCTTACACGAATGGTCAGTAAATTGGCAGATGAAGTTTAACATTGACAAATGCAAGGTATTAAAGATAGGGAAGATGCATACAAATGTTAAATATAAACTAGCTAATGTGGAATTAGAAAACTCGAATTGTGAGAAAGATCTAGGTGTGTTTGTTAGCAATGATTTGAAGCCTAGACAACAGTGTATAAGCGTGTCGAAACAAGGCAAACAGGATTCTCGGGTTCATCTCAAGGAGTGTGAGTAACAGAACTGCTGATGTTATCTTAAAACTTTACTTGTCATTAGTGAGACCCCATATGGATTATGCTGTTCAATTTTGGTGTCCTTATTACAGAATGGACATAGATTCATTGGAGAGAGTACAACGTAGAATGACAAAATGATCCATAATATTAGAAATCTTCCGTATAAAGAGAGGTTGAAGAAATTAGGCTTACCATTCGTTAGAGAGACGCAGAGTTAGAGGGGATATGATAGAGGTGTTCAAGTGGGTTAGTGGGATTAACAAAGGGGACATGACAAATGTACAAAAGCTCAGTGATAGCGAAAGAAACTCGTACCAATGGTTTCAAATTAGATAAATTTCGTTTCAGAAAAGATTTAGGCAAATATTGGTTTGGTAACAGAGTTGTAGATGGGTGGAAGTACCAAGTACCAAGTGCTATAGTGGGATTAAAAACGATAGGGAGCTTTAAGATAAAATTGGATAAGCATATGGACGAGAAGGGTTGGGTGTGAAGGGGGATCAGCAGGGTTGGGCCAATCAGCGCTCTGCAGACCCCCGTAATCCTGCGTTAATCTCTAACCGTTTTGGTAAGATGATCCTCAGGGTATTAGAGTGTTGAGCCTATAATTGGGCTTTGTAATTGGGGTTGTGTGGGACAGGGATCTGCCTTGCTTAGGCCAATCGGCTTTCTGCAGACTCCCATTTTCTTATGTTCTTATGTTCTTAAAAGGAAATATAGGTTGACATTAGTATTTAGCGACGTTGTTGAGAGAGAACGAGTGGTGTAGAGAGAGGAAGCTGTATGAATGGCTTTGTTATGTATGTTATTAGTCTGTATATCTTGTTAAGAGGGGATAAGAGGTGTTGGAGAGAAAGGAAGCTGCTGGAGTGGCTTTGTTGTGTGTGTTATTAGTCTGTATACGTTGTTGAGAGGGAAGAAGGGGTGTTGGAGAGAGAGGAAGCTGTTGGAGTGGCTTTGTTGTGTGTTATTAGTCTGTATACGTTGTTAAGAGGTAACAAGGGGTGTTGGAGAGAGAGGAAGCTGTTGGAGTGGCTTTGTTGTGTGTGTTATTAGTCCGTATACGTTGTTGAGAGGTAACAAGGGGTGTTGGAGAGAGAGAAGGCTGTTGGAGTGGCTTTGTTGTGTTATTAGTCCGTATACGTTGTTGAGAGGTAACAAGGGGTGTTGGAGAGAGAGGAGGCTGTTGGAGTGGCTTTGTTGTGTGTGTTATTAGTCTGTATACGTTGTTGAGAGGTAACAAGGGGTGTTGGAGAGAGAGGAGGCTGTTGGAGTTGCTTTTTTGTTGTGTATGTTATTAGTCTATATACAGTACATCATTGAGATGTCCCACAACTTGGCTACCCACCTTCGTGTAGTGATCACAATACAAAAGTGATCACATTATCATGATTCATTGATTCATATTGTGTAAGGCAATCAAGATAGCACGATTGATAACACTTAACCCGTTGAGTACCAGCGATGTGTGTTATATCTTCTTCTAGCTATATTTAGACGATATTACGCAGCTTAGGAAGGATCTGTGGTAGTTAAAAGCGTTGGTTGAGATATTTTGAAGCCTAATTATTGCTAGAGGTCCTTCCTAAGCTAAATATAGTCGTCTAATAGTTGGCAGGATATGATGAAAAGGATGTCGCTGGTACTGAATGGGTTAATTGAACATTTGGTAACATGCAGAGTGATAATAGTTGTATAATGATTTATGTTATTTTAGTAATATGTACCCTTATAACTTGGAATACTTATGCACAATACTATAAGTAATTTATATTTACCCTTATAACCATCAAAACACCCAAGAAACAATACAGCAGAAATGTAGAACATGACATTAATGCAAAAATGTATGCATGCGTTCAAGCTGCAGTGGCAATTGCTGGCTCAAATAAACATCAATTGAGTCGGATAATTCCACTGATACTTAACCACAATGACCTGCCAACAATCAAGATCCCTTCTGAAGCTCTGAAACCTCCCACTCAACATGGAAGAAAGAATAAAACACCAAGGAAGGAGAACAAGCCAACTATTCAAGAAGAACAAGAAGAAGACGAGACAGAAGTGGACCTCCAGGACTATGCAGAAGATGAAAATGAAGTAGAAGAAGATGAATACGAAGAAGAGGAGGAAGAAGAACACACTCCAACTCCTGTTCCATCTCCGAAAAACACCAGATCACGAACGAAGAATACAGAGAAAATACAAGAATACCCAAAGGACCTACCAAACACTGATCACCTGGACTTCAAGAACCTCAAAAGCATCCTTATAAAAGAAGATGAAACACGAAAAACTCGAGACGTCTATGAGTGCATCAGAATAATGGAAACAGAAACAACAGGCTACTTCTTCACGGCTTTTCGCAATGTAGCAAGAACAAAGAAACCCAGCGATAACTGGAGATGGGTGGAGATGAAGGAAAAATGTGACATCAATAAATACTGCCAAGTTAATAACCTTCCCCCTGTAGAATATAACACACAATGATAGCCAACACTATAATATTTCAACTGAAATGTTAAATAGACTCAAAATTTACTTTTAAATACAGAATAGACTCAAATAATAACTCTTAACTTCATTAAAATAATGTAATATAGTAATACCTTTGGTGTAATACAGTTGCCCTAACCTTAATAAAGCAAGGTGGTGCCCACTAACTTTTAATCTACTACTTTCTTTCATAATTTCCTACTTTACCTTCCTGACCAAACCTCTACTTTTCCTCCCCCTTCCCCCTCTAGGGATTTTTTTTTTTTTTTTTTTGTGAATACTTATGCACAATAATATAAGTGTTGTACATGGTGATATAGAGACAAAATAATACATTATATTAATAAGTTTATTTTTGATACATGCCAATATAGATAGTGATATATTAACATAAACAAGTATAACTGATTATTATGTACTTGTATAGTTTGGTTAAATAGCGAGGTGAACAAAATAGTATAATGTAAGCATGTATAGTATGTGATACAGTATAGTATAATGTAAGCATGTATAGTATGTGATACAGTATAGTATAATGTAAGCATGTATAGTATGTGGTACAGTATAGTATGTGGTACAGTATAGTATAATGTAAGCATGTATAGTATGTGGTACAGTATAGTATGTGGTACAGTATAGTATAATGTAAGCATGTATAGTATGTGGTACAGTATAGTATGTGGTACAGTATAGTATAATGTAAGCATGTATAGTATGTGGTACAGTATAGTATAATGTAAGCATGTATAGTATGTGGTACAGTATATAAATCCCCCCCCCCCCCCCTCTCTCTCATATACATACTCACGCTCACTCTCTCTCTCTCTCACAAACACACATTCATTCTCACTGACTGCGTTTGTAAATGAATAACTTTATTTTATCCTCCCCTCAGTTACTAACCCATCTGTCCCCTACTAACTTCCTAATCCTGCCACGGACATTAGTTCCAGGGCAGTAGTTCCCTTTCCAATGTTCCCTTACCCACTCTAAACCACTGTTTGGACACTTGATCCTCAGTGTTTTGGAGGACAAGCAGCCATAGAAGGGTCACTAGACCTGTTGTTGCTTGATTTCCTTTGTACTCCTTTGTCCGCTCTCTCTCTCTCTCTCTCCTGGAGGCTCCCTGTGCTGGTAATACATATATTGTTCCAAGCTATTCCTGGAACGTGTGTGTGTGTGTGTGCGAGAGAGAGAGAGAGAGTTACAAGAAATATCTAGTATCGCAAAGACCTTGCAGTACATTCAGAGAGGGAGTGAGAGAATACAAAGGAGTACAAAGAAAACCCAGCAACCTCAGATATATTGATCCTTCCGAGGCTGCATGTATCTAAGCTACCTATAGTCTATTCACTGTATGTAGGCGAGAAATCATGACCTATATCCTCTGTAACTCAAAAAGGGCTAGAGCAAATTGGCTGTAAATTTACACATCTATTCCTTGACAGACTCTTCCCAAATGGTCGAAATATTAGCTCGATTACTCTAGTCATTATTTAGTTACAGAGATTAGGTCATTATTTCTCGCCTACTTACAGAGAATAGACTATAGTAAATGTGGAAGCAAAAAATGTTAGGAGGATATTCATTTGTGAAAGCAGTTTATTGGGGGTTAAGGGCGAGATATTTATCAAGGCGATTTTTGAACAATTGAACAGTACACCCTTCTATAACATTTCTAGGTAGTCCATTCCAGAAGTTTATCACTGAAATGAAAAACAAAAAAAATCTTGCAACCATTTCCTCTAGTGTAATTTGATTGATTAATTGTGAAGTATTTGTTGACATCTATATTGTCAAGATCTTCAGTAATATTAAATACTTGCATTAATTCCATTCTCAACCTGCGCGCTTTGTTAAGGGGAGATGGGTCGTTTTTCTGGTCCCTATTCTTCCTCATGTTTATCCCCATTCGTTTTCAGATTGTATGATGTTCGGCCCATTAGTTTGGCGATTTTAAGAATTTTCGCCCCATTTACTTGTCAATATTAAGACTTTTGGTGTCGTTTAGGTGTACACAATTTCCTGGCGAGCGATAGCGAGCCTGAAATTTAAGCGTAAACCGCTTTCGGCCGGAACATTTTTCTATCGAAAAATTTACATATTTATCTTGAAGGAGGGTCACAGGGAGTGATGGAGGTCTAATGAGGATATATAAAAACAAGTATGGAAAGAAAATTATATAAATTATGAAATAAATACGTCCATCCCCCCTTAACCCTCGTCTAGCGGGGGGGTTTGGGGCTATTTTGGGCATATTCAGGCCCTTCTGAATGATCAATCAATTATCTGCATGAAAAAAAAAAATATTCAGCAAAAAACTAGGCGCTACAAACTTCAAAATGAGACCAGAACGAGCTACGTAGCACTGCACTCGTGGTTCTCATACAGTGATACCAGTAACATGGGAGTTTAGTGTATAGCGGCATATTTTTCCCAGCTATGCTCACTACTGGCTACACTGCCGGCCTCTCGAGAACACAGGGAACATGAGTTAATGGGCGGCGGTAAGCCCTGGGAGTCAGCTGTCTGGCCCGCTGCGCTCCCGGCCATTTGCACTCGATTTTAACCCTTTAAAACCCTTAACAATGCTCCTAACTTGCTGCAAATTGGAGGCGGACTTAAGTCCGCCGCCGCTCTTTAAGGGTTAAACTAAAAGGATTTAATGCTTTTAGACGTTCTTCGTATAGCTTATTTCTAAGTTAGGTTTAGTTACCCTCCGCTGTATTCTCTCCAGTTTATTGATGTGCTTGTGATAATATGGACACCAAATTTGTACGCAGTATTCAAGATGAGAGAGAGAGAGAGAGAGAGAGACAAAGAGAGAGAGAAAGAAAGAGAGAGAGAGATAAAGATAGATAGATATATAGATAGATAGAGAGAGAGAGAGAGAGAGAGAGAGAGAGAGAGAGAGAGAGAAAGAAAGAGAGAGAGATAAAGAAAGAGAAAGAGAGAGAGAGAGAGAGAGAGAGATAGATAGATAGATAGATAGAGAAAGATATAGATAGATAGATAGATAGATAGATAGATAGATAGCTAGACAGACAGAGACAGAAATAGATAGATAGATAGATAGAGAGAGAGAGAGAGAGAGGCAGTAGACCCTCACCCCTCTAAGTCCTTGTAAACCATCAAGAGGATTGTTTGAGGGGGTAGTAATGATGGGGGGGGGGTAAGCTCTCAAGGGGACGAAGGGGGGGTGGGGGGGGGGGGGGGGGGGGTAAGCTCTCAAGGGGACGAAGGGAGGGGTGGGGTGGCTTTTAGGAAATCTGGGGGCGGGGAAGATGGATGGGAGGGGAGAAGAAAGTGGTGTAAATGGCTCTCTCTCTCTCTCTATCTATAACACACACATTTGCAAATATATACGTTAAGAAGTACTTCACATATTATCAGCCAAATATATACGTTAAGAAGTACTTCACATATTATCAGCCAAATATATACGTTAAGAAGTACTTCACATATTATCAGCCAAAGTATACGAGAGAATGGTTATATGAACATCAATAAGCTTTTTAGTTCCCATGAGGCAATTATTATTTTTTGTTTTCTTTTCTCAACCAATGAAGTGTTTGACATTGTAAGTTAATTAGCTGGTATCACAAGAGCGCTTTTTCCCTCAACATTTATCTTCAACACTGGTCTGGCAGCTTATGAGGTTAACGTTTAAAATAGTTCGGTTACCTAAATTCATCAATCACCAGTCGTGACAGTCTAGTTTCTAATACTAGCGCAAAATATTCAAGAAATGTTGCCATAGAATTGTTGATCATTGAATGTTGATTATAAAAGCTCTCGTGTGATACCGGCTTAACTGCTCAACTGCCCAAATACTCAGAAATCACATACGAAATATATCGTTCTCAACCCTCCACTAACTGTGTTTACAATTGATTCAACCCAAGTTAATAAGGGCTTTGTGTGATAATTAATTTTAATCTCAAAATGGAGTGACACAATGAGAACAATAAATAAGATGAATAATAAAGAGACAATTATTGGTAAGACAAAGTTATCGAATAGCAATCCACAAACCCAGACTCCAATTACAATTTATTCCGTTAAAAATAATGAAAACAACAGAAAAATCATATAAAGTCTCGCCTCCATTTCTATCACTCGTATTTCTTGCCTGCTATTTCCGACTGGCGTGGCAGCTTTTTATGGGAGGAGGGTTGCTTTTTCTAGACTCCCTTCTCCCTCATGTGTAGCCCCATTCGTTATTGAGATTATAAGACATTCATTACGGGAGAGGGTACAACAGGGGAAGAGGTTTCTAGGAACGCTGAAAGCAGTAACAAGAAATAGGGTGGTCAGTATGGAAGTGAAGAAGTCCTTGCATGACCGTGTGGTAATCCCGACACTGACTTACGGAAGCAGCGAAACATGGACGTTGGTTGAGAGACTCAGACCAAGAGTGAGAGCAGTGGAAATTAATTACTTAAGAAGTGCGTGCGGAGTTACATGGAGGGATAGACAGACTAATGAGGAAGTAAGAAGGCGGTGTGGTGTGGAGGTAAGATAGTGGCTGGAAAGTGTGAAAAGGAACAACTTGAGATGGTTCGGCCATATGGAACATATGGAAAGCGAGAGAATGACTAAGAGGGTGTACGAGAGTGAGGTGGAGGGACAGAGAGGGAGAGGCAGACCGAATATGAGGTGGAAGGATGGAGTGAGGAACTACATGAACGAAGGTGGTGCTGGTTGGGGGGAGGGGCGTCGACTGACTGGGGACAGAGGTGAATGGGGGCGGTTCGTTCGTGGCCACCCCTTTGGGGATCACGGCATCAGGCAATAGATAGATAGATAGATAGATAAAAAACTAAATAAATAAATAAGAAAAACCAATACATAATATAACCACTACCCCTTTATAATGCCACACAATCCTATAAAGTCTGGTTTCCATAATATAACCACTACCCCTTTATAATGCCACACAATCCTATAAAGTCTGGTTTCCATAATATAACCACTACCCTTTATAATGCCACACAATCATATAAAGTCTGGTTTCCATAATATAACCACTACCCCTTTATAATGCCACACAATCCTATAAAGTCTGGTTTCCATAATATAACCACTACCCCTTTATAATGCCGCACAATCCTATAAAGTCTGGTTTCCATAATATAACCACTACCCCTTTATAATGCCACACAATCCTATAAAGTCTGGTTTCCATAATATAACCACTATCCCTTTATAATGCCACACAATCCTATAAAGTCTGGTTTCCATAATATAACCACTACCCCTTTATAATGCCGCACAATCCTATAAAGTCTGGTTTCCATAATATAACCCTACCCCTTTATAATGCCACACAATCCTATAAAGTCTGGTTTCCATAATATAACCACTATCCCTTTATAATGCCACACAATCCTATAAAGTCTGGTTTCCATAATATAACCACTACCCCTTTATAATGCCACACAATCCTATAAAGTCTGGTTTCCATAATATAACCACTATCCCTTTATAATGCCACACAATCCTATAAAGTCTGGTTTCCATAATATAACCACTACCCCTTTATAATGCCACACAATCCTATAAAGTCTGGTTTCCATAATATAACCACTACCCCTTTATAATGCCGCACAATCCTATAAAGTCTGGTTTCCATAATATAACCACTACCCCTTTATAATGCCGCACAATCCTATAAAGTCTGGTTTCCATTTCCATCCCTCGTATTTTGTGCCTATTATTTCTGGTTGGCGAGGCAGATTTTTCAAAACAGATTTACTATGAATGAATTTGGTCGCCTCGCTTTCATGATATTTTATTTTCAGCTTTTAAGGGGAGATGGGCCGTTATTTGGTCTGTATTCATATATTTTTTTAGTTTCCTCACTAGACCTCCACCAAGCTTAGAACCCCCCCCCCCCCCCTAGACCCCCCTTGAAGATAACTTTGTACATTTTTCGGTAGAAAAATGTCCCGGTCAAAGGCCGATTCCTCTTAAATTTGCAGGCTCGCTATCCCTCGCCAGGAAATA
Organism: Paralithodes platypus; assembly: GCA_032716605.1. NCBI lineage: Eukaryota > Metazoa > Arthropoda > Malacostraca > Decapoda > Lithodidae > Paralithodes > Paralithodes platypus. The sequence goes on along the minus strand of CM064525.1, from coordinate 46,064,976 downwards.
ATCGACACCTAAATGGCACGAAAGGTCATACAATTGATAACGAAATGGGGCGAAAGAGGTTAAAATTACCAAAGTATTGGACCGAAGGTCTCATTTACCTCGAAACAAATTGGCCTTAACACGAGGGAGAGAGGGGACCAGAAAAACGGCCCATCTCCTCTTAATCTGACCAACCACTAGATGTTAATGTTATCGTTTTCTGGTTTAGACTGATATTCTGTGGTTCTTTTTATAAATCAGTGTCGACTTTGTTAATAGAGGTGTGTGTGTGTGTGTGTGTGTGTGTATGTGAATTGAATTGAATTGAATTCAGTTTATTTTACTCAGACTTTTACAAACAGTATGGAGCACAGCCCCTTACATATTACACATGGGCAATATGCCTTTGCTAACTAAATTAGCGAACACGTAAATACACTGGTTCATCTTAAACAAACCATATTAAATGTCCTAAGACTTGATCTATCTATACATAGTAAACGTTCTTTTGAGAAAAAGTGACAGATTCTTCATATATTTTAAGTTAGTATTATTCCTTAACAGTATATATTTATACTGTGTTAGGTTATGCCTGTAGTAATGAGAAATATATCTATTCCTTAACTGTACAATATCCTCATTTTGACAAATAAACAACAAATTATATTCGTCCCCCACCACATTTTCATTACATTTAGTACATACCCTGTCTTCTCTATCAATATTTCTGTGACTACCAGTAATAACTGGTAATTTAATATTACTTGCTCTCTGTTTACTTATAGCTATACTCCGTTCAGATGAGCTGTGCACCTGGCACCTAGTGGATGTTTGTAACGACGCCCGTGATAGGCTCTCTAAGCATCATCTTCGCTGAGGGGCCTTGTGCGTGATTGGCCGTAAAATATTATCCTCACTCACGGGCCTAAGGTGTCTTATCTGTGATAAAATGCTTCATTAAGCATACAATAAATAGTCTACAACATTAATATACAGTTAACATAATAGCTAGTGATTGCAGCATCATGTAGCTGCCAAGTAACTTGCAATAACTCGTGTTTATATGGACAGCAGCTGGTCCGACTGTACTGTGGAATGTTCCATTCCTTTAATTTTATTACAGTAAAAAACAAATGGAAGAAAACGAATAAATACGAATGTCTATGTTATCTGTTTAATACATAATAGATTATATTAGGAAACTCAAGTGTTGTGCTAGCCTCATGACAGTAATATAGAAGGTAGCAGAAGTATGGAACTGTCCTTGCAATGGACACACGGAACGGGACGAACTATGGGCAGGAAAACACAGACGACTTCTCTCTGTAATGACAACCCTCAGGACCCTTGAGCAGTGCTGTCTGCTACTCGTATTTAAAGGGACAGGGAGAATCCGTTGGTCAACGCTCTCCCCCTCCATTCCTCCTCTCCTCCCTCCTTACCCACAACTCTCCTGTTTAGTGAGCCTATTCACCGCGCTCAGCTGACTTTGACAAGAGGGCTATGGGACTTCTTACAAGAAAATTAATGCATACAGAATAATAAAATAATAGGCTAATAATACTAATACTATTACTAATACTAATACTAATAATATAAATAAATAAATAAATATATAGATACACAATTACAGAGAGAAGTCGTCTGTGTTTTCCCGCCCATAGTTCGTCCCGTTCCGTGTGTCCATTGCAAGGACAGTTCCATACTTCTGCTACCTTCTATATTACTGTCATGAGGCTAGCACAACACTTGAGTTTCCTAATATAATCTATTATGTATTAAACAGATAACATAGACATTCGTATTTATTCGTTTTCTTCCATTTGTTTTTTACTGTAATAACATTAAAGGAATGGAACATTCCACAGTACAGTCGGACCAGCTGCTGTCCATATAAACACGAGTTATTGCAAGTTACTTGGCAGCTACATGATGCTGCAATCACTAGCTATTATGTTAACTGTATATTAATGTTGTAGACTATTTATTGTATGCTTAATGAAGCATTTTATCACAGATAAGACACCTTAGGCCCGTGAGTGAGGATAATATTTTACGGCCAATCACGCACAAGGCCCCTCAGCGAAGATGATGCTTAGAGAGCCTATCACGGGCGTCGTTACAAACATCCACTAGGTGCCAGGTGCACAGCTCATCTGAACGGAGTATAGTCGCTCTCCCTTATCCAATTTCACAAGATAATCCTCCATACTGAAGACAAATGTATAAGTTCTATAGCTACTACAAATGGCCTTACTTAGCAAATTACTATTCCATTTTGTTATCCATTGATCTGTAAGCTGCTGTTCTATTGCCAATCTGCACCAGGCTGGGTTTATTACATTTTGTGACAACCAGACTGTGTGTGTGTTTGTGTGTGTGTGTATGTGTGTGTGTGATAATATAATAATAGTTAATAATTGTCGGTTTAATGTTCACGTGCTGTCGTGAGGCTGAAAAAATGGGAATTTTGTGTAAACCTAGGTACAGTACAATGCTTATTCTATCTTAACTACGAGGTTACAAGCGACCTTTGGCGACAGTGAGGTGCCTGGGTTTCCACCATAGTACATATGCAGATGCCCTGGTGAGGGGTATGTGTAGGCTAAGCCAAGCTGATAGCTGAGCAGCTTGACTAGGTAGGGACCACGATACAATCCTTTCCATCAGGATAGCCGAATTTTTTATTTAGGATTTTGGGAGACTTGAACCCCCAACCTGGCAGTCAACGCACAGCGCCTTGAGGAACTGGCCTTTCGCCGGGACGTTTTTCTACCGACAAATGTACAAATTGATCTGGAAGTGGAAGGGGTAAGCTTGAAGGTCTAGGGGGGACACTTAACAAAAATAATGAAAAGATAATCATTAAAGCAAATATATACGCCCATCCCCTCATGAGTTTGTAAGTCTTTCCCGTATATAGTCGTTATAAATAAACAGAGCGAGAGAGAGAGTGAGAGTGAGAGAGAGAGAGAGAGAGTGAGAGTGAGAGTGAGTGAGAGAGAGTGAGAGTGAGAGATTGAATTATCTTTAAGTTGGCAGTTCTGGCAATGCGTACTACGAAATAAGTCCATACGAATAATGTACACATTTATCACGAAGAAAGGACTAGGTGGTATTTATTTAAAGCTTAATGGAGGCCTAGGGAGCAAACTAAAACCTCCCCTAAGGGGAGGTTTTTAGTTTGATACCTTGGACCTCCATCAAGTTTAATCAAATACACTGAAGACCCCACTACAGGATAAATGTGTACATTATTAGGTAGAAAAGTGTTCTGGATGAAGACCAGTTCCTCCTAAATTACAGGCTCGCTATCGCTCTCTAGGAAAAAAATCGACAGCTAAAGGACACGATGGTTTTAAAATCGATAGAAATGAGGCGAAGGGTCTTAAAATCGACAAACTAATGGGGCGAACGTCTTGAAATCTCAAAAACAATAGGGCTAAGCATGAGGGAGAAAGGGGTCCAGAAAAAACATCCCTCAAGTGGAAACCTCCCCTTAATGCCACCCCAGGGAAACAAATCAATTAAACTGTAATCTCTTACTTTTCAACTACCGGTAAATTGCAAAGCTTCCATCAAGATATGTCAGTTATTTTGATGATTTTGTAGTGAAATATAGGGTGCTAATTATATAAACTTGGTCTTAATATGGTGAAGAGACATTGTAGTTTCACATTGTTCCATTAAGTATCGAGAGATTAGCTGCTAAGGAATTCCACTTATCGTCAGCTGATAAAGAAACAGAGAATAGCGAAAGAAGGGAATAAAGATCAGAGAGAGAGAGAGAGAGAGAGAGGGAGGGAGGGAGAGAGAGAAAGAGCATTTTTTTGTACTGTTATGTACAGTCGGCCAAATAAGTGATGTCTCAGCACTGAGTGTATTAAGATCAATAATTGGTATCAGCACTATCTACAACTTGATTTATTCGTTTCGAGCAGGATATACACACATGTTCCTACACCTCCCCACCCTATTCAACTTCTGGCAGACATCAATACAGCACAGAGCGAGCCAAACGTAATAACAGCTGAGACATGACTTATTAGCGCTACCGTACCGTAAAATAGCCTAACTTCGTTCAAGGGGTTATACTTCGGATATTTATGGATAAAGGTTATAAGCTGCAGTTATGGAAAAATGGCTTTGCATTATGGAAGAACACCGCAGACATACTGGTTTTCCATAACATTATGTATTAATCCCATAAATGCGGTTCATTATATGTTTATAATAAAAATAAATAAAAATAGGAAAAGTGGGGATTGGGCCTGAGCATATAGATAGATAGATAGATAGATAGATAGATAGATAGATAGATAGATAGACTATACTTGGGGTTGTTCCTACATTATTTTGGTCAGCTGTACGACACAAAATATATGGGAGAGTGGCCATAGAAGGTCGATTGCTGTGAGACAAAGAGGGGGGAGAATGGAGATTAAGGAGAGAGGGTCTGTTTTTCTGGACATCTTTCTCCCTACTGTTTAACCCTACCAGTTTTGAGATTATAAGACGTTCGGCCCATTAGTTTGGCGATTTTGAGACCTTTCGCCCATTTTCTATGTCAATATTAAGAGTGTTCGTGTCATTTAGGTGTCAATGTTTTCCTGGCGAGCGATAGCGAGCCTTGTAATTTAGGAGGAACTGGCCTTCGGCCGGGAAATTTTTCTACCGAAAAAAGTACAAATATATCTTGAAGGGGGGACCTGTGTTTTTGTTTTAAATTTGATGGAGGTCTAGGGAAACTAGGGAAACTAAGAATAATAATAAGATAAATACATAAATCGACCAAAAAATTCCCCTCCCCCCCCTTAAATAATAAATGGTGGTTAATGGTACTCCAGGGAAACAAATGAACGAGGGGAGGAGGAATACGGGGGGGGAGGGGGGGTACATGGGAGAGAGAGAGAGAGATAGAGAGAGAGAGAGAGGGGGGGAAGGGGGAGGGAGAGGGGGTGGGGGGGAGTGGATACATGGGAGAGAGAGATAGAGAGAGAGAGGGGGGGGGAGGGAGGGAAGGGGAGGGGGAGGGGGTGGGGGGGAGTGGATACATGGGAGAGAGAGAGAAAGAGTTACACAAAGTTACGCAGACACTCAGACCACATAGACCTTGCGGTCCCTACTAGGTGGTCCGGCCTTTTAAGGGGAGAGGTTTAGTTTGCTCCATAGGCCTCCATCAAACTTTACACAACAATCCCCTCAAACCCCCCTTCGAGATAAATTTGCACACTTTTCGGTAGACAAATGTGAAGGCCGATTCCTCCTTAATTACAGGCTCGCTATCGCTCGCCAGGAAAAAATCGATAGCTAAATGGCACGAAAAGTCTTAAAATTGACAGAAATGGGTCGAAAGGACTTAAAATCGCCAAACTAAAGGGACAAAAGTCTTAAACTGTCAAAACTAATGGGGCTACACATGAGGGAGAAGGGAGTCCAATCAAAACACCCGTAAGTTAAAATCTCCCCTTAATACTACTACTAGAGACAGGGACAGTTTATAGTAGAAGACTAGGACAGCAAAGTAAAAGGCTGTCTCCCCACCCTCCTCCCCCTCCAGTTAACCCCTTCTGTACCGGTGGCGTCTTTGTGGTTTTATTCTTGCTATATGTAGACGGTTGTGTGCAGCTTAAGAATGATCTGTGGTAGTTAAAAGTGTTAAGTGAGACAGTTCGAAGCCTTTTAATTGATAGATGTACTTTTTAAACTGATTAAAATCATCCAATAGTAGCCATAATATAATTAAAGAGACGTTGCCGGTACAGAAGGGGTTAAAATAGGATGAAGTGTAACCTTATGGGGCAGGAAAGGCCCACAAGGATTTTTTTTTTTTTTTTATAGAGTTTAGAATAAAATTAGTCTGAAAGGGAAATTACACTTGTATACATATTCATTTTTTATTCATTCATATTAATCCAATCTCCATCAAATGATCGTCCAGTCTCTTCTTAAACGTATTAATGGACTTACTATCGACCACCTACCTTGACAGAGAGAGAGAGAGAGAGAGAGAGAGAGAGAGAGAGAGAGAGAGAGAGAAAAAAAGATTTGTTTTTTATTTGATTGTTTTATTGAGAAAAGTACAAATGTTACATTATCTCAAAAGGGCGAAGGTGCATACGCAATCTTCACCCTATTTCTAGCTTAAACTATGTCATTACATAATTATATAGTTAGATGAGTAATACATTGATATTGAAGATAATTTTTAACACTACCTAAGTTTAGTATATACAGTATTATAATAAAGACATATCTAAAATACATGAGTCCCCGTTATAGACCTTGATCAGATTGTTTTTTGTTTTTTGTTTTTAAACACGCATGCTGTCCCACAAGACCCCCAACTGAGCCCCGACCGTGTTAATCCCTCCTTAAACATCCTAGAGGGACCCTACCCGTCGTGACCCAGTCACCAGACCCCAGCCAATGCCTTCTCTATACATATGTATAGTGAAGGTATTGCCCCAGCACCCAAAACATACAGCCATACAGATTCAGATTCAGATTCAAATTATTTGATTTCCATAAAATAATATTCGGAGGGAAGGTGCAAGTAGTCCTCCGGGAGGGATGTGCCGCATATCCGGAGGTACTTGTACATCAAGCCATTAAGCCACTTTCACACATTCACGATGTTGGTCCCGATGTACCCCGATTTGAATATCGGGACACAACGTGGTGCAATCCCCAACGTGTGTCGGGGTCGTCGGGGAGCGTCGTGTTACCCGCGGTGCGGGACGTGGCAAATCGGGCTTGGCCATCAAAGGTTTGGATTTGTTCAAAAATTTCGCACAATGTACTTTTGGCGTGGTACCATCGGGTAACGTCGGGTACAATGTGTCGATGACGTGGGTCTCGCGTGTTTGCATCAGGGTACATCGGCATCGATGTGGCGGCGTCGGGGTATAAATAGTTATAATATATTACAGTAAAAGTCATGTAATCCAATCGATCAGGGCTAGACCCAGGTGAGGTTATAGGCATGTGATAAAGAGTCGCTGGAACTCCTGTTTCACTTGCTTGGCCTCTCTTACTGATTTTCTTTGTGCCTCATTTACACAGAGAGCAATCCAGCTAGCTCTCTCAAACACCTCCTCCTCCTATCCACTTCACTACACTAAACATGCACACCACACTACATTCCTCCACACCAAAATTTAAAAAAAAAAAAAATATATGAATTCCAGCCCAGCCTCGGAGTCCCCAGGGGGGGGGGGACCATAAATGCCCCCACACCCAACCGACCATCCCCCGACGACCCCACACAATTACCTGGACCTCGGCCTGTTACTCTTTCTATTAATTTCTGCAACATTCGTGGACTTTCCTCTAACTTTCACTCTGTTGAGCACCATCTCTCCTCCTACAAACCTCATCTTCTCTTCCTCACCGAAACTCAGGTGTCTGTAGCAACATCCAGCAGTCCCTTCTCTGTATCCTCCTACTTTCTCTATCCTAGTTTCAAAGCCAAAGGCGGATGTTGTGCATATATGAACAACAAACTCACTTGCTCTCGTGTTCCCGATTTCGACTCCACTGAATTCTCAACTTTATGGCTCAAACTTTCCTGTCATTCTCTTACTAAATATTTCTGTGCTGTCTATCTTTCCCCTAACTCTACGAACTTTCCCAAATTCTTTGACTATCTAAACTCTACAGTGGAACACATTCTATCCATTTCTCCTTTCTCAGAAATCTCCATCTTAGGAGATTTCAACGTTCACCACCGCCAATGGCTCTCCTCTCACACTACTGATCCACCTGGTGAACAAGCCTACGTCTTCTCTATCATAAATGACCTAGAGCAGTTAGTTCAGCAACCCACCCGTATCCCGGATCGCATCGGAGATCGGCCCAACATTCTTGACTTGTTTCTAACTTCTAACCTTTCTTCTTATACTGTCGATCTTTTCTCTCCTCTGGGCTCCTCCGACCATAAACTTATCTCTGTCACCTGTCCTATCTCTCCAGTACGGCCACCCGATCCTCCTAGCCGGCGGCGTTTGTGGCACTTTGGCGCTGCCGACTGGGAGGCTCTCCGGCAGTACTTCTTTGATTTCCCATGGAATTATTTCTGCTTCCGTGGCCGGGACCCTCGGAGAGTGCTGAACGCATTACCGAGGTAATCCTATCGGGCATGGAAGCATACATTCCATTCTCTTTCTCTCAGACTAATGCTAAAATCTTGGTTTACTCACGCCTGTTCTACTGCTGTCCGCAATAAGGAGGAAGCATTCAAACGGTACCGACGCCTTAAAACTCAAGACTCTCATTCTTCTTATGTTTCTGCCCGGAATCAAGCCAAATCTGTTCTTCGACTTGCCAAACACTCTTTCATCAATAATAAATGCACTGAATTATCCAACTCTAGCTCTTCCCAAGCTTTCTGGCATCTAGCCAAAAACCTCTCCAACAATTTCTCTTCCTCGTCTATCCCTCCCCTTTCCCACTCTGATGGCACTACCATCACTTCTTCCTCTGACAAAGCTAAACTCTTCGCGCAAACTTTTGCTAGAAACTCCACCTTGGATGATTCCCGGTGCTATTCCTCCCTCTCCGCCCTCCTCTCTCTTACTTATGCCTAATATCCTAATCTCTTCTAAAGATGTACTTTCTACCCTCTCTGGGCTTAACACTAATAAGGCGTACAGTCCGGACGGTGTTCCTCCTGTTGTTCTCAAAAACTGTGCTTCCGTGCTGACTCCCTGCCTAGGCAAACTCTTTCGTCTCTGTCTATCCTCTAACGTCTTCCCTTCATGCTGGAAGTTTGCTTCACATTCAACCTGTCCCAAGAAGGGTGACCACTCTCAACCCTCCAACTATCGTCCAATTGCCTCATATCTTGTCTTTCTAAAGTTTTTGAAACTATTCTTGCTTCCAAATTTCTTAAGCATTTCTCTTCTCATAATCTACTCTCAGATCGCCAGTATGGCTTCCTTAAGGGTCGCTCTACTGGTGATCTTCTTTCATATCTTACTAACTCTTGGTCATCCTCCTTTCGGGACTTCGGTGAGACTTTTTCTATTGCACTAGACATATCGAAAGCCTTCGATAGAGTCTGGCATAAATCTTTAATTTCTAAACTACCCTCCTTCGGTTTCTATCCCTCCATCTGTGCCTTTGTCTCTAATTTCCTTTCCGGCCGTTCCATAGCCGCGGTTGTGGACGGCCATAGTTCACTTCCTCACCCTATAAACTCCGGTGTTCCTCAGGGCTCTGTGCTATCTCCTATTCTCTTTCTAATTTTTATAAATGATCTCCTTAACTGTACCTTAATTCCCATCCATTCATACGCAGACGACTCAACCTTACACTACTCCATTAGTTTTTCAGAACGCCCCAGCGAGCAATTCCTCAACGATAAACGTAATGAAGCCATAGAACTCTTAAATTCTGATCTAAATACTATTTCCAATTGGGGCAGAGAAAACCTTGTTAACTTTAATGCCTCCAAAACCCAATTTCTCCATCTATCTACCCGTCAGGATCTCCCAGGGGACTATCCCTTATTCTTTAACAATACAAAAATCAACCCTTCATCTTCTCTCAATATTCTTGGTGTCTCTTTTTCTTCTGCTCTCATTTGGAAGGACCATATTACCAGTCTTGCTAAGGCAGCCTCCCAGAAGCTGGGTGTGCTCAACCGCCTTAGGGGGTTCTTTTCCCCAGCACAGCTTCTTGCTCTGTACAGGGGCATAGTGCGCCCTTGTATTGAGTATTGTTCACATGTGTGGGGAGGTTCCTCTCACACCGCTCTCCTAGACAAAGTTGAAAGGAAGGCCTTTCGTATCATTAACTCCCGTCCACTCACCAACTCTCTGCAATCTCTCTCTCTCCGCCGCAATGTTGCATCTCTCTCGCTATTCTATCGCTACTATAATAATCAGTGTTCCTCAGAGCTATCCCAGTGCATACCACCTCCTTTACGTAGGGCACGTGGTACCCGTCTTGCAACTCAATCCCACCCCTACTCTGTGCAACTCTCCAACCCAAGAGTGAAACGTTACTCTCAAACTTTCTTCTACTCAATAGCTGAGCTCTGGAACTCTCTCCCAGAATCAGTCTTTCCCTCTTCCTATGACTTAAATTGCTTCAAACTTCGTGTGTCCAGGCATTTTGGCTCGAACGTCCCTTGATTTTGGCCCTGTCACTCTTTCAACTATGGGGGAGGCACTCGCTATAGGCAGTAATGCCTTTTGCCTCCCTCAATCACATAGACAAAAAAAAAAAAAAAAAAATCCGAATGGCAGCGGACCGACAGTGCTTCGGATTAGTGGAGAATTCTGACAACACTATAAATACGCACATGATGAATAAATAAAGACCTGTTATGATAATACGGTAGGCCTATACCGTATATACCGTATATAATATTCCATAATCAACTTATATCAAACGAGTTAATAAGTTCAAATGAAAAATCAGTGTACCAGTATGATTACCGAAACACGTGTGTGTTAATTGTCGAGTGAGTGTGTGTGCGTGTGCGTGTGTGTGTTATTGTTCTTGTGTGGCTATATCGACCGCCACTGATACACGGTATGCAATAAATGTTATTATAATTATGCTCTATGGAATTGAATTTCATTTTACCTAATACAGTAGTGTTTATAATAGTAAAAGCCAAAGGAAATACTAAGTGTTATTGATTAATTTAACACAAGGTAGTGTTTGTGTGGGTGGATGGGTTTAGATAGAGGAGATTGTTCCTGTGTTTTCGACGATTCCATCCTTACACAAGCTATGTTTATATCAATCCTTTTGCACAAGATAGGTTTATATCAATGCATTTTACCTTCCACAATTAGAGAAAATATGATTCATCACGAAGTGTAGCCTACCTGTGGAGATTAAACGCACTGTTATATTATATACTATATGAGATATACCGGTACCGGTATATCGTTTTTTTATCGTTATTTTTATTTCCATAATAAATCACAACAATTATTCCGCTGAACATGATGGAGGTGTTTAGAATATGCTATCATCAATATTGGATTTTATAGAAATAAATCTATAATGATAGTTTTTTGTTTTTATAGAATTCCAGCCGCACCAAAATATTCGCTCTCAATTGGTTTTCACCCATAATAATTTTTTTTTTTTAATTACATGTTTTATGAACGGCAAGAGGAAAGGTTAGTATATAAGATTTCAACAAAACAATAAATAAAAATAATAATATGTGGAATTTCACCGTAGGTGAAGTTTACTGTTCAGTCCGCCCGTACTTTCCCTCCCCATCTCAGTTAGTTTTCACCCATAATAATTGTTTGTTGTTATTTGTTTTAAATGATGAACGGCAAGAGGAAAGGTTATTATATAAGATTTCAACAACAAAATAAATTAAAATAATAATATGTGGAATTTCACCGTAGGTGAAGGTTACTGTTCAGTCCGCCCATACTTTCCCTCCCCATTTTCACCGATAAAATATGGGACAATGAATATTCTGTAAGCAAGTGATATATTGGATTTTTCATTAGCTTTCTAATGGTACATATATGGCCTATGTACGATCAAAACTTTTATTTTTCCTGAATATTTTTTGTCCGTCGCCGCTGTCACCCACTGATAAATATTTTCGCTTCACTTCATGGTCTATTTTCATATAATTTAACGTTCGATACAGTTTTTAGATATTAATTTCGTATACCGGCAATGAATACAGATTGTTATTTACGAAGAACCAGCTCTCTACGACAAAAACTTGATTTTATATAAAAAATTCATACGCCTATACCTTACAAAGAAATAATTCGACCTTATCTTACCTTAAACTTGACCGTTCAACGTAATACCTTTAACACCATATGTATTGATGATATCTGTCAGGCTACCTGACGTTGTGGCGTCGTCCTCGTCGGGTCGGCCACGTGTCACCATCATAAGTCCATCGCCCCTCGTCGTGTTCCCCACGTGCCACGTCGGGGTACGTCGGGGTACGGTTTTGACCGGAATTTTGACCGTTACAGCATTGACGTGGCGTCGTCGTGTTGCAACCGTGGTACCATCTGGCCCGGCGTGGCTACGACGTGTCACCGTCGAGGCTTCGTCGTCAAAACGCGTACATCCTGTCACTGTCTCTGCCGATGAATCAATTTGTGTACCTCGGGCTACATCGGGACCAACATCGTGAATGTGTGAAAGTGGCTTTAGCCGAGAATATTGAGGACAATACAGCAGTATGGTTAGGGAGCGTAGGTTCGCTGACCCAGGGTGGCCTGTAAGGCACCACTAGATTGTGCATGTGTTTAGTTGAAGAGCATAGCTACACATCAAATTATATGTTTTAAAATTTTACATTCTTTTAAAAGGTTGTACATAGTTCCACTGTTGAACATTCATATTATCTGTTTCACATACAATACAGTAAATCAACTAAAGTACATGGAATGTATATGACCTGTCTAGATGAAGAGACAGGGGCAGTTAGTTAATCCCCGCCAATCCCCAGTGGGCTGGAAAACGGTCAGATTACCTCTTAACGAGGAAACCGGACCGTCCCCCAGCCCACCTGGGGTCATTAGCAAAGATTACCTCTTAACGAGGAAACCGGACCGTCCCCCAGCCCACCTGGGGTCATTAGCAAAGATTACCTCTTAACGAGGAAACCGGACCGTCCCCCAGCCCACTTGGGAAGGATCTGTGGTAGTTAGAAGGATTGGTTGAGATAGTCTGAAGCCATATTATTGCTAGAGGTCCTTCCTAAGCTGAAGAAAATCATCTACTAGTTTACCACAATATGATGAACAGATCGTCCCTGGTACTGCGAGGGTTAAGTGGATCGACTACAAACAGTGTATTTGTAATAATGTGTAAACTATGTCTTGCTTATTATCCTTTGTACTCACTCATTCAGGCACAAACACACACACACACACAAAGCCACACACACACATAGCCACACACATACATAGCCACACACACAAACACAGCCACACACACACACAAAGCCACACACATACATAGCCACACACACACATAGCCACACACACAAACACAGCCACACACACACACACACACAGCCACACACACACACACACACAAAGCCACACACGCACATAGCCACACACACAATACAACCAGAGGGTCACTCGGTATACCACATTCTTTACCATTAAGGGGAGAAAGACCGTTTTTTCTGGACCCCCTTCTCCCTAATGTTAAGCCCCACTAGTTTTGAGATTATAAGACGTTCGGCTATTTTAATACCTTTCGCCCCATTTCGTTGTCAATTGTAAGAACTTTCGTGCCATTTAGGTGTCGATTATTTCCTGGCGAGCGATAGCGATCCTAAAATTTTAAGAGAAACCGGCCTTCGGCCGAGACATTTTTCTACCGAAAAATGTACAAATTGATCTTGTGTTTTTCCAATGTTGATGGAGGTCTAGGGAGGAAACTAAAAAATATATATGAATAAATTAATTAATAGACCAAAACAAACGGCCAATCTTCCCTTAACATCATAGACCTAAATATTCTTCTGGATCTGGGGGTTCCAGGTTATGATCCGGATCGCCTCCTGAATTGGATCACTTACTTCCTTGATGCACATCCAATCTGTCCACCAAATTTCGTTAAGGCGGGATTGTTCACTTTTGGGGCGATTTTGGCGTGTATTCGGGTTTTTTTTTTTTTCTAGTTTCCTTCCTAGACCTCCATAAAAAAATAAAAAAAAAAATCATCCATTGGATCCCCCTTCTAGATTAATTTGTAAATTTTTCGATAGAAAATTTTCCCGGCCGAAGGCCGGTTCCTCCAACATTACAGGCTCACTATCGTTCGCCAGGGAAACAATCGACACCTAAATAGTACGAAAGGTCTAAATATTGACGAAGACATTGGTCGACAGTTCTTAAAATCGACTAACTAATGGGACAAACATCTTAACATCTGACAACTAATGGGGCTAAACATAAGGGAGAAAGGGGACCAGATAACCAGCCCATGCCCCCTTAAAATCTCTGGATTGCCACCTAGATTGATCACTTCTTCCTTGGTGCATACCCCTATCTGCCCACCAAATTTCGTGATAATCTGTTGATAGCTGATATCCCATCTGCCCACTAAAGTTCCTGAAAATCTCCGGATCGCCTCCTAAACTGTCCCACTTCCTCCTTGGTACATGTCCTATCTACCTACCAAATTTCGTGAAAATCAGTTCATACCTTTGTGACATATCTTGTTTACAGACAAACAGACAGACAGACCAATGGAGGTGAACACATAACCTACGTTACTTCGTTGACGGAGGTAATTATGATAAAGGTTAAATAAGATAATGTTAAGTGGCAAAATAAAATGAGAGAGAGAGAGAGAGAGAGAGAGAGAGAGAGAGAGAGAGAGAGAGAGAGTCAATAAGGGTTATGAGAGAGGCAGAACCAATAACCCAACATTAATAATAACAGTTTGGTAGGAAGTGAGTGTGGAGGATAAACACAACCCTCGTATAATGAGATATAATATAATTATAATGACCTAAGGATGATCACGACAAAATGAATAAATATAATGTAAGATTAATTGACCCTTATTGTATCGACGAAGTCTTATGGTGTAATGTAATGGTGGTGTAATGGTTAAGGTGTCTAAAAATCTATGTGTGATAACCCGGGTTCGAATCCTGGTGGATCACATAATTATATGCTGTCATTAATTTCATTGGAGGTGTTTGGTGTTGTGGTGAAATTAAAAATAAAACATAGATTAGAACATGTTGTGCAGTTTAAGGGGGGATGGACGTATTTACTTGGTTATTGATATATAATTTGAATATATTTGTTTAGCTTCCTCACTGTACCTCCATCTAGCTTAAAATCACACCCCTGGACCCCCTTTCAAGATATATTTGTGATATTTTTTCGATAGGAAAAATGTCTCGGCCGAAGGCTGGTTCCTCTTGAATTACAGGCTCGCTATCGCTCGCCAGGAAAAAATCGACACCTGAATGGCACAAAAGGTCTTAAAAATTGAAAGAAATGGGGAGAAAGTTCTTAACATCGCTAAACTAATGGAGCAAACGTCTTATAATCTGAAAACTAATGGGGCTAAGCATGAGGGAGAAAGGGGTCCATAAAAATTCCCTCAAGTGGAAATCTCCCCTTAATTAACCCTTTGTATTCCATAATCCCCTCCTAAGCTGGATAACATCCCTTAATAATTGACAGAAAACAGAACATAAATGAGTAATGGTATCTGGCAAAGGTTGATGACGTCACGGACAACAGAACATAAATGAGTAATGGTATCTGGCAAAGGTTGATGACGTCACGGACAACAGAACATAAATGAGTAATGGTATCTGGCAAAGGTTGATGACGTCACGGACAACAGAACATAAATGAGTAATGGTATCTGGCAAAAGTTGATGACGTCACGGACAACAGAACATAAATGAGTAATGGTATCTGGCAAAGGTTGATGACGTCACGGACAACAGAACATAAATGAGTAATGGTATCTGGCAAAGGTTGATGACGTCACGGACAACAGAACATAAATGAGTAATGGTATCTGGCAAAGGTTGATGACGTCACGGACAACAGAACATAAATGAGTAATGGTATCTGGCAAAAGTTGATGACGTCACGGACAACAGAACATAAATGAGTAATGGTATCTGGCAAAGGTTGATGACGTCACGGACAACAGAACATAAATGAGTAATGGTATCTGGCAAAGGTTGATGACGTCACGGACAACAGAACATAAATGAGTAATGGTATCTGGCAAAAGTTGATGACGTCACGGACAACAGAACATAAATGAGTAATGGTATCTGGCAAAGGTTGATGACGTCACGGACAACAGAACATAAATGAGTAATGGTATCTGGAAAGGTTGATGACGTCACGGACATATACACATGATGACGCATTTGTTTCCGTTTGCTGGCTATTGTTAGACGATTATATTCAGATTAGGAAGGGTATGTGACAGTCAGAGGATTAATTAAGACAGTCTTTAACCCTTATAATTCCTACAGATCCTTCCTAAACTGTATAATACCGTCTAATGATAGCCAGAATAAACTGTCAAAATGGCGTGGATGATAAACTGAACCAAACTGAAAATCAATTATTATAGTTAAAATAGGATTTCAGAGGCTAACAACCTTTCTGGATTATTAAGCCAGCACTCTGTAAGTCAAGTACATTGTAGGGACTGAAGCCCCTTTCCGAGAACCTTAGTCCCTTGAAAATCAATATAAGCTGTGTTGTTTACCTGGTAACTGACTGATAACTTGTTGTTTATCTGGTAACTGACTGATAACTTGATGTTTATTAAACTTGATGTATAGGTTATTTGTACTATACTCTGTTTAAATTAAGCATTAAAGTCTCACCCCATAGATACACACACCCACATATATATATATATATATATATATGAATGTACAATCGGGGGTATTAAGTGTTGTCATAGATTCCATTGGTGTTCGCTCAAAAATGTGTATTATCTTTATAGTTACTGGCAAAAGTGCTTATCCGTCAGAGTATTAGTCAGTGTCCAAAACTTTGTGAAATATCTGACAACACTTATTAACGTCGACTGTACATAATGAACATGGTTGCTACTGAATGTTGAAAAACATTAATTAAGTACAAACGTTCTTTAATAGGCTGAATACATTTAGTTTAATATTTGAAATGACTCGAGCCACTGTGAAGAAAGAGAAGAATGAGGTAACAGATTAATTTGCATATAATGTACCAATTCGTTACGAATGAGACAATGTGATGCTGATGTTGGAAATACATTAATATTGTGTAAAATGGTAACGTAATCATTGGTTTATTTACACATTGATGACTGGTGACCGAGGTACATCAATATATGAATTATTAATGTGACCAACGCTCTCATAAATACTGTAGTCCAGCCATTATCGTTAGGCCAAAAATATTAATTATTTATCTCTATAACTCCTCAACTACTAGAGTAATTGACCTAATATTTCCACCATTTGGGAAGAGTCAGCCAGGGATTAAGTGTGGCAATCTACAGCCAATTTGTTCGCGCCCTTTCCGAGTTACAGAGCACGATTTCTGGCCTACCTATAATGAAAGGACTATAGTGCTGCATATAATGTAGGTCATTGATTGGGTAATTCAGGAATATTCAGATATGTTTAGGTTACGTTGTGTTTAGGTTAATAAATGTGGACTATAGCATGCAACTACTGCCCCTTGGAATTGAGAGAGAGAGTGAGAGTGAGACCAGTGTTCTCATTACCAATATATAATGTTGGTCAATGATTAGGTAATGCAGGAATATTCAGATATTTCCAGGTTACATTAATGTGACTACTGCCCCTTGTAACCCTTTGAGTACCAGCGGCGTGTGTTGTATTTTAACCCTTTGAGTACCAGCGGCGTGTGTTGTATTTTAACCCTTTGAGTACCAGCGGCGTGTGTTGTATTTTAACCCTTTGAGTACCAGCGGCGTGTGTTGTATTTTAACCCTTTGAGTACCAGCGGCGTGTGTTGTATTTTAACCCTTTGAGTACCAGCGGCGTGTGTTGTATTTTAACCCTTTGAGTACCAGCGGCGTGTGTTGTATTTTAACCCTTTGAGTACCAGCGGCGTGTGTTGTATTTTAACCCTTTGAGTACCAGCGGCGTGTGTTGTATTTTAACCCTTTGAGTACCAGCGGCGTGTGTTGTATTTTAACCCTTTGAGTACCAGCGGCGTGTGTTGTATTTTAACCCTTTGAGTACCAGCGGCGTGTGTTGTATTTTAACCCTTTGAGTACCAGCGGCGTGTGTTGTATTTTAACCCTTTGAGTACCAGCGACGTGTGTTGTATTTAACCCTTTGAGTACCAGCGACGTGTGTTGTATTTAACCCTTTGAGTACCAGCGACGTGTGTTGTATTTAACCCTTTGAGTACCAGTGACGTGTGTTGTATTTTAACCCTTTGAGTACCAGCGGCGTGTGTTGTATTGTAACCCTTTGAGTACCAGCGGCGTGTGTTGTATTTTAACCCTTTGAGTACCAGCGGCGTGTGTTGTATTTTAACCCTTTGAGTACCAGCGGCGTGTGTTGTATTTTAACCCTTTGAGTACCAGCGGCGTGTGTTGTATTTTAACCCTTTGAGTACCAGCGGCGTGTGTTGTATTTTAACCCTTTGAGTACCAGCGGCGTGTGTTGTATTTTAACCCTTTGAGTACTAGCGGCGTGTGTTGTATTTTAACCCTTTGAGTACCAGCGGCGTGTGTTGTATTTTATTCTAGGTATATTCAGTACCAGCGGCGTGTGTTGTATTATATTCTAGGTATATTCAGTACCAGCGGCGTGTGTTGTATTTTATTCTAGGTATTCAGTACCAGCGGCGTGTGTTGTATTATATTCTAGGTATATTCAGTACCAGCGGCGTGTGTTGTATTTTATTCTAGGTATATTCAGTACCAGCGGCGTGTGTTGTATTTTATTCTAGGTATATTCAGACGATATTATGCAGCTTACGAAGGATCTGTGATAGTTAAAAGGGTTGGTTGAGATAGTGTGAAGCCTTATTATTGCTAGAGGTCCTTCCTAAGCTCAATAGCATCACCTTCTAGTTGCCAGAATATGATAAAAAGGACGTCCCTGGTGCTGTATGGGTTAAACTGAATAACATCGATGACGCCTTTTACCTTTGATTCTGGCTAAAATTAGACGATTTCATGCAGCTTAAGAAGGACCTTATGTTAACTGTTTTAATTTCGGTATCCTAGGTTCGAATCCTGGAGTGCCACATGCATTTGTTGATTTCATTAATTGAGTTTAGAAGTAAAGTTGGTTAGTGAAAAAAATATGAATTGCCGACTTGCGAGTTTCGTTATATAAGGAAGTTGGAGCTGTAGACAACGATATTTATCAAAATTACCAGATAAATACGGTCGTAGTACATTTATAAATACACGAAACCCAATTCAACATACCATTTATCCATCAGAAACGTACATATTATTGCATTTCTGTTTAATATCGATGTTCACGGCTCCAACTTACTTATAGCCTGAGACTCGCAAGTGGTCAATTGATAGGGTTTATAGAGATCGTATTTGCCCCTTTGAGTCCTAGAGGTAAAATAATATACCTACAAAAAATAGTCTAACCTTTACTGTACCAGGGACGTAATTCTGATCAGATGCTGGCAACTATTAGACTATTGTATTCAGCTTAGGAAGGACCTCTAGCACTAACAAGGCTCCACTATACCTCAACCAACCCTTTTAACTACCATAGACCTTTCCTAAGCTGAACAATATCGTCAACATACAGCACCAATAATATATAGCACCCGTCGCTGGTTCTCAAAGGGTTAATGGTAACCAGAATATGATGAACATTATGGCCTCGTGCTCAAGGGGTTAAGGGGAGATGGGTCGCTTTCTGGTCCCCCTTCTCCCTCATGTTTAGTCCCATTAGTTTTCAGATTTTTTGACGTTCTGCCCATTAGTTAAGCGATTTTAAGACCTTTCGCCCCATTTCATTGTTAATATTAAGATTTTTCGTGTCATTTAGATTCGATTTTTTCCGGCGAGCGATAGCGACCCTGTTATTTAAGAGGAACCGGCCTTCGGTCGGGACATTTTTCTATCGAAAAATGTACACATTTATCTTGAAGGAGGGTCTTGGATTTGTTTTTAAAGCTTGATGGAGGTCTAGGGAGGAAACTAAAAAAAAAAAATATATATATACAGTATATATGAAAAGATATATAAATGAGGAAATAAACCGCCTTAATTTAAACAGAGATATACTACTGTGCATTGTCAAACTATTAAGGGGAGACTGGCCGTTTGTTTGGTCTATTAATTCATTTATTCAATATTTTTTTTTAGTTTCCTCCCTAGACCTCCATCAAGCTTAGAACAACACCCCCTAGATACCCCTTCAAGATAAATTTGTAGGCCGGTTCCTCTTAAAATTGCAGGCTCGCTATCGCTCGCCAGGAACAAATCGAAACGTAAATGACAAGAAAGGTCTTATAATTGAACACGAAATGGGGCGAAACGTGTTAAAATCGCCAAACTATTGGGCCGAACGTCTTATAATATCAAAACTAGTGGGGCTATACATTAGGGGGAAGGGGGTCCAGAAAAACGGTCTGCCTCCCCTTAAGGTACGTACAGTCGCCCGCACAAGTACCTGGTATATAACTGTATGATAAACTTGATACACTGATGGAACTCAAAGGAATGATTCCAAATATTACATCAGTTGTTGTTGTTGTTGGTTATTATCACTTAATATATTGTTTTATTAATTTCACCACAACACCAAACACCTTCAATGAAATTAATGAAAGCATATATGTGATCCACCGGGATTCGAACCCGGGTTATCACACACAGATTTTTAGACACCTTAACCATTACACCACCACGACGGTTAACCATAATGTTTGACTACATGATTTATAAACGTGTACGTTAAATCTGCGTCTACCTTTATTTTTCTCTCCCTCTCACACTCTCTCTCTTTCTCCATTAATCTTACCATCTCCACTTTTACTTCCCTTGGTTCTCTCTCTGTTTGGACACTTGATCCTCAGTGTTTTGGAGGACAAGCAGCCTAGAAGGGTCACTAGACATGTTGTTGCTTGATTTCCTTTGTACTCCTTTGTACTCTCTCTCTCTCTCTCTCTCTCGCATTCTCTCTCTCTCTCTTCATTAATCTTCCCATCTCTCCTTTATTTCCCTTGGCTCTCTCTCTCTCTCTCTCTCTCTCTCTCACCATCTTTACTTTTATTTCTCTTGGTTCTCTCTCTCTCTCTCTCCATTAATCTTCCCATCTCTCCTTTATTTCCCTTGGCTCTCTCGCTCTCACTCTCTCTCTCTCTCTCCATTAATCTTCCCATCTCCCTTTATTTTCTTCTGGCTCTCTCTCTCTCTCTCACCATAAATCTTCCCATATCTCCTTTATTTCCCTTGGCTCTCTCTCTCTCTCTAGTATATAGAGTAAATATATAGTAAATTTTGTAACAAATTTCTAGTCCATTTGTGATTTTCAGGCTTTAACTGTGTCATACTGCTAACATAAAAAAAAAATAATAATTCAGGCATAAATTGTGTTCTATTGCTAACATATTTTTTGTGATTTACAGGCATATTAATTTTATCATATTGCTAACAAATTTTGTGTGATTTTCAGGAATTAATTGTATCACATTGCTAACATTAACTTTTTGTGATTTTCAGGCTTTAATTGTACCATTTTGCTAACATAAATTTGTGTGATTTTCAGGCATATTGTGATTATATCGTCATGGCGCCGCAACGAACCTGCACGAGTTGTTCCGGTAAATTTGGCCCTACCATGTTTGTTGATACTGATGTCCAAATTTGTAGATTTTGCCAGCTCCGAGAGAAGATTGCGGATGAATTGAATGCAGCTCACCGCAAGATCGATGCCCTGACTACGAAGCTTGAATCCCTTCAAGAATTTGCCACACTCAACGTAGGAGTGCCCTCGGCCCAAGAAACCACTACGATGTCAACCGCCATTCCAGTGCATACAGAGTACCGGTACCCACACCAGCAGCTACCTTAGATGTTGCAGAAAATAATAATGACTCTACTCTCACTCCCCCCAGGACAACTTTCAGTTAGTGAGAAACAATGTGCATCCCAGTACCAGTACCAGGAAGGTCATCCCGACAACATGACAAAACCGCTTCAAAATTCTTGCTATTGACGAGGAAGAGGAAACGGAAGAAGTTCGGCTTGTGGGCGACTCCATGGTCCGTGGACAAACCGAGTTTTTGCGCCAGGGCACCCAGGACCAGAAAGCGATTCTGTATCCCAGGTGGCGGTGTGGACGACATTGTTGCGGCTGTGGAAGAGGTTTCCAGGCTCGCCCCCGCAAGCACTATGTACGTCATCCACGTTGGATCTAACGATGTCCAATGGACGCGGGTCAGAGGAACTACTTTGCAAGTACCGGCGGCTGATCAGGTCCTTCAAGGAAAAATCTAATAGAATCTTAATTTTAGGAATTGTTCCCCGGATTGATGTAGAAAACCGATTCTACAACATAGCTACCAGTACAAATCGCCGACTAGCCAAACTCTGCAGAGAGGAGGACATCGGCTTTGTCGACACGTGGGATCATTTTTACTATGATAAATCTTTGTTTTCAGGAGATGGTGTACATCTCAATGAAGTAGGAGCTGCACGTCTTGGTCGTCTGCTGAACGATGCAGTCAAGGATTTCCGTTCAAAAAACGGGGTCAACCGGGGGTATCCGGGGGTAGTGTAAGTCAAATACGAACTGAAAATTCAGACAATGCACAATCAGTAACATCCAACTCTAATACTCTTAAGGTGTTTTATGTAAATGCTCGTAGCATACGCAATAAATTTTCAGATCTAGAGGAAATCGTGTTTACAGAACATTATGATATAATCGGCAATACAGAATCTTGGTTAAATACAGAAGACAGAGACTTTTTAGTCGAATATACGCTTCCTGGTTATACAATGTTTGAGAAAAGTCGGATCAATAGAAATGGAGGAGGAGTTCTGTTTTTTATAAAGGAAAGGCTTAATCCAATCTTAATGTCAAAACCTCAAATTGCGAATATAGACATATCTTACGTACTATTAAAAAAAAACGAGGAACTAAAATAACACTAGCTTTATTATACAGACCCCCAGCTCAATCAGTGCAAACTGACAGTGAAATTTATGAACAAATTGCAGAAATAACTATCATACAAGATACCGTAATTCTTGGCGATTTCAACTTACCCGTGACTAAATGGGGCGATATTCTTACTTCACACTCTGGCCACGACCTCTATGCTAACTTGCTAGAGAGTTCACTTTTTTCAATTTGTACAATCTCCAACCCGTGGTAATAATGTGCTTGACCTTTGTACTTGCCAACAAAAGAAGATTTAACCTAACAAGTGCGCAAGGGGGTAATAGGAAACGTCCCCCTGTGCTGACGTAGTTGAGGTGTTTCCGTCACTAAAATATTCATTGTACCATTAATAGCATTAATACTTATCCATATGCGCCTATTATGGGTTGATTATAAAGGTATTAACCTGAAACAACAATAAAACGAGTGAAAACAGCGTTTGGATGGTCAAAATCGGAGATATAGCCCGCGAGTTGTATAATGTATGGGTTGTATAATGTGAAGCTGCTTTCCCGCCAATTTCCCCCAAGGCCACTGAGACACAGTCGATCGATACTCTCTCTCTCTCTCTTGCATTCACTTGCTATCAGTGATGACCACACCCTGTAACCGGATTTCTAATGTTAGCACGGAAATATACCTCAGAAAAAGGGAATAACAGGGAAAATAGGTGATAACTGAAGGAGAGGAGGAAAGTGGGGAAGGAAGGGAGGTAGAGGACTGAGATTTTGAATGGCCCAGGGGCCAAAAAAAAAAAAAAAAAAAAAAAAATGTCGATGTCAAAAGTTGATTTTTTTTTTCTCTGACTCTTAACACCTTACGAGCGGCCTATGCGGTTTATTTATGTGTACCGCACAGCGGGGTGTTTTTAGCCAAAATAGGGCTGTTTACGTGATCATTTTCATGCCTAAATAAGACCCAGAACGTAAAACAAGTACCTATCCCTGAAAGGGCATAAACAGAGCTTTCGAATGACACCATAACGATCCTTGTATGATGGATAGTTTTCTTGCAATAACCGTGCAACGCGAGTGCAAAAAGCAGGTAATTCGTACTTTCAGTACATAATCGAGTATGTAGCGTGTGAGAGAGGGATGAGGGTGCTGAGATTTGTGTCATTAGTTTCGCCGCGGTGGTCTGTATCAGTCATACGCACGCATGTCTCCTGCCACCACTTGTCTCTCTCTCTCTCAGCCACATTACGTGCTGAAATTGCCACTCGAGTTATGTCGAGCGCCGCCACATAGTCCAGCTTTATTTAACTCGACTTATGTTGCTCGCCGCTAATAAGGGTTAAGAGTCTCCCCGCAGTCCGCCGGGGGAACTCTTAAGAGTCTCCCGGCAGTTCCCGGGTTAATAGAGAATTTGAATGTTGGTGATGAATTCAGTAACAGCGACCATCGAACGATAACTTTCACTTTAAAGTTTACTAGTAACAAATCAAATAGCAGCATTGAGAAAGTCCCTATTTTCAAGAAAGCAAATTTTCATAAACTTAAATCAAAGCTTAAAGAAACTGACTGGAGCTTTCTGACTAACAATAATGACCATAAATACATCTTGGGAGTGTTTCACAACCACTTACCTTAAGGGAGTGCAAGACTGCATACCATCGAAAACACGGCGTCCAGGCCATAATGTTAATCCCAAATGGTGGAATAAAGATATTTCAGACTGTCTGCTTGCTAAAAAATTTGCTAATGATAGATTAAAATCCTCACAAAATGACGAAGAACGGGTGAAATTTGTAGAGCTACGACGCAAAGAGCCAAAAAGTTAATTAAGCAAAGTAAAAAGACCCTGGAGTTACATGTTGCGAATCAAAGTAAAACAAACCCGAAAGAATTCTATAGTTATATCAGAAAGAAAAAGTAGTTACTTCAACTGTTGGACCGTTAGTCGATGAAAATGGAGAATACACCAAAGACGAAGTACAAATGAGTAATGCCCTCATTACCTTCTTTGCATCAGTTTTTACAACCGAAAGACCTCGGTGATATTCCTACACCATCGCCGATTCAGATTGATAATCCAGATGTTCTAAGCAATATCACCGTTACAGATAGAGAAGTATTGAATTGTTTAGATAAACTCAAGGTAAATAAAACGCCTGGACCTGATACAATCTCGCCTAGAGTTCTAAAGGAAGCTAAGGATGAGCTCTCCAAACCACTGACATTGCTATTCAATGAATCCTTGCAGTCTGGGAATATGCCTGATCAGTGGAAGCTAGCCAACGTAACACCAATATTAAAAAAAGGCAGCAAATCCCTACAAAGTAACTATCGTCCAATTAGCTTAACCTCAATTGTATGTAATATGCTAGAAACGGTCATAAGAGACAGACTCGTAAATCACTTAGAGGCAAATAACTTACTTAAAGATACTCAATACGGCTTTCGTAAAAAAACGTTCCTGTTTAACAAACCTCTTAGACTTCTTCCACGATATCCTCAACCTCTACGATGAGAGTAAAGCTGTAGATATTATATACCTTGATTTTAAAAAGGCCTTTGACAAAGTTCCCCACAAATGTTTACTGCTAAAACTAAAGTGCATGGAATACAAGACGGTGTTTGAAATGGACAGAAAGCAAAGAGTAGTCATAACGGTAAGGCATCTAAATGGACCAATGTACGTAGCGGGGTACCCCAGGGATCGGTAACTAGGACCAATTCTCTTTCTAATTTACATCAACGACATAGATGAGGGTCTCACCTGTACAATCTCAAAATTTGCTGACGATACAAAAATTGCAAATAGCGTACTCTCAAAAGAACAAGTTGACAATATGCAACACAATCTAGATAAATTGTCATGTTGGGCCCAAATTTGGCAAATGAGTTTCAATGCGGATAAATGTAAAGTACTACATATCGGATACCTAAATGAGAAAGCAAACTATTCGATGAATGGCACTCAGCTTAAGAATGTAAACAGAGAAACCGATCTAGGACTAACAATATCGAGTAACCTAAAACCGAGTCACCAGTGTTCAGAAGTTGTTAACCCAGTGAGACCCAGCGTCGCACGTGATGCGTCGGCAGTGTTTGATCACCAACTCCCAGCGACGCATCACGTGCGTCCGACATATAAAAAACACTTACGTGGCTCGTAAGGTAGAAATGGCGGGAGAATAGGATGGGGAGCTACCGTAGTGTGTGTGGGAGCCGGGCCAGTAGGTGTGAGCGGGCCGAGACAGCCGCGCGGCTGGTGGGGGTGGGCTTAGTGGGGATACTTTACACCCTTAGTTCACCGCCACTTTGAACCTTCATTACTCCCGTCGTATGGGAGCTAGAGGCTTGAGATTTATGTGAGACACTCCTTAGGATGTATGCCGTACAATGCCATACTCAGTTTTCACCCTAGTGCTCCCGGGCGGGTGGTCATGCGGGGGCTACGAACTATTGAACCCCCCCCCCCCCCCCCCCCGCCCCCAAATGATCGTAATGATTTTTGTTTTAATTTTGTCTTCTTTCCTCACCATTCTCATCCTTTTTGGCTCACCACATTGAGCCAAAAAAAAATGTCCGAGGTGATTTTTTTTTTTTTTTTTTTTCATTTCTCATCCTTGTCTTCCATTTTAGCAAACAAAAAAGAAGTGAAAATGGCTTGGGGCTGGGGGGAACAAAATATTATAACTACCCGGGGCTCAACTGGTTAAGAAGGCAAACAAAATATTGGCTTTATAGGCAGGTCATTTGAGCATAAATCAAAAGAAGTTATCCTAACCCTTTACAATTCCTTAGTCCGCCCTCTTCTGGAATACTGTGTTCAATCCTGGTGCCCTTATTACCAAAAAGATATAAACAAGCTAGTACGATTTAAAAGTAGAGTCACCAAAATGATACCTATACTAAAGAACAAACCATACGAAGAGCGTCTTAGAGAATTAAATCTATTTCCTTTAACCCAGCGCAGATTAAGAGGCGACTTAATTCAAGTGTTCAAAATCATCAAAGGCATCGACAATTTAACCGTAGTAAGCACTTCCTATCGCCCCATCTCTTTACACGCGGGGAAACGGTTGCAATATTATTGGTAAATCTTTTAACTCACACGAATCTAAGAATTTCTTCTTCAATCGAGTTGTCAACTTGTGGAATGGGCTTCCCCGAGACGTTATAGATTGCAGCACCGTTGATTCATTTAAACTCCGCTGAGACAAATATCTCGCATCAAACCCGCGACTGACTGCGTTTGTAATGAATGAAACTTTATTTTAAATCGCCCCCCTCAGTTTACTAACCCATCTTCCCCTACTAACAGTACTTCCTAATCCTAACCACGGACCATTAGTTCCAGGGCAAGTAGTTCCCTTTCCAATGTTCCCCTTACACCCACTCTAAACCACTGTTTTGGACACTTGATTCCTCAGTGTTTTGGAGGACAAGCCAGCCTAGAAGGGTCACTAGACCTGTTTGTTTGCTTGATTTCCTTTGTACTCATTTTGTTAACTCCTTTGTACGCTCGTCCATTAATCTTCCCCATCTCCTCCTTTATTTCCCTTGGGTTTTTAATAATATAAAATTTTGGTATCTCCCTTCTCTCTCGCAACGCGCTCTCTCGTTCGTCCTCTCATCTCTCTCCGTCTCTCTCTCCTTTAATCTTCTTCCCATCTCTCTCTCCTTTATTTCCCTCGGGTTTTTTTTTTTTTACCATATTAATTCTTGTGTCTCTCTCTTCCTCTCTCCACTCCTCATCCATGTCTTTACCATATAATTCTTGTCGTGTTTCCTCTCTCCCCATCCCTCATCCATTCTTTACCATAGAATTCTTGTGTCGCCTCGTCTGCTCCCTCCTCATTCCAGTCTATCTTTAAAAAAACCATTTAATTCTTGTGTCTCTCTCCCTATAATAAAGTTACATCGCACTGGGTGTAGGTGCGGGTAATAATAGTTACACCACTGTGTAGAGTCGGTAATATTAATTCCATTCCACGTTTTAGATCGGGGTAATATATAATTACATCCCTGTGTAGGGCGGGTAATAGATAATTACATCCAACTGTTGTAGCGGTAATATATAGTTTCAATCCACTGGTGTAGGGCGGTATTTAGGTACATCCACTGTGGTAGGGCGGTACTAGATCTACATCCCACTGTGAGAGCGGGAATATATATTACAAATTTCCACTGTGAGGGGCGGTAAGTATTTTACATCCCCTGTGTAGGGCTGGGTAATATCATTACATCCATTTTTATACCGGTAAATATACTGTCTTGATTCTCCACTGTGTACCGGAACGTAATATAGAGTTTACATCTATCCACTGTGGTAGGGCGGTAATATTGATAATTACATCCACTGTGTACGGGCGGTAATATATAATTACATCCACTGTGTAGAGCGGTAATATATAGTTACAATTCCCCTGTTAGAGCGGAATATATATTACATCCCGGTGTAGGTGGTAAATATATATTACATCCCTGTGTAGAGCGTTAAATATATAATTACACCACTGTGTAGGGCGTAATAGATATTTTTACCAATCGCCACTGTAGTAGAGCGGTAATATATAGTTTACATCCACTTTGTAGTATATAGCGGTAATATATCATCTTACATCCACTGGGTAGGTCGGTAATATATAATTACATCCACTGTGTAGAGCGGTAATATATAGTTACATACTGCCCACTGATGTAGAGCGGTATATAGTATTACATCCACGTTTAGGGCGGTATATTAGTTACTCCACTGTGAGGGGCGGTAATATATAATACATCCACTGTTTAGGCGGTATATATAATTTACATCACTGTGTAGACGGTACTATAATTACATCCCTGTGTAATCGGAATATATAGTTACATTCTCCCCTGTGTAGAGCGGTATATAAAGTCATCCACTGTGTAGAGCGTTAATATAAATTACATCCACTGTGGTAGAGCGTAATAATAAGTTACATCCACTGTGTAGAGCGGTAATCTATAATTACATCCACTGTGTAGAGCGGTACAGATATAATTTTACATCCACTGTGTAGAGCGGTAGTATATAGTTACAGCCACTGTGTAGAGCGGTTATATATAGTTACATCCTCTGTGTAGAGCGTTAATATATAATTACATCACACTGTGTAAGAGCCGGTAATATATAAATTACATCCACTGTGTAGGGCGTTAAGTATTAGTTTACATCCTACTGTAGAGCTGTAATATCTAATTCACATCCAGCTGTGTAGGGCGGATAATATATAATTTACATCCACTGTGTATAGCGGTTAATATATCATTACAATCCACTGTTGTAGAGCGGTAATATATAGATTACAGTCCACTGTGGTAGAGCGGTAATATATAATTACATCCACTGTGTAGAGCGGTAATATATAGTTACCATACATCCACTGTGTAGAGCGGTAATATATAATTACATCCACTGTGTAGGGCGTAAGTATTAGTTACATCCACGTGTAGGTGCGGTAATTATATTAACATCCCTGTGTAGAGCGTAATATATAGAACATCCAAGTGTATTTCGGTATATATCGTTACATCCATGTGTAGAGCGGGTAATATATAATACATCCACTGTGTAGGCGGTAATTATAGAATTACATCCACTGTGTAGGGCGGTCATAATATAGTTACATCCACGTGTAGGGCGGTAATAATGAATTACATCACTTGTAAGCGGTAATATAATTACATCCACTGTGGTAGGGCGGATTCAAAGTACATCCACTGTGTAGGGCGGTAATAATAGTTACATCCACTGTGTAGGGGGTACTATATAATTATATCCACTGTTAGGGCGGTAATATATACTACTCCACTGTGTAAGAGCGGCAATAATATAATTACACCACTGTGTGGGGCGGGAATATATAATTACATCCCTGGTGTATAGGTAATATATATTACATCCCCTGTGTTAAGCGGTAATATATCATTCCATCCTGTGAGGGGCGGTAATATATATTTCCATCCACGTGTAGAGCGGTATATATAATTGACATCCACTGTGTAGAGCGTAATATAAGTTCATCCACTGTGTAGAGGCGGTATTATATTTACATCCACTTGTAGGGCGGTTAAACTAAATACAATACCACTGTGTAGAGCGTGTAATATATAGTTACCACCACTGTGTAGGTCGTAATATAATACATCCACTGTTAGGTCGGTAATATATATATTACATCCCTGTGTAGGGGCGTAATAGATAATTACACCATTCCACTGTGTAGGCGTAATATATAGTTCCACCTCCACTGTGTAGGGCGGTAATTATAATTACATCCACTGTAGGGCGGTAATATATATTACAATCCCTGTGTAGGTCGGTAATATATAGTTACATCCACTGGTAGGGGCGGTCATATTAGTTACATCCACTGTGTGAGGAGCGTAATCTATATTCTACCTCCACTGTGTAGGCGGAATATATATTACAGCCACTGTGTAGGGCTGTAATAGTATAGTACATCCACTGTTGGAGGCGGTAATATATATACATCCACTGTTTAGGGCGGTAATATATAATTACATCCACTGTGTAAGGAGCGGTAATATATAATTACAATCCACTGTGTATGGGCGGTTTAATATATAATTACATCCACTGTTGTAGAGCGTTAATATTAATGACAACTCCCTGTGAGAGCGGTAGATTATAACTCATCCACTGCTGTGGGCGGTAATGTATAATTACATCCACTTTGTAGGCGGTAATTATAGAATTACACCCTGTGTCGGCGGTAATATATGAATTTACAAATCCACTGTGTAGGGCGGTAATATATAGGATTACAAATCCACCACTGTGTAGATGCGGTAATATATAATTACATCCACTGTGTAGAGCGGGTAATATATAATTACATCCACTGTGTAGAGCGGTAATATATTAATTACATCCCACTGTGTAGAGGCGGTAATAGATATTAACATCCCACTGTGGTAAGCGGATAAGAATCTAGTTACATCCACTGTGTAGAGCGGTAATAGATATTTTACATCCACTGTGGGAACGTCGGTAACTGCTATAGTTTTCATCCACTGTGTAAAGCGGTAATCTATATTACAATCCACTTGTAGATCGGTAATAGAGAATTACATCCACTGTGTAGAGCGGTAATATATAGTTAATCATCCACTGTGTAGAAGCGGTAATAATATAGTTTACATCCACTGTGTAGAGGCGGTAATATATAGTTTACATCCACTGTGTTAGGGCGGTAATATATAGTTACATCCACTGTGTAGAGCGGTAATATATAATTACATCCACTGTGTAGAGGCGGTAAATAAGTTCCACATCCACTGTGTGTAGAGCGGTAAATATAATTACACTCCACTGTGTAGAGGCGGTAATATATAGTTACATCCACTGTGTATAGCGGTAATATATAAGTTAATTCAATCCACTGTGTAGAGCGTAATATATAGTTAACATCCACTGTGTAAGGCGGTGAATATATAGTTACAATCACACTGTGTAGAGCGGTAATACTATATAATTACATCCACTGTGTAGAGCTGTAATATGGTACTATAGTAATTACATCCACTGTGTAGAGCTGTAATAGATGTTACATCCCTTGTGAGGGCGTTAATATAATAATTACATCCACTGTGTAGAGCGGTAATATATAATTACATCCCCTGTGTAGAGCTGGTAATATATAGTTACATCCACTGTGTAGAGGCGGTCAATATTATTCAACATCCACTGTGTAGAGCGGTAATCTATAATTCATCCACTGTGTAGACGTAATGATATAGTTTACACATCCACTGTGTATAGCGGTAATATATAGTTTACCATCCACTGTGTAGAGCGGTAATATATAATTACATGCCCACTGTGTAGAGCGGTAATATATAATTACAGTCCACTGTGGTAGGGCGGTAATATATAAGTTACAATCCACTGTGTAGAGCGGTAATATATAAATTACATCCCACTGTGTAGAGCGGGTAATATATACTACATCCAACTGTGTAGGCGGGTAATTATATAGTTACATCCACTCGTAGGGCGGTAATATAATAATAATTACATCCACTGTGTAGGGCTGTATTATATCAGTGACATCCACTGTGTAGAGCGGTAAATATATATTACATCCACTGTGTAGGGGCGGTAATATACTTACACCCCCCACTGTGTAGAGGCGGTAATATATAAAGGTTACATCCACTGTGTAGAAGCGGTAATATATAGTTACAATCCCTGT
>CM064525.1:45940623-46033062 GCA_032716605.1 Paralithodes platypus | reverse complement strand
TTTTAGATCCCACTATAGCACTGGGTAGTCCATTCCACCCATCTTACAACTCTGTTACCAACCCAATATTTGCCTATATCCTTTCTGAAACGAAATTTATCTAATTTGAAACCATTGGTACGCGTTCTTACGATATCACTGAACTTTAGTCACATTTGGCATTGTCCCCTTTGTTAATCCAACTAACCCACTTGAACACCTCTATCGTATACCCCTCTAACTCTGCGTCTCTTCTAACGAATGTTTAAACCTAATTTCCTTCAACCTTTCTTCATACGGAAGATTTCTAATATTAGGATCATTTTTGTCATTCTAGCGCTGTACTCTCTCCAATGAATCTATGTCCTTCTGTAATAAGGACACCAACATTGGACGCATAAATCCATATGGGGTCTCACTAATGGACAAGTAAAGTTTTAAGATAACATCAGCAGCGTTTGTTACTCACACTCCTAAAAAAGAAGGAAAATTTTTTTGTGGAAACCCGTAGAATCCTGTTTGCCTTATTACGAACGCCCTATACACTGTTTTTCTAGGCTTCAAATCATGGCTAACAAACACACCCATCAGATCTTTCTCGCTAGTCTGAATTTTCTAATTCAATAAATTAGCTATAGTTTATATTTAACATTTGTTTGCATCTTCCCTATCTTTAATACCTTGCATTTGTCAATGTTAAACTTCACCATCTGCAAATTTACTGACCATTTCCATGTAAGGTATCTAGATCCCTTTGGAGGCACTCTATATCGCTATCTGAATCAAATTGATTCCTCCCCATTTTAGTCTCCGTCTGCGAATTGACTTATCCTACTAGTTATACCTAAATCTAGGTCATTATGTATATAAGAAACAACAGGGACCTAATACCGATCCCTGGGGCACACCACTTTCTGGACTGCTCACCCACTCTGACTTGGTTACCATTTATGCTGACGTCTCTGTTTCCTCCCATTTATCCATGACCTAAGCCATCCCAACAACGCCCCAACCTATTCCATGTGCCTCAACCTTTCTCCAATCACATCGTCTCCATGAGTGACTTTGTCGAACAGCTTTACTGAAATCTAAATATATAATATCGTATGCCTTGCTCGTTATCTCTACTGACATTTTCATATACCTCTGAGAAAAAAACTAAGCAAATTAGTAAGGCAAGAACGTCCCTGAGTGGAAATCCATGGCTGAGAAAGAATTGATCTAAGTTAAAAATGTTTTCTAAAAGTGGTTTCTCATTTCTCCTGAGCAAGAATTGGAATCTAGTAGCTTTCCTATGATTGAAGTGAGGACTAATGGAGTACTGTAATTGGATGCTATTGATTTATCACCTTTTTTGCAAAATCGGAACTACATTTGCAAGCTTCCAAGCTTCTGGAAACTTTTACCTGTTTCTAATGAATTGTTAAATAGAAATGTTAATGGGTAACTTAACTCATCTCTGCATTTCTTTTAATACTCCTGGCACTATACCTCATCGGGAACAGGCGATTTCTGAGGTTTCAGTCTGTCAATTTTCCTTAAAACCAGGCATCATTTCTACTTATAGTAACCGTACTTAACCTTATTTTCTATACTATCGCTATATAACCTTACGGACTTACTGGAATCTGTGCCAAAGTTTTTCATTAGTGAATAACGGAATAGAAACTGACTATTTAATGGTAACTGCACATTTCTAAAATCATTGTCTTGTCATTTCTCCTATCGAAAGTTTTAAGGGGGGCCCCTATTTTATCTCTAACTCTTAGATTTATAATAGCTGGTCTAAAAAGCCTTAGGTGTTATTTTTGAGTTCATTGGCTAATCCTGATTTCATAAATTTATTTTGTCTGTCCTTAGTACATTTTTTAACCTCCTCTTGATAGAGTTCTGATAGTAGCAAGTAGGTGAATTTCGCCTTCTTCTTAATTTTTCGATATATTCCTCTCTTGTTTTCCTATGAAGGTCTATATAGTCTATTTATTCATCCATTTGGGTTGGTTCTGTGTTGATCGTAAATTTTCTTTTGGGCGACTATATTTATTTTGCGAACTTGTGGAGTGGAAAGAAATACAATTATTATATGTAGCTGTCAAGTATCCTTACGTTAAGACAGGTATCTGAGAGAGAGTATGTTTGATGTAGCGTCAACCTGGGTCCACTTAATAGTTTACAAACCATAGGATCGACTCTTAAGGCTCGTCTTACTCCACCATAATTGGCTTTTCTGAAATCTGGTATAAGTGTCGTATTCTCTTTAGCCTTTCCTGTCCATTGTATGATAAAATAAATTGATTTATGATCACTATTTCCTAGTTGGTCTCCTATCTCTACATTATTTATAATTTGTTCATTATTACTGAGAACTAAATCGAGGATATTATTACCTCTAGTAGGCGAGTCTATGAATTGAAAAAAAAAAAACTATCCTGTACCGCCTCAATAAACTCTTTTGAATCTGAGTCGCCGATTTGATGCTGCCAATCAATATTCGGAAAATTTAAATCCCCCATAATACACACATTGCTAAACCTTGATGCTATTTTCACTTCCTGCCATAAAGCTGTACCTTCGTTTCTACTCATATTTGGTGGTCTTTACAATTAATAACTCCAATAATTATGGTCTCACTACCTTCGCTAACCTCAACCCAAACACTTTCGTTATCAGTATTTAGTTTAATACCTGATTTTAATACAGCTTTTTAAAGAACTCCTGACAAACACTGCTATTCCGCCGCCCCTCCTACTTGTTCGGTCGCGTTTAAACAAACTATATCCTGGTATATGGAATTCTGCTAAAAAATGTCTTGATTCTGTATTAATCCATGTTTCAGTCAGTGCTATAATGTCTATATTTTCGTTGCTAACCAGTGCTCTAAGTTCATCCATTTTGTTACATAAACTCCTACAGTTTGTATAATATAATCGCAATGAATTTATTTTACTGGTATCGGATTTACCTTTATTTCTAACTGAATTCCCATCTTCTGTTACACCTTCAATATTTCTACTAGCAGTACAATTAAAATCCTGTGACTGATATTTTCTATTCCTATCTGATGTACCAGTACGGCAATTTACCCTATCTAGACAATTATTCTTACTCATATTCTCAGGCTTTATTTTCAGCGAAACCCCGCGACAATCCTATCTATTGACCTAGCTAAATTTGCCACCCCTAACCGAGAAAGATGAACCCCGTCCTGTGCGTACAACTGATTTTTACCATAGAAACGGGTCCAGTTATCAAGGAATGGTATTGCATTTGCATTACAGTATTTTTTCCAACCGACAATTGATACCAATTGCCCTAGATGACCATTCCTTGCTGACCCCTCTCCGTGGCAAGATACTGTGTACTACAGGTATGCCTCCCTTCCTCCTAACTTTATCTAACACATCCCTGTACTGCCGAAGCAGTACTTCCGTCCTACCTTTACCAACATCATTGCTCCCTGTACTGAGACAGATAATGGGGCTATCTCCAATATCTTTCATGATGTAATCAATTTCCTCTAACACCTTCCCAAGCCCGGCACCAGGCAGACAGACAAGCTTCCTAATATCAGTACAGGTGGACCTAGCTAAGTGTCTGACCATGGAGTCCCCAACAATTGAGAAGGGACTTGCCTCTCCTTGTCGATGACTTGGTAGCAGCTGCGGGCAGCGGCAGGAACTCCTGGGGCAGCAGTTGAAGGTACTCCTGGGGGCGCAGCAGTCACAGCATTCCCTGTTGGAGGCAACTTACTTACCTTTCTCCTGGTTTCCTCGCCGAAGGAAGCACTCGCAGCCTCACCATCACATTCGTCCATCCAAGGTGATGAACTTGTTGCTGAGGGCAACTGGCCGCCGTAGAAATTTGCAGGTTGTTGCACTTGTTGGAACCAACTGTCCAGGGAGCATCACGATCCCTAACAGCAGTTGCACTAATCCTCACTTTTCTTGTCAGCCAAAGTCAGCTTTAAGGCCAAATTCTCGTCTTTGAGAGACTGCACCTCTCTCTCCACATTTTCCATCCTTTCTTGCAAAGCAAGACAAAGCTAGAGAATATGAGAGGAGGTAGGCAATCTCCTCAACACCAGCCATTTTAAGAAAGGCGTTAATACTATCACCACACTATGGTCAAAGATAATTCACTGGGAGTCACTAGGGACAGGTCCTCACTCAGCAAAGGTCAGGCAGGTACTGAAAAGGTCAGGCAGGTACTGAGCAAAGGTCAGGTAGGTACTGAGATCACATGTATCACATAATGTCATTGTAAGTGAAGTTACAGTGTGATAAGTGCATAGATTCAAGTTTTATAAGTGTCGAGGGAGTGGCAAGCCTTTGCGCACGTCCTGGTTACCATGACGACTGGCGGGCTGGCGGCCACCATGTTCATGGACTCACCCACGTACACACTATGCCAGCTGACTGACACCCAACTCCCCCTTCACTCACTTTCACTTTTATTATGCCTCTCTCACGTACTCTGTTTATTTGATTTTATACTTTACCGTATATTTTATAGTTAGAATATGAGTGTTACACATTGTTTTAGGCACTTTGGACTTAGAAATATGGGTTTTGACGTATTCTTAGTGGGGAGACAGCGGAGGTGGTGGTGAAGGCAGGTGGAGTGGGGGAGGACCAGTGTACACATAAGCCCAAGTTGCTGTGTACGTAGCAACATGACACACTATCTCGTCTCTTCTTACCCCTACCATGACCTGGCGGAATTTTGAGGAATGCCGTGGGGTCTGGGTCATCCTCCTCCTCCTCTTCCCCACTTGGTGGGGAGTCAACTATGTTTATGGGAAGCGTTAGGTGGGAGCGCTAAACATAGCGAGGCGAAGAGGTACCTCCAACACTCACGATGTAAACGAGGCATCTGGGCCGGGCAGGAGGTGGGAGGCAACCCAGTCCTTCCACTCCCGCACTCTCTCTCCCCACTCCCCACTGTGGCGGGACTTGTGTATTGCCAATTGATAAGTATTGCCACTGTTGGGCAACATCATAAGGTATATCCCATATGAATTTGAACCCTCTAGCTACCATACTATAAGAATAAATAAGCACAACAGAGGCGGTGGGATAAGTGGGTAAACTAGCTTCCCCCTCCGCCCTTTATCACCCGCGCAGGTGGGCTAGAGGGTTGGCGCGTACCGCCACTGTTCGGCAACATCATACAGTAGTTTCCCATATCATCCTCAAGCCTCTAGTTACCATAGGACAAGAGTAAATAATTTTGAAGTAGCGGACGCAACGTATGCGGCGCTGGGGTTTAGCGTTACATACATTGCCGACGCATACGCTGCGGCGCTGGGGTCCAGTGGGTTATAGTATTTAGAAATATGGTAGTAAGAGTGACCTGAATGTATATATGATACACATATTTTAAATATTACATTATTTTTCCTAGCAATAGTCTTTAACCCTTAAAAAGCGGCCCACCACTTAAGTCGAGTTAAATTAAGCTGGACTATGTGGCGGCGCTCGACATAACTCGAGTGGCAATTTCAGCACGTAATGTGGCTGAGAGAGAGAGACAAGTGGTGGCAGGAGACTAGCGAGCGTATGACTGCTCCAGACCACCGCGGCGAACCTACTGACACAAATCTCAGCTCCCTCCTCCCTCTCTCACTCGCTACATACTCAATTATGTACCGAAAGTACCGAATTACCTGCTTTTTGCACTCGCGTTGCACGGTTATTGCAAGAAAACTATCAATCATACAAGGATCGTTATGGTGTCATTCGAAAGCTCTGTTTATGCCCTTTCAGGGATAGATACTTGTTTTACGTTCTGGGTCTTATTTAGGCATGAAAATGATCACGTAAACAGCCCTATTTTGGCTAAAAACACCCCGCTGGGCGGTACACATAAATAAACCGCATAGGCCGCTCGTAAGGTGTTAAAAACCTAGCCTGCACAAGTGC
This sequence comes from Paralithodes platypus, assembly GCA_032716605.1. Classification (NCBI taxonomy): domain Eukaryota; kingdom Metazoa; phylum Arthropoda; class Malacostraca; order Decapoda; family Lithodidae; genus Paralithodes; species Paralithodes platypus. The sequence goes on along the minus strand of CM064525.1, from coordinate 46,027,162 downwards.
TAGATGATGCCTCAGTATAAGTATACCTGCATTATTTGCTACATAGTGACTGCTTCTTATTTTTGGAAGATTATATAAAACAAATTTAAGTGCATTCATAGATGCCATTTCAAAATATTTAAATATTTGACACTTTATCAAAGATTTTATATCCCAAGTACCTAAGCTATATTCAGCAACACATTAAGATTTGAATAAAAATAACTATGTTTAACCCTTCCTACCCGGGCAGCCTTTCTTAATGACGTAGGCTGTATCCGGGCGATCTGGCTGAAAACACAACAAAAGTAAACTAAGGCTAATCTCGCTTAATATACTACCTACAATAATCAAACCTATGTCAAAATGGGCGCCTTACCTTCCCGCGTAGAATGGCGTTGAGTAGAGCTTTCTAGCTCCAGTAGTTCAGGAGTTATGGTGATGGAAGTGGAGGTAACTTTTGCCGCGTATTTACCTCGCCGCGTCCGAACGCTCAACCGCGGCCCAGGCTACGACGAACGTTTTAACTCGTCGCTCTACCTTGAATTATGGCGGGAAGCGATTTTTTAGTGTTTTATTGTTTATTATGCCATATATTATTGTTATTATGCTATTTTCACTCAATAAATATATTTTTCTGAAGTAATTTGTGTCTCTGTCACTTATACTTAGTTTTATTGTTATTATTATAGTTATGATTATTTATACTGGACTATGGTAATTGATAGTGTAATTTTCACTTCTTTATTGTTAGGAATATATATTTTAGTGTCACTTTCACTTGTTCATATTGTTCTGAAGGCACTTATTATTACTTATGTGTGTCTCTTTCACTTAGACTTAGTTTTATAGTCATTATTATAGTAGTTATGATTATTTATACTGGACTATGGTAATTGATAGTGTAATTTTCACTTCTTTATTGTTAGGAATATATACTTTAGTGTCACTTTCACTTGTTCATATTGTTCTGAAGGCACTTATTATTACTTATGTGTCTCTTTCACTTATACTTAGTTATATTATTAATATTGAGTATAACTATCACTGTCACTTACACTTCAATAGTTTGCCAGAGTGTGGAAATCATTGAAGCAGGTGCCGGCACACAGTCCCACCTGACACTCGAGGCATTGCCAAGTGGTTTTTGTGGGTTTGCTTGGTCGTCGAGTTGTGCGGGTGCACACATAGCACCTCTTCTGCATCCTTATTCGGCTGTTAGGACCCTGGACAGGAAGGGCGACGAGCTGGTGCTTTCTGATGAAGTCGGCACACCCTATTCTGTCCATCATGCCTGGTCCTTGTAGTGGCCTCCCTGGTGTACCCCCATTTTTTACCAGGAGCTCATGTATCAGCTGCTTTTGGAAGGTCCGCAGGCTCTTGTACTTGATGACTGGACACCTCAAACGGTAGATTTTGTACGCGTTGAGGACAGACATATCTATTGTATGCAGGACAAACTTCTTGTACCACCTGCAAGATGTTCGCAGGCAGTCTATGAAGCCCATCTGCATGTCGGACTTGTCGACGAGGCGCATGTTCAGGTTATAGTCCAGAACAGCAGCTGGTTTTGTGATAGGGTTCTTCGTTTTTCGGTCCACCTTCCCTGTGGGGACCATGTCTGCTTTGTGACATGTGGTGAGGAGGTTGACCTTGCGCTGGTCATGCCAGTGGATGGAGAGGATGGGGCCACTCTTCTTATGGAAGATGTCTGTCTTCTTAGTTTTTGTTGGGTAGGCTGGCATACCCTTCCTCTTCCCCTTCACTGTGCCGACAGTTCCGGTCTTGCGGTCATGGAGGTGCTTGGCGAGGATAGGCGACGTGTAATAATTGTCGGTATAGAGGACGTGGTTGTCATGGAAGTACCTCTCCATCATCCTCTTTACCACAGCGCCGCCAAAACCAATGAGGGGGTCAATCTCCACCTCACCACCCTTGCCGCTGTAGACTATAAAGTCAAGCACATATCCCGTCTTGCAGTCGCAGAGGACGAAGAGCTTGATGCCGAAGCGGTGTCTCTTTGACGGGATATACTGTCGGAAGTGCAGCCCACCACGGAACAGGACCAGAGACTCGTCGATGCACAGCTTCTGAAATGGAATCAGGTAGGTGGAAAACCGATGACGTATCATGTCATACAGTTGCCTGATCTTCCAGAGTGTGTCGGGCTCGTGGACAGGCATGTTATTTGTCAGGTGGAAATATGAGAGGATGTCGAAGTACCTATCCCTTGACATAAATTTGCCAAATGCTGGAGTCGTTGTGAGGTCGCCAGTTATCCAGTAGTCGGCCAGAACGTGCTTCTTTATGTGTGTCATCAGCATTGTGAGTGCCAAGAACACATATAATTCTGCCACAGTGAGAGCTCTCCATGCCACCATCTTTGCACTTGTCTTCCTGCCAAGAAAGTTTGAACAGATAGCCTGGTGGTGATTTGTCTCTTTGACAAGGTATTCCATGACTTCATTGTCTTAGAAGCCACAGAAAAGTTCACTGGGGGTGGCATTTGGGCCACAGGGATATGCTGGTGACACCCCAGAACCCTGTTGTACCTCGTCAAAGGCAGGAAAATCTGGCACAAAATCCGCCCCATCTGACCACACAAACATTTCAGCAGGTCGAGGACGAGGACGTGGAGCTGCAGCAGGCACACGCCCCTGGACGCCCTGGCACACGCCCTTGGCCACGCGGATGCCCAGGCGGACGCCCTACACGCCCACGCCCACGCCCAGGCCCAGGGGCAGCGGCGTCGGCAGGCTGACCACGTCCACGACCTCGAGGTCCTTTGACTCTTCTTGTCGGGACTCCCTCTTCCTCTTCCTCTCGTTTTCCTCTTCCTCAGGCGACGTCAGGTCATCTGGGGCAATGTCGGGGTCGTCAGCAGCCTCTTCAGGAGTCAACTCTGGTGAAGAATAGACCGGGCGTCGGCGGCGTGGGGCTGCGGGAGGTTGAGCAATGGGAGCCTCGGCCTTGGGAGTTGGGCTCCTTTTGCGGCTAGCCGGGGACTTTTCTGCAGGAAATAATGACCTACGATGCGGGGCCTGTGGTGACACACTGTGGGAGGCCAATGGCGCACTTGTAGAGGCCCTTTGGTCATCTTGAGGGACAGATGAAGCTGAGGGCTGTGGGTGGCCCTCCCGGCGTCCCGGGTCAAGGCGTCGTGACAAAGGAATGCGGGTGGTTGCTAGGCCTGGGTCGGCGTCACTCTCACTATCTACGCCTTCCCTCACTTTTTCTGCCTCCCTGCGTGCTTTCTTGGCTGCACTTTTCACTAAAGACTGTTTATAGAAGTATTTACCCACTTTCAAGGGCGTACGGGCAGGCAAAGGGGAAGGTCCTGGCGTAGGGCTAGGGCTAGGCCTAGGCCTACCCTGACCTACGAAACTAGGCGAAGGGGTTGGCTTTAGCACACTTGGTACTTCAATAGCACCTTCCTCCACCACTTCCACATCAGGATCATCACTACTATCACCCCCTCATATAAATCAACATTGTCATCAGCACCAAATCCCACAAAATCGACAATTTCGCTCCCACTTCTACTCTGAATATAGAGGTTTTTGTCCACAGAGCTTTCACCACTGCTCAAATCCTGGTTGAAAAGTTCACGGTGTATTGCACTGTCACTTAGCAAACGTTTCACTTTCCTTACTTTCCTTTTCTTCTCGGTTGGCAGAGGCGTAGATGATGCAAGCGGGGTAGCACTGGGACGCGCGGGAGATTGCACAGTATCGGACGCGTCGGAATTCATTTTTTTGCTGTAGCTCTCAATGGCGGCAACGTAGGAACTGATAAGCGTGGTAGTTGAGGCTTGGTGGCGCTACGATCGCCTAAGCAAAGTAAAATTTGCCCGCGCGAAATTTAAAGCACGCTTTCAAGCAAATGCCTTACAAAAGGCATACCGGGTTGCGGCCCTTCAGCCGCGCTGTCCTTACCTAAGGCAGCCCGGGTAGGAAGGGTTAAGAATTTAAATTTTTAAATGTCCTAATCAAGGAATTTAATTTAGCTTAACATTAATTTAGTCGAAACCGTATTTCTTCATTATCTGACAATTGTTCTCAATAATATGTCCCAAATCTATCTATCTATCTATCTATTGCCTGACGCCGTGATCCCCGAAGGGGTGGCCACGAACGAACCGCCCCCATGCACCTCTGTCCCCAGTCAGTCGACGCCTCTCCCCCCAACCAGCACCGCCTTCGTTCATGTAGTTCCTCACTCCATCCTTCCACCTCATATTCGGTCTACCTCTCCCCCTCTGTCCCTCCACCTCGCTCTCGTACACCCTCTTAGTCATTCTCTCGCTTTCCATACGTTCCATATGGCCGAACCATCTCAAGTTGTTCCTTTTCACACTTTCCAGCACATCTACCTCCACACCACACCTCCTTCTTACTTCCTCATTAGTCTGTCTATCCCTCCATGTAACTCCGCACGCACTCCTTAAGTAATTCATTTCCACTGCTCTCACTCTTGGTCTGAGTCTCTCAACCAACGTCCATGCTTCGCTTCCGTAAGTCAGTGTCGGGATTACCACACTGTCATGCAAGGACTTCTTCACTTCCATACTGACCACCCTATTTCTTGTTACTGCTTTTAGCGTTCCTACAACCCTCTTCCCCTGTTGTACCCTCTCCCGCACCTCTTCATCCATAGTCCCATCTTTACTCAACACACTGCCCAGATACTTAAAAGAGTTGACGATCTCCATAGCCTGACCGTTCAGCTTCACCTCACACTCTGCGACTTCACCCCTTTCGAAGACCATAACCTTGCTCTTCCCCGTATTTACCTTCAAATTCCGTTTTTCGCACACTGTTCCAAACTCATTTACCAGACCCTGCAACTCCCATTCATTATCACTCATCAGAACTGTATCATCCGCAAACAGCAGTATAGGTAGCTTCCACTCAATTCCCTCCCTTTTCAGCGATACACCAACATCCGCTGCTCTTGATAGTATTTCTTTCATAACTCCATCCATATATACAGTAAACAACCACGGGGACATCACACACCCCTGTTTCAAACCAACATTCAGGTCAAAGAACTCGCTCTGCTCACTCTCCACACGTACTGCCGCCTTTGCACCCTCATACATGCTCTTCACTGCTTTCAGCAACTTGCCCTCTACTCCGTATATTCTAAGTACTTTCCACAAACCTTCTCTATCCACTCTGTCATAGGACTTCTCCAAGTCCATAAAGGCAACATACACCTTTTGTTTCTTCTCCAGATACTTCTCCACAACACAATTCAGGGTAAAAATCTGATCTACACATCCTCTTCCCTTCCTAAAACCTCCCTGCTCGTCGCCTATCCATTTCTCCGTTCTCACTCTCACTCTCTCAATCACTACCCTACTGTATACCTTCCCTACTACGCTTAGAAGACATATTCCTCGGTGGTTACCACACACTCCTCTTTCCCCTTTGCCCTTATATAGGGGGACTATTATGCCAGTCTTCCAGTCATCGGGTGCACTCCCCTTCTCCCATGCTAGTTTGCACATTTTCCATACCCATTCTATCACTATCTCACCACCATACCTCAACATTTCCCCACACACTCCATCTGTTCCTGGTGCTTTCCCCAATTTCACTCTTTTCATGGCTTCCGACACTTCTGACCTCCTGATCCCCACCTCCTCCTCCACTACTTCTCTTCTTCTCCCTCCCATACCATATCCAGCTATGTTTGCTGGCTCTTCATTCCTTTCATTTAGCAACTCACTGAAGTACTCCCTCCATCTTTCGACTCTCTCTTGCTTCTCGGCTAGCATTCTCCCATTCTTATCTTTCACACCCTTACTGTTTCCCTTGCTACCTTCCCTAACTTTCTTGACTTCTTTCCAGAACAGTTTCTTACTCTCCCTCCATTTTACACTCAGATTCCTTCCAAATTCCTCATCTACTCTTCTCTTACTTTCCTTCACTACTCTCTTCACCACCCTCTTACTCTCCAGGTACCTCGCTCGTTTCTGTCTCTCGGAATCTTCATTCCCTCTACTACCCAACCACTCTCTATATGCTTTCTTCTTTTCTTCCACAGCTATTCTTACCTCTTCTGTCCACCATGCTGTACCTTTCACTCCCCTCCCTCTTCTCCTCACTCCACACACCTCCTCACATGCTGCACAGATCTCATCCTTAAACACCTTGCTCATCTCTTCCACTTCCTCCATAACTTCCAGGTCGAACCCCCCTAGTCGTCTTTCCACTGCTCTCCTGTACTCCTCCCTGACTTCCTCCTCCTGCAACCTCTCCACCCTCCTCACCATTCCACCCTCCTCTCGCCTCCCTCCCGCCCTCCTCACCCCCTTCTTTTGTATCCTAACCTTAGCTACCACTACATAATGATCAGACAGACCCCCTCCAATACCCCTATACACCCTAGCATCCATCACAGATTTCTTCATTCGTTCATCCACACATACATAATCAATCAATGACTTTCGTTCCACCACTGTCTTATCCTTCATCGTCAACATCCGTTTCCACGTGTACCTGTGGATCATTCTGTGTCGGAAGAAGGTGTTGGCTATCCACAGCCTCCTCCCCACACATACGTCCACAAGTGCACTACCATTCCCATTCACCTCTGATGGTACCCCCCACCCTCCCACCACTCCCTCAACTTTCCTATCACCCACCTTACCATTCATATCCCCAATCAGAAATATTCTTTCGTTCTTGTCAAACTTCTCCAGGCACGCCTCCACATTCATCCAGAACTCCTCTTTCTTTCTTTCAAGTATATCCTCTGTCGGGGCATACACGCATACAATCACCCACGTTTGTATTCCTACTTTCATTCTCACCCACACAATCCTTGAACCCACAGACCCATACTCTCTTACACATTCCTTCCATTTGCTACTTACAAATACTTATATCAATTCACTACTTCATATTAATTTACAAAATTGTTGTCTTGCTGGTTACGTTTAGTTGTTTGAAATATAATTATTTTAGATTTATTAGTGTTATGCGATGTTATAAATTAATGTGCTTTATGGTGATTACGTTTTCCACCTTAAGAAAATTACGTCAATCACAACTCTCTCACTGGGAGATAACGAACTTTAGTCTTATAATTACACAACAATAATAATTATTAATGTTGTGTAATTATAATCAATCAATACAGAAGGCACGATAAAGTTTCACAAGTTTTATTCCTTAACAACTAGGGTATAATGTAGAAGTCAGATAATCATAAATCATAATCGGTCCTCATATATAAATAAGGCTTACGCTTCAACATAAGTAATAAGAATATACTAGAATGGAAATGATCTGGTAAATACAAAATAAGGTTACTAATAGAACATATAAATAATCACAATGTTACTACCAGAAACCACAAATAAGTATACACAGAGATGTTAAGTCTCAAATACAATAAACAGTGTCCTGATAGAAACCACAAATAAGTATACACAGAGATGTTAAGTCTCAAACACAATAAACAGTGTCCTGATAGAAAACGGGGAAATGCGAGGTTAGTTTCCGCCTAAGGTAAATAATAGTTACTGCGAGGGCATACACGCTAGGGTGGATCGTTTTTACACTTTTTTTGAAATTCAAAATCCAATAGTGCTCAAAAGTTGTGTATCCATGAGATAAAAATTACAGTGAAATATTACATTTCTGAAACAATATCTTCTGCCTCCCCAACGAGTTCAAAAATTGTAAAATTCAAGAACAAATATGGTATTTTCTTTGTTTTTTAAGTATTACAAGCCGGATATATATCATATAGCAATATTTATAAATATCTTCTAATTTGCTTCCTAAACACACAGACAAAAATTGCTTTCTATTAAATAATATCTTCTGCCTCCCCAAAGTAGCAGTTTGTAATCAAATATTCATAAAATTATGCATTTTTCGACAATATTCGTATTATTCACAAAAGTGACAAAGATGCTTCTAATAGTTAAAGATATAATGTATGGAAGCATGAATGACTGTATATAATGTCTCAGTGCTGTAGCCTCATATCTTCTGCCTCCCCAAACGTTCTCTTCCAATAGCTATTATCGTCTTTTCTTTTTTTTGCATAATTCAAGCTTTTACATAACCGTGATGAAATATTCAAGGGATGCTTTGTATTTTCCAATCAATTCCATACAGCTCTTTGCTTATTTTGCTAGAAACTTACTAGCAAAATAACCCATAACTCACAACGTGGAGGTGGCTGTACTTCGAGTTCCACCCTATCCCAGCCCATCCACCCTACCTTACTGGGATTTATCTATTTATCAGAAAGGGACATAAATTGTGATTTTGTGTCAAATTTTGGCATTTGTTTGCGTGACTGAAGAGTAGTTCTAATGAAACCATCTCTTTTCTGTGCCCCGACCACTACTGCAGAGGCTTCTGTCACCAACTTGATGTGACGTTCCACAGCCTGGGTATGACAAGGAATGTCAGCCTCCGGAATTATGTCATCAGGAAATATACCACTTTTCACCATGTTGTTAACACCTTAAGAGCGGCCTATGCGGTTTATTTATATGTACCTCCCAGCGGGGGTGTTTTAGCCAAAATAGGGCTGTTTACGTGATCATTTTCATGCCTAAATAAGACCCAGAACGTAAAACAAGTATCTATCACTGAAAGGGCATAAACAGAGCTTTCGAATGACACCATAACGATCCTTTTATGATGGCTAGTTTTCTTGCAATAACCGTGCAACGCGAGTGCAAAAAACATGTAATTAGGCACTTTCCCCATACAATTCCGTATATAGCGAGTGAGAGAGGGAGGAGGGAGGTGGGATTCGTGTCAGTAGGTTCGCCGCGGTGGTCTGGAGCAGTCATACGCTCGCTACTCTCCTGCCACCACTTGTCTCTCTCTCAGCAACATTACGTGCTGAAATTGCCACTCGACCTATGTCGAGCGCCGCCACATAGTCCAGCTTTATTTAACTCGACTTATGTTGCTCGCCGACAGTTAGGGGTTAATGTCATGCAAATCTTTAGTGAGAGGTGGTTCTGTTACTTGCACATTGCTGTCAAACCAGTTTATCATGTGGTGGTAAGTTTCAGCATCAAAGTTCAATCGAGGAATTTCGAATGATCTGCTCCTGTCTTGTGATCGTTTCCTTGCATTTGAGATCCTTCGCCAGCCTAACTCCCGGATGTGTTTTTGGTCATCAAAGATCATGCTTATCAAAATATTTTCAGGATGAGCACAATATGCGTTCCTTTGAATTACTGGTTTGACAATCTCAAACACATCAGGAGGGAGAGCCTTAGCACAAGAAATGGTCTCATAAAGGTGTTTCGCTGCAAACTTGAGAGAAGATTTGTTCTTGATCTTGAACCACATCGGTGCGTAAACTTTCATAATGAAATGTGTGATATTTTCAAGAGTCTCTGATGGTTCCTCTGTTGCAACATACAGTCTGAGAACCCTATTTCCTGTTGTTAACCACCTCGAATGAGCTAATTTCCCTGGACTTCGTTGAGCCAGTGACTCATTGCAGTAACCTCTAGACACAGTATTGTAAATATCCAGCAAGTATCTCTGATCTGTACTCAAATCTGCAGAATCATTCTGAATGTCTTCTGCTTCAACAGTTTTAAAATTCACAACAGGAAATGTTTCACAGTTTAAAAGCAGCTTTCCAATTGGTCCTGTGAATCCCCTAGGTCCAGTAGTTGGCCCATCTAATTCAATGATCAAATGTCGTAAAGGTAGTTCATTCATGTGAAGGAGGCAAATGACCCACTGCAGTGGTCTTTTCAGTTCTCTCTCCATCAAGACGACCACACCGCCCTTTTTTCCTGTATTTACTGCAGTTCCATCACATCCTATTGCCTTAATCTGTGAGGTGTCAACAAAGTTTGAATGCAGGAAATCCAATATTTCAGTGCAGATACTTCCGGCCGTACCTGAGGACGGGCTGATGTGCCCTAAGAACTTTGAAGAAGGCTCTTGCAAAATAGTGATGTGTTCTTCGTTAACCGTCCTTTTACGTTGAGTTCTTCCTTCTCCTTCAGTTTTTAGTGTTTTATCTTTACGGCCATCAAAGTAGATGCTAATGGGTGGTTGAGTTACTTTTTCTTGAGTCTGAATTTCAGTTCTTGCTGTTGTACGAGCTCTTCTGATTTTATTTCTGTCAATGACTCCTGTCTCATCTATCATGCCAAGATCATCTAGAACAGCACGTGCCACAGAAGCAGCTTCTCTGTCAGATAGTACACCACGATCACATGCAATAGCGAGAGATCGCAGACTTCTTTTCTTGCTTTTTCCTTTCAGTTCCCGTTTTGCTCTAGCAGGAATTTGTAGAGCAAAATCATCTTCACTGCCTTCACTTGCTGAACTTGTGCTGCAATACAATTCAATTTCACAGAAATCATTGCTTGAATTTGGACCAGGTGTTGTTTGTTTTCTGCTCAACCGTTTTACATTTTGTTTAGTTGTGGTAGCATCCATGGATCCAAGTGCCATGTTTCTCTTTGTTCTCTGATCCAATAACAAATCTTGCTCCATTTGTTGCACTCTTCTCTCCTTGTTACACTTGCAATTCTTGAAGTCCTTACATTTGCAAGCAGCAATATCAAATAATCTGGCCTGAGCATCTTTTTGAAAAGCTTGAACGATCTCTTGGTAACTCTGAATGTCCTTCCTTTCTTTTCCTGGCTATTGTAATATTTTGTATTTGATGTGATAGGTCTTCAACATTTGCATAATGTGTTCATCAGACACATATGGAATAGAAGCTCGCTGCCACACCGTCTTCACCTTTGAAATGACAGACACTTATCTCAGAAAATTTTGGTTCCTTTTTAGAAGTCTTCTTATTTTGCCGTTCATATAGATAGTATCTCATTACATCATTATATGTAGGAAGACAGTTCATACTTAAATCCTCTGGTATTCCAAAGATGGGACATATACTTGCAAGTCTTGTCTCGTGGGAGGTCATCCTTTCTCAAGTATTCAATCCAATCAGAGGTAGGGAGCAATCTTGTGTGGTGCTACCTCAATAACTGATGAATAAAGACTGACTGAAACTGAGACCAGAGGAAATAATCATGTAGTGACATGTCAGAACATGAAGCCTAACTGGGGAGGCAGACAAATTTAGGCTACAACACTGAGACATTATATACAGTCATTCATGCTTCCATACATTATATTTTTAACTATTAGAAGCATCTCTGTCACTTTGGTGAATAATACGAATATTGTCGAAAAATGCATAATTTTATGAATATTTGATTACAAACTGCTACTTTGGGGAGGCAGAAGATATTATTTAATAGAAAGCTATTTTTTTCTGTGTGTTTAGGAAGCAAATTAGAAGATATTTATAACTATTGCTATATGATATATATCCGGCTTGTAATACTTAATAGATAAAGAAAATACCATATGTTTTCTTGAATTTTACAATTTTTGAACTCGTTGGGGAGGCAGAAGATATTGTTTCAGAAATGTAATATTTCACTGTAATTTTTATCTCATGGATACACAACTTTTGAGCACTATTGGATTTTGAATTTCAAAAAAAGTGTAATAACGATCCACCCTAAGATTACACGCGGCACTGAAGTTATGTAAAATAAGACGCTGTTTGATATCTGAATAACAATATGTTAATTCAATTTATACAGGAGATTAAATTCAAAGAACTCAAAGAGTAATAATTATGAATATAACTTCATGAAGGGGTTAAATAAATTAATTAGTCATGTAGGCGTGTCTGAGAATCCTCGCCGAGAGGTAAGTTACTGCGACGTGAATAATACAACTGAAAATAATACACAAAATGAATTCTACTTCATGAAGTGTGATAAATAACAATACTCAATGGTGCATGTTTTTATTTCCGAATGAACATATGTATATCTCTCCATATAGAACATAGGAGCCTATATTCTAAGTGATATATATATATATCGATTCCACAGATAGGGGTGTATATGTTCTCTCTAACACGAGCGACAGGTAACTAGGATCAGGGCCAGGGAGAGGCCACGTGGGGCCCCGGTGCTGGGCATAATATGGGGCCCCCCTCCCATGGACAGAATTCGATTTATGTGTATGAGGGCATCTATTGCATAAGCTCAATAAAGCCAATTAGCCATTAAGCCACCCATGATATATTGCTACTTTAGATGTAATCTGAGGCCCATGCTAGATGTTGGAATTTTCTTAATTTTCAAGGACAATAACATTATAACTGCCTATTTTGTATTTTAACCCTTAAAAAGCGGCTCACCACATAAGTCGTATTTAATAAAGTTGGACTATGTGGCGGCGCTCGACATAGGTCGAGTGGCAATTTCAGCACGTAATGTTGCTGAGAGAGAGAGACAAGTGGTGGCAGGAGACTAGCGAGCGTATGACTGCTCCAGACCACCGCGGAGAACCTACTGACACGAATCTCAGCTCCCTCCTCCCTCTCTCACTCGCTATATACGGAATTGTATCGGGAAAGTGGCTAATTACATGCTTTTTGCACTCGCGTTGCACGGTTATTGCAAGAAAACTAGCCATCATAAAAGGATCGTTATGGTGTCATTCGAAAGCTCTGTTTATGCCCTTTCAGTGATAGATACTTGTTTTACGTTCTGGGTCTTATTTAGGCATGAAAATGATCACGTAAACAGCCCTATTTTGGCTAAAAACACCCCGCTGGGCGGTACATATAAATAAACCGCATAGGCCGCTAAAGAAGGGTTAAATAATACCTCTATTTACTAATTAACTCCTGGTAATGATATCTTAGCTTCAAAAGTTGTAAACATAAAGCAAGTAAAAGTGATTATTGTTTTTTATGTGCATATATCCAACTAATTATACCTTACAAATTTAAAAACATATTGAGTAAGAACAAATTCATAAATTTAAGAATATTTGTTTTATAAAAGCACTCCTCACTCAGGAAAATAGGAAAATATATTAAACTCATCATTAATGTTTCAGCATGAACATCATAAATAAATTGGATACATAGCCTAACACTGATAGCTTTAGTTAGCCTAATCCATAATGGATAATTTTCATGTTACCGGGTATTTGTTACATTTGTATGGAAAAATAAACTTAACAAGATATTCATAAATGTTAACCAAACAAACTTTAACTAAGGTTTTAGATAAAAGTTAAATGCATGTCAGTAGAATGTGAAATTTGTTATACCGGTATTTAGTAGTCTATACACTGGAACCCCACATGACTGAAGAAAACTGCAACCAAATTGATAATTTTGCTTCCTTCATGTAGGCAAACAATTACCTCTTGTAACTAAACAGGCGGTAGCAGTATACACCTTTCTTATCCTTTTCAAGTTCACCATGCATCTTGACACTTTCTTTGAACAATCATTTGACGATTTTATACAGTTTATGAAAGATTTGTATGTTAAAAAAGTTATGAAGGTCTATGATCGGAGCTTGAATCAACCCAGTGGGTTCCATATACCGTTCCTAATCTATATAAAATCATAATATCACAGCCAAAATATAACCTTGAATTGCGTTATAAACTTGGAAGGGTTAATCTGTATAACACAATCTTTTAATTAAATGATAACCAAAATGAATGGCAAAAGCTCACCTGGAACTTCAATGGGCTCACCTGGAGGAACTGAAAAGGGTTAAAGAACTGACCAAATTGGCCAATTAGGCTAACCTTCCTCTGCATGCATAAAGTCGTCTAGGCTAATTATAACAAGTTAATAGTCACTACTCACTAGTCAGAAATCCATAATGTACTATGAACTTAAAGGCGTTAATAAAAATTCCGTTCTTTTTTTAAATCTTCGGAGTTACTGAGTCCTGTCCTGCACAGTTTACCGGTCACTAAAAATCCAAGGTTAAAATACAGGCTACAGATGTCACTGCCTCCCCGGGTAGCCATGAAATATAAATTTAGGAGGGACGCTGGAGGTGTATCATTCAAATAATCCTCGCCACGTCCTGGTTCAAGACTGTCATAAGCTGAATCACTGTTCTTCATTACTACAAAGCTTTAACCGAACGTTAGATATATAACTGACACGATTATCAATAGTAGAATATTCACAATAAACAATTTAACACACCAAGCATCAGGGAAAGAATTGGGTAAATTCACGGGAGTTTGCCTACTATAGAATAACGACTGGTGGCTGATGGCATCTATTCAATTCATTGTTTTGATAAGACATTTCTTGCACACGTAGGCCAGACAGCCAATGGGAGCGTGTTAGGAGTGTGGCAGGGTAATACTCGAATTCTCATTGGCCGGCTCGCAAGCTACACACACATTGTGAGAGACGAGGATTAATAGATGTTGGGTTATGGAAATTCGCAATATTATGACCCAATCAGCAAATGATAATATGATGGGAGTGTGTAGCACCCTAAACAGTGAGTTCTCATTGGTTGGGGAACGCACAGAGAGCAGAGTAAGAGAGAGCCAGATGATCATGAATGAATTGTCTATATTTTTCCTTCGTAGTACCGGGCCCCCCTTCCACCTCGGGCCCCGGTTTTTTGGTACCGGCTTTCCCCCCCCCCCCCCACCTTTCCCTGGCCCTGACTTGGATAAGGAAAGAATGGACATTCTTTAGTATTACGTTAGTGTGAACCTCAACATATCTAGTTAACCCTATTTGAAATCATCTTTAACAAAACAAACAGCACTTAAAGGAGTTGGAAGAAAGATAGGATCCTAGTAGAGAATCTGGCGAGCACGTGGTCACAGCGGCAGTTGCCCTTCCTTTCACTATAGGGCTAGGTTTCACACACAACAGGTAAGTCTTCGTTTTCTTTCTTCTTTCATCGGGGTCATTGGGCTACACTGGTTTACTCTGGTTTACACTGAGTTTATAACTGTTTAACAGATCAACTGGCGATATTTGTACAGAAGTCTCTATCCGAATTAAGGTATCTAGCTATGCACGTCCTTCCTAAGAAGAGGTACACGCCTAGATATTTATCCCTAATTTTGCCTACCTTACCATGGGCACAGGCAGGTAGTAATCCTTTTTGGGATGGGGTTAAGGAACGGCTCACTCGGGGTAGTAGGGGCATGGAGCTAAGTTTTTTTTATTTATTTATTATGAGGTTATGAGTTGCACTAAAAATATGGGAAGGATATTGTCGTCACTGGGTGGACATTTCACACGTTTCTATTTACTCAGGGTTTACTGTGGTGTGGAAAAATAAATAACTGTTTGGGGCAGATATAGGACATTTGTAGTTTGTATGATGGTGATTTGGAAAGAAGATATGTAGGGGAATTTGGCTTGTTAGTTCGCCTGGTCAAAGTTGACTTGCTCAGTAGGGTAGAAGTTGATGTGAGAATATTGAGGGGTCTGGTGGGGATTTTGCATGAACAATTCCTCATTGTAGTCTAACTCTGGGTTGGGTACGTCATGGCCGAAGGATGGGGCCGCGTTTCCTACCTCTTTTGTCACTGTGTGTTGTTGAGGCTGGGCCTTGGTGGTGGAGTGGTGGAGAGTTGTTTCGGCCGTGATTCACTCCTTATGCTAGCAATGTGGCATGATGCTATTGTATTGCTATCTGAAGACGGGAGCAGGTGCTTGGCTGGTTTTGGCTTTTGATGATTTAGGCCCATTATCTCACCTAGTATGTGTAGATAAATCCAATTCTTGAATATTGTTTTCAAATATTTCACATAAATATTTTAAGTTTGTTTGTGTATCTCCCAAAATACCTACAGCATCAACATAAGCAATAATATTTATCTTCATTATACCAAGGCAGCATCCAACTTCAGCATTTGTAATAATGTTTATAACATTGTCAATATACAGTTTAAAAAGTAAAGGAGATATAATTTCCCCCTGCTGATTCCCTTTTCTATCACACTGAAATCGCTACTTTCACCATTCCACAGTGTTCTAGCACAAGTTTTTCTCAAATAATACATTATTATTAACATTATGTCAGGAGGGATATCTCGATCTATTAAAATATTTCCTAATTTATATTGATTACAATTATAAAAAGCTTTTGATGAATCTATAAAGGCAGCATATGCCTTTCTGCATTGATTAATTATAAAGCCTAATGGTTTCCTTCAGCAAGAAACACGCATCACTTGTTGACATACCTTTGGTAAAGCCAAACTGCTATAGATACTAATTTTTCTTCTAAAATATTTAAAATATGAAGTTCAAATATTTGTTAAATGGAGTATGATATCACTACAGCTCTATAATTAGTCAAATCAGCTGTATTAGCCTTCATATATTTTATTATAGGCGTAATTTGCCTTTCAACATTTCGATTCGTAGTGTACAGTATATAAATATATATATATACTGTATTAGTTATACATATATTTTTCTTTTTTCTTTTTTTGTAGTAGTAGTTAGATTGCCCAGCCCAACTATCTCCACCAGCCGAGAATCGAACACAGTTCTCCCGGTTAGAAACCGAGCGCTCTACCAATGTCACTACTGGTCACCCCTATATATATATATATATATTGCATACAAATGTTTGACCTGGTCTGGTATTGAACCTACGACCTTAACCCTTGTCTATCGGGGCCCGACTTAAGTCCGTATCGAAAAATTTGGACTATGTGGCGGGGCCCGACTTAAGTCCGAGTGCAATTTTGGCGCAATATTGGCTCTGAGAGAGAGACGAGTGACTGGAGGACCATGGGTTACCTCATCACCGTTCGCCACGGCCGCTGTGGACCTACTGAGATTTACTCCACTTACATCCACCCTCACTCCCTCGCTACATACGTAATTATATAAAGAAATTACCGTATTTTAGAGATTTTGCCCTTCGGTTGCACGATCGTTGCAAGACAACCAGTGATCGTAGAAGGATGGTTCGGGTGTCATTGGAAAGCTCAATTTATGCCCTTTTAGGGATACATACTTGTACTACGCTCTGGATCTTGTTTATGCATGAAAAAGAGCACGGAAACAACCCCATTTATGGTAAAACCCCCCCGCTGGGTGGCACGGTCAAATATACCGCCTAGCCCGCTCGTAAGGTGTTAATGCCCCTTTCCCACTGATGCGAATTTATACGATTTTCCTCGCCGAGGACGTAGTTTTGTCATTTCACAACGAATTTGGGCGACATATACGATTTTGACAGTGAAAAACTGTTGACAAGTTTACACTCGGCGACGATGTGGCCGATGGATACGACGTAATCCGTGACATTATGCGACGTCATCGGCAAATTGAGTGATAGTTCGCCGATGACCTCGGCGAGAACTGTTATATTTGAATAAAATATTGCGAAATAATGCAAAGGATGAACGAATCCTAGGCGTATGTTCTGCTATGTCTTCGGCGAATTAAGAAATGGTTCAACGGTGACCTCGGCGAGATTATCCGGAAATGTTTTGCATATATTTCATGGCACAAACATATGAACATAAGAAAACGAGTTTGCAGAAAGCCGGTCGGCCCACACAAGGCAGATCTCTGTCACACCCAACCCCAATGACAAGGCCTAATTATAGACCCAACTCACTAATGCCTTGAGGACTGACCTCACCAAAAACGGTCAGAGATCAACACAAGATTACAGGGTCTGCAGAGCGCCGATTGGCCCACACCAAGCAGATCCCCCCTCATTCGCAACCCATCTCGTCGAAAATGTACAAATTTATCTTGAAGGGGGGTCTAGAGTTTTTTGTTTTAAGTTTGATGGAGGTCTAGTGAGGAAGCTAAGAAATAAAGGAATGAATGACCAAACAAACGGTCCATTTCTCCTTAAGGGGGGATGGGCGTAATATTTACTCATTTATATATTTGTTTATGATTTATTTAGTTTCATCCCTAGACCTCCATCAAGCACATAAAGCACCCCCCAACACCCTCCTTCAAGATCAATTTGTACATTTTTTGAAAGAAAAATATCCTGGCCGAAAGCCGGTTCCTCAATAAGTCGCTAGCCAGGAAAAACTTGACGCCTAAATGACACGAAAAGTCTTAATTTTGAGAACGAAATGGGGTGAAATGTCTTAAAATCGCCAAACTAATGGGCCGAACGTCATAAAATATGAAAACTAATGGGGTTAACCATGAGGAAGAAAGGGGACCAGAAAAACGACCTATCTCCCCTTAATTCGGAGATTGGCAATGCCCTTGCCGGATTTTTACGAATTACGGCTTAATTGAGCCCACCTTGCTTTTTTTGTTTTCTCTTTCTCTCCCTCTCTCTTTGCCTTGTATCCGTTCGGCCCCATTCAGCCAACTGTTTTAAGACATTTACCCCCATCCAGGTTTCAATATTTTCCTGGTGAGCGGTAGCGAGCCAACACATATATTTTTGTTTTGAGAGCAAGCTAAATGTGTACATTTTCCGATAGAAAAATGTCTCAGGCGAAGCCGAATTTCTCCATACAATGCTGGCTTGCTATTGCTCGCCAGGAAGATATCGATACTTGGATGGGGATAAACGTCTTAAAACAGTTGGCTGAATGGAGCCGAATGGATACAAGCCAGAGAAAGAGAGAAAAGGAGAGAAAGAGAAAACAAAAACAGGTGAACCCCCTTATGAGAGGTGCATAGAAAAAAGGGTTAACAGGTTCACTATAGGCCTAATCCTTTTTTTTACTCACCTCGCTGAAGGTGCTCTTTGGCCTCGGCGAGGTGTTTTTCAAGCATTCATCTACGTCGCACAGCCCTTCGCACGCCTCTGCGAAGTATACCTGTGGCAGGTATACTCTCGACGACGCTTTTTTTTTGTGCGACACCCTCGTCGATGTCTTGCCGATGTCGCAAAGGATCTCCGAGGGCCTCGCCGATCCCTCGGCAATGTTCAACGATGCTTGCGAGGGTTCGGACCCCTCGCCCGTCCTCGTCCCAAATTTTGAACAATCCAAACATATGCGATGCCTCTCGAGGGCCCTTGCGAGGCCTTGCGAGTCAAACGATCATCATGCGAGGGTTCAAGATTTTGTTGCGACATGTTACGAATGTGCCCATTTCTTGGTTTCGGCGATGAAAATTGTTTGAAATCGCATCAGTGGGAAAGGGTCATCAGAGTTAGAGACAAGAATCTAGTCAACCCCTGGTATAACCTCATAATACTTTAGAACAGAATTAATTAAAATAGTCCTTCATGCTTGAGTATCATTGGCATTAGTGCTCTGGAATATGAGTCTGCAAGTGCGTGGTGAGTTTGAATCAATGATGGGTACTCAATATTATGAAAGGTCTTGACAAATGAATGTCAACATGTGCTTCACAATTAACCAATCGAATTTCACTAGATGAAATGGTTGTAAGGTCGTTGGAAAGCCTTTTCATTCACATGAGACAAAGCATTTATTTTACAATCGAGTGGTAGCTTTATGGAAAGGATTACCTAGAAATGTGATTGAATTTTATATTGTTCACTCATTCAAAAAACTTGATAAGTATCTCAATTAAACTTTTTTCACAATTTAATAGCCTCCCAACATATATTTTGTCCACATTCACTGGGTCAGTTACATAGAAGTAACCTCGTAAGAATCAATAAATATATGGTTGCTTGTTTTCCTTTGTACTTCTTGGTGTCAGTCGACGGTCGGGCGTCCTGCTCTTTCCATTCTCTCAACTTGGATACCAATTGAATAGCTGTAATTGTGTACGGATCAACTGTGATCATTGAGATTACTTTAAATCAGGAAACTAAAGCTACTTTAGAATACCAACATAAATTGCTTTTAAATCTGCAGTCAACATGATATCTCCACTGGACATCAGACAGTATTCAAGAGCTCAGGAAGAGCAACAATCTAACTACTTCCTTGGAAATCGCCCAGAAAGAGGTCGACGAGCTTCAAGGGCGAACCAGGCTTAAAAGGAAGAGATTCAAATAATAAAAAAAACAAGGGACTGGAGTTCTCGCAGAGAGGCTCCAGTCCTGACGATGATCTTGACCTACAGTGTGCTGGCTTAATAATCTAATAAGGTTGATAGCCTCTGAAGTCCTATTTTAATAAAACAAATAATAAAAAAATAAAAAAAACATCTCTGATTCTAGAAATATCGGTGAGGTAAACAAATATACACTGTACAGTACATTGTGTCAAAATGCTTGAAGATCCATCAATAGATTCAAAGCTTCATTCATATCTTAGATTCACATCAGAGTTCAATCTGTTTGTAAATCATTTGTTTAAAGCTTCACTTACGTGTTCGGTACTTCAACTACATTTTATATATCTTTCCTTTGTTGAATCTAGAAATTTGTTGTCAGTTCACTCCCGCACTTCTCTCTGTTAACATTTACTTATTGTTTCTAGCTGAATACAAATTATATATTGACTGCTGGAGATGGAGAGACTACTTCGTCCCGCTTGTTACAAAGGATCACAGTATTCAACACCTGTGCAGTGGAGTCATTGGTTCTACACTTTCACAAATGTCCTTGGTGCTGTAAGAGGCGACCCTACACCTGACAAACTAAAGCTTCTCACAATTACATAATATCTCGCATCACCGACTGCAAGATTTACACCGAATCCATTGGTGTCCTGAGGGCTGTTTATGTGAAAAATGCTAACAAGATCTTTGCGCTCATGATTGGTTCTCTTATTGGTACACTAGCTCACTGGTCAATATGAGAGGCAAAGCTGATAACTTATTCATTATCCTAATTTTTGTTCTTATACATTAAACTAGATACATTTAAGAAATGGTAATGATTATTAAATAAATTACAGTGCTATCCGAATCTAAAGAGTTATTAAATATCACATGAAACACAATCTATCTATCTATCTATTGTCGGACGCCATACTCCCCTTACGAGGGTGGCCATACACAGAATGCCCCCAAGTGGACCTACTCCCTATGAGAGGGACAACCCGAGCCAGTTTAGTGAAGGACTCACAGGATTGACCACTCAATTCAGGATCCGTCCGACTCCGAGGCCCTCTGTGAATCTTGTTAGCACTATTTTTCTACAGTGGTGTTTGGCTAATCCATCCACTAACCTGCCTTACCCTTAGGTAAGCAGTACGGATTTGTATCAGGTTTACTCCCCTTGACAGGTTGCCAACCAAGGCTGACAAGTCCCATCCACCCGGATTTGTATAAGGCTGTCACTCCTAGATGAGTTGCCGACCAAGGCTAACGAGTCCCATCCACCACACAATAATAATGTATATATCATGAAGTAATCACACGCGAGATAAAGATATGATAAGCGCAATAAATAAGCGTGAGTGAAGACTGACTTACTGGGCCCACGCGGTTTAGCCAATCACAGGCCGTGCTTTACTTCTTACACATTTAAAATAGGTAGTGACATAATTTCTTACCTTGCTTGTGTTTGCAGCATTATATTTACAAATTTATGTGTTCCATGTGGTATTTTATAGCTCTTTAGGCTAGGATATCACTGTCAATTATTACATTACTAAATTAATTTATTGAAATTTGTTCTATATTCAATATATATACAGTATACAGTATATTAATTAAAATAGATAAGTTTTATAATTCTAATGATAATGTGATAGGTAATATCCTCATGTTCCGTAATATATATTAAATGTTATTCTTCTGTTTAGCATACTCTGCGACCTTATAAACAACAGCATGAAGGTAACGAAAGTTAAACAATGAATAGATAATGGTTATATCTGCACATACTGACACAAATAGGATAATATTTGCGAGTTTAAAGACACCGGCCAGTGCAGTGTTGCCAGGAGTTTTTTTTTCTTCATTTATGCACTGCATTTCTAGCTTTTTGGCGGTTTCTGAAAATTATGATCGGTGTGTTGCATGCGAAATACCAAAGTAGTTTGTATGCTACTTTCTCGTATAATAACTTGGCTAAATTGTAACCACAACGTCAAGAATAAGTGCAAATAATAAAAACTCTGGAAACTGTGACCTTCTTTAACGCCTAGGGAGTGACGTCATTGCCAGCCAAACACGGGTGCGGTCTCATATCTGCTGTTGAGGCCGGTGGCCAAGTTGAGTTGCATAGAGTATAGTTCCTCCATGGTGACTGCTTCTGCTACTCTGACTGGCCTCTTAGGGACAATTACAAGATATTCTGAGACTAGACTCCTCTACAAGGGACTTGTACTACTGCTTCTACTCACCCTCCCCTCTGCTCCACGATTCTTGTATGTGTAAATAATACCATTGTGAATGCTCTTGCTGACATTGGAAATACTTTTATTTGTATACACCCTGGTATTGTAAAGAGGCTTGATCTTCTCATTTCTCCTTCTAAGCAAACTATTACTTATTACTATGTCTTCTGGGCGGGTGCCCAACCCCGAAAGGAGTTGAAATAGGGGAGCTATCCCCCCGCCAAAGGCGGCTTTCTAGCACCTTTCCTAGCTGATGCTGAGAGGATTGGGTTCCAGTCATGTGGTGATGGGCTGATCTATCAGAGTGAGAGATGAGCGATCTCTGCCATACCCATAGCTTACTCTGACTGTTCCTTTTACTTATATATTTTCTAGATCTCAAGTGACGGCGTCTCTTCCGTGGATTGACCTCCCTACAGCCAACCTAGAGGTTGACAGATTGGGAGAAGTGTCACATTTTTCCTTTGCCCTTCAACTTTCCCTTCATAATTGCTGAGGGGCACAGGGACGTGGGTGGGGCTTTAGTTTCCCGGGCGTTTCCGCACCCTCTTTAGCTCCCCGCCTTAGAGTGGCTTCGGTCACCTGGGTTTTATTAGTGGTAAGCAGGGAGGGTTTTGTGGGGGGGCATCGGTTATGGCCTTGGCCTTGCTCGGTCCCTTGGGGCTGCTCGGCCAGACAGCCTGGGGAATAGCAACAACAACAACTATGTCTTCTTCACCACCTGCCTCGTCTATGAATGGGCATTGTTTAGTGCAGTTGAGAGCACAGGAGAACCAATATACCAATTTAAAACTTAATGTACTCCCCATTTGTGCTCTAGCATAATTTTCGGCTAAAATGTCATGGAACTGCACAAAACTAGGCCCAAGCTGACTGTGTGTGGAGTAGCCTGTATGTATTTAGATCCTCCTTCTCTGTTACTAATATAAACTCGGACTGTAATCCTATCTCAACTTAAACTCTCAGTCTCTAAGGCAGATGAGGTTTTTATTCATGAGGATATTCAGTCCCTACTTAGGGACGGGATCATAGAGAAGAATACGTCTCCTTGGCGAGCTCAGGTTTTACAAAATAGTGATGAACAGCATAAACGCCATAAGGTCATTGACTATTCTAGGACTATAAACTGCTCCACGCTTCGAGATGCGAAACCCTATCCCTAGACTTTAAAAATTTGTTTATTACTTGGCCAAGTACAGGGTGTTCAGTAGGTTAAAATTTAAGAGAATTAGAGAAGACGAAAAGCTGTACACTGCTTTTGAGGTTGATGATCAATTATTTCAATACACCCGGATTCCCTTTGGCCATACCATTGCTGCGGCTGCTTTTCAGTGTGTAATTGACTCGTATCATATCAGAAAGTAACCTAGAGGATATTTGTGTTTACCATGATAATATTATGTGTGGGATGGAGCAGGAGGATCATGACCAAAATCTTTTGCATTTCAGACAGGTGGCTTCCAAGTATCAACTGGCCTGAAATTATAAGAAATGTCTGTACAATACGACCACAAGAAGTTATCGAGGATACTCTATTGCTAATGGATCCCTTAGTCCCGACCCCGATCGTTTATAACCCCTAATGGAAATGGCTATTCCTGCTGATCCAGCCTCTCTCAAGCTAACACTAGGTATCTTCTCCTACTATTCCCAGTGGATACCGTATTGTTCCAGCCACAGTCTACTTCTTTAGAATTATAAGAGCTTTCCTTTGGACTCTCATACTATTCATTGTATTCATTTTCTTCGGGAGGATATTTGCAAAGCTTGTGTTGCTGGGTTTCATGAAACGCTACCCATGAATCTGCTGGTGGAGCCTGAAGCCTTTGCTACTTCCCTTGCTGCTACTCTTTCTCAACAGGGCCAGCCTGTTGCTTTCTTCTCAAAGACCTTATCTAGATCAGAGAGGCTTCAACCTGCTATAGAAAGGGAGGCTACAGCCATTGTGTCGTTCATGTTCCACATTTGTCACTCCTCAAAGATTAAAAATAAGATGGCGTCTAAAACTCTCTGGATATCAATATGATATCCAGCATCGACCTGAAAGGATAATATCCCTGTGACACCTTGTCTAGGGTATGTCCAGTTTCCCTAAAAAAGCTTCATGTGTCTCTTTTTCATCCGGGTATCACTCGACTGAACCATTTTGTAAGAACTAAGATCTGCCATATATTCTTGATGATGTAAAACAAGTATATTCACAGTGTCCTATTTGTTAAGAATTGAAACCTAGATTCTTTAGGCCTCCTGAGATAATCATATTTCATGTCCTGTATCCTTTTGATCGACTTTTTGTGGATTATGTAGATCCCAAACACACATGCACTCGGACTAAGTAATTACTAGTTATGATTGATGAATATTTTTGATTCCCTTTTGCTTATCCTAGTCCTGATATGTCTGCTCGTACTGCTTTCAGAAGTTGTTTCCCATGTTTAGTTGCCCTTCCTATATCAACTCTGCTAGGGGTGCTCAGTTTAAATCTAGAGAGGCTTCTACTTTTCTAATGGAACATGTAGTTATGACTCGTTCCACCCCTATCATCCCTAACGTAATGGCCAGTGTGAGCGAGCTAATGGTACCATATGGAAAGCAGTACGTCTGGCTCTTCGATCTTGACATCTTCAAGAGTCTCAGTGGGAGCTTGTCCTAGACAGTGTCCTTCATTTTCTTAGATTTTTCCTATGTACTGCTACTACCCTGACCCCTCATGATAGACTTTCTTTCCCTAGGAAATCCACTAATGGCTACTCCCTGCCCTATTAATTCACCTCTCCAGGCCCATCGAGCTAATGGTACCATATGGAAAGCAGTACGTCTGGCTCTTCGATCTTGACATCTTCAAGAGTCTCAGTGGGAGCTTGTCCTAGACAGTGTCCTTCATTTTCTTAGATTTTTTCTATGTACTGCTACTAACCTGACCCCTCATGATAGACTTTCTTTCCCTAGGAAATCCACTAATGGCTACTCCCTGCCCTATTAATTCACCTCTCCAGGCCCATCATCCTACGCAAATTTGTCAGGGAATCAAAGTCGTATCTCGTGGTGGATCCCGTCCGACTCGTGTCTGCAACACCTCACTATGCTCGAATTCGCTATCCTGATTGCCGGGAGTCTACGGTCTCCACCAGGGATCTGTCTTCTTCTGGAGGGCCTCCCACTGGTTCGAACCTGTCTTCTGAGAACTTTACAATGACATCTGAGCCTCCGTCTGTTACTCCCTGGGTCACGGGTCATACTTCAGATGTAGAAATCACTTCCTTAACAACCGATTATTGCCCTCCTTCACCTAGTGCCAAAGAATCCCAGGCTCTCCACAGATAGATGACTCCTAGAGAGCCTGCTCTTGTTCGTAGGTCTTCCCGAGTTAGAAACATATAGATACGCTAAATTTGTAAGATTCCTGAAAATATGTCTATATAAGAATATAATGATATTAATAATAAATACATATTGTATGTTATGTATTATGCTTAGTGTATAATGTTATTACTCTGTATAGCTATGTAGGTTTATTGATGTATGGATTATTATTGCATAATTAGTATTATTGCTTAGTGGGGGAGAATGTGGTAAAATGCTTAAGTTCAATCAATATATTCAAAGTTTCATTCTTATATTTGACTCACATTAGAGTTCAATCTGTTTATAATTAATTTGTTGAAAGCTTCACTTACATGTTCGGTACTTCAACTACTTGATATTTATCTAGTGATTTGTTGTCAGTTCACTTCAGCCCTTCTCTCTGTTAACACATGGTTATTGTTTCTTGCTGAATAAAGCTTTATGAAGACTAAAGGTTCCAGTATCGACTTATCCTATATTACATACATTACATTCAGCGGGTATATGGATAATCAAGAGGACTACTCCAGATGATTCAATGTTCAAATTAACGGAATATTGGAGAATCCATGTGAAACTTTAGAAATTATGCAAGAGAAAGTTCGTAATGAGCTTTGTATCCTGTTGTGTTTCTTGGAGTTTTACTTGCATCATATATAAGCATATTTTATGTTGTATAAGTATATTTAGTTTTTTTTTTTTTTTTTTTTTTTTTTTTTTTCTATATTCCAACTTACTTCCTCTCGGGCATAGGCTGAGAGCCTTAACATTCACCGCTTTACAATGAACAGTGAAGCCCGTGAGGTCTTGTTCCAGTCTAGGGAGTGAGACATGTGAAGCACGTAGAGTACAACGAGTACCTGCCATCTTGCCTTCACATGAGGCACGGTGCTCACTCATGGCCCGAAACGACCCCATCTCTGAAGCCACCTCGTTCCCGTGCTTCACTGTCTCACCCCCTACACTCGGAGTCTCACACTTACACACACACAACGCCACCTGTTGAGCAGATAACTCACCAGGCATTGCACCCCTATAGCATATTTTGAATATGGGAATATTCATACAGTACTATTTAATCAGGGAACAATGAGGGTATTTTATTGACGTTTCGGTGGGCTTGTGGTAATGCACTGATACCAGGTACAGCACAAATTCCATCCCAATAATATCTTCCCATTGATACATCGGGATTTGAACCCGGGACCTTTGGATTACCAGGCCAGTAGCAAGACCACTCCACCACACCTCCCCTTAAGTTATATCTCCCTTGCTTTTGTATATCTAGTTTTCTAAATAATTTTCAAGTGTTTATACCCTGCGAAATATTTAATGATCTAGGGATACCAAAGGTGCGTTTTAGCATTGATAAAAAGGTTAATAATAATGGTAGAAAATTAATTGAATTATGTCAGTGTCACGATTTGAAAATTGTTAACCCGGCAAGCGCGATAGGCCTCACGGAAGGCTTCCTATAGGGAACGCGATAGGCCTCACGGAAGCAAGACCATAAAAAAAGCCTTCCAAAAAAAAAAAAAGAGCCTATCAAAACAAAGGATTTTGTCTCTAGGTGAGATAATTCCCCTCTAGTACTCATCCATGTGTTTCTCACCCCTCCCCCTTCCCTCCTTCCCAACCTTATTCCCCCCTCCCCCCCCTCCTCAATTATCACCTATTTATCCTCTTATTATCATCATTTATCGATTATTTTTCTCTCCCGCGATAATGTAGCACAAGTGGGTTGCATAAAAGATCGTTATGCAACACCCAGACACCGGCACACACCGCCCCGCTCGTCTCAGTTGACTCCCAGACAGCGAGAGGGGAGGGCTGCCTGTGGCTCTCTCTCGCCTGAGATTATGACCGGGTGGCCAATATCTTCGTTTTTCACCACCCAAATGTTTTTCCCACTTATTTTAGCACTCTTGAAGGTTCATATATACATCATATATGTAAAATAAAAGCATACCGAAAACAAATAATGCTTTATATTGTAAATATAACGAATTCTGTCAGAATCCAGGGCTAGAAATGCACAAATAACTACCCTAGCACCTAGGTCTATATCGCGCTTGTCAGGTTAATGGGAGAATGGGTATGGACAAATGTATCGGTGCAGCAACTTGTGAAGACACCAGTGTTATTGATTACTTTATTTGTTCTCCAAATATTTTTCATAACATTTGGAATTTTAATATAGATATATTTGACTCTTTGTAATCAGATAAACATAGGCCCTTACAAATGCACATCTGTATTAAGGATAGACGCTCAAGGAATTTGTTAATTAAGGAGATGGAGACGAATATAACACACAATTATGTAAAATCTAAATGGAATTCAGACAAAAACAAATATTATCTTAATACCTTTGACATTAACAAAATAAATTATTTAAAATTAAAGTTAGACGCTATTGAGGAAACAAATCAGGAATCAATTGATAATGTAACAAATTATTTGTGTAATATATTTCTACAACCTGCAAGAGACACAGGAATGTGTAAAGTAATTACAAGCAATCACAAATATTTACATCATAAGAAAAACAATAATAAACCTTGGTTTAATAATGAGTGCAAGGCATCAAAGAAGGAATACATGCGGCTTAAGAATTATTTGTATAAAATAACAGATGATCGTGCAAAGGAAACCCTACGTAATAAAGCAAAACATCATAAAAGAGTAATTAGACATATTATAATATCATATGAAAAAAACTTACATAGAACACTAAAATGTCTTAAATCCAATAACCCACATGAATCCTGGAATATAATTAATGAAGACTCTAAGCGGATACAGAAAATAGGCGATATATCTCTAGATCCATTTAAGTCTCACTTCAGTGAACTGAGCGTTGATAATAGTGTTGTGAACGATAGTCAAGATCTGGGTAGTCCCGATAATGAAAACGACATTATAAATATGGATTTCACGTCTGAAGAGGTTTTGTTCCATGTAAACAAACTGAAAAATAACAAGGCATCAGGAGTTGACCACATTCTGAATGAGTTTATAAAGAGTTGTCCTAGAAGTGTTTTGTTGTACAATTGTTTAATTTAATTCTGAACTCTGCAGTAGTACCAACAGATTGGACTGTCGGAATTATTAAGCCACTTTACAAAAACAATGGTTGCATAGATAATGCTAATAATTATAGAGGAATAACTTTGTTGAGTTGCCTGGGTAAGTTGTTCACATCTTTACTTAACACGAGACTTTATGAATACTTGACTAACATGAATTTATTAGGGACCGAACAGGCAGGCTTCAGGAAAGGTTTCAGTATCCTTGATCATATATTTACGTTGCACGTTCTTATTAATTACTATTTGGATCGTAAGAAAAGGTTGTATTGTGCTTTTATTGATTATAAAACGGCTTTTGACTTTATTGAGAGAACAGATTTAGGGACGAAAATGTTAAGTCACAATATTAACCCGGGAACTGCCGGGAAACTCTTAAGAGTTTCCCCGGCGGACTGCGGGAAGACTCTTAACCCGTTGAGCCCCGGCTAGTTATAATATTTTGTTCACCCCAGTCCCAAGCCATTTTCACTTATTTTTTTTGTTTGCTAAAATGGAAGACAAGGATGAGAAATGAAAAAAAAACAAAAAAAAAATCACCTCTGACATTTTTTGGGGGGGGGGGGGGCGGTGGGGGGTTTGGGGGGGGGGAGCTTCAAAAAAATTTGTTGAGCCAAAATGGAAGAGAATGGTGAGAAATGAACACACAAATAAAAAAAAAACTCATTTCGGTCATTTGGGGGGGGGGGGGGGGTTTCAATAGTTCGTCTCCCCCGCATGACCACCCGCCCGGGACCACTAGGGTAAAAACTGAGTATGGCATTGTACGGCATACATCCTAAGGAGTATCTCACATAAATCTCAAGCCTCTAGCTCCCATACGACCGGAGTAATGAAGGTTCAAAGTGGCGGTAAACTAGGGGTGTAAACTATCCCCACTAAGCCCACCACCACCAGCCGCGCGGCTGTCTCGGCCCGCTCACACCTACTGGCCCGGCTCCACCACACACTACGGTACCTCCCCCTCCTATTCTCCCGCCATTTCCTACCTTACGAGCCACGTAAGTGTTTTTTATATGTCGGACGCACGTGATGCGTCGCTGGGAGTTGGTGATCAAAGACTGCCGACGCAACACGTGCGACGCTGGGTCTCAACGGGTTAAGAGTAAGGCTTTTAAAAAATCCATTTAAAACACCCCAAATTTTTTTTTTTATTTGCCCCTGGGCCATGCCAAATATCACTCCTCCACCTCCCCTCCTTCCCCAATTTCCTCACCACCTTCAGTTATCATTTATTATCCCTGTTATTCCCTTATTCTGTGGTCTATTTTCGTGCTAACATTAGCGAGTTGCAAGCAGGGCATTGTCATCACTGTTACCAAGCGAGTGCAAGAGAGAGAGAGAGAGTATCGATCGACAGTCTCTCTCCAGACGTGGGGAAAAGTGGAGGGGAGGGAGGTTGCCTCAGCCATACATTATGTAACTCCCGGCCTGTATCGCCGATTTTGACCATCCAAACGCTGTTTCCACTTGTTTTATTGTTGTAACAGGTTAGTACCTTTATAATCAACCTATAATAGGCGCATATGGATAAGTATTAATGCTATTTATGGTAAAATAATGATGTTAGTGATGGGAACAGCTCAAATACGTGCGCACAGGAGTGTGGTGTCTCATACCCCCCATGCGCACGTCTTAGGTTAATGGGAGGATACTACGGGTGGTGCACAACTTGTATAGCAGGGCTAAATCATGTGTTAAAGTCAATAATCAGATATCCTCTTATTGTTCGTGTAATGTCGGTGTGAGACAAGGAGAAAGTTTATCCCCACTTCCATTTGCTATGTTTTTAGATGACTTTAAAGCTCATGTCAGTAATGCATTTTCGGGATTGCCAACTATCAGTACAGATGTTGCAGGGTCCTTGGGCGAGAATGATGCTGAACTTTATTTTAATTTGTTTTGCCTACTTTATGCTGATGACACTATAGTTATGGCCGAAAATGAAAATGATTTACAGTTTGCTTTGAATGCCGTTCAGGAGTAGTGTAGCCTTTCATCACTGCAGGTAAACATTGGTAAAACTAAAGTTGTAATATTTTCCAGGGGTAAGGTCAGAAAACATAGGACATTTAAATTCGGTAATGATGAAATCCAGGTAGTGGATGATAACACTTACCTGGGCACAACATTTAACTTCAACGTCGATTTCATAAAGCTAAAGCAAAACAAGTAATTAAAAGTAACAGAGCAACTTATGGGTTATTGAATAAGATTAACAAGCTTAACCTACCGTTTGACACAAGTATCGATTTATACGAAAAACTAGTATTACCCATCTTATTGTACGGTAGTGAAATATGGGGCTGTGAGAATATTGATCACCTAAAAAGGACATGCAATAGCTTTTCGAAGAGACTTTTAACCCCTTATTGGCGGCGCGCAACATATGTCGAGTGAAATAAATTTGGACTATGTGGCGGTGCACTACAGCTGTCGAGTGCCATTTTCAGCACGTAATGTTGCTGAGAGAGAGAGCTGAGCGGTGGGATGAGCGTAGTAACCCTATGACCGCTCCCCATGACCTCCGTGGACATACTGAACTGTATTCTACTTTCCCCCCTCCTTTCTCACTCGCTACACAGGGAATTATGTAAGGAAATTACCTTATTTCAGGGTTTTTTGCACTCGTGTTGCACGATCGTTGCAAGAGAACCAGTGGTCGTACAAGGATGGTTCAGGTGTCATTGGAAAGCTCTCTTTACGCCCTTTCAGGAATATATATTTGTTTTACACTCTGGGTCTTATTTAGGCATGAAAATGATCACGTAAACAACCCTATTTAGGGTTAAAAAAAAACGCTGTGCGGTACGGTCAAATAGACCGCCTAGCCCGCCAATAAGGTGTTAAGGTTGAATAAATCAACTGCAACATGTATGGTGTATGGTGAATCAGGGTTTATAAGTTTGCAGGAAATCATAGACAATAGAATGGTAAATTTTGGGTTTAGGATTACAAGTGATACGGAAAATTAAATTTCAAGTGTTTTGTATAGATTAATGAAAGTTTTGTATGATCGAGAACAGTACAAATTACCCTGGTTAAATAATATCAAATGCTTACTAAATAGCAATGGAATGTCGCAGGTATTTTATAATGTAAATAATATTAATGGTAACTGGTTTAACCCTTTACGAGCGGCCTATGCGGTTTATTTATATGTACCGCCCAGCGGGGTGTTTTAACCAAAATAGGGCTGTTTACGTGATCATTTTCATGCCTAAATAAGACCCAGAACGTAAAACAAGTATCTATCCCTGAAAGGGCATAAACAGAGCTTTCGAATGACACCATAACGATCCTTTTATGATGGCTAGTTTTCTTGCAATAATCGTGCAACGCGAGTGCAAAAAGCATGTAATTAGCCACTTTCCCGATACAATTCCGTATATAGCGAGTGAGAGAGGTAGGAGGGAGGTGAGATTCGTGTCAGTAGGTTCGCCGCGGTGGTCTGGAGCAGTCATACACTCGCTACTCTCCTGCCACCACTTGTCTCTCTCTCTCAGCAACATTAAGTGCTGAAATTGTCACTCGAGTTATGTCGAGCGCCGCCACATAGTCCAGCTTTATTTAACTCAACTTAAGTTGCGCGCCGACTTTTAGGGGTTAAAGAAGCATTTAAACTTATATCTAGTGATATTTATAGGCAAAAATAGACGGAGGAAGTTAATAGAAGTAGTATTTGTTTGAATTACAGAATAATGACAGTCGATTACCGCATCCAAGATTATTTATTTAAACTGCCAAAGCAATATTCAATAAGGTTGTGTAAATTCAAATGTGGTAATCATATGCTGCCTATTGTCAGCGGTAGACACAACAACATAAATGTAAACGAGCGAATTTGTACATTATGTAACAGTAATGAAGTCGGTGATTAATTTCAATTTTTTGTTCAAATGTTCACATTTTAATGTTTACAGAAGGCAGTACCTTAACGCCTTACGAGCGGGCCCGTCAGTAACTTCTACTACCCGCCAAGCGGGTGGTTTTACCCTAAACGACCTTGTTTCCGTGCTCTTTTTCATGCATAAACAAGAGCCAGAGCGTAATACAATTATGTATCCCTGAAAGGGCGATAATTGAGCTTTCCAATGACACCAGTACCATCCTTCTACGACCACGCGTTCTCTTGCAACGATCGTGCAAGACGAATGAAAAATCCCTAAAATACGGTAATTTCCTTACATAATTCCCTGTGTAGCGAGGTAGTGAGTGTGGGTGTGTGTGGAGTAGACGTCAGTAGTCGCGCGGGACCCGTGCCAAGCTGTCATGAGCCGACCTACGCTCCTCCCATCGCTCGTCTCTCTCTCAGAGCCATTATTGCTCAAAAATTGCACACGGACTTAAGTCGGTCCCCGCCACATAGTCCGTGGTTCTCTAGCCCGACTTAAGTCCACCCTCACCAAAGAAGGGTTAACAAATATTATTATAATAATCCTAATTCTATGAAAATTTCAGTTATTCAGCAGTACACAACATGCAGTTATATTAAAACTTGCCAAATTTGTAGTAGAAATTATGAATTATTTCAAGACATAAAGTCTTGAACATACAACAAGGCCACCAGCCCGGCCAGGTAGTTCTTCTCTCCTAAATTTTTGTGGGTGAAAGATGTCGTGGAAAAAAAATTGACAACACAATTTCTTTAACAGGACAGCGTGAGCGCGCTCATTGCTGCTGATTATGGGCAAGATGTTAGCTAAAAAATCTTTTACTCAGAGAGAGAGAGAGAGAGACAGACACAGTGTGTTATTCACTTGCTTGTTCGTCAAGGGGAATCCACGCAATGCGAGCTAAGCTCATTATTATCGCACCTCCTTAACTGGGAATGTATTGCGTGAAATGCATGTTAAGTGTTTTTTTGTTTTTTTATGTATCGTTGGAATGGCTGTTGATGTATTTGTAGTCTGTATTTTAGCCAATTGGCGACATCTGGAAACGAAGGCTTACGGTTAATCTGTACAGTACCATTCTCATTACAATACCAGTCTCACCCGAAGTCTTAGGTTGACCAGTAGCTTAGGTTGACCAGTACGATACCCATCTCACCTTGTAACCGATCACCAACCCCAGATGGGACGTCACAACTTCGTCCACTTATACCAGGTTCCTATTTATACTGCTAGGTGAACAGAGGCTACACCGTTAGGAGACATGCCCAAATGTCTCTTCCCCGCCCGGGTCTCGAACCCGGGACCTTCTGGTTGTGAGCCAGACGCGCTATCAGTTACGCCACGGGGAGGTGTATGGGTGTGTGTGTGTGAGAGAGAGAGAGAGAGAGAGAGTTACACACTCTCTATCCCTCTGTCATGCTTCGTAGTCCCGTAGCCACTTCGTTCTTAGTAAGAGAATAGGCTATCCATATAGTGCCTTACTAACCTGAATTTCTTAGTAAGAGAATAGGCTATTCATATAGTGCCTTGCCTGCTTTACTAACCTTAATTTTTTAGTAAGATTTAGGTCACTCGATCCTAAAGTTAAGAAAGTGGAGGATATAGGTGACTACATAGCAAACAACCAATATATAACCCCCAAAAAGGATATAATAAAATATAAATTCTAAACAGTTTTTATTTGTACACCGCCCTCATATTATTTTAAGTAGCTTTCTCGAAATAAGATTGCTTGTAATTTGTCGACGACATCTTTCACCCACAAAAATTTAGACCCTCCTGAAAAAAGGTTCACCACCAACTCAAATTCCACCAACTCACGTTGGACAGCAGAAGATCGCCTAAAGATTTGTGTGTGAAAATCACGACAGGGACCTGTACAGCGGCGACGCCGCAGCAACCCGGCCAGGTAGTCGCTCTCTCTGGGTGGAGCAGCCCGACCAGGTAGTCGCTCTCTCTAGGTGGAGCAGCCCAACCAGGTAGTCGCTCTCTCTAGGTGGAGCAGCCCGACCAGGTAGTCTCTCTCTGGGTAGAGCAACCCGGCCAGGTAGTCGCTCTCTCTGGGTGGAGCAGGCCGACCAGGTAGTCACTCTCTCTAGGTGGAGCAGCCCGACCAGGTAGTCGCTCTCTCTAGGTGGAGCAGCCCGACCAGGTAGTCTCTCTCGGGGTAGAGCAACCCGGCCAGATAGTCGCTCTCTCTGGGTGGAGCAGCCCGACCAGGTAGTCTCTCTCTGGGTGGAGCAGCCCGGCCAGGTAGTTCTTCTC
This sequence comes from Paralithodes platypus, assembly GCA_032716605.1. NCBI lineage: Eukaryota > Metazoa > Arthropoda > Malacostraca > Decapoda > Lithodidae > Paralithodes > Paralithodes platypus. Next base: position 45,992,530 of record CM064525.1, on the reverse strand, counting down.
TCCTAAATTTTTGTGGGTGAAAGATGTCGTGGAAAAATAATTGACAACACGATTTCTTTAACAGGACAGCGTGAGCGCGCTCATTGCTGCTGATTATGCGCAAGACGTTAGCTAAAAAATCTTTGACTCAGAGAGAGAGAGAGAGAGACAGACACAGTGCGTGTGTGTGTGTGTGTGTGAGAGAGAGAGAGAGAGAGTTACACACTCTCTCTCTCTCTGTCATGCTTCGTATAATGCATCGTATTGCCTAGGTCATGCTTCGTATAATGCGTCGTATAACGCGGCAATGGATGTGCCTCGTATCTGGGCAGCCCACACGAGGTAGAAGGGCGACACACGAGGCAGAAGGGCGGAGGTGTTCCGTAGCCACTTTGTTCTTAGTAAGAGAATAGGCTATCCATATAGTGCCTTACTAACCTGAATTTCTTAGTAAGAGAATAGGCTATTCATATAGGGCCTTACGTGCCTTACTAACCTGATTTTTTTTAGTTAGATTTAGGTCACTCGATCCTAAAGTTAAGAAAGTGGAGGATATAGGTGACTACATAGCAAACAACCAATATATAACCCCCAAAAAGGATATAATAAAATATAAATTCTAAACAGTTTTTATTTGTACACCGCCCTCATATTATTTTAAGTAGCTTTCTCGAAAAAAGATTGCTTGTAATTTTTCCACGACATCTTTCACCCATGAAAATTTAGACCCTCCTGAAAAAAGGTTCACCACCAACTCATATTCCACCAACTCACGTTGGACAGCAGAAGATCGCCTAAAGATTTGTGTGTTAAAATCACGACAGGGACCCATACAGCGGCGACGCCCCAGCAGCCCGGCCAGGTAGTCTCTCTCTAGGTGGAGCAGCCCGGCCAGGTAGTCTCTCTCTAGGTTGAGCAGCCCGGCCAGGTAGTCTCTCTCTGGGTAGAGCAGCCCGGCCAGGTAGTTTCTCTCCTAAATTTTTGTGGGTGAAAGATATCGTGGACAAATAATTGACAACTCGATTTCTTTAACAGGACAGAGTGAGCGCACACATTGCTGCTGATTATGGGCAAGACATTAGCTAAAAAATCTTTGACTCAGAGAGAGAGAGTTACAAAATCTCTCTCTCTCTCTCTCTGTCATGCTTCGTATAATGCGTCGTATAGCCTAGGTCATGCTTCGTATAATGCGTCGTATAGCACAGCGATGGCTGTGACTCGTATCTGGGCAGGACACACGAGGCAGAAGGGCGGAGCACACAGGAGAAGCGGAGCTCTAGACGGTGCAGGGTGCTCTTATGACCAGTGGTGTCCCATAGCACAGCCTCACTGTGGTGTCCCGTAGTCGTATAGCGCGGCGATGGTTGTGACTCGTATCTGGGTAGGACACACGAGGCAGAAGGGCGGAGCACACAGGAGAAGCGGAGCTCTAGACGGTGCAGGGTGCTCTTATGACCAGCGGTGTCCCATAGCCCAGCCTCACTGTGGTGTCCCGTAGTCGGATAACGCGGCGATGGCTGTGACTCGTATCTGGGCAGGACACAGGAGGCAGAAGGGCGGAGGTGTCCCGTAGCCACTTCGTTCTTAGTAAGAGAATAGGCTATCCATATAGTGCCTTACTAACCTGAATTTCTTAGTAAGAGAATAGGCTATTCATATAGTGCCTTACGTGCCTTACTAACCTGAATTTTTAACCCGTTGAGCCCCGGCTAGTTATAATATTTTGTTCACCCCAGTCCCAAGCCATTTTCACTTCTTTTATTTTGTTTGCTAAAATGGAAGACAAGGATGAGAAATTAAAAAAAAAAAAAAAATAATCACCTCGGATATTTTTTTTGGGGGGGGGGGGGCCCCCCCGGTGGGGGGAGCCTCAAAATAATGTGTTGAGCCAAAATGGAAGAGAATGGTGAGAAATGAAGAAAAAAATAAAAAAAAACTCACCTCGGTCATTTGGGGGGCGGGGGGTGGGGTCGAAAGTTCGTCTCCCCCGCATGACCACCCGCCCGGGAGCACTAGGGTGAAAACTGAGTATGGCATTGTACGGCATACATCCTAAGGAGTGTCTCACATAAATCTCAAGCCTCTAGCTCCCATACGACCGGAGTAATGAAGGTTCAAAGTGGCGGTGAACTAAGGGTGTAAAGTATCCCCACTAAGCCCACCACCACCAGCCGCGCGGCTGTCTCGGCCCGCTCACACCTACCGGCCCGGCTCCCACACACACTACGGTATCTCCCCCTCCTATTCTCCCGCCATTTCCTACCTTACGAGCCACGTAAGTGTTTTTTATATGTCGGACGCACGTGATGCGTCGCTGGGAGTTGGTGATCAAACACTGCCGACGCATCACGTGCGACGCTGGGTCTCACCGGGTTAAGTAAGATTTAGGTCACTCGATCCTAAAGTTAAGCATGTGGGGGATATAGGTGACTACATAGCAAACAACCAATATATAACCCCCAAAAAGGATATAATAATAAAATATAAATTCTAAACAGTTTTTATTTGTACACCGCCCTCATATTATTTTAAGTAGCTTTCTCGAAAAAAGATGGCTTGTCATTTTTCCACGACATCTTTCACCCACAAAAATTTAGACCCTCCTGAAAAAAGGTTCACCACCAACTCAAAATCCACCAACTCACGTTGGACATCAGAAGATCGCCTAAAGATTTGTGTGTTTAAATCACGACAGGGACCCGTACAGCGGCGACGCCCCAGCAGCCCGGCCAGGTAGTCTCACGCTAGGTGGAGCAGCCCGGCCAGGTAGTCTCTCTCTGGGTAAAGCAGCCCGGCCAGGTAGTTCTCTCCTAAATTTTTGTGGGTGAAAGATGTCGTGGACAAATAATTGACAATTCGATTTCTTTAACAGGACAGAGTAAGCGCACTCATTGCTGATGATTATGGGCAAGATGTTAGCTAAAAAATCTATGACTCAGAGAGAGTGAGTGTGTAACTCTCTCTCTCTCTGTCATGCTTCGTATAATGCGTCGTATAGCACAGTGATGACTGTGACTCGTATCTGGGCAGGACACACGAGGCAGAAGGGCGGAGCACACAGGAGAAGCGGAGCTCTAGACGGTGCAGGGTGCTCCTATGACCAGTGGTGTCCCGTAGCCCAGCCTCACTGTGGTGTCCCGTAGTCGTATAGCGCGGCGATGGTTATGACTCGTATCTGGGCAGGACACACGACGCAGAAGGGCGAAGCACACAGGAGAAGCGGAGCTCTAGACGGTGCAGGGTGCTCCTATGACCAGTGGTGTCCCGTAGCCCAGTCTCACTGTGGTGTCCCGTAGTCGTATAGCGTGGCTATGGCTGTGACTCGTATCTGGGCAGGACACACGAGGCAGAAGGGCGGAAGTGTCCCGTAGCCACTTCGTTCTTAGCCTCTCCGCGGCGCACAGGGGGTTTTCTACAGGGTAAGACTGTGCGCACCTATGATGATTTTGGGACCTATTGCCAATTTCGATAAAAAGTACATCATCGTGTAGGGAATGTTTGCGTGCATCGGCCCATATATATTTGACCCCCCAAAAAATGTCTGGGGGGGGTGGGGGAACGGTCCGTAGTTGAAAAAAGTGGAGCGAATGGCACCGCGCGGCTAGATTGTCATCGAACGGCGAGATTTCCCTGCCGAATTTTCACGCGCCCAGGGGATAGAAGGAGAGGGAGGAGGGGGTGGGTTACCGCGTATTATCACGTATATCTCCTTTTTTGAGCCCTTTTAGGCTATGTAGAGTATGTATACGTGTGTAGGCCACCCATATAACAATGAATATGCCTCATAGTGACCAAAAATTGCAATATATAAGGGAATTATAAGAGAATTTTTAGGCGGGAATGAAGATGTGTTGGAGGTTTGGCGGCAATTTATGAGCTGAGAGTGTGGTTTATGCCATACATATCACATATCTTGTACATAGAGCACTGTCATGCTATAATACAGACTTGTACGTATGTATACGTGCCATATATCAAAATATATACCGCATATAGATCAATTCATGCGATATTTACGCACATTATCAATGAGTTTCTATGCGTGAACCAAGGTGTGAGTGAGTTGTGCTGGGAATGAAAGGGGGAGAGGGTGTGTTACGCCATAAATATCACGTAAATCTTGTATTTAGAGCACTGTCATGCTATAATTAAGACGTGTACGTATGTAGGCGTCCCATATAACAAGGAATATACCGCATATAGCCCAATTGATGCGATATTTACGCAAATTGTGAATGTGTTTCAAGCAGACGGAAGCCTGAAAGGGTGGGTGGGGGTGGCTGGGTAGGAGGGAGGCTAGCAGGGAGGGAGTGAGTGAGTGAGTGAGTGAGTCGTGGAGATAAGGAAGGCAGGCAGATCTCTAGATAGATAGCCAGCTGTGTGACAATTGTGGAGGCGCCCGAGGCGTATTGATGTCTTGGGATTTTGAACCTTTTGTCTACCAGGTGTCTGGTGTTTGTTGCCACCAAGAGTTTTACAATAACATGAGTCAGGAATGGAGAGAGAGAGAGAGAGAGAGAGAGAGATAGAAACTGAGACATGCGTATGTCGTACGTATAAATGGACTTCAGAATTGCATTTTTATGCAAGCAGACATTGCATTTTAGACACATGTGAAGTACCACAGAAACATGTAGGCCATTGACTGTAAATAAAGTAATATATTATAGACCACCAGCGACGGTGGTCAGTAAACACAGGCAGATTGCGTTTTGTGATAGAGGGCTAAATATAGACTGGTGTCTCCTTACACTTGCGAAAGGGTAGATTGCCACCAGAGAAACGTATACTTATTTATTTCCAAGTAATATGCAATATAAATGTATATTCGAGACCTACTGCAATTATTTGTATGACAGTCATGACTATGTATAATCCAATATACGCGCGTAGGCGAGACATAAGAAAGCTGGTTGAGCAATTTTCGACACCCACACAGTTATTATTAATTTTTATTTACAATATTGTACAATACAAATGTAGGCCTATTTGTGAAGAGTATTTTATCCATTATTGTATTTATACCAATTTTGTTCCCAGACAGAGCTGCTGTTGCTGGTGTAGCTGGGGCATAAAGGAGCGGCAAGGGTCACCGCTTAACCGTGTGAAAATGAGTGGAGTCACACTGAGAGGGGCAATTTTGCTGAGTGTTTGGGCAATTTTTGACAGAATAAAGGTATATGATTACTAATTCTTGACAGAGACAAACTTTTATAATCCTTGGCATGATATAATTGATAATCCCATCAATTTACAAACGTAAATTGGTGGGATAATTCATTTGTTTTTGTATATTGTCATTTCGATTGTAGACACAAAGTTTTGAGTGATATTTGGTATGAGCTCCTGTGGCATGGTTGGTAAGGTCGCGGACTGGAAAACTCAAAGTGTGGTAGGGTTGTGTGATCGAATCCAGGAGGGGGTTATGGGGAAGGTTTTATATTGTCTAGAACATTTTTGATAAATTTGTTTTTTTACAAGATCATGCCATTCTATTCAAACAATATGAAATATTCATAGAATATATCATATTGTAAGAATACAATGACATGACCTTTTTTTTTTTTTTTTTTTATTGTTTTATTTTATTATCTTAGTAGGTTTGACATGATTTATTGAAACATATTTATTTTTGTACAATTCATTTGAGGTAAGAAAATAATTATATACACATTACTTTGGCTAATAACAAACATATATATTGATATACTAAAAAAATAAGGCATATTACATGTAAATCTTTGAAACTTATAAACTAAATAATGAAACATACAATTATATAATGTAAAAGCTATATCACAGGGACATCTTTGGAACTTATACATTATATAATATATATGTTACATTATGAGGTAGCGTGATCAATTAGGTCAGGTCAGGTAAGGTAGGGCGCGAGTCCAGGACAGGGCGGGGCAGGGGGCGAGTCCAGGGCAGGGCACGGGGCGAGTCCAGAGCAGGGCAGGGCAGGGCGACACTCAATAATTCTTGAAGGTGTGGTAGTCCCTGAAGCAGTCACCCAGGCAGAGTGGAACCTTGCACTCGGCGCACATTGAGGTGACTCTTTTGGTGACATGGGGTTTCCTGACACTGGTGCTGTAGACGGTGCACTGCGCCTGCCTGCGACGAGTGCCAAGCATCTCAGTGTTGATTGGGTAGTGTCTTTCGACACCCAGCTGGATGCGGTCAGGAACGTGATCCCCACGCCATGCCATACGTCTGTGTGTGGTGGTGCCATACTTCTCCAGGAGTTGGTATGAGACGTTGTAAACGAACTCCCGGAATTTCAGCTTCTGGTTTGGGGCCATATCCTTTTTCACCAACCACAAGCTGTAGGCGTTGAGCATCGTGATATCAACTAGGTGGAGGAAGAGCTTGTGATACCACTTCACAGTCTTCCTCAGACACTCAACGCCTGACAGCTGACAGTCAGACTTGTCCACCAGGCGCATGTTCTTGATATAGTCCACTACCATGTCGGGCTTGTAGATGGTTTTCCTGGTTCGGTAGTGGATTTTGCCAGAATCCACCTGGGCACCTGTGTGGATGGTGGAAAGCAGGTGGACGTCTCACTTATCCTTCCACTTCAGGGCTATCAGTTTCCCACACTTCTCGAGCTGCTTGAATTTCTGCCCCTTTCGTCGCCTTCTTCGCACATGCCTCTCGCGGTGTTCCTGGGCCGAGTCGTCTTCTGAAGGTGTGTCACTGGAGGAGGCATCTGTGAGAGGAATGACATCACCTGTGAACTTTGGCATAAACTTTCTTGTCTTTCTGACAGTCCCACATGACCCCGTTTGGTTGTCATGAAGAAGCTGGCAGAGAGCAGGAGAAGTATACCAGTTGTCAGTGTAGATGATGTGGCCTTTGCCCAGGTAAGGTGCCAACATTTTCCTGACGATGGCACCTGACATGCCCATGGGGTCATTGGCAGCGGCTTTCGGTATGTCAATGTCAGTGCCTGTGTACATGATCATGTCAAGCACTATTCCAGTTTCGCAGTCACACAAAACGAAGAGCTTGATTCCGAACCTATGCCTTTTCAAGGGGATATACTGCTTGAAAACAAGACGTCCTTTGAAGAGCACGAGCAACTCATCAATCACCAAATTGAGGAAGGGGTAAAAGTATTTCCTATACCTCTCCAACAACATGGTGAATACATCCCGAACTTTCCATATCCTGTCAATCCTGTTAGGATTTTCGTTGTCTGCAAAGTGCATAAATCTTAGCAGCAACAAAAATCTGTCACAAGTCATGAACTTATTGAAAGTTGGGGTGGCGATGAAAGGGTCGTGCTTCCAATAGTGTTGCAACACATGCTTCTTGATCAGAGGCATGAGGAACAACAAGGCAAAGAACGTCATAAATTCTTCCACAGTCGTATCCACCCAGCCTCGTATTCTCGCTTTTGGAGAAAGGACGTCCAATCTGCCAACCACCCACCTGTAGTAGGCGTTTGTTTGGGCAACGATGTACGTCATTACATCCATATCGAAAAAAGCGAGGAAGAAGTCGCTTTCGTTCGCTTGATCGTCACAGGGCCAGTCGTCAGTTGTTCCTGACGTCCCAGGATTGAAATAGGGCACGTCAGGTACAAAATTGACCCCGTCAGACCAATCGAACGAAGGCAGCTCAGGGATCGGAATGTCGTCTGCGTCTGCTTCATCGTCGGAAATATTGCTTCCATGGTCGCGATACAGCACTGCATCATCATCACCCTCCTCTTCACTTGACAGACGATGCCCTTCCTCATTCTCGTCACCGACGTCGGACTCACTCCCACTGTCCACTCCCAAATCCCCCCACCCTTGGTCCCGTGCTAGGGCTTCGTCGTCGAAACCCGGGCTGCCAATGTCCTGCGAATCACCATCAAACAGCAGGGCGGCATACTTTGATGGTGTCAGAGTTTTCCGGGTCACTTTTGCACGTGCGGGAGTCTTATGGACAGGGACAGCAGAGGCGGTGGCAGGGGCGGCGGCAGGGGCAGCAGTGGTGCGTGGTGCGTGGCAAGATGATGGTGGTGCCTGTCGCCCTTCTCTCTGTTCCTTGGGCAGGGGCGGCATGGGTGGCAGGGGGAACAGGGGCAGCAGGGCCGGCAGGGACACCAGGGCCAGCAGTCGCATTCCCTCTCCCTTTCCCCTTCCCCTTCCCCTTCCCTGTTCCTTGGGCAGGGGCGGCAAGGGCGGCAGGGGCAGCAGGGGCGGCAGGGGCGGCAGGGGCAGCAGGGGGGGCAGGGGCAGCAGGAGCGGCAGGGGCAGCCGGGCCAGGGGCGGCTGGTGGTGGTGGTGGTGGTAGGGGCACTGTGGCTGGCGTACGGGATCTCTTCCCTACGCCCGTGCCTTTAATTTTTCCTGCCCCCGCAGGTTCTGCAGTCCTAGGGCGGCCTCCTGCATCGCTGGTACCGGTGGCAGGGGTGGCAGTGGTGGCAGTGGTGGTGGTAGTGGTTGTTGCAGTGGCCTGGGTCGTGGTGGCAGTGTCCCGAAACACCAATGACCTCTGTACCTTTCTTGTGCTTGCACGTGTTTTTCATGCTTTGGGTGCAGGTGTTTCGTCCTCCGAGCTGTAGGGCGTGTCGTACTGGTAGGTAGGATCTTTAGCAGCCACCCTCTGCCTTCCACGGCGGCTAACACCACCAGAAGGAGGGCTGGTTGTGTCATCAGGGAGCGAGCGTGAGGGACGTGTGGGCTCCATGACTAGTGCGTGGTTACTGGCGCGGTGGTGCTTGCACGAGTGCGGGGCGAGCGTTTGGCGGGGTGGTGTCGAGAGTTGACATGTAGTACTATACCCACACCAATTTTCAGCCGCCTGGCTATAAACGTGCGGTTTTGGTACGCGTTCAAAAGCTCTGCTCTTAAGAGTCTCCCCGCAGTCCGCCGGGGGAACTCTTAAGAGTCTCCCCGTAGTTCCCGGATTAGTAAGAGAATAGGCTATCCATATAGTGCCTTACTAACCTGAATTTCTTAGTAAGAGAATAGGCTATTCATATAGTGCCTTACGTGTCTTACTAACCTGTGTAACATGCATATTATACTCAAATATACACATGTAACCCAGCCTCAATCACTTATATGTCACCCTATGTTCCATCAATATTCAAGAAGATGACTGATATATATCTCTATATATATGTATTATAACCCATAATATATAATCTACTAACCCATTAACCCTTTAATTACTCACACAATCACTACACAGTAATATCCCCAATCAATCTCTTCACAGAAATATAACTATCTATAGTGTTTATACTTGCAAGGTATAAACACCTGATAGTCAACATTGCATCATCTTAGACACCGCAGAATGTCACAGTAAGCAATACAAAAGACAACACAGGATGTAAACAATACACAACTCGCATCAGCAATTGACCCACCTAGTGAAATGTGTGTCAGCAAAAACGCCTTATATATACCGGAAACGGTAGTTTAAGGGCTCACTCTTCTATACGCACTGACACAGAGAACTCACTCTACCTTGGGATCTCAATCAGAGAAGAACACACATCTCAGCTACTCCCGTCTCTCATCTTGGATACAGCTAGACACTGCCATACGCCACTTAACCCGGGAACTGCAGGGAGACTCTTAAGAGTTCCCCCGGCGGACTGCGGGGAGACTCTTAAGAGTCAGAGAAAAAAAAAATCAACTTTTGACATCGAAAACAAAAATAAAATAAAAATTTTGTTTATTTTTTATTTATTTTTTGGCCCCTGGGCCATGCAAAATCTCAGTCCTCTACCTCCCCTCCTTCCCCACTTTCCTCCTCTCCTTCAGTTATCACCTATTTTCCCTGTTATTCCCTTATTCTGAGGTATATTTTCGTGCTAACATTAGAAATCCGGTTACAGGGTGTGGTCATCACTGATAGCAAGCGTATGCAAGAGAGAGAGAGAGAGAGTATCGATTGACTGTGTCTCAGTGGCCTTGGGGGAAATTGGCGGGAAAGCAGCTTGCCTCACCCATACATTATACAACTCGCGGGCTATATCTCCGATTTTGACCATCCAAACGCTGTTTTCACTCGTTTTATTGTTGTTTCAGGTTAATACCTTTATAATCAACCCATAATAGGCGCATATGGATAAGTATTAATGCTATTAATGGTACAATGAATATTTTAGTGACGGAAACACCTCAAATACGTCAGCACAGGGGGACGTTTCCAATTACCCCCATGCGCACTTGTTAGGTTAAGCACTTATTGCCACATATTGCCACACTTGCTAAGCATCACCAAGAGACTTAGATCAAACCCCTTATACCCTAAGCTCAATATTAATACCTTAACAACTAAGTTTTATAAAACTGTACTCTTGTCGTGAATCCCAGCTGGTATATAATTATACCGTAGTTTGAATTTCCCGGGTTCACGACAGCTGGTTCCTTTTTGATTATACGCATTACTTTATTTATCTTTGTGCTTAAATATTACTGTGGTTGCACCAATTATATCTTAGTTTATTTTCCCTTATTATTTGATCGCGGGGGACGATATAGAACCCTTAAATATATTTATGTTGTTATGATAAAAGGGAATCTCAGTACACTTCACACAGAGACTTTGTCCCGCTCACAACAAACCACCAGTTGCTGCCACATAACAAAAGAACTTCACTGATATTCACCTATCGACATGTCCATCACCTATGCTACACTCTTTGCATCACAGCTAAGTTCCTTTAATACTAGAAGTACTTCATAGATATTACTGGGACTACCACAGATAACCTACACATACATGTTTACAAGTAAGTCAACCGCCAACCGGTATCATATTTATAGCCTAGGCCAATTATTCATCTTTCCAGGTTTAATTATTTAATTTATATCCGTTTCTCCTCTACCCCCTAGGAATAATAAACAGGATATAATTGGTGCCGTGTGACCAGGATACTGGGCCATCTGTTATATATTGATAAGAATTGGGGGGGTATTAGGCCTGACTTGTCTGCCTTTGTGTAGAGCTGGGCGATCCAGTGGACAAATGTTGAGAGGCGCATATGTCCGGGAATTTCCGCTGGACCGTCCAGTGCAGTGCCCTGCTTTTTTTTTGTTAAGCAGTTCTATAGACCAGGGGCAAGGGTGGACACTGTCAGGCAGACCTCAGCCTGGGTTAGATGTGCCAGGGAGCCGGAAGGTATTAGATAGGCTACTGAACAGAGCGCATGCCTTCTTTGAGGAGAAGGGCAAGGCCGAGGAGGAGCAGTTGACGCAATAGGCTAGATCTAAAGACTAGGACGACGGCTGCGGCTGTTCCTCCTTCAGAGGAGTCTTGATCCTTCTTTCTTTTTCTTTGTAATTTGTTAAAATTTAATATAGCCTAGTAAAGTAAATATTGTAAAGTAGAGTAATATGACTTAGGGTAATTTTCCTTTTCTTTGATCATTTGTAAACTCACGATCTGCATGCTTCAATTTGCTTGGTTGCTGTCGTCATCAATGTAAGTAGGTTAGCCTAGGCTTAGAATAATTATAGGTTAGCCTACAGTGACGATTAGTATTGTTGTTCCTTAAGCTTTAGTTACCGTAAACTTATTAAGAATGGAAGAGAAAATAAAGTCATTGCGGCGGTTCAGGGCCGCCAAGAAGGGAGGGATTACTAAGCTTACCTCTAATCTGTCTGAATTTATTGAACATGCTGCTACACTGCATGATGTAAGGGGTGTGAAAATCACTATAGAAAAGGCCCTAGCTGATATCGAGTCGTATAGCATAGAGTTGTATAGCTTATATTCAGATGATCAGTTAGAGGATGAGATGGTGAAAGATATGCAGTATGTTAATCAAGTAAACAGTCAGTTAGCCGAGTTAGATAGTGCTCTACAGACAACCACTACAGATAGATCTCATGATAGAGCAGCAAGTAGGAAACAGAAGGGTATTAAGCTACCCTCCCTGAAGTTGCCAGTTTTTGATGGGGATCCAACACAGTGGGTGGGTTTCTGGGAGCTCTTTGATTGTAGTGTCCACTCCCAAACAGACTTAACTGACATTCAGAAATTTACGTATCTAAAGGGACAACTTAGTGGTGAGGCTCTACAAATTGTTAGTGGATTTAGTTTGGTCGCTGCAAGTTATGAACCAGCGGTCACAATACTGAAAAACAGTTATGGTCAAAAGGATCGTATCAAAGCAGCTCACATAGCGAAACTGTGTAATCTCCCGTATCCTAGCCAGGAGGTCAGTGCTCTGAAAGATTTTTCCACGTCATTTGAGTGTGCGTTAGAGTCATTACGCTCTATGGATGTAACAGTAAGTGAAATGTGTGCAGTACTGTTGCATATTAAACTTCCTAGTGCACTCTCTGAAGTGATTAACCCTTAAAAAGAGGCTCACCACATAAGTCGTATTTAATAAAGCTGGACTATGTGGCGGCGCTCGACATAGGTCGAGTGGCAATTTCAGCACGTAATGTTGCTGAGAGAGAGAGACAAGTGGTGGCAGGAGACTAGCGAGCGTATGACTGCTCCAGACCACCGCGGCGAACCTACTGACACGAATCTCAGCTCCCTCCTCCCTCTCTCACTCGCTACATACTGAATTATATGGGGAAAGTACCGAATTACATGCTTTTTGCACTCGCGTTGCACGGTTATTGCAAGAAAACTAGCCATCATAAAAGGATCGTTATGGTGTCATTCGAAAGCTCTGTTTATGCCCTTTCAGGGATAGGTACTTGTTTTACGTTCTGGGTCTTATTTAGGCATGAAAATGATCATGTAAACAGCCCTATTTTGGCTAAAAACACCCCGCTGGGCGGTACATATAAATAAACCGCATAGGCCGCTCTTATGGTGTTAAGCGTGAATTAAAAGACAACTGGCTGGATGTGGATGAATATGTTCGTGTGTTTAAGACTGAAGTGTGTAATCTAGAAAGTAGACATAATCTACTAGAACAGTTTGGGGCGACCGCCACAGCAGCAGTGTATCAGAAACCTGATACCAAGCAGAAGTATGGATGTAAGTTGTGTTTAAAGACAGGACATTTTTGGGCAAAGTGTGCAAAATACAAGAACAGTCCCGCCAAGGCCAATAGAACAAGGCAGGTGAAATTGTGCGTCGGGTGCCTGTCGTCAGAACATGGCAGCCAGGGGTGTACTAACCCTAAAATTAGGCCGTGCCGATTCTGCCAACAGAAACATTTTAATTATTTGTGTCCGACGCCACGCCTTGAACAAACCGGACAACCAGTAGCCCTTGAACCAACAGTGACCATGGCTGTGGCTTTGGGCCGTAATGCAGTGTTGTTGCCTACCATTCAGATTCCCTTGACCGACAGAAACGGTCATACCAGTGAAGTAAGAGCTTTGTTGGACCAATGTTCGCAACGTACCTATATCTTGCGCTCTGCTTTATCGCAGCTTGACTACGTTAGGGTCAGTAAGGAACAGCTAAGGCTCCAGGGATTTACTGGCTCACTTGGTAGTACTGAGTATGAAATAGTAGAGTTAACCTATCATCACAGAAGAAGGGTGCATAAATTGAGAGCCGTTGTGGTGGAGGAGTTACCAGTATACAAACCAGGGAGAGGATTAGAGATGGAGGTAAATGCTATTAACACTTAACCCTTATTTAGCGGGTGGTAAGGTATTTTACACCGTGCGGCCCAGCGGGCATAATCCCGAAATATTTGCTCACTTTCACTCGCCCTAGCGCCGTTAATATGGCTCCAATGCGAACGAAACGATCATTTTTGGAAAGAGCAACTCTTAATATCCCCATATAAGTCTATTATGGATGTTATGAGCGAGTGTGGAGGGTGGGAAGAGGTGAGGAAGAGGAGGTACTTTTTGGTCTATTTCTCGGGCACGTTTGGATGCGTTCGCTTTGCCCTGACTTCGGCCTCCCCCGCTCTCTCTCTGGCTCGCTCGCTTTCCCTCTCTCGCGCGCTCTGTCTCTCTCTCTCTCCCTCATCCGTATATGTAATTCTCATTATTATTTTCTCTAATCTCTCTCACTCCTCCCGTCTGTCTCTCTCTCTCTCTCTCTCTCTCTGGCTCGCTCACTTTCCCTCTCTCGCGCGCTCTGTCTCTTTCTCTCTCCCTTTCTCTCTTCCTCATCCGTATATGTAATTCTCATTATTATTTTCTCTTACTAATCCCTCTATTTCATTTATTTGCTTGTAATATTTCTGTATTATTATATCTTTTTCACTCTCTTTCTTCAGTACAGTTTCTGTATTCTCTCTCTCTCTCTCTCTCTCTCTTCCTCATCCGTATATGTAATTCTCATTATTATTTTCTCTAATCCCTCTTTCTTTATTTGCTTGTACTGTATATTATATCTTTTCACTCTTTTTTCACTCTTTCAGTTCAGTTTCTGCATTCTCTCTCTCTCTCTCTCTCTCTCTCTCTCTCTCTCTCTCTCTCTCTCTCTCTCTCTCTGTTCGCGCTTGCTTTGCAGGATTTTTTTGTTTTATATATACTATTATTTCAACACATTTCCAAATCACCCTATGGAGTAGTGTTGACGACTAATTTTTGTTGTTGTGGTGTTCCCAGGAGGTGTAATCCACATGTGATTGAGGTAGGCAAAAGGCAGTTATGTGATTGAGGTAGGTAAAAGGCAGTTATGTGATTGAGGTAGGGAAAAGGCAGAACTGCCTATAGCGAGTGTATGAATGTGATTGAGGTAGACAAAAGGCAGTTATGTGATTGAGGTAGGCAAAAGGCAGTTATGTGATTGAGGTAGGCAAAAGGCAGTTATGTGATTGAGGTAGGCAAAAGGCAGTTATGTGATTGAGGTAGGTAAAAGGCAGTTATGTGATTGAGGTAGGAAAAAGGCAGAACTTCCTATAGCGAGTGTATGAATGTGATTGAGGTAGACAAAAGGCAGAACTGCCTATAGCGAGTGAATAAATGTGATTGAGGTAAACAAAAGGCAGAACTGCCTATAGCGAGTGTATGAATGTGATTGAGGTAGACAAAAGGCAGAACTTCCTATAGCGAGTGTATGAATGTGATTGATGTAAACAAAAGGCAGAACTGCCTATAGCGAGTGTATGAATGTGATTGAGGTAGACAAAAGGCAGAACTTCCTATAGCGAGTGTATGAATGTGATTGAGGTAGACAAAAGGCAGAACTGCCTATAGCGAGTGTATGAATGTGATTGAGTAAGACAAAAGGCAGAACTGCCTATAGCGAGTGTATGAATGTATGTATGAATGAATGACATGGATGTATGAGGTGGACCAAGAACCAGATGGATGGATGAGATTAGAAACTTATGGATGTAATGGGTGATGTTGCTGATGATGATGAATGCACTTGTGTTTGGGTAGTGTGCTATTCCACCATATGAATGATTGAATGACATGAATTCATGAGGTACTTTGAAATAGATGAATGAATGATTGAATGAAGTTATGAATGACATGAATTCATGAGGTTTTGTTTATCACCTGTTTACTAAAGTGCCACACTTATCGATTTTCTTCGAGCCGACTCGAGCGGGAGGGTTACCAATTTAAGTTAAATCCGCTAGCATATATTGTTAGATGTAAGACATGATAAATACTACTAGAAATATGAATTGGCAAAATCCATATAATATCACTTCGAAATGGTTCTGAAATTTCAAAACAAAACCCGCTAGTGTAAGTCATTGCTGCTAGATCGAAGTAAAGGTCTCTAGATCTAGCGGAAGTTGCTATACGTATTGGCAGTACTGCACACTGCCGACGGCGATACGTTGTTGACATTGTTGTTGATGTTCCAGTGGAGGGATGAACAAAATATTTTCCTTGTCCAATAATAGCTATTTCATAGTCCCACAGGACTTATTTTGATATATTTATGACCCCTGGTATGAAGGTATGTTGCCAATATAATAATAGAGACAAATAAATAGTTAAAAGGACTAATAACCTAATAATAATGACAAATAAATAAATTACTCTGTGTAACCGAATACTCCCTGTGACCGAAATGGCCATGGCCCATATAGTTCGATTATGGGAGTGATCACTTGTAGTACCAAGCACAAATATTCAATCTTTCGTTGTTTGTATTACCGTACGAAATTTACTGAACGCCTGAAAATAATACGCTATAAATTGCTTGCAATCAAACTTTCAAGCAATTACAAGGTCACATGCAATTATAAAAAGGTATATTGTAGACCACAATCTTCGCCAAGCTTCGTTGTTGCTTGAATTATCGTGAGAAATGTACCATACACCCTGGTTATCGTGAGAAATTTACCGAACGCCTGCAAATAATACGCTATAAAATGCTTGCAATCAAACTCTCAAGCAATTTCAAGGTCACATGCAATTATAAATGTATAAGTAGACCCAGAGAGGAAGAGAGAGAGAGAGAGTGTCGTGATAATATATCAATTTTACATAGACTATGACCGCTCGCCACGGCCGCCGTGGACCTACTGAGCTTTACTCCACTTATATTCACCCTCCCTCCCTCGCCACACAGGGAATTATATAAGGAAAATACCGTATTTTAGGGTTTTTGCACTCGTGTTGCACGATCGTTGCAAGACAACCAGTGATCGTAGAAGGATGGTTCGGGTGTCATTGGAGAGCTCAATTTACGCCCTTTCAGGGATACATACTTGTATTACGCTCTGGGTCTTGTTTATGCATGAAAAAGAGCACGGAAACAACCCCATTTAGGGTAAACAAAAAAACGCTGGGCAGCACAGTGAAATATACTCTACCACCCGCTCGTAAGGTGATAAAATGCTTGCAATCAAACTTTCAAGCAATTATAAAATGTAAATTGTACTTACCAACACCCACACCAGTATGTTCTTCATCAGGAACGTCTCCATTTTGCTCAACGGTCTGTGCAACATCAACCACAACATTTGCGACACGCAAATTATGCTTGGGGTGAAAGCCTATGATCGGCATATTTTCGTCTTCCGAGTCATCCACACTATCAAAACTCTCACCCAGACCTTCCATGGTTTCATTCAACAGCCTCTTAGAAAGTTCTGAAGAGTTCAGCATGATATCTAGTTCCTGGGCGGTGAGCCGGGCGTGATGAGTGGGCCGTGATGAGAGATGAGCCGGGCGTGATGAGTAGGGTGGCGCGACGCACTAGGGGCCACCGAATCGGACACGGGCAAATCTTTACCTTTCATTACGGCTGTTTGAGGGTTACTGAGTTATGGTCACGCAGTGGGGATGTGTGGGTGGGACCTTGTAGTACACCGCCTGACCACCAAGTTTCACTTTCCACCTAAATTAGGGCGGGAATACGCCCACGGACTTAAGTCGGACCCCGCCATTTAGTCCAATTTTCTCGATTCGGATTTAAGTCGGGCCCCGATCTTTTAGGGTTAAAGAGCGGGGCCCGACTTAAGTCTGCATCTAAAAAGCAGCAAGTTAGGAGCATTATTAAGGTTTTTAAAGGGTTAAAATCGAGTGCAAATGGCCGGGAGAGCAGCAGGCCACACGGCCGACACCCATGGCTTACCGCCGCCCACTGACTCACGCTCCCTCTTTTCTCGAGAGGCCGGCAGTGTAGCCAGTAGTGAGTGTAGCTGGAAAAAATATGCCGCTATACGCTAAACTCCCATGTTGGTGGTACCACTGCATCAAAACGACGAGTGCTACGTAGCTCTTTCTGGTCTCATTTTGAAGCTTGTAGCGACTAGTTTTTTGCTGAATACATTTCTTTTCATGCAGACACTTGATTGATCATTCAGGAGGGCCTGAATATGCCCAGAATAGCCCAAAACCCCCCGCTAGACGAGGGTTAAGGCTCGGGGTTACAAATTAGCCGATCCAGGTATCACTGATGGAGATATGATAGGATTACTGATTGGGGCGGACTTTTATTACCACTTTGTACATTCAGGCTATGTCAGGGAAGGAAGTATAGTTATGTTACCCACAATTTATGGTTATGCACTGAGTGGCACTTATCAGTCAGATATAGAAGAGACCTATGTAGAGTTAGTCACTGTTCTTAAGTTAGCAGTAGACCCTTTATTGGAGATACAGGAAGATATTGGCAGGAATTCTCCAGAATTAAAGGATCTGACAGCTCTATGGGACGTGGACCATATTGGTATAAGTCCTAATGAGACTGGTAAGGGTGGGGAGAGAGTCTTAAATAGATTTTCTGAAACGGTACAGTATTCCGAAGCACAGGGACAGTATATAGTGGAACTGCCGTGGAGAGATAACATAGATAAATTACCTGATAACTTTAAGTTAGCCCTGGGCAGAATGAGAGGCTTGCAGTATAAATTTATAAAAGATCCCAACTACTGTCAACAGTATACAAAGGTTCTGGATAATCAGATAGAAAGGGGGTTTATTGAAATGGTAGAAAACAGGAATCAAGCTGGTCATCCCATTCACTACTTAGCTCACCATGGTATTACTAAGGATAGTGTTACTACGCCTGTACGGATAGTGTTTGACTGTTCGGCTAGGATGGACGAGAAGGCGTTCAGTCTGAATGACTGTCTCCATACAGGTCCATCGCTAGTGCCCGACCTCACCCAGGTACTTCTACGCTTTAGATGCCATCAATTTGCCTGGGTGAGTGATATTGAGAAAGCATTTCTCATGGTGGGGTTGAGTGAGAAGGATAGGGATGCTACTAGGTTTCTGTGGCCCGTTGATCCCTTGGATGTTGCAAGTCCTTACATTGTCTACCGGTTCCGTGCAGTTCTGTTCGGGGCCACCTGTTCCCAGTTCCTCCTTAACCTCTGAAGTGCGCATGGGGGGTATGAGACACCACACTCCTGTGCTGACGTATTTGAGATGTTCCCATCACTAAAATATTGATTTTACCATAAATAGCATTAATACTTATCCATATGCGCCTATTATAGGTTGATTATAAAGGTATTAACCTGTTACAACAATAAAACAAGTGGAAACAGCGTTTGGATGGTCAAAATCGGCGATACAGGCCGGGAGTTACACATGTATGGCTGAGGCAACCTCCCAGCCCACCACTTTCCTCCACCTCTGGAGAGAGACTGTCGATCGATACTCTCTCTCTCTCTCTCTCTCTTGCACTCGCTTGCTAACAGTGATGACAACGCCCTGCTACCAACTCGCTAATGTTAGCACAAAAATAGACCACAGGAAAAGGGAATAACAGGGAAAATAGGTGATAACTGAAGGAGGGGAGGAAACTGGGGAAGGAGGGGAGGTGGAGGAGTGATATTTAGCATGGCCCAGGCGCAAAAAAAACAAAATTATAAAAATAAAAATAAAAAATTGGTATTTTAAATTGATTTTTTTTGTCCCTGACTCTTAAGAGTCTTCCCGCAGTCCGCCGGGGGAACTGTTAAGAGTCTTCCCGCAGTTCCCGGGTTAATGCTACCATTCAAAAACACCTGTCTATGATACAGGAGAACAGTGAAGTAGTTAATAAGCTAAAAAGGTGGTTGTATATTGATAACTTACAGGGGACTGGTGATGATGTGGGTGATTAGCAACAACAATGTTGGGATGCCCGTAGAATATTTTCCAGCGATAACCTGTCTTTACGTGAGTGGGTCACAAATAATGAGAGTTTGCGGGAACTGTTGCACCTGAAGGGTATAGCCATAGGTGGGCACGATAACCAAAAACCTTAACTTCGTTAACCGTTATTTCGTTAACGAAAACCTTAACGTCGTTAACCGTTAACCGGCGATACATTTATCGCTCGTTAACCGTTAAATCGTTAAATCGTTAAATCGCTAAATCCGATCCTTTCGATAACGATATCGTTACTTCGTTAGTATCGTTATTTATCGAAGATATGGATATTTATCATATTTTAAATAAAAAATCTTAAATGCAGCAATGCTATCATTATTTTATTAGAACACAAAAAAACACCTGACACTTCATTTGATTTAGTAGAAGATCATTTAGATGATTTTCAGATATAGTGATGTCTAAACTGGATCTCTAGGATTTCTGCCTGTTTGGCAATTAATTAACGATTATCGCTATTTTGGAACAAAAAGTATCGACGTTACCGTTAATTCGTTAAAGCTGGAAAAAAAGGTATCCGATAAACATTAATCCGAAATCGTTAACGCGTTACATTATCGCGTTACTTTATCGCGTTAGTGCCCACCTATGGGTATAGCTTCCGCCAAACATGACGGGGTTAACACCTTAAGAGCGGCCTATGCGGTTTATTTATATGTACCGCCCAGCGGGGTGTTTTTAGCCAAAATAGGGCTGTTTACATGATCATTTTCATGCCTAAATAAGACCCAGAATGTAAAACAAGTATCTATCCCTGAAAGGGCATAAACAGAGCTTTCGAATGACACTATAACGATCCTTTTATGATGGCTAGTTTTCTTGCAATAACCGTGCAACGCGAGTGCAAAAAGCATGTAATTAGCCACTTTCCCGATACAATTCCGTATATAGCGAGTGACAGAGGGAGGAGGGAGGTGAGAATCGTGTCAGTAGGTTCGCCGCGGTGGTCTGGAGCAGTCATACGCTCGCTAGTCTCCTGCCACCACTTGTCTCTCTCTCTCAGCAACATTACGTGCTGAAATTGCCACTCGACCTATGTCGAGCGCCGCCACATAGTCCAGCTTTATTAAATACGACTTAAGTTGCGCCCCGACTTTTAGGGGTTAAGGTACTTGGCGTTGAGTGGCTGACTGATAAGGATATGTTACAGGTTAATTTCCGCGGAAGTAGCCCTGCATTGGTTACAAAACGTGAGACTCTAAGTCTAACCGCGAGTGTGTTCGATCCTCTAGGAGTGTTGCTACCGGTAACCATCCGGGCGTGGAGGTTCGTACAGGACTTGTGGAGATTAGAGTGTGGGTGGGATGTCCCCATTCCAGATGACATGAGAGCTAACTGGCAGGATATTTATGACGATATGATAGATAGTACAGGTATCATGTTTCCCCGTCAGGTCACTAATTCTAAGAGGGTTACGCTGCACCTATTTAGTGACGCTAGCTCAGTAGCATATGGTGTAGCGGCCTATGTGGTTGGTGATGAGGTGAGTAGGTTAGTAATGGCCAAAGCTAATGTGGCGCCTATTAAGTCCCTCACCATACCTAAGATGGAGTTGACTGCTGTTCTTCTCGCAGCTCGTCTCGCATGTTATATATGTGAGGCCTATGCGGACGAGCTGATTATAGAGTATGTATACCTCTGGTCGGACAGCCAGATAACCCTATGCTGGTTGTCTACTAAAAAGATTTTGCCTATATATGTTCAAAATAGAGTTGATGAGATAAAGTCATTAGTCCCCGGCGCTCATTTTCGTTATGTGTCCACAGAGGTCAACCCCAGTGATCTAGTCACCAGAGGGATTTCATATGTGTCCTTAGTTGCTTCTTCGCTTTGGTGGGGAGGGCCCACATGGCTACCTCACCAAATGCTATGGCCTGATCATGGCCCAATAGGAGGGGACACCACTGTGGGTTGTAACACGAGTCAAGAAGGAACCCTGTCATTGCCGGTACCGGTTGCCCCTACTGCCATATTGAATTGGGACCGGTATGGCTCATATATGAAGTCATGGCATGTAATGGCATGGGTCCTTAGGTTTATTAGGACTCTTAAAGAGAAGACACAAGGGAACTATCAGGCAAAACCGGCATACTTGACAGTGCCGGAATTAAGAGCAGCAGAGTCAGCCATGATTAAGGTAGCTCAGAGAGAAGCTTACTCTGAGGAACACCACTATTTGTCAAAAGGACAGGGCACACCAAGCAATATAGTGAAGCAGTTAGGCCTCTATATGGAGGGAGGCATGATACGCTGTAGAGGTAGGCTACACTTTTCAGCTTTACATTATAGTGCCAAGTACCCTATCCTTATCCCTAATAAACATCGTATAGCCACTCTCCTTATCAATTACTGCCACAAAGTGTGTAACCATAGTGGTGTTAGTTATGTTGTAAATTACATAAGGCAAAGATGGTGGATCCCCAAGATTAGACAGGTAGTAAATAAAAGAAAGCCTTAAGGGGTTGTATCATCTGCAAGAGATTGCAAGGTACATCATACCGTGCTGTACAGGCCCCTCCATTGCCGGAGTTTAGGGTTCAGGAAGTGAGTCCTTTCCAGGTAACGGGGGTTGACTACACAGGTGCCTTGCCAGTAAAAGAGAAGGGGGTACTGTAAGTAAATTATGTGTAGTCTTATTCACCTGTGCAGTTACTAGAGCGGTCCATGTAGGTAGAGACAGTGTCTAACCTCCTGCGAATCATTTTTGCATGCGTTCCATAGGTTTAGTAGCAGGAGGGGTTACCCGGAGATTATGATGAGTGATAATGCCACCACATTTGTTAGCGGAGCCAGTACATTACGGGAGTTGATAGATGATGCAAGGTTAAAAGGTACTCTAGCGGAATTCAAGTGCGAGTGGCGGTTTATACTGGCCAGGGCGCCATGGTTCGGTGCCATATGGGAACGGGTCATTGGGATCCTACCTTGAAGAAGGTACTGGGTCGAGCATTGGTTAACACAGAGGAACTGAATACGGTATTACTGGAGCTCGAGGCCACAGTCAATGATCGCCCGCTTGGCTACACCTACAGTGATCTTGAAGACCCTCTACCCATCACTCCTTCACAACTGCTTCATGGGAGGCGAATCAGAAGCTTTCCAAGGCGAGAAGTCACGGATGAGGATCTCAAGGACACGGCTTGGCGTAACAACGATTCCGTCAACCAACGCTTCCAATATGTAACGAAACTCTCACACAACCTGTGGAAAAGGTGGAGCACTGATTATTTAATATCACTCAGGGAGCATCATCGTCACTTAATGGTAAAAAGAGGGATAGCATCGCCGCAAGTTGGGGACGTCGTTCTAGTACATGATGACGGCCCCCCGACTTTTTTGGCGTATAGGTCGGATAATGAAACTTCTTCGTGGTCCTGACCACGAATGTAGGGTAGTTCAGGTAAAAACAGGAGCCGGTTTGACCACCAGACCGGTGGTTAAGCTATATCCACTAGAGATAGATTTAGAGGTAGTGGATGGCGACAGCAAGCCGAACTCTGATAATATCCTTCCTGCTACTGGAGCGGACCGAGGTGATACCCCTCAGAGGCCGTCATGTCGGGCTGCTTTGGGTTTCTCCCAGTTGTGGCGATCCATGATCGGGACGGGACAATTGTAAATACTTTGTATATAACTGGTGGCAGAGTATGTCGTGAATCCTAGCTGGTATATATACCGTAGTTTGAATTTCCCGGGTTCACGACAGCTGGTTCCTTTTTGTTTATACGCATTACTTTATTTATCTTTGTGGATAAATATTACTGTGGTTGCACAAATTATATCTTAGTTTATTTTCCCTTATTATTTAATCACGGGGGACGATATAGAACCCTTAAATATATTTATGTTGTTATGATAAAAAGGAATCTCAGTACACTTCACACAGAGCTTTCGTCCCGCTCACAACAAACCACTAGTTGCTGCCACATAACAAAAGAACTTCACTGATATTCACCTATCGACATGTCCATCACCTAAGCTACACTCTTTGCATCACAGCTAAGTTCCTTTAATACTAGAAGTACTTCATAGATATTACTGGGACTACCACAGATAGCCTACACATACATGTTTACAAGTAAGTCAACCACCGACCGGTATCATTTTTATAGCCTAGGCCAATTCATCTTTCCAGGTTTAGTTATTTAATTTATATCCGTTTCTCCTCTACCCCCTAGGAATAATAAACAGGATAACTCTATAACTCAATATAATTTATAACACAATCGAGTTATCTTTACCCCCTTTATATATAATATTCAATGTAATATTGCACGAAAATACCATACGATTCATGGTCTTCTACATGGCGACCTTGCATTAAAAGAACATACACTTGGAATCATAACTAACACTTGGCCTTACCTGACACCAATACTCAAACAATCGACCTACAATCAAGCAAATCTTCACCCAATCTTCAGCACTACCTTGTCTACTCATCGCCCCAACCAGCTTCCTGCCTACCTCAACACATCACTTCCTATTTACAACCTACATCCGCCCATCGTCACCTTCAAATCTACAGACAGTTCCTGTGTATATCTGCCTGTTTCATCACTACAAGTCTACAGCAAGTTCATGTAGGCTACATCAGCCCGCCTACCATCTCTACCCCATCATCATCACTACTCACCACTCCAAGCTACCTGCAAACTAACAAGCAAACAAGAAAACACCGTCAAAGTGAACAGAACCTGCCAGACATCAATACGCCTTCAACAGCCCTCACACCCAACAACGCCCTGGCCTGCAACAACGCCCCGGCCTGCCTGACATACAATGACACATCACTACACACCACATCTCTGCACATATCGACGCTTCATTTGATGTAACAAAATACAACAGGTATGCATGATGTATTATCATTAATTTAAAAACACACCACAGTGAAAATAAGTGAACACACACACATACACACTATATCACTACCAAAATCTCATACCGCAACACACACCCTCATCCTCTTACTACATGGTCATCCGCACACTATACCCCTCCTCCCCTATGTCCATCCCCCTACGCAACGAACGTCAGACAACACCAGCTGACTTTCACTTTCATATCACTACATAGCCACCGTGCTGCCCACTCCTCCCACATCCACCAACTCCCACAATTACTGTTGGTGAGAAAATGGCCTTTGCTTTGCCTGAGCTAAAACATGCATCCTGCCAAACACCCAAACGTAAACCTGTCACAATTTAGTGTTAATGAAAACACACTCATGTTACCTGCTAGGTGTGGTACTTATGATATAGAACTATCCCTCGACACAGGCTCTCCAGTAAACCTCATAAGCCTTGCTAAATTTAAAAGCTTGAAGGACTTGAACCTCGAAGAATCTTACCCAGATATCGAGATTATGTCTGTGAGTGGAAACCACCTAGAAACCTTAGCGAAGGTTACCCTTTCAGTAGAATTTACAGAAGTGCACACAGCTAATCTTCCTTTCTATGTAATCTCGAAACTCCCAACAAACACCGACATGCTTCTAGGTTTAGAAGCTATGTCAAAAGTGAAACTTATTATCCTACCACACATGGATCAAGTTCTCATTGGGGGTTTACAAGGAGATAATGTGGAATGTGTACGGAGTACCCAGGAAAACAGTTCTATACACCAGGTTAAATACCACAAACGTAGGACAGAATTCAAAGTACAGTAACTCCAAACTCACTCCAACGCCCAATCATGACACTACGCAGTGAGGGAAATTAAAATGTAACCTTCCTCACCTCACCCTAGGTGTTTTGAGTAATAAATACTACATTAATCCAACCTATTCTATCCATATTGTTTTGGATATCTAATCTCTCCAATTCACACACACAGACACTCACTACACATCTGCTAGAATAGCAATATATAATTAGATTAGCATTCCACGAGTCAATTCTATACTCGAAACACGTCTAACTCTTTACTCAAACTCTTAAAAATTACTCTTGATTTATAAACTATTTAACACCAGTATTTGTATTACTCAAATTCATCTAAACCCAAGGGATTAGTTTTTGAATAATTGACTACATTCACCGAACATGTGAACATGTGTTCAATGTGTATTGATGGTAATTTTTGAAACTATTCATCCCACTCAATTATTATAATTATACCTTCATTTGTGTTTAACTGTATTTGACAACCAAATTTTAACCCTCTCATACATGTAATCAAATGAATAATTTCTCATTTACCCAAAATGTGAAATTGGATGTGTAGGGCCTACACGGTTGTACACCCTTTTGATATTACAAAGGTAATATTCATTAGGAGCTCACCACTTAATTAATTAATTATAAAACCTGAACCATACATTGCGATGTATAAGAATTTATAATTACGGATTCATTTGTGTTTAACTGTATTTAATTAACCAAATGATTTTTTTTTCATACACACAGGTTGGGAGAAATGACGAAGCAATAAGTTCCTATAAAAATAGGACCCACCAATATAATCTCAATGCTAGAAGTTTCAATAATATTGATGTGGATTAAATATTGGTTACACAGATGTTCAGAAAGTTAACTTCAGACCCTTTTTGCATCTAACTCCCTATTTTTGCTCTAAACTGGAACTCTCAAACTCACAATTACTTATGAGTGTGTATAATGTATGTCTTGGATCCAAAATTTGATATCCGTTATATGAATTCATTTAGTTATACGTGATGAGTGTTTAATTATTCTATGTATGTTCAACTCATACAGATATACAAGTTTAGTAGCTTAACGACAATTATAAAGCCTACCCCTTACAATGCGATGTAAAGTAGCTATAATTGTAACATAATCGCATGTTATCTGTTATATCTGTTATAAAAATTCCCCCCTGTAATAGGGGTGTCTCTGGTGATAGCTGTCCCCCTGGTATCTGAAAGGGGTGTGTCCCCCTGTAATAGGGGTGTCTCTGGTGATAGCTATCCCCCTGGTATCTGAAAGGGGTGTGCCCCCCTGTAATAGGAGTGTCTCTGGTGATAGCTGTCCCCCTGGTATCTGAAAGGGGTGTGCCCCCCTGTAATAGGAGTGTCTCTGGTGATAGCTGTCCCCCTGGTATCTGAAAGGGGTGTGCCCCCCTGTAATAGGGGTGTCACTGGTGATAGCTGTCCCCCTGGTATCTGAAAGGGGTGTTTCCGGGTAGAAGGGACTCGATAGCCTTGGCGGGCAACCTATCTAGGGGAAAAAATCCTACACAAATTACCGATGGGCGACATGCTAATCGGTGCCACTTACAGGTGGCGATTTTTATAACAGATATAACAGATAACAAGTGATCGTTTACGCAAATGTTAACGGCAACTCGGCAACTCCGCAGATATTCATAAGTGCTAAACGAATATATCTGATAGTCGTAGGCCTATACACTCAATAATATTAATCCTTTATGTTTGCCAATATTCATATATGGATAATTGTATTGAACTTTATTATTTAAAGTCTAAAATTGATTACTGTTCATTTTAGCTAGGTAAATATATACTACCGGTACACCATCCAAAGTTAATTTAATTATATTACTTGGATATTTGTTAGCTAACTACACGACACCAAACTTTTAACTACAGACACCAAAACATTTTACACACATCATACTGCCAAGAATTTGATGTTCACAGGAAGACTGTTGGACACCTCCCAGCTGACCTGTCCTACTACCGCCCTCAAACTTGGTGCCTGCTACAAGCTGTGAGCAAATCTTAAAAACTTGATGCAGAAGGACGTGATCGCTGAACCTTCAGGGTCAATCAGCGGAGAAAACGAGTCGAAGGAGAAAAGAGGAGAATAAAAATAAAAAAAAATACACCAAGTTATGGCTGTATTATGTATTTATTATTTTTATCCATATATACCCATGTTATAAACTCTTTTACTCTTTACTCTGAGTCTCTGACACCAAACGTTTTCTCTATCAGGAGATTACATGCACGACTCACGTTTCTCAATCACATGAATTACATAGCAGTAATTTGAAGAATCTATACTCAGATAGCAAGAATCCCTATATTAACGTAACTCCAGAAAGTGTTCGACTTTCTTTTCTTTAATTTGCCCTATGATATCCTATTTGTTGGAAACAAAATAAACCTGTCCTACACCGGGAATCTATATAAATAATTGCTCGAATCCGGGCTCCCGCGATTCATTGGAGAGGAAAAATAGATATAAGATGTCCCTATTACAGATACAACTCACTTACACGTCATATGAAATTATTGTACTCTATCTGAATTTAGTTTCATTCTTATTCAATTATTAATAATTATTTACTCTAATCCTTATAAATAATCTCTTATAAGGGAACCATTTAAATATATATTTTCGTCTTTACTATACTCTATATTAGGATGTTGGTGGAACAACATTTTTTAACAGGTGGCATGTAACATGCATATTATACTCAAATATACACATGTAACCCAGCCTCAATCACTTAAGGAACATTGTGCATAAAGACTTCAACTCCGGCAAGTGAAATACTGGATAGGATGTGGTTTTCCTATAAATAAATACATCTATGTGCAAAGTTACAATAACAAAGAATCGTGTAGTACAATTGTATTATTATTTTTATTTTTATTCTTTCGCAAAATGTACAAATAATTAATTGAAATAGGGTCAGAGAGGTGAAATTTTGTATTGCATTCAAATTCCAACCTTATCTCAAACAATTTGCACGCTACCCCATTAAATACTAATATTTGTGTTTGGTTTGCTGGGTTCCAACACCAAATTTAATTGTTTTGTTTATTTTTGTTCTCCTCCCGACTTGATTGGTACTGTCGTTGTATTTCAGCCATTGTGCATTTACCATAAACCGATTTCTTTCTTGTTAGGTAGAGTTTCATTACATTCCGATCAATAACCCGTCCCCCTGTACCTTTTCGGGGGAAGACACCCGATAAATGCCTCCCATCATCAAATATAGTGGGATTTTTTTGAATTGGCAATGATTGCTAGGGTGTATAGGGGTATTGGAGGGGGTCTGTCTGATCATTATGTAGTAGTAGCTAAGGTTAGGATACAAAAGAAGTGGGTGAGGAGAGCTGGAGGGAGGCGAGAGGAAGGTGGAATGGTGAGGAGGGTGGAGAGGTTACAGGAGGAGGAAATCAGGGAAGAGTACAGGCGAGCAGTAGAAAGACGACTAGGTGGGTTCGACCTGGAAGTTATAGAGGAAGAGGAGGATATGAGCAAGGTGTTTAACCCTTAATTAGCGGCTCACCACATAAGTCGAGTTAAATAAAGCTGGACTATGTGGCGGCGCTCGACATAGGTCGAGTGGCAATTTCAGCACGTAATGTTGCTGAGAGAGAGAGACAAGTGGTGGCAGGAGACTAGCGAGCGTATGACTGCTCCAGACCACCGCGGCGAACCTACTGACACAAATCTCAGCTCCCTCCTCCCTCTCTCACTCGCTACATACTGAATTATATGGAGAAAGTACCGAATTACATGCTTTTTGCACTCGCTTGCACGGTTATTGCAAGAAAACTAGCCATAAAAGGATCGTTATGGTGTCTTCGAAACTCTGAAGGGGAGGGATAGGTACTTGTTTTACTCTATTTAAGTGAAATGATCACGTAAAACAGCCCTATTTTGGCTAAAAACACCCGATGGGCGGTACATATAAATAAACCGCATAGGGGAGGTTAAGGGCTGGGAGCTGAGGAGGGTGCGGAAAAGCCCGGGAAATCAAAGCCCCACCCAGGGCCCTGTGCCCCTCAGCAATTATGAAGAGAAAGTTGAGGGGCAAGGGAAAAATGTGACACTTTGGCTTCCAATCTTGGTAGATTGAGAGGTCAATCCACGGAAGGGACGCCGTCACTTGAGATCTAGAAAATATCTAAGTAAAAGGAACATCAGGGAGCTATGGTAGAGAATAGACCACCCATCACCAGAAGTCAAGCAAGTTAGGGAAGGTAGCAAGGGAAACAGTAAGGGTGTGATTGATAAGAATGGGAGAACGCTAGCCGAGAAGCAAGAGAGAGTCGAAAGATGGAGGGAGTACTTCAATGATTTGCTAAATGTAAGGAATGAAGAGCCAGCAAACATAGTGGGATATGGTATGGGAGGGAGAAGAAGAGAAGTAGGGGAGGAGGAGGTGGTGATCAGGTCAGAAGTGTGGGAAGCCATGCCAAGAACGAAGTTGGGGAAAGCACCAGGAACAGATGGAGTGTGTGGGGAAATGTTGAGTTATGTTGGTGAGATAGTGATCGAAGGGGTGTGGAAAATGTGCAAACTAGCATGGCAGAAGGGGATGCACCCGATGACTGGCAGACTGGCATAATAGTCCCCCTATATAAGGGCAAAGGGGAAAGAGGAGTGTGTGGTAGCCACCGAGGAATATGTCTTCTAAGCGTAGTAGGGAAGGTATACAGTAGGGTAGTGATTGAGAGAGTGAGAGTGAGAACGGAGAAATGGATAGGCGACGAGCAGGGAGGTTTCAGGAAGGGAAGAGGATGTGTAGATCAGATTTTTACCCTGAGTTGTGTTGTGGAGAAATATCTGGAGAAGAAACAAAAGGTGTATGTTGCCTATATGGACTTGGAAAAGGCCTAAGACAGAGTGGATAGAGAAGGTTTGTGGAAAGTACTTAGATTATACGGAGTAGATGGCAAGTTGCTGAAAGCAGTGAAGAGCATGTATGAGGGTGCAAAGGCGGCAGTACGTGTGGAGAGTGAGCAGGGCGAGTTCTTTGACCTGAATGTTGGTTTGAAACAGGGGTGTGTGATGTCCCCGTGGTTGTTCACTGTATATATGGATGGAGTCATGAAAGAAATAATATCAAAAGAGCAGTGGATGTTGGTGTATCGCTGAAAAGGGAGGGAATTGAGTGGAAGCTACCTATACTGCTGATTGTGGGTGATACATTTCTGATGAGTGATAATGAATGGGAGTTGCAGGGTCCGGTAAATGAGTTTGGAACAGTGTGCGAAAAATGGAATTTGAAGGTAAATGCAGGGAAGAGCAAGCTTATGGTCTTCGAAAGGGGTGAAATCACAGAGTGTGAGGTGAAGCTGAACGGTCAGGCTATGGAGATCGTCAACTCTTTTAAGTATCTGGGCAGTGTGTTGAGTAAAGATGGGACTATGGATGAAGAAGTGCAGAAGAGGGTACAACAGGGGAAGGGGATTGTAGGAACGCTGAAAGCAGTAACAACCGAAAGAGGGTGGAAGGATGGAAGTGGCCGCCCCTTCGGGGATCGCGGCCTCAGGCTAAAGATAGATAGATAGATTTCATTTTTTAAATGTTTTGACAGATCTAATCAATTTTTAAACTACTTCTTGACGATAGAACTTGTCGATGCTTCACTAATTGACCCCTCCAGGGCTGCTTGGTTCACCTCAAAATTTGATTGTGATCCTGCACTTTTATTATGGTTAGTGTAACTGGCGAAGAAGGCCCTTGCTTATCCATGACCGAGATCCACAGTCCTGGAACTGACCGAGTCCCATCATCCAAGGGTACATTAGTTGACTGTCACCTGAAAAATGTGGACAAAAAAATATACATAATTTTTGTTTTAATGCATAGCCTATAAAGTTAATTGTAGCATGATTTATTTATTAATACACAATAATTCCCTAAATACACAAAACATTTTTTATTTTCAAATTCAAGAAGGATAAGACAGTGGTGGAAAGAAAGTCATTGATTTGATTATGTATGTTTTCGATGAACGAATGAAGAAATCTGTGATGGAGGCTAGGCCGTATAGGGTATTGGAGGGGGTCTGTCGGATCATTATGTAGTAGTAGCTAAGGTTAGGATATAAAAGAAGTGGGTGAGGAGAGCTGGAGGGAGGCGAGAGGATGGTGGAATGGTGAGGAGGGTGGAGAGGTTACAGGAGGAGGAAATCAGGGAAGAGTACAGGAGAGCAGTAGAAAGACGACTAGGTGGGGTCGACCTGGAAGTTATGGAGGAAGTGGAGGAGATGAGCAAGGTGCTTGGGGATGAGATCTGTGCAGCATGTGAGGAGGGGTGTGGAGTGAGGAGAAGAGGGAGGGGAGTGAAAGGTACAGCATGGTGGACAGAAGAAGTAAAGATAGCTGTGGAAGAAAAGAAGCAAGCATATAGAGAGTGGTTGGGTAGTAGAGAGAATTCAGATTTCGAGAGACAGAAATGAGCCAGATACGTGGAGAGTAAGAGGGTGGTGAAGATAGTAGTGAAGGAAAGTAAGAGGAGAGTAGATGAGGAATTTGGAAGGAATCGGAGTGTAAAATGGAGGGAGATTAAGAAACTGTTCAGGAAAGAAGTCAAGACAAGTTAGGGAAGGTAGCAGGGGGAAACAGTAAGGGTGTAAAAGATAAGAATGGGAGAATGCTAGCCGAGAAGCAAGAGAGAGTCAAAGGATGTACGGAGTACTTCAATGAGTTGCTAAATGAAAGGAATGAAGAGCAAGCAAACATAGTAGGATATGGTATGGGAGGGTGAAGAAGAGAAGTAGGGGAGGGGATGGTGGGGATCAGGAGACCAGAAGTGTGGGAAGCCATGCCAAGAGTGAAGTTGGGGAAAGCACCAAGAACAGATGAAGTGTGTGGGGAAATGTTGAGTTATGGTGGTGAGATAGTGATCAAAGGGGTATGGACAATGTGCAAACTAGCATGGGAGAAGGGGAGTGCACCCGATGACTGGAAGACTGGCATAATAGTCCCCCTATATAAGGGCAGAGGGGAAAGAGGAGTGTGTGGTAACCGCCGAGGAATATGTCTTCTAAGCGTAGTAGGGAAGGTATACAGTAGGGTAGTGATTGAGAGAGTGAGAGTGAGAACGGAGAAATGGATAGGCGACGAGCAAGGAGGTTATCGGAAGGGAGGAGGATGGGTAGATCAGATTTTTACCCTGAATTGTGTTGTGGAGACATATCTGGAGAAGAAACAAAAGGTGTATGTTGCCTTTATGGACTTGGAGAAGGCCTATGACAGAGTGGATAGAGAAGGTTTGTGGAAAGTACTTAGCATATACGGAGTAGATGGCAAGTGGCTGAAAGCAGTGAAGAGCATGTATGAGGGTGCAAAGGCGGCAGTACGTGTGGAGAGTGAGCAGAGCGAGTTCTTTGACCTGAATGTTGGTTTGAAACAGGGGTGTGTGATGTCCCCGTGATTGTTTACTGTATATATGGATGGAGTCTTGAAAGAAATAATATCAAGGGAGGGAATTGAGTAGAAGCTACCTATACTGCTGTTTGCGGATGATACAGTTCCCATAAGTGATAATGTATGGGAGTTAGAGGGCCGACTTTTCAATGAGATTTTGTTGACAATTATGACCCTTATTTTGTAATATTAGATTTACTTTGATACTTAGAAACCCAATAAAAATGAATACAAAATATGTAGTTTCTTAATACCTTCAAGAGTTGCATACCATGCAGGTCTTGAGCTGGTGGTGACCACACACAGACTTCTTGCAACTTCGTCAGGTGATCGGGTAGTGCCCCTGGGAGTTGTGGCAGGTGAGGCAGGTGCGGAAGGTGTGACAGGTGAGGCAGGTGCGTGCGGTCCACCGATACGCGCAGGTGTGGAGGGTGGCAGGTCATCGACACTCTCTTCATCGTCGGTCCTGTCGTAATTGGAGGGAGGCCTTCTACGTTGCCGTGGTAGTCCGGCCTTCTTTGGGTGGGTGAAGGGTTGTATGGCAGCCGTGACTGCCTGCCTTTCCTGTCGCTCCTCCCTACCCCTAAAAGAGAAGTCACGTCGTAATAACGCCAAAGTACTCCTGGTGGTACGTGGTGAAGACGGAGTGCTAGCACGAGGAGGTGTGGTAGCACGAGGAGGTGTGGGGGCATCCGTGTCTGGCGCCGGCACGACAGGGTTGGCGTGGGTGGCGACGGAGCGACAATGTGGGTGGGCTCTATATCTATAAGCTTGTCCTCGATGTAGTCATGTTCAGCTTCGTTGTCGCAATTGTTGTCAGAAAGCGAGAGAATGACTAAGAGGGTGTACGAGAGCTAGGTGGAAGGATGGAGTGAGGAAGTATATGAACGAAGGCGGTGCTGGTTGGGGGGAGGGGCGTCGAGTGACTGGGGATAGAGGTGCGTGGGGGCAGTTAGTTCGTGGCCACCCCTTCGGGGATTGCAGCATCAGGCAATAGATATATATAGATTTGTACATTTTGCTAAATAAAAATAATAAAATTGTAACTTTCTTGTATGCCTCATTAACACCTACCCTGATGCTGCATCACAACGTATATCCTTTAGAATGTTTACAACTCGTTCTCCAGTAGTCCTGTGATTGGTGAAGTCGTAGTTTTTTTCTGGATGTTATCATGCTGTGGCAGGCCAAGGTTGCAAGGGCTTGTCTGTTGGCAGGTGTATCCTCATCTCTGAGGGCAGCTGTGATCTGTTCATGTCGTAGCTTCCGGCTGCCCACTCCCCAACAATGCCTGCCCTCAGTCCCATCTTGGCAATGATTTTCCCTACATTTTCTACTGAGAGGTGAGAGCAACATTGGCCATCGGTGTTGTTGCCCTCCCGATTCACAAACATCTTACATTTTGGCCTTACACATGGGGCAACTACTGGGCGATAATATTTCATGTACGCCTCAAGAGCAGCTGCCTCTGTATTGCCTAAGTAGAAGATGCAGGGGTCTTTGGCCCCCGTTTTGTGTCGTGCTACTCTACCATCTTCGACGCCTGTTGTTCTTCCCTCGTATGCACTGATTGTAAATTCAGTAAACTACTGATTTCTTCGTAGGCATCGAACGGACAGTCTCACAATTAGTGCATTTCTCAGGTTGACCTATTCTTTCTTCATATGTTAGTTTGCTGGTGCACGGCCATCGTGGATTAATGACGCAGCATTGTTTATGGGAATTTCAATAGCATCATTAGTTTCCAGGATATGCGCATCCTCCATTGGCAACATCTCGGCCTCATTTTGCTGTTTACGGTGATCTCTCTGTCCCACCTCATCCATGCCGAAGTATTCTGTGGAAGAAAATATGACAGAACACAATAAATAGTTGTACAACATGTGGAATCACTTTTACATACAATTATAAAAAAATACTAGAAGACATGTAACGCTCACAAATTGGAATAGGAACTAATAGATAGCGATACTATAACGTTATGTTGATTGAACTTTGAGGGGGCCGACTTTTGGGGGGCAAAAATCCTGGGAAAAAATTCATAAATCAAGTACTTCTCAATGAATATGCCTAAAACTCACTATGAACATACATATGCACCCTATGAACCAAATCAGCATACAAATAACCATCCAAAAACACATAAAAGTAATAAAAAAAAGGGCAAACGAAAAATGCCAAAACAAATATTATTTGACGTTACATTGAGAGGGCCGACTTTTCAATAAAATTTTGTTGACAATTATGACCCTTATTTTGTAATATTATTACTTTGATACTTAGTAACCCAATAAAAATGAATATAAAAGATGTAGTTTCTTACCTTCAAGAGTTGCATACCATGCAGGTCTTGAGCTAGTGGTGACCACACACAGACTTCTTGCAGCTTCGTCAGGTGATCGGGTAGTGCCCCTGGGAGTTGCGGCAGGTGTGGCAGGTGCGGAAGGTGTGACAGGTGTGGCAGGTGCGTGCGGTCCACCGATACACGCAGGTGTGGAGGGTAGCAGGTCATCCACACTCTCATCATCGTCGGTACTGTCGTAATTGGAGGGAGGCCTTCTACGTTGCCGTGGTAGTCCTGCCTTCTTTGGGTGGGTGAAGGGTTGTATGGCAGCCGTGACTGCCTGCCTTTTCTGTCGCTCCTCCCTGCCCCTAAAAGAGAAGTCACGTCGTAATGACGCCAAAGTACTCCTGGTGGTACGTGGTGATGACGAAGTGGTAGCACGAAGAGGTGTGGTAGCACGAGGAGGTGTGGGGGCATCCGTGTCTGGCGTCGGCACCAGGGTTGGCGTGGGTGGCGACGGAGCGACAATGTGGGTGGGCTCTATACCTATAAGCTCGTCCTCGATGTCGTCATGTTCAGCTTTGTTGTCGCAATTGTTTTCAGAATCACTAGAGGCGTCCTCAAAGTCGTCCAACATCGAAGAGATGTCATCCTGGGAGAGTCCTCGCTGGGCCATGGTGACTGCTGTGAAAGAACAGAACAAAATGTTTAGGACAAATTTCTAGTGGCAACATCGGGCGTGGTGCCAGCTACTAGGGGTACACATCCTCAACTTTGGCAGGTGACGTTTTTTTTTTTTTATGGAAAATAATTCAATATTCATGTGAGATATGTATAATTAATGATTCAAAATATTTACAATAAAAGTTGTACTGTTTTAGTTTGCATATAATTAATTACAAATGCATTACAATGTTTCTTTACTTTAAAGTTAATGTTTTTTATTTCTTTAATGTTTGACGTATTATTAAGAAAATAATTGAATTATGGAAAGCAAACCTTACGTACGTGTCTCAGGAGTTCCTGGTATTCCATGGAGTCTTTGTTTTTCTTAAGTGCATATCGATCCGTTTAACTGATTTTGGGCAGAAGGAACAATCATATAGGTTTGTTTTCTTTGCATTTGTTGGTGGCAAGGGCCTTTTCATAGAGAAGCTACTTGCTGCAGCCAAAACATTCTCTCTATCGTCATTAGTTAGGTACGAGTGGCAAACGGCCATGTGCTTCCGTAGGTTGGCTGATTCCCTGTAGCAACCGGCAACTGGGCATGGCCTGCCTGGTCTCTTTGTTGTCTTGCTGATCACTTTGGGCTATTTACGATTTGGGCCTTTGTTTCCATTAGAAGCTTTCTTGCACACTGCCACTGCAGGAGTAAAATATTCTTTTCTTGGCCTTTCTCTTTCTTCAGTTCATCAAGTTCAGCTTTTTTATTTTGTATTTGTTGGTCATAGATATTATCAACAGTCCGTAAAGTCTTAATATTGTGGACATGTTCGATCTCATTGTTCAGTTGTCGTCTATGATGTTTAGAGAGGTGATTCGTCGCATATATTCGGTTATGTAGACTTTGAAGTATAAGCCTTTTTAAGTCATCAACCATCTCTGTGAAAGAAAGAAAATTATTTGAAATGCTAGATTACAATACAATTATTAGGAACATAAACATATAACACATCGCAAGTATAACACAAGGGGAAATTTAAGAAAAAATAAAGATACCAGCTCACCAGTTGTTTCAAGTAGCACGTCATCTGCTAGTGGGTCGTCTTCTTGTTCCTCTAGATCATGAGATATAAGAGATACAGAACGCTCTTGTGCCTCTTCCTAAAGAACATAAGACAACGGGGTGTCGGATTTATTTGTCTTTTTACCCAGCGTGGTTGGATGTGTTCCGTCTCATTTAAACCACTATGCATCGCTAATTCATCTTCTTCCTCTTCTTCGTGCCTGAAAATGTGAAAATGTTTTCACTCGTTCAAATACTATTGAGCAATATTGTCATTGAGATCATATTTTCATGAGAAACTGTAGTAAATGATACTTTCAATTAATCTTGGAGCTGGTCTTTTTTCCCGTTTCGACAGTCTTTCTGTATACGTTGCTTTGCTAGTGCACGTCCATCGTGGATTAATGATGCAGCATTGTTTATGGGAATTTCAATAGCGTCATTAGTTTCCAGGGTATGCACATCCTCCATGGCTAACAGCTCAGCCACATTTTGCTGTTTACGGTGTTTCTCTCTGTCCCACCTCTTCCATGCCAAAGTATTCTGTGGCATTTATTCGGTTATGTAGACTTTGAAGTACAAGCCTGTTTAAGGCATCAACCCTCTCTTCTGTTAGTTCTGTGAAAGAAAGAAAATTCTTTGAAATGCTTGATTACAATACAATTATTAGGAACATAAACATATAACACATCGCAAGTATAACACAAGGGGAAATTTAAGAAAAAATAAAGATACCAGCTCACCAGTTGTTTCAAGTAGCACGTCATCTGCAGTGCCTCTTCCTCGAGACAATGAGACAACGGGTTGTCGGATTTATTTGTCTTTTTTCCCAGCGTGGTTGGATGTGTTCCGTCTCATTTATACCACTATGCATCGCTGGTTCATCTTCTCCCTCTTCTTCGTGCCTGAAAATGTGAAAATGTTTTCATTCGTTCAAATACTATTGAGCAATATTGTCATTGAGATCATATTTTCATGAGAAAATGTAATAAATGATACTTACAATTAATCTTGGAGCTGGTCTTTTTTCCTGTTTCGACATAGTCTTTTTGTATACGTTGCTTTGCTGGTGCACGTCCATCGTGGAATTAATGATACAGCTTTGTTTATGGTAATTTCAATAGCGTAATTAGTTTCCAGGGTATGCACATCCTCCATGGCTAACAGCTCAGCCTCATTTTGCTGTTTACGGTGTTCTCTCTGTGCCACCTCTTCCATGCCAAAGTATTCTGTGGAAGAATATATGACAGAACCCCATGCAATAATGTCGATCAGAGAACATAATAATTAGTTGTACAACACGTGGAATCATCACTTTTACAAATATAAACACGAAAATATGAAACATTCAAATAATTAATCGATAACATTATACTTACTTTTTGCTTTGGCGACAGCTCGCCTGACTGGGCCTAGGAGATTTTCTGTTACTTGGAATTGTCGATTCTCTATTTCTTTGAGAAAGTTGAGAGCATGCGTTCAGGAGTCGGTCATCATTCTGAGTGTGCTCGCGGAGAGGGTTTCAGAGCGTGCCATTAACCCCTTCTGTACCGGCGACGTTCTTTTAACTATATTTTGGCTACTATTAGACGATTTTCTTCAGTTTAAAAAGTGCCTCCAGCAATTGACAGGCATGGAACTATCACTAAACCCTTTTTAATACCACAGAACCTTCTTAAACTACACAAATTCGTATAAATATAGCTAGAAAAACTTAAAAAGCCGTCGCCGGTACAGAAGGGGTTAAGGGTCCTCCAGTCATGACAGCTTCTCGGGTGAGTTGAATTATCTTAGGCCAAGGTATCCCCAAAGGTATTTCTCGCAATTTCCTCCTCTGTTCCGCGTGACCCAAAGAGGGCATCTCTAAAGGGACAATCATATAGGTTTGTTTTCTTTGCATTTGTTGGTGGCAGGGGCCTTTTCTTAGAGAACCTACTCGCTGCAGCCAAAACATTCTCTCTATCGTCGTTAGTTAGGTACGAGTGGCAAACGGCCATGTGCTTCCGTAGGTTGGCTGATTCCCTGTAGCAACCGGCGACTGGGCATGGTCTGCCACGTCTATTTGTTGTCTTGCTGATCGCTTTGGACTATTTATGATTTGGGCCTTTGTTTTCATTTAGAAGCTTTCTTGCACA
Source organism: Paralithodes platypus (assembly GCA_032716605.1). NCBI lineage: Eukaryota > Metazoa > Arthropoda > Malacostraca > Decapoda > Lithodidae > Paralithodes > Paralithodes platypus. Next base: position 45,953,829 of record CM064525.1, on the reverse strand, counting down.
CTGCTGCCACTGCAGGAGTATAGAATTCTTTTCTCGGCCTTTCTCTTTCTTCAGTTCATCTAGTTCAGCTTTTTCGTTTGTATTTGTTGGTCATAGAAATGATCAACAGTCCGTAAAGTCTTAATATTGCGGACACGTTCGATCTCAGTGTTCAGTTGTCGTCTATGATTAATCTTGGAGCTGGTCTTTTTTCCCGTTTCATCACTGATATAAAAGCTAAAACTATCGTTATACATTACTTCTATAAAATCCAATATTGGAGAGAAAATATTCTTACATCGCCATCATGTTCAGCGGAAAATATAGCTATGGTTTAGTATGTATGATAATACAAATATGTTATTTAGCCAGTTTCGGAAATATTGTGAAGAAAAGTGACACATACCACAATTCGCAGCAGAAATATTTATGAATACTAATTGTATACGACAACCATTATAGATTCACTATTTTGTGTTGTGATATAAACATACCACAATTTGCAGCGGAAATATTTACGAATACTAATTGTATACGATTAGATGATACTTACAATTAATCTTGGACCTGGTCTTTTTTCCCGTTTCGACATAGTCTTTCTGTATACGTTGCTTTGCTGGTGCACGTCCATCGTGGATTAATGATGCAGCATTGTTTATGGGAATTTAAATAGCGTCATTAGTTTCCAGGGTATGCACATCTTCCATGGCTAACAGCTCAGCCTCATTTTGCTGTTTACGGTGTTCTCTCTGTGCCACCTCTTCCATGCCAAAGTATTCTGTGGAAGAATATATAACAGAACCCCATGCAATAATGTCGATCAGAGAACATAATAATTAGTTGTACAACACGTGGAATTATCACTTTTACAAATATATACACGAAAATATGAAACATTCAAATAATTAATCGATAGCATTATACTTACTTTTTGCTTTGGGGACAGCTCGCCTGACTTTTCTGTTACTTGGAATTGTCGACTCTCTATTTCTTTGAGAAAGTTGAGAGCATGCGTACAGGAGTCGGTCATCATTCTGAGTTTGCTCACGGAGAGGGTTTCAGAGCGTGCCATTAACCCCTTCTGTACCGGCGACGTCCTTTTAACTTTATTTTGGCTACTATTAGACGATTTTCTTCAGTTTAAAAAGTGCCTCCAGCAATTGACAGGCTTGGAACTATCACTAAACCATTTTTAATACCACAGAACCTTCTTAAACTACACAAATTCGTATAAATATAGCTATAAAAACTTAAAAAGCCATCGCCGGTACAAAAGGGGTTAAGGGTCCTCCGGTCATGACAGCTTCTCGGGTGAGTTGAATTATCTTAAGCCCCCCTCCCCAAAGGTATTTCTCGTAATTTCCTCCCCTGTTCCGCGTGACCCATCTCTAAAGGGACAATCATATAATATTATGTTTGTTTTCTTTGCATTTGTTGGTGGCAGGGGCCTTTTCTTAGAGAACCTACTCGCTGCAGCCAAAACATTCTCTCTATCGTCGTTAGTTAGGTGCGAGTGGCAAACGGCCATGTGCTTCCGTAGGTTGGCTGATTCCCTGTAGCAACCGGCGACTGGGCATGGTCTGCCAGGTCTATTTGTTGTCTTGCTGATCGCTTTGGACTATTTACGATTTGGGCCTTTGTTTTCATTTAGAAGCTTTCTTGCACACTGCCACTGCAGGAGTATAGTATTCTTTTCTCGGCCTTTCTCTTACTTCAGTTCATCTAGTTCAGCTTTTTTCGTTTGTATTTGTTGGTCATAGAAATGATCAACAGTCCGTAAAGTCTTAATATTGCGGACACGTTCGATCTCAGTGTTCAGTTGTCGTCTATGATTAATCTTGGAGCTGGTCTTTTTTCCTGTTTCATCACTGATATAAAAGCTAAAACTATCGTTATACATTACTTCTATAAAATCCAATATTGATGAGAAAATATTCTTAACATCGCCATCATGTTCAGCGGAAAATATAGCTATGGTTTAGTATGTATGATAATACAAATATGTTATTTAGCCGGTTTCGGAAATATTGTGAAGAAAAGTGACACATACCACAATTCGCAGCAGAAATATTTATGAATACTAATTGTATACGACAACCATTATAGATTCACTATTTTGTTGTTGATATAGAAACATACCACAATTTGCAGCAGAAATATTTACGAATACTAATTGTATACAATATAACCATTATACAGTAGATACACTATTTTTGGGTTGATAGAAAAAATATTGTTGTATAGATTCCTTCTATCTTGTGAAGTGTATTTCAATGCAGTTGGGGTGATATGTGTGGGTAAACAGGAGCGATAACATTATTATGTTGGCCGCGGCTAGAAGCTTTTTGGCCCAAGCTGGAGTACTAGCCTAGTAGGATGGCCGAGCATTTTACTATACTGCGCGGTTTTTACAGGGTAGGTGGGAGGTGGAGAGCGCGGCTCACTTCCTATGTAGGCGGGAGAGGGTAGGCCAGGCACGCCAAAGTGTTAACGTACCACTGTGTAAAAATCATAAAAATCCATCGATTATGTTTCGAGTTACTCACCATTTTTCACTTTTTAGATTAGAAATGTAAGTTATATATATTTCATATTTTGAAATATAGGATTCAGGTTTTATACACTCCTATGAGCAGGTTCAAGCGCGACATGATAAATATTGTTGTATAGACTTCTCTCTATCTTGTGAAGTGTATTTCAATGCAGTTGGGATGATATTTGTGGGTGAAAAGGAGCGATAACATTATTATGTTGGCCGCGGCTAGAAGCTTTTTGGCCCAAGCTGGAGTACTAGCTTAGTAGGGCGGGCGAGCGTTTTTACTATACTGTGCGGTTTTTACAGGGTAGGTGGGAGGTGGAGAGCGCGGCTCACTTACTATGTAGGCGGGAGAGGGTAGGCCAGGCACGCCAAAGTGTTAATGTACCACTGTGCAAAAATCATAAAAATCTTTCGAGTACTTTTCGAGTTAAGGGTACTTCACACAGTCAGGAATGCGAGCTAGAATCACTAGGAGTAGCACAAAAATCCGATTCCTTGGCTTATTCGCTGTGAAAATCGATGACTCCTAGTGATTCTAGCGATATCCTAGTGATTCCTGTTAGACTCCCAGTGACTCCAAACCAGTCCCGGCCGATTGGCCCTGTCCGACAAAATGTTCACCGTCTTAAAGGTTCTCGCCGCGAATCGGACCATTCCCTGTAATGCTTCTCACGTGAAAGTATACTATACAGTATACGGGTAGTTAACTTTTCTCGGTCAAACATTAAATATACCTAGTATTAACTTTATAAGTACAATTTCCCACAAGACATTGTATTCACCCAGTGATTGTGTGTAGAGAATGAAATTACGGTAGGTGAGGTAATTAATAATGTGAACAATGTATGGTCAATGTTACAATACCCTACTTGTAGTCTACAAGTTCTGCAACTCCCCTTACCTAACATAACGAGAGTGATGGAGACGTGTTTGTATGTGTTTTGAAATGTCAGATTCGTTTGGGGGTGCAGAGTGGAGTTTGGATTACTACTTGGAGGGGTGTTGTAGTCGCCGGGTTAAAGTTTGTGCCAGCGGAATCATGGCTTGGTTGTTCAGGGGCCGTTGTAGTCGCCGGTTAATAATCTAGAAGTTCTGCAACTCCCCTGACCTCACCTAAGCAAACTAACACAACCTATAAGTGTTACCTATATTAGGTAATCGTATGAAATATTACAGAACTCGGTAACGAATGAAAACAAGAAGGTGTGATGGATTAACCCCTAACTAGCGGCCCACAACATAAGTCGAGTATAATAAATCTGGACTATCTGGCGGCGTGCGACATAGGTCGTGTGGCAATTTCAGCACGTAATGTTGCTGAGAGAGAGAGACAAGTGGTGGCAGGAGAGTAGCGACCGTATGACTGCTCCAGACCACCGCGGCGAACCTACTGACACGAATCCCACCTACTCCCTCCCTCTCTCACTCGCTACATACTGAATTGTATGGGGAAAGTACCGAATTACATGCTTTTTGCACTCGTGTTGCGCGGTTGTTGCAAGAAAACTAGCGGTCATAAAAGGATCGTTGTGGTGTCATTGGAAAGCTCTGTTTATGCACTTTCAGGGATAGATACTTGTTTTACGCTCTGGGTCTTATTTAGGCATGAAAATGATCACGTAAACAGCCCTATTTTGGCTAAAAACACTCCGCTGGGCGGTACATATAAATAGACCGCCTAGCCTGCCAATAAGGTGTTAACTATCCACTATTTAGACAATAGTTTAAATATATTTGTTTTGTAAAGTATAGTAAGCATTGATATCATGACCTTACGGTACATAATAATACAGACTTATCGTATTATATTAATGTCTGTAATGATGTATGAATACAGTCATAATACTTAATGATGATATTAGAGAACTGTAGTTATAGCCTACGCCAGAGGAATCATGGCTTGGTTGTTTAGGGGCCGTTGTAGTCGCCGGTTAATAATCTAGAAGTTCTGCAACTCCCCTTGACCTAAGCAAACTAACACAACCTATATATGTTACCTATATTAGGTAATCGTATGAAATATTACAGAACTCGGTAACGAATGAAAACAAGAAGGTGTGATGGATTAACTATCCACTATTTAGACAATAGTTTAAATATATTTGCGCACCATTTTTCACTTTTTAGAAATATAAGTTATATTTCATATTTTGAAATATAGCATTCAGGTTTTATACACTCCTATGAGCAGGTTCAAGCATGACATGATATAAGATCTATACACTTCTATGTGCAGGATAAAGCATAGTACGACCAAATGCGAATATACAGTATATACTTACAACAAAACTCTGTTCGGCGGCCGTAATCGCGAGAGAGAGAGCGAGCCGGCGGCGGAAATTTCACCACGGTGGACGAGTGGAACACCTCGAAGATGTGTCCTCGTTGCTAGGTATGTGTCCTCCTGTCCGAAGGCTAATTACTGACTGACCTGGGGTCAAGCACTGTTACCTAAGAATATCTCGGATTGGCTCAAATTACTAGCAAGTACCCTGTACAGATGAATGACGCACTAGACGATACCCTTATGAATGAAGCACTAGACGGTACCCAGTCCAGATGGGCGAAGCACCTAGACGGTACCCTGTCCAGATGAACGAAGCATTCGACGGTACCCTGTCCAGATGAACGAAACACTAGATGATACCCTGCCAGGTTAATGAAACAATAGACGGCACCGTGCCCTAATGGAAGATGCACTAGACGGTACCCTGCCATTCTCGAAAAAAATGATATACAGAATTTTCCGCACATGGAGAGCCAATAATTTTAGTCTCTATTCACATTACGGACAGGACAGTTGCAGAATGACGTTCCCTAAGAAGTCTCTAACCTCTGGTACCCCAAGTAAGGGTTCCGCCATACTGCAGCAATTAGTATTACGGACAGGCCAATTGCAAGAGTATTTGTGGAAACTTTTTCAGATACAAAGCTTGACCTAGGTGTATACGACGTAATATACGAAGCATTGATTATTATTGGGATTGAATTTGTGCTGTACCTAGTCAGTGCATACCACAAAGCCCACCGAATGCCAACAAAATACCCTCAGTTCCATGATTAAATAACACTGTATGAATATTCCCATATTCAAAAATATGTTACAGGGGGACAATGCCTAGTGAGTTCACTGCTCAATAGGTGGCGTGCTGAGAGTGAGGGTCTGAGTCTGGAGGGTGAGACGGTGAAGCACTTGAGCGAAGCAACCAGCCGCTTCAGAGATGGGATTGCTTCGAGCCAGCTGGATGCTTCACATGTCTCCCCAGACTGGAACAAGACCTCACGGGCTTCACCGTGCTGAGCGGTGGAATGTACAGGCTCTCAGCCTATGCCCGCGAAGGAGTAGTTGGAATATAGAAAAAAAAAAGAAAAAAAAAAAAAAAAAAGGTGACCGACACACTAAACGAAGAATTGGGGGAGGTACATTTTCCTGTGAAACGCCTTTGAACATTGCCTCAGCCGTCATCGAGAAATGATGGAGAGTCACTCTTCGAACAATTTAGCTTTCTCAAGAAAAGACAAATGTTCGTAATTTGTCCACAAAAGGTTTCACACAAACATTTAGACCCTCCCCGCCCAAAAAAAGGTTCACCGCCAACTCAAGTCGAATAGCAGATTTTATTGTTGGTGAGTCGTCTGCCTGGGGTTGTCGGAGCTCTCGAATCGAAGTATTTCCGATCAATCCCAAAGCGCACGGACTCACGTAGAACAGCAGAAGATCGCCTAAATGTTTGTGTGAAAATACACGAATATATGTTTTTTCGTGAAAGATGCATTTTTCGAAGTGCGACTCTCCATCATATTTCGATGACGGCTGAGGAAATGTTCGAGGGTGTCTCACAGGCAAATTTACCTCCCCCAATGATTCATATAGTGTGTCGTTTACACCTAGGTCATGCTTCGTATAGTACGTCGTAGAGTATCTCTGCCCAGAGATTGGTCCATAGAGTACATATGACCTAGAGGCGAAAGAAGACGCCACAAATCAGTAAATAGGGATCCGCACGTTCGAGAGATGGCAGCACGATCACAAAGGGCAATGGGAGGGGAGGGTCCCCCACAAAGACATTATATTGACTATCCTTGGTCCCATTAATTCACGCTTTCGCCTCCAGGTCATATGTACTCTATGGATTGGTGTACCTGCGAGGTGTGAAAAATTTGAACAATATTTTTTTGGAGAGAGAAAAGATTTTCGGTGAGGTACGCCATCGCACATTTCTCCAAGATTTATCGATGTCTGTCGAATGACAACGACGCGGGTCATTGTTTCCTCTCACTTAAGTTACCGAAAGATTGGTCTACTGCGAGGTCTGCGTTCGTTGCTCTGAGAGGAACAATGACCAGCGTCGTCGAAGATGATATTTCAATATAAAGAGTCCAATGTAGCCCAGAAACTCTTCCCAGATTCGACTACGTCGTCGCTGACATTACAGAGAGGCTTCCAGGTAGAAAAGAACAAAAATGTGTAAACAATTAATGAATTTCAATACAACAAAGATTATGTAATAGTTGTTTTTATTTCCTAACCGGCTATATTTTTGTCAACTGGCTAAACCATATGTCAGACCCAGAATACTTCCGCAGGAGCGGTCAGGAAGAAGAACCCAAAGTTACACAGTCAGAGCGACATATTTTGACGTGTCTTCTCCCTCCCTCCCTCACTGAATGTGGGGGCAGCCCTGTATGAGCGGAGCACGGGTTAGAAGTTGTTTGAGAGACTGGGTTGGGGTGGGGGAGCGGTGTTGTGTTATGTTGTTTATTCTAGTCTAGTCCCGGCGGAGCGATATTGTAGATGGACAATTGGCCGCTCCTAATCTTGAGGGGTTGGCGTGCGATGATCAGTGTAATTCACCTGCCTCGGTTATTGTTTTTGGAGTGAACGCTATTGGGTGTGATTCATTCGGGCTCGCCTATGATTTAGCAGCTCTATACCCCTATGCTGATGTGTACAGAGAGAGAGACGCAATCTATCCAGAGCCGTACGCGATGATAGAACGTCTCCCGGAGACATCATTCCCCCAAGTGAGGGTCCCTTGCAGTGGTTCACCTAAACTAGTAACACTCGTTACTCAGTTTGGGATTGGTGGCCCCATTGAACATAATGAAGTTGGTCAGTATCATGTGGAATCATCGAATGATATACATTTCGCAAAAGGGTTAGAAAGAGACACTGTGGAAAATAGACGTCTCTTCTTCAAAGAATGTGTTAAAAAGCTAGCTATTTGGGCTATGGAACTGGAGCACGGGTCCCACATATATATACCAGCTGGTGTTGGGATGTCAGGACGATATGATAATAAGGATGAATGGAATGAACATTATCTACCACCACTTCAGCAGTTGGCTATGAACCAATGTTAGAGATGTTTAGGGAATATTACCTGATTCAGGTGAGTCCGTAAGGAGTACGGGCGGGATATTTTTGCTTGATTTGGGCATTGTCATTAAAATATTTGAGCTATCCATTTTTTGAATGCATATTGGAAATCAGAATCAAATTATAATCCCATTGCAAAGTTTTGGTAAAGCTTGCTCTATTTCTGCCTGTTTTATGGATAGGATAATTCCTTAGGAAACATCATCTTGCAACTGGTTTGTTTATAATACGTATATTAGGGAGCATTGTAGATAGTGTTCCCCGAGACTTTAACTCCGGAAAGAGTGATCCAATGAGCATCCCTATACCTAAAACAGCCCAGTTCTTTTCCAGATTGGCACTAAAGCTAAATTGTTGGGGGTGACACTCTCGAACATTTCTCGATGTAGGCCTTCGATGTAGGCCGTCGCCTGAAAAGTGTGGGGCAAAAAATATACATAAGTTGTTTTAGGGCAAATATAAAGTTAATTGTAGCATGATTTATTAGTATACGATAATTCCCTAAATACACAAAATACTTTGATTTTTTTCTTCAAATTGTGTGCACTTACCTGGGTGGAATGTATCCTGAAGGAGCGGGAAGAGGACAGCACTTACATCCTGTGAAAGCTTTGAAGGGCGTGACTTTCTGGCATCTCCCAGTTCCATTAATGGCAAGCCATGCGTTTTCCTCAAAGATTATAAAAATGCCGGCTGTTAGTATTCTCACTATATTTCCTCTGAAACAAATTTAATCCTTTAGCGGGCAAATGACCTTTGAGGAAGGTTGGAATTTGAATGCAATATCCCTCTGGCATGTTTACCAACTGGCAAAATTATATTACCGTGTGTCTCTCACCTCTCGGACCCCATTTTAATGGAACATTTGTACATTTTGCCAAAATAAAAATAATAAAATTGTAACTTTTATGTAAGCCTCATTAACACCCTACCCTGATGCTGCATCACAACGTAGATCCATCAGACTGTTTACAACTCTGTTTCCAGTAGTCCTGCGATTTGTGAAGTGGTAGTAATTTCTGTATGTTATCATGCTGTGGCAGGCCAAGGTTGCAAGGGCTTGTCTGTTGGCAAGCGTATCCTCATCTTTGAGGGCAGCTGTGATCTGTGCATGTCGTAGCTTCCGGCTGCCCACTCTCCCAACAATACCTGCCCTCAGTCCCATCTTGGCAATTATTTTCCCTACATTTTCTATTGAAAGTTGAGAGCAACATTGGCCATCGGTGTTGTTGCCTTGCCGATTCACAAAAATCTTACATTTTGGCCTTACACATGTGGCAACTATTGGGCGATAATATTTCATGTACGCCTCAAGAGCAATTGCCTCTGTATTGCCTAAGTATAAGATGCAGGGGTCTTTGGACCCCTTTTGTGTCGTGCTACCTGTATGCAAGTTACATTTCTGCCATCTTCGACTTCTGTTGATCTTCCCTCGTATTCGCTGATTGTAAATTCAGTAAACTCCTGATTTCTTCGTAGGCATCGAACGGACAGTCTCACAATCAGTGCATCTCGCAAGCTGACAAAATCTTGTTTTATAAGTTGCTTTGCTGGTGCACGTCCAGCGTGGATTAATGATGCCGCATTGTTTATGGGAATTTCAACAGCATCATTAGTTTCCAGGAGATGTACATCTTCCATTGCCAAAATCGCGGCCTCATTTTGCTATTTACGGTGTTCTTTCTGTCCTACCTCTTCCGTGCCAAAGTATTCTGTGGCAGGAAATAGGACATAACACAATACATAGTTGTACAACTCGTGGAATCACTCTTAAAAATATATAAACAAAAATATGAAACTTCAATAATTATTCGATAACATGTATCCTGTTTATTATTCCTAGGGGGTAGAGGGAAACGGATATAAATTAAATAATTAAACCTGGAAAGCTGAATTGGCCTAGGCTATAAAAATGATACCGGGTCGGCGTTTGACTTACTTGTAAACATGTATGTGTAGGTTATCTGTGGTAGTCCCAGTAGTATCTATGAAGTACTTCTAGTATTAAAGGAACTTAGCTGTGATGCAAAGAGTGTAGCTTAGGTGATGGACATGTCGGTAGGTGAATATCAGGGAAGTTCTGGTGTTATGTGACAGCAACTAGTGGTTTGTTGTTAGCGGGACGATGTCTGTGTGAAGTGTGTCTGAGATTCCCTTTTAGCACATAAACAATACATAGTTGTACAACTCGTTAATCACTCTTAAAAATATATAAAACAGAAAATATGAAACATTCAAATACTTGGTTCTGATAACATTTATCCTGTTTATTATTCCTAGGGGGTAGAGGAGAAACGGATATAAATTAAATAATTAAACCTGGAAAGATGAATTGGCCTAGGCTATAAAAATGATACCGGGTCGGCGTTTGACTTACTTGTAAACATGTATGTGTAGGTTATCTGTGGTAGTCCCAGTAGTATCTATGAAGTACTTCTAGTATTAAAGGAACTTAGCTGTGATGCAAAGAGTGTAGCTTAGGTGATGGACATGTCGGTAGGTGAATATCAGGGAAGTTCTGGTGTTATGTGACAGCAACTGGTGGTTTGTTGTTAGCGGGACGATGTCTGTGTTAAGTGTGTCTGAGATTCCCTTTTATCGTGACAATATAAAATATATTTAAGGGTTCTATATCGTTGCCCGTGATTAAATAATAATGGAAAATAGACTAAGATATAATTGGTGCAACCACAGTAATATTTATCCACAAAGATAAATAAAGTAATGCGTATAAACAAAAAGGAACCAGCTGTCGTGAACCCGGGAAATTCAAACTACGGTATATATACCAACTAGGATTCACGACATACTCCGCCACCAGTTATATGCAAAGTATTTACAATTGTCCCGTCCCGATCATGGATCGCCACAACTGGGAGGGAACCCAAAGCAGCTCGACGTGATGGCCTCTGAGGGGTATCCCCTCGGTCCGCTCCAGTGGCAGGAAGGATATTATCAGAGTTTCACTTGCTGTCGCCATCCACTACCTCTAAATCTATCTCTAGTGGGTATAGCTTATTATAACCACCGGTCTGGTGGTCAAACCGGCTCCTGTTTTTACCTGAACTACCCTACAGTTGTGGTCATGACCACGAAGAAGTTTCATTATGCGACCTATACGCCAAAAAATTGGGGGGCCGTCATCATGTACTTGAACGGCGTCCCAAACTTGTGGCGATGCTATCCCTCTTTTTACCAATAAGTGACGATGTTGCTTCCTGAGTGATATTAAATAATCAGTGCTCCACCTTTTTCCACAGGTCATGGGAGAGTTTTTTTACGTATTGGAAGCGTTGGTTAACGGAACCGTTGTTAAGCCACGTCGTTCCCTTGAGATCTTCATCCCTGACTTCTCGCCTTGGAAAGCTTCTGATCCGCCTCCCATGAACCAGTTGTGAAGGAGTGATGGGTAGAGGGTCTTCAAGATCACTGTAGGTGTAGCCAAGCAGGCGATCATTGACTGTGGCCTCGAGCTCACGTAATACCGTATTCATTTCCTCTGTGGTAACCAATGCTCAACCCAGTACCTTCTTCAAGCCTGCCTTTAGGATGCCAATGACCCGTTCCCATATGGCACCGAACCATGGCGCCCTGGCCGGTATAAACCGGTTCTCGCACTTGAATTACGCTAGAGTACCTTTTATCCTTGCATCATCTATCAACTCCTGTAATGTACTGGCTCCGCTAACCAATGTGTTTGCATTATCCCGTCACTCATAATCTCAGGGTAAACCACTGGCTAACCACTACAGCTCCTGCTACTAAACTTACGGAACGCATGCAAAAATGAGTCGCAGGAGAGGTTAGAACACTTCTCTCCTCTAAACATGGAACACACTAGTAACTGCAGCACAGTTGAATAATAACTACATATAATTACTTCTGAATTTACTTACACAATCAACCTACAGCACCCCCTCTTCTCTTTTACCTGGCAAGGCACCTGTTAAGTTCAACCCCCAAAACCCAAAAAACCAACACCACCCGCCCACAAACCCCCCCGTTACCTGGAAAGGGACTCACAGGGTTCCTAAACCCCTAAACTTCGTCAACGGAAAGGGCCTGTTACCAGACAGCACGGTATGATGGTACCCTCTTGCAAATCTCTCTCTTTGCAGATTGAATCCATCCCCTTAAGGAAGGACATCGCCCTGTAGCTCCTTGAGGCTTTCTTTATTTTTTCCTTGTTTAAAACCTCACTACCTGTCTAAATCCTTGTGACCCACCCACCACACATCTTTGCCTTATATAATTTACAAACAAACGTAACTAACACCACTATGGTTTAACACACTACTTTTGGTGCAGTAATTACTAAGTATGAGTGGCTATACGGGATGTTTATTAGGGATAAGGAGAGGGTACTCTACTTGGCGCTATCATGGAAAAGAAAGCTGACAAGTGTAGCCTAGTACCGCTCCGACAGTGTATCATCCCTATCCCTTCCTATCCCTGTTCCTCCTGCCTCCCCTCCTATAAGGCCTAACTTAAACTGCTTGACCTCTAATCCTAACTGCTTTATCTTAAAGTAGAGGCCTAACAACTTAACGACCACTGCTCTAACTGCTTTTTCACTATATTGCTTTTTTTGTGCCCTGTCGTTTTGCCTGTCCTTTTTGACAAAATAGTGGTGTCCGTTCCTCAGAGTAACTTCTCTCTGAGACTCAAAAAACTATAACTAGCTACCTTAATCATAATCCAATGAAGAACTAATACCTTATAATCGGCTGACTTTCTGCTTCTCTGCTCTTCCTTTAATCTTAATTCCGGCACTGGTCAAGTATTAGTGCCATGATTTTTTTTTGTTTGCGTGATAGTTTCCCATAAGCTTTCCCTTGTGGTCTTCCTCTCTCTCTAACATTCTCATAAAACCCTAAGGACCCTATCTAGGGCACCCCCATCTTTGCCATTTTAAATTATTACAATTCCACTGTGACTGCATTGTGCATGACCTTCATTATGACGGCCATCAAAGAGCCATAACCATATGAGACCATGGCCAGGCTGGGCGTGCTATCCTGCTTCACAAATTTCCGATTCCTAAGTATTCTTGCTTTTCCTGCCGTATATAATTAGATTCCGCCAATTTCAATTTTCCTAATTTAATTTCCGGCACTGGTCAAGGATCCAGTTTTTTGCGTGATAGTTTTCCCTTGTGTCTTCTCGTCTAAGAGTCCCTCATAAAACCTAAAGGAACCCCCCAGTTGCCATTGACACTGCCCTGGGTGAACTTCATATATAGGCCATATACCGTTCCCCAATTATTCAATATGGCAGTAAGGGGCAACCGGTACCGGCCAATGACAGG
>CM064525.1:45828876-45940523 GCA_032716605.1 Paralithodes platypus | reverse complement strand
AGTGTGGAGCAGGAGATTCAGTGTCTCAAAAGATTGGAAAATTTGGCAGTGAGGACTAGCTATGGCGGAGAGGAGAAGTGTGAGGCTACCGGAAGGGTTCCCAGGGATCGTGACGCCCCTTGGAAAGTGGTGGCAACTAGTGCAACGGCCGGCAAGCAGAGAAGGCAGGCAGTCAAGACCGACAACAGCTGCAGCACCTTGGCTGATGAGAAGTGATGGCGATGAATAGTGGCGATCATCGAGGCAGTGAGAGGGGAGGGGGGGAAGTCTGCTGATGTTGCCCCTGCAACAAAACTGCTGCTACACGACCGGACAAAAGGAAAAAGCAATCTCTGTTTGTGTTCATTGTCGGTTGGATTCATTGGTTAGATAACTTGGCAGGGCAACAAACACTTAGGTTGGTAAAGTTGTCTGCGTGCCTGGTGCCGGAGTCGGGAGGGTAGCTGAGAAGATAGATGCTGTCATGGAAGTGCAGTGGGGAGGACCCCATCATCTTCCTCAACGCAGGGAGCAACGACATATGGAGATGCAGGAAGGACTGAGGGGTTGCTCTCCAAGTATCAGGAAATGTTGGAGAGGATCAAGGAAAAAGTGATGGGTTTCCTGTGGTAAACAGTATCCTGCCTAGAAGAGGGGTAAGGAAGGAATGGTCCTCCAGGGCCTATTGGTGTAAAATAGCCGGCCTGGAGAAGTATTGTAAGGCAAATACTATTCCATTCCTGGATATAACTGGTCCCTCTTTTATGGTAAAGGATGCACTGGTTGGCCCCAGGATGGAGTACATCTCTCTAGACTAGGGAGTTTCGACCTTGGGCCAGCTCAATCGGACAAGATTGGTGCGGGGTTTCGTTAAAAAAAAACTGGGTGTGTAAAGGAAAATTACTGTCTCCATATGGAGCAGTGTACTTCATGTGACAAACCAGTGAGTAAAATAGAAATAATCAGTCAAGATAGTGCGCGATAATTTAGGGATGTGTAATAGTAGGTATCGATAAACACTTACACATGTAACTGATAGTAAAGATGAGAATACTGATAGAGTACGAATTTCCTGTCTAGAGCTAGTAGTTCAACAGGAAATAATAAGTTAAGCTAAACAATAGAAAATTAGTTGCAAATAAAAGTAATAGGTTGAGGGTATATCTAATACAAATTGTAGGAGTTTATGTAACAAAAAGAACGACGTCTTAGAGCACTCGTTAGCACAGAAATATATAGACATAATAGCGCTAACTGAAACGCGGATTAATACAGAATCTAGGCATTTTTTAGCAGAATTTGATATTCCAGGATATAGTTTGGTTAAATATGAAGAACAATGTTAGGAGGGGGCGGGGGTATCGCAGTGTTTGTCAGGAGTACATTAAAAAGCTGTATTAAATCAGGTATTAGACTAAATAATGATAATGAAAGTGTAGTGGGTAGAAGTTAACGAAGGTAGTGAGACCATAGTTATTGGAGTTTAGATATAGACGCCCTAATATGAGTAGAAATCGGCGGAAAATCGTTATGGGAGGAAATTGGAAATGAAAATAGCAATCAAGGTTTAGCCATGTGTGCATTAGGGGGGATTTTAAATTCCGAACATTGAGTGGCAGCACCAAATAGGGCGACTCCGATTCAGTAGAGTTTATTGAGGGTAGTACAAGATAGTTTTTTATTTCAATTCATAGATACGCCGACTAGACGGTATTAATATTCTTGATTTAGTTTTCAGTAACAATGGAAAAAACATATGATAACTAATGTAGAGATTGGGTGCCCACCTAGGAAATAGCGATCATAAATCTATTTATTTTAATATACAATGGACAGGGAATGCTAAAGAGGACTACGGGACACTTATCCCAGATTTGAGAAAAGCCGAATTATGGTGGGATTAAGAAGAGACTTAAGGGTGGAACCCTATTGTTAAGCGAGTTAAGTCAGGATATGACAGAGTTAAACTTGCCACATAAATATAACCAGTTTATTGCTTCACTCCACAATGCTAAAAATAAATATATCCCTAAAAGCAGATTTAGATACGACGCAGAACCAACAAAAATGGATGACTAATAAGCTAATAGATCTTATAGGAAAAAAGAAGAAAGGAAGATATAGAAAAATAAAGAAAGGGTGAAAAAGCATTTACAATTATACTATCAGACTCTATCAAGGACAGTTCAAAAAGGAAATCAGGAAAGCAAAAAGAAATTATGAAATAAGGATAGCCAGCGACTCAAAAAAATAACCATAAAGCTTTTTACCAACTATATAAATCTAAAGTTAGCAGATGAAATAGGCCCCCTTAAAAACTTCAAATAAGGGCAGAAGAAGAATATAACAGAAAATGATTTAGCAAATGTGCAGTACATTAAACTCCCTCCCTCCCGACAATATTATGTTTCCAATATAGTCAAGGATATAGGCGCTTGACCAAGTATTTTGGGTCTTGAATTTGGCTCTATGAGTGTTGTACCGAAGCCTTACATTTTTCGACGATTTCCATCCACCAGGAATGCTGTTTATCTGTGATGTATCATATATCAATGGAAAGAGGAATATTTTATAGTACATGGATTACAAAATAAAAAAAAATTTAAAATTAAATCGAAACTTATGAAAGTGGTTAAATGAGTCCGGGATACAACTTTTCTATTATTTTCCCATGCAATGGTATTCACACCGTCTCCTAGCTCTAAATTGTGGAGTGATGACCATATATTTGTCTTTTGCTTCAAATAATAGTATTTTTTCTCCGCTTTCCAAATCTGGGAAAACAGAAGATTGTTTATCTTCAATAGTTCTCAGCATGTGACCGAAAAAAAAAAAACAAAAAAAATGATATATGGATTTTGGAATTTATATGGTTTATAACATTTTCAAATTTATTTCGTTGCTCCGAAGTGTTAGCATGTTTTAAAATTTAGGCTGTATGAATACGGGCAAATAGATGCTTGATGAGTATTGCATGAGTATAAACAAACTAGACAGTTCCTAGGACAAATACTTTTTTGCGCTATGAATATTTGGAAATGAAGAGCCAAAAAATGCGAATATTTACGCTTCACCCATCTACTGTTCCGGCGATGCTGAGAGCCGAAGAGCGTTCCGAGCTGTTCCCCACTCGGGGTTGCGTTATTTGCTCGGATACGTATTAGTTAGTACTGTATAGGATATCACCGGAATCGGAAAAATTGTGCTCTTTCCAATGGTGGAAAACAAAAATCAATATAGCATAATTGGTTCGCGAGCTATGGACAATTGTTTCAATCGGGCAGTCGACCGAGAAAACAACAAAAAAAATCTGATTTTGATTGATATGGTTTATAACATTTTCGAATTTATTTCGTTGCTACGAAGTGTATGGTTTTAAATGTTAGGGTGAAATGAATACGGCAAATAATGCTAATGAGGTTAATAAACAAACTAGAAGTGCCTAGGACCCAAATACTTTTTGCGCTTAGGAATATTTGAAATGAAGAGCAAAAATGCGAATATATTTACGCTTCAACGGTCGTTCTGTTCCGGCACGATGCTAGCCGTGGGGGGTCCGAGCTGTTCCCCACCTCGTGGTTGCGTTATTTGGGTCGGATACGTTTATATAACTGTATATATCACCGGAATCGGAAAAATTGTGCTCTTTGCCAATGGCTGAAAAAACAAAAAATAATATAGAGTAATTGGTTCGTTAGGAGCTATGCGCAATTGTTTCCATGCAATTGTTATTGTTATGAAAAAACATATATGAGAATGTCTTATACAGTTGCCATATACTTTGCCCACAATTATACAACCTTTCCAACGAAGAGAAGGGAAATGGCTCCTGGGTTTGCACACTGAAAAAACAAAAACTAGAAGAAAAGACCAGGTATAATATTCAGAGGTAAATAAATTCAGAAATAATTCTATTTGTAACACGTAAACATAAACCAATAAAGTAATGTTATATCACAGTATATTATATAATATATATATATAATAGATATATATTATATATTAATACAGTATATAGATATATATATAGACGGTCATGATATAGATATATTATATCATAGATTATATATCTATGTTTCCAAGCATTGTTATTGTGTGATGACAATATATGAGAATTGTTTATACAGTTGCATATCTTTGCCACAATATACACCCATTCAACGAGAAGGGAAACTGGCTCCTGGGTGACATGAAAAAACAAATAAGAAAGCCAGGTAATCCTTCAGGTAATAAATTCAAGAAAATTAATTTCTATTGTACACCGTAAATAAAATAAAGTAATTGTACTATACCAGTATATATATAATATGACTATATATATAAATCTATATATGATATATTATATATGATATATATATAGACAGGTATATATCTATATATATATATATCTCTATATAAATATAATATTATATATTCTATATAATATATCTATATATATATATATATCTATATATATCTATTATATATATAAATTAATATTATACAAGGTGTCAAAAAAATATAAAAGCAATGGTAAATGGTTAATGGTAATGTAGGTGGCTGTGGATATATTTATATATATATTTATATAGAGGCATATATATATGAATATATACATATAATATGAATATATATATATATATATATATATATATATATAGTATATATGGTGTCAAACCAGAGAAAATATGTGCAAAAAAATTCCAAGTCCAACCCAAAGAGGTACTGCACTAGACTCGTATTTTTTATTTTTTTAGAGTGGGTTTCCCCCCCCGGAGGCCTATAATCCACTGTTAGTGCAAAAATGTAGTAGAAATTGATTTTTTTTTTTCTTTTTTTTTATGATGATGCTGATGATGATGATGATGCTGTGATGTGATGTGGGTGAATATGCAAGGTGGGACCCGAACTCGGACGGAAGTGATGATTGAATGAATGACCATGAATTATATATGGGGGGAGGGGGGTACTAATGGGGGGCGAAGAGGGGGAGGGTGTATAATGGGGGAGGGAGGGGCCGGCATAAATTAGATAAATACATAAAATTACGCAGTATATATATATTATAGATATATATATAACTTATATAATATAATTATATTATATATATATATATTATGATACAATCTACGATTAGAAAAAAAAAATAAAATAAATACAAATAACAAATAAACCTTCCCCCACCCCCAAAAAAAAAAAAAAATCTATAATTATATATATATATATATACTATATTATAATATTATATATTATATATAATCTATTATATCGATCTATATATGGGGGAGGGGGAGGAGGGGGGGGGGGGAGGGAGGTAGATAGGGGAGGGCAGGGGGGTATAATGGGGGGAGGGGGAGGGATGGGGAGAGGGGGCCCCCATAACATAGCCTAAATACATAAACACAAATTATATGATATATATATATTTCCTATACCTATATATATATATATATATTATATATTAGTATATCCATCTACAATTCGAAAAATTAAATAAAAATAAAACAATAACCTCCCGCCCCAACCAAAAAAAAAAAAAAAAAAATAAAAAAAAAAATTATTATATATATCTATAGAAATATTTATATATATATAAGAATAATATATATATACATAACCCTTATATTATATATATAAAATTATATAATATATATAATATATATATATATTATGGGGGGAGGGGGGGGAGGGCAGGGGTGGAAACGGGGGAGGTTATAATGGGGGGGGCGGGGGAGACAGGGGGAGGGGGAGGGAGGGGAGGGGAGGGGGCGGGGAGGGGATGGGAGCGATAATGGGGGGCGGGAGGGGGAGGGGGCACATCATAACATGATAAACGAATAAAAAAGAATGATATACTATATATATATAATATAATATTATATCAATCTACAATTAGAAAAATAAAATAAAAATAAAAAATAACCCTCCCAACCCCCCAAACAAAAAAAATATATTATATATTATATATATATATATCTGGGGGGAGGGGGAAGGGATGGAGGGGAGGGGGGGGGAGGGGAGGGATAACATAGATAAATACATAAACGCGAATTATATATTATAATATATATTATATCAATCTAGAATTAGAAAAATAAAAATAATAAAAAATAACCCTCCCCACCCAAAAAAATAATAAAAAAAAAATTATAATTATATATATATATTATATGGGGGGAGGGGGGGGAGGAGGGGGAGGGAGGTATAATGGGGGGGAGGGAGGGGGAGGGGGAGGGAGGGAGGAGGTAGTATAAGGGGGGGGGGAGGGAGGGGGAGGGGGCATAACATAGATAATACATAAACACGAATTATATTATATATATATATATATAATTATATATATATATATTATAAATATATATATATATAATATACCATCTACAATTAGAAAATAAAATAAAATAAAAATAACCCTCCCCCACCAAAAACAAAAAAATAAAAAATATATATATATATATCTATATATATATGGGGGAGGGGGAAGGGAGGGGGAGGGAGGGGGGGGGACGGGGGTGAGGGAGTGGGGGAGGGAGGTATAATGGGGGCGAGGGAGGGGGAGGGGGAGGGAGGGAGGGGGGGAGTTAGGGGGGAGGGAGGGAGGGGATGGAGGTATAATGGGGGGGGAGGGGGGAGGGGGCATAACATAGATATACATAAACACGAATTATAATATATATAGATTATAGATATATTAATATATATATAATTATATATATATATATATATCAATATATATATATAATATAATATATATAATATATATATATATCTATATATAATATTATATATAATAAGAGTTTGTGGTGGGGGACATTTATGTTGGGTATAATAATAAATAATAATAAATAAATAAATAATTATAATAATAATAATAATAATAATAATAATAAATTATAATATAATAAAGCAAAAATATAAATGAAATACAAATATAATACTTTTATGGGTGATCCCATACACAGGAATAACAGGTATAATAATAATAATAATAATACAAATAATAAAATAGGCCTAAACACAAAAATAATACAATAATAAAATGGTGGTGGTGGTGGTGGAGATGGTGGTGGTGTTGGTGGAGATGGTGGTGGTGTTGACACAAATTGGGTTGGGTTCATTTTCTGACCTGGCCCACGGTCAGAAAAGGGACCCTACCATAGTGGTGTCAACACCACCACCATCTCCACCACACCACCACCATCTCCACCAACACCACCACCATCTCCACCACCACCACCACCATCTCACCACCATCACCACCCACCACCACCACCACCACCACCACCACCCAAAAATGTTGACTGTACTTACTCACACTGCTGAGATTTCCCTCGTGGCCACCAAGCCGTATATGTAGAGTGCTTTTGCCCATAAAAAACTTACCTCCCAAGCACTTTCCACCAATAAATTATCTGAGCAATATGCAAGCACTTTCCACCACTAAATTATCGAGCAAAAATGCACAGGGCTGAGGGAGCATGGCGACATATGCTCGACCAGTAATGAAAGTTTTTTCACTAAGAAACACTAATACAAGGTAAGATACACTACTTGAACGGATAAATAGCAATTAATTGACTGATATTTATATGAAAGTGTTTCCACAAACAAGCAAAACGTTTGGCAAAAAGCATGGCCCCTCCCTCCACCACCTTGGTCACGTAGCCTACACCAGAGAAGCTCGATCAGTAATAAAAGTGTTTCACTATAAACACTTATACAAGTAAAATTATACTACTTCAAGTGATAAATAGCAATATAATTGACTCAATATGGTATGAAAGTGATCCACAAACAAGCGAAACCATGGCCCCTCGAGGAGCCCACCTTGGTCACGTACACCAGACTAGCAAAACTTCACTAACATGGTTTTTATACCCTAAATAAGAATAACACAATAATCCATCGATAACCCAACGATATAGCACTTCGTTTGGGTTATATTAGGGCGGTAATACCAGCCAGGCTGGGCAAAATGGAGGCCCCTTGGTTTAAAGGGCTGCACACACCCACCTACTAGGCTGGCTGATGGGAAGAAACTGACTCTCTATACCACCGCGGGGCCCTCACAGGGACGCTAGGGGGTTGCTAGATTTTTCCACATGTACATCTAACTTATCGGACTTACCAGCCAAAAAACCGGCTCAATTGCGTCATAAACTTATTTTCTAGCAATATAATAAGTCCATATAGTCGCGTCATATGAGTTTTTGGTTCACTCTGCCATATGACTCGATAGCGTCATATATGTCTGGGAGAGTTAAATAGTCAGTTTCTTTCCGTTTTCACTAATGAAAATTTGGCACAGATTCCAGAAGTCAATATGGTATATAGTGATAGTATAGACAATATGTTAAGTACAGTTAGTATAAGTAGAAATGATGTGCTTAAGGAAATTGACAGACTGAAACCTCAAAAATCGCCTGGTCCTGACGAGGTATATGCTAGAGTATTAAAAGAATGCAGAGATGAGTTAAGTAGTCCATTAGCATTTATATTTAACAAGTCATTAGAAACAGGTTTAGTTCCAGAAGCTTGGAAGCTTGCAAATGTAGTTCCGATCTCCAAAAAAGGTGATAAATCGATAGCATCCAATTACCGTCCCATTAGTCTCACATCAATCATAGGAAAGTTGCTAGAGTCTATTATTGCTAGGAAAATTAGAAGCCACTTAGTAAAATTTAACTTAATAAATTCTTCTCACGCATGGATTCACTCAGGGACGTTCTTGCCTTACTAATTTGCTTAGCTTTTTCTCGGAGGTATATGAAGCAGTAGATAGTGACAAGTCATATGATATTATATATTTAGATTTCAGTAAAGCTTTCGACAGAGTCCCTCATGAGAGAGTGATGAGAAAGGTTGAGGCACATGGAATAGGAGGGTCGTTGTTGGAATGGATTAGGTCATGGTTAATTGGTAGGAAACAGAGAGTCAGCATAAATGGTACCAAGTCAGAGTGGGGAGCAGTCAAAAGTGGTGTCCCCCAGGGATCGGTATTAGGTCCCCTGTTGTTTCTTATATACATAAATGACCTAGATTTAGGTATAACTAGTAGGATAAGTAAATTCGCAGACGATACTAAAAATGGGGAGATCAATTGATTCAGATAGCGATATAGAGTGCCTCCAAAGGGATCTAGATACCTTACATGAATGGTCAGTAAATTGGCAGATGAAGTTTAACATTGACAAATGCAAGGTATTAAAGATAGGGAAGATGCAAAACAAATGTTAAATATAAACTAGCTAATTTAGAATTAGAAAATTCAGACTGCGAGAAAGATCTAGGTGTGTTTGTTAGCAATGATTTGAAGCCTAGAAACACAGTGTATAAGCATTCGTCATAAGGCAAACAGGATTCTCGGGTTCATCTCTAGGAGTGTGAGTAACAGAAACTGCTGATGTTATCTTAAAACTTTACTTGTCATTAGTGAGACCCCATATGGATTATGCTGTCCAATTTTGGTGTCCTTATTACAGAATGGACATAGATTCATTGGAGGAGATTCAGCGTAGAAATGACAAAAATGATCCATAATATTATAAATTTTCCGTATGAAGAAAGGTTGAAGAAATTAGGTTTACATTCGTTTAGAGAGACGCAGAGTTAGAGGGGATATGATAGAGGTGTTTCAAGTGGGTAGTGGGATTAACAAAGGGGACATGACAAATGTACTAAAGCTCAGTGATAGCGTAAGAACTCGTACCAATGGTTTCAAATTAGATAAATTTCGTTTCAGAAAAGATATAGGCAAATATTGGTTTGGTAACAGAGTTGTAGATGGGTGGAATAGGCTACCAAGTGTTATAGTGGGATCAAGAACGATAGGGAGCTTTAAGAAAAAATTGGATAAGCATATGGACGAGAAGGGTTGGGTGTGAAGGGGGATCAGCCGGGTTGGGCCAATCAGCGCTCTGCAGACCCCGTAATCCTGCGTTAATCTCTAACCGGTTTGGTAAGATGATCCTCAGGGTATTAGAGTGTTGAGCCTATAATTGGGCTTTGTAATTGGGGTGTGTGTGGGACAGGGATCTGCCTTGCTAGGCCAATCGGCTTTTCTGCAGACTCCCATTTTTTATGTTATGTTCTTATTGTATGAGAGCGAGGTGGAGGGCAGAGAGGGAGAGATAAACCGAAAGAGAGGTGAAGGATGGAAGTACAAATGCGTACAAAGGAAATCAAGCAACAACAGGTCTAAGTGACCCTTCTAGGCTGCTTGTCCTCCAAAACACTGAGGATCAAGTGTCCAAACAGTGGTTTAGAGTGGGTAAGGGAACATTGGAAAGGGAACTACTGCCCTGCCACTAACGTGGCAGGACTAGGAAGTTAGTAGGGGACATATGGGTTAGTAACTGAGGGGAGGATAAAGTTATTCATTTACAAACGCAGTCAGTCGCGGGTTTGATGCGAGATATTTGTCTAGGCGGAATTTAAATGAATGAACGGTGCTGCAGTCTATAACGTCTCGGGGAAGGCCATTCCACAAGTTGACAACTGCAGTGAAGAAAGAAATTCTTAGATTCGTGCGAGTTAAAAGATTTACCAATAATTTTGCAACCGTTTCCCCGCGTGTAATTAGATTGGTCGATAGTGAAGTACTTACTACAGTTCATATTGTCAATGCCTTTGATGATTTTGAACACTTGAATTAAGTCGCCTCTTAATCTGCGCTGGGTTAAAGGAAATAGATTTAATTCTCTAAGACGCTCTTCGTATGGTTTGTTCTTAAGGCCAATTATTTTGTTTGCCTTCTTAACAACTTCTGAACATTGTTGACTCGGTTTTAGGTTACTCGATATTGTTACTCCCAGATCAGTTTCTCTGTTTACATTCTTAAGCGGAGTGCCATTCATCGAATAGTTTGCTTTCTCATTTAGGTATCCGACATGTAGTACTTTACATTTATCCGCATTGAAACTCATTTGCCAAATTTGGGCCCAACATGACAATTTATCTAGATTGTGTTGCATATCGTCAACTTGTTCTTTTGAGAGTACGCTATTTGCATTTTTTGTATCGTCAGCAAATTTTGAGATTGTGCAGGTGAGACCCTCATCTATGTCGTTGATGTAAATTAGAAAGAGAATTGGTCCTAGTACCGATCCCTGGGGTACCCCGCTACTTACATTGGTCCATTTAGATGCCTTACCGTTTATGACTACCCTTTGCTTTCTGTTGCTGAGCCAATTTTCTATCCATTTCAACACACCGTCTTGTA
The DNA here is from genome assembly GCA_032716605.1 of Paralithodes platypus. NCBI lineage: Eukaryota > Metazoa > Arthropoda > Malacostraca > Decapoda > Lithodidae > Paralithodes > Paralithodes platypus. Next base: position 45,929,344 of record CM064525.1, on the reverse strand, counting down.
TTCCATGCGCTTTTAGTTTTAGCAGTAAACGTTTGTGGGGAACTTTGTCAAAGGCCTTTTGAAAATCAAGGTATATAATATCTACAGCTTTACTCTCATCGTAGAGGTTGAGGATATCGTGGAAGAAGTCTAAGAGGTTTGTTAAACAGGAACGTTTTTTTACGAAAGCCGTGTTGAGTATCTTTAAGTATGTTATTTTCCTCTAAGTGATTTACGAGTCTGTCTCGTATGACCGTTTCTAGCATTTTACATACAACTGAGGTTAAGCTAATTGGACGAGTTACTGGGTAGGGATTTGCTGCCTTTTTTGAATATCGGTGTTACGTTGGCTAGCTTCCACTGATCAGGCATAGTTCTAGACTGCAAGGATTTATTGAATAGTAATGTCAGTGGTTTGGAGAGCTCATTCTTAGCTTCCTTTAGAACTCTAGGCGAGATTGTATCAGGTCCTGGCGTTTTATTTACCTTGAGTTTATCTAAACAATTCAATACTTCTCTCTCTGTAACGGTGATATTGCTTAGAACATCTGAATTATCAATCTGAATCGGCGATGGTGTAGGGATATCACTGAGGTCTTTTGTTGTAAAAACTGATGCAAAGAAGGTATTGAGGGCATTACTCATTTGTACTTCGTCTTTGGTGTATTCTCCTTTTTCATCGACTAACGGTCCAACAGTTGAAGTAACTACTTTTTTCTTTCTGATATAACTATAGAATTCTTTCGGGTTTGTTTTACTTTGATTCGCAATATGTAACTCTAAGGTCTTTTTACTTTGCTTAATTAACTTTTTGGCTTTGCGGCGTAGCTCTACAAATTTCACCCGTTCTTCGTCATTTTGTGAGGATTTTAATCTATCATTAGCAAATTTTTTAGCAAGCAGGCAGTTTGAAATATCTTTATTCCACCATTTGGGCTTATTATTATGGCCTGGACGCCGTATTTTCGATGGTATGCAGTCTTGCACTGCTTTTAGGTAAGTGGTTTCGAATAACTTCCAAGATGTATTTATGTCGTTATTGTTAATTAAAACGCTCCAGTCAGTTTCTTTAAACATAGCTCTAAGTTTATGGAAGTTTGCTTTCTTGAAATTAGGGACTTTTTCGATGCTACTATTTGGTTCGTTACTAGTAAACTTTAAAGTGAAAGTTATCGTACGATGGTCGCTGTTACTGAATTCATCACCAACATTCAAATTCTCTATCAATTCTTCTTTTGTTGCAAGTACAAAGTCAAGAACGTTATTACCACGGGTCGGCATTCGAACAAATTGATAAAGCGAACTCTCTTGCAAGTTCGTATACAAGTCATGTCCGGAGTGTGAAGTAAGAGTATCGCCCCACTTGGTCACAGGTAAATTAAAGTATATGAAGTATAGGAAGTATAGAAAGTATAGAAGTATGAAGTATAGAAAGTATAGGAAGTATATGAACGAAGGCGGTGCTGGTTGGGGGGAGGGGCGTCGCCTGACTGGGGACAGAGGTGCATGGGGGCGGTTCGTTCGTGGCCGCCCCTTCGGGGATCGCGGCCTCAGGCTAAAGATAGATAGATAGATTTCATTTTTTAAATGTTGACAGATCTATCAATTTTTAACTACTTCTTGACGATAGAACTTGTCGATGCTTCACTAATTGACCCCTCCAGGGCTGCTTGGTTCACCTCAAAATTTGATTGTGATCCTGCACTTTTATTATGGTTAGTGTAACTGGCGAAGAAGGCCCTTGCTTATCCATGACCGAGATCCACAGTCCTGGAACTGACCGAGTCCCATCATCCAAGGGTACATTAGTTGACTGTCACCTGAAAAATGTGGACAAAAAAAATATACATAATTTTTGTTTTAATGCATATAGCCTATAAAGTTAATTGTAGCATGATTTATTAGAATACAATAATTCCCTAAATACACAAAAATTTGTTTAATTTATTTTCAAATTCAAGAAGGATAAGACAGTGGTGGAAAGAAAGTCATTGATTGATTATGTATGTTTCGATGAACGAATGAAGAAATCTGTGATGGAGGCTAGGCCGTATAGGGGTATTGGAGGGGGTCTGTCGGATCATTATGTAGTAGTAGCTAAGGTTAGGATATAAAAGAAGTGGGTGAGGAGAGCTGGAGGGAGGCGAGAGGATGGTCGAATGGTGAGGAGGGTGGAGAGGTTACAGGAGGAGGAAATCAGGGAAGAGTACAGGAGAGCAGTAGAAAGACGACTAGGTGGGGTCGACCTGGAAGTTATGGAGGAAGTGGAGGAGATGAGCAAGGTGCTTGGGGATGAGATCTGTGCAGCATGTGAGGAGGGGTGTGGAGTGAGGAGAAGAGGGAGGGGAGTGAAAGGTACAGCATGGTGGACAGAAGAAGTAAAGATAGCTGTGGAAGAAAAGAAGCAAGCATATAGAGAGTGGTTGGGTAGTAGAGGGAATTCAGATTTCGAGAGACAGAAATGAGCCAGATACGTGGAGAGTAAGAGGGTGGTGAAGATAGTAGTGAAGGAAAGTAAGAGGAGAGTAGATGAGGAATTTGGAAGGAATCGGAGTGTAAAATGGAGGGAGATTAAGAAACTGTTCAGGAAAGAAGTCAAGAAAGTTAGGGAAGGTAGCATGGGGAAACAGTAAGGGTGTGAAAGATAAGAATGGGAGAATGCTAGCCGAGAAGCAAGAGAGAGTCGAAAGATGGACGGAGTACTTCAATGAGTTGCTAAATGAAAGGAATGAAGAGCAAGCAAACATAGTTGGATATGGTATGGGAGGGAGAAGAAGAGAAGTAGGGGAGGGGATGGTGGGGATCAAGAGATCAGAAGTGTGGGAAGCCATGCCAAGAGTGAAGTTGGGGAAAGCACCAGGAACAGATGGAGTGTGTGGGGAAATGTTGAGTTATGGTGGCGAGATAGTGATCAAAGGGGTATGGACAATGTGCAAACTAGCATGGCAGAAGGGGAGTGCACCCGATGACTGGAAGACTGGCATAATAGTCACCCTATATAAGGGCAAAGGGGAAAGAGGAGTGTGGTAACCGCCGAGGAATATGTCTTCTAAGCGTAGTAGGGAAGGTATACAGTAGGGTAGTGATTGAGAGAGTGAGAGTGAGAACGGAGAAATGGATAGGCGACGAGCAGGGAGGTTATCGGAAGGGAGGAGGATGGGTAGATCAGATTTTTACCCTGAATTGTGTTGTGGAGAAATATCTGGGGAAGAAACAAAAGGTGTATGTTGCCTTTATGTACTTGGAGAAGGCCTATGACAGAGTGGATAGAGAAAGTTTGTGGAAAGTACTTAGCATATACGGAGTAGATGGCAAGTGGCTGAAAGCAGTGAAGAGCATGTATGAGGATGCAAAGGCGGCAGTACGTGTGGAGAGTCAGCAGAGCGAGTTCTTTGACCTGAATGTTGGTTTGAAACAGGGGTGTGTGATGTCCCTGTGATTGTTTACTCTATATATGGATGGAGTCTTGAAAGAAATTATATCAAGGGAGGGAATTGAGTGGAAGCTACCTATACTGCTGTTTGCGGATTATACAGTTCCGATAAGTGATTATGAATGTGAGTTAGAGGGCCGACTTTTCAATGAGATTTTGTTGACAATTATGACCCTTATTTTGTAATATTATTTACTTTGATACTTAAAACCCAATAAAAATGAATAAAAAATATGTAGTTTCTTACCTTCAAGAGTTGCATACCATGCAGGTCTTGAGCTGGTGGTGACCACACACAGACTTCTTGCTGCTTCGTCAGGTGATCGGGTAGTGCCCCTGGGAGTTGCGGAAGGTGTGGCAGGTGCAGAAGGTGTGACAGATGTGGCAGGTGCGTGCGGTCCACGAGATACGCGCAGGTGTGGAGGGTGGCAGATCATCCACACTCTCTTCATCGTCGGTATTGTCGAAATTGGAAGGAGGCCTTCTACGTTGCCGTGGTAGTCCTGCCTTCTTTGGGTGGGTGAAGGGTTGTATGGCAGCCGTGACTGCCTGCCTTTCCTGTCGCTCCTCCCTGCCCCTAAAAGAGAAGTCACGTCGTAATGACGCCAAAGTACTCCTGGTGGTACGTGGTGAAGACGGAGTGCTAGCACGAGGAGGTGTGGTAGCACGAGGAGGTGTGGGGGCATCCGTGTCTGGCGCCGGCACCACAGGGTTGGCGTGGGTGGCGACGGAGCGACACTGGGGGTGGGCTCTATATCTATAAGCTCGTTCTCGATGTCGTCATGTTCAGCTTCGGTGTCGCAATTGTTGTCAGAAAGCGAGAGAATGACTACGAGGGTGTACGAGAGCTAGGTGGAAGGATGGAGTGAGGAAGTATATGAACAAAGACGGTGCTGGTTGGGGGGAGGGGCGTCGACTGACTGGGGATAGAGGTGCATGAGGGCAGTTCGTTCGTGGCCACACCTTCGGGGATTGGAGCGTCAGGTAATAGATATATAGATTTGTACATTTTTCTAAATAAAAATAATAAAATTGTAGCTTTCTTGTATGCCTCACGAACACCTACCCAGATGCTGCATCACAACGTAGGTCCTTTAGAATTTTTACAATTCGTTCTCCAGTAGTCCTGTGATTGGTGAAGTCGTAGTTTTTTTCTGGATGTTATCATGCTGTGGCAGGCCAAGGTTGCAAGGGCTTGTCTGTTGGCAGGTGTATCCTCATCTCTGAGGGCAGCTGTGATCTGTTCATGTCGTAGCTTCCGGCTGCCCACTCCCCAACAATGCCTGCCCTCAGTCCCATCTTGGCAATGATTTTCCCTACATTTTCTACTGAGAGGTGAGAGCAACATTGGCCATCGGTGTTGTTGCCCTCCGATTCACAAACATCTTACATTTTGGCCTTACACATGTGGCAACTACTGGGCGATAATATTTCATGTACGCCTCAAGAGCAGCTGCCTCTGTATTGCCTAAGTAGAAGATGCAGGGGTCTTTGGCCCCCGTTTTGTGTCGTGCTACTCTACCATCTTCGACGCCTGTTGTTCTTCCCTCGTATGCACTGATTGTAAATTCAGTAAACTCCTGATTACTTCGTAGGCATCGAACGGACAGTCTCACAATCAGTGCATCTCTCAGGTTGACCTATTCTTTCTTCATATGTTGGTTTGCTGGTGCACGGTCATCGTGGATTAATGATGCAACATTGTTTATGGGAATTTCAATAGCATCATTAGTTTCCAGGCTATGCGCATCCTCCATTGGCAACATCTCGGCCTCATTTTGCTGTTTACGGTGTTCTCTCTGTCCCACCTCATCCATGCCAAAGTATTCTGTGGAAGAAAATATGACAGAACACAATAAATAGTTGTACACCATGTGGAATCACTTTTACATACAATTATAAAAAATACTAGAAGACATGTAACGCTCACAAATTGGAATAGGAACTAAGAGATAGTGATACTATAACGTTATGTTGATTGAACTTTGAGAGTGTCGACTTTCTGGGGGCAAAAATCCTTGGAAAAAAAATCATAAATCAAGTATTTCTCAATGAATATGCCTAAAACTCACTACGAACATACATATGCACCCTATGAACCAAATCAGCATATAAATAACCATCCAAAAACACATGAAAGTAATAAAAAAAAAGGGCAAACGAAAAAGGCCAAAATAAGTATTATTTGACGTTACATTGAGAGGGCCGACTTTTCAATGAGATTTTGTTGACAATTATGACCCTTATTTTGTAATATTATTTACTTTGATACTTAGAAACCCAATACAAATGAATAAAAAATATGTAGTTTCTTACCTTCAAGAGTTGCATACCATGCAGGTCTTGAGCTGGTGGTGACCACACACAGACTTCTTGCAGCTTCGTCAGGTGATCGGGTAGTGCCCCTGGGAGTTGCGGCAGGTGTGGCAGGTGCGGAAGGTGTGACAGGTGTGGCAGGTGCGTGCGGTCCACCGATACGCGCAGGTGTGGAGGGTGGCAGGTCACCCACACTCTCTTCATCGTCGGTACTGTCGTAATTGGAGGGAGGCCTTCTACGTTGCCGTGGTAGTCCTGCCTTCTTTGGGTGGGTGAAGGGTTGTATGGCAGCCGTGACTGCCTGCCTTTCCTGTCACTCCTCCCTGCCCCTAAAAGAGGAGTCACGTCGTAATGAAGCCAAAGAACTCATGGTGGTACGTGGTGAAGACGAAGTGCTAGCACGAGGATGTGTGGTAGCACGAGGAGGTGTGGGGGCATCCGTGTCTGGCGTCGGCACCAGGGTTGGCGTGGGTGGCGACGGAGCGACAATGTGGGTGGGCTCTATACCTATAAGCTCGTCTTCGATGTCGTCATGTTCAGCTTTGTTGTCGCAATTGTTGTCATAATCACTAGAGGCGTCCTCAAAGTCGTCCAACATCGAAGAGATGTCATCCTGGGAGAGTCCTTGCCGGGCCATGGCGATTGCTGTGAAAGAACAGAAAACAAATTTTAGGACAAATTTCTAGTGGCAACATCGGGTATGGTGCCAGCTACTATGGGTACACATCCTCAACTTTGGCAGGTGACGTTTTTTTTTCTTTTCTGGAAAATAATTCAATATTCATGCGAGATATGTCTAATTAATAATTCAAAATATTTACAATAAAAGTTGTACTGTTTTAGTTTGCATATAATTAATTACAAATGCATTACAATGTTTCTTTACTTTAAAGTGAATTGTTTTTATTTCTTTAATGTTTGACCTATTATTAAGAAAATAATTGAATTATGGAAAGCAAACCTAACGTACGTGTCTGAGGAGTTCCTGGTATTCCATGGAGTCTTTGTTTTTGTTATGTGCATATCGATCCGTTTAACTGATTTTGGGCAGAAGGAACAATCATATAGGTTTGTTTTCTTTGCATTTGTTGGTGGCAGGGTCCTTTTCTTAGAGAACCTACTTGCTGCAGCCCAAACATTCTCTCTATCGTCGTTAGTTAGGTACGAGTGGCAAACGGCCATGTGCTTCTGTAGGTTGGCTGATTCGCTGTAGCAACCGGCGACTGGGCATGGCCTGCCTGGTCTCTTTGTTGTCTTGCTGATCGCTTTGGGCTATTTACGATTTGGGCCTTTGTTTCCATTTAGAAGCTTTCTTGCACACTGCCACTGCAGGAGTATAATATTCTTTTCTCGGCCTTTCTCTTCGGCGTGTGCATAAACCTTTAACCGTCCTGGTGGTGTAAAGGTTAAGGTGGCAAAAATCTGTGTGTGATAACCCGGGTTCCAATCCTGGCGGATCATATATACTTTAATTAATTTCATTGGGGGTGTTGGGTGTTGTGGTGAAATTAATAAAATATAGATTCAGTTCATCAAGTTCAGCTTTTTTGTTTGGTATTTGTTGGTCATAGAAATGATCAACAGTGCGTAAAGTCTTAATATTGCGGACACGTTCGACCTCATTGTTCAGTTGTCGTCTATGAGGTTTAGAGAGGTGCTTCGTCGCAAATATTCGGTTATGTAGACTTTGAAGTATAAGCCTTTTTAAGGTATCAACCCTCTCTTCTGTTAGTTCTGTGAAAGAAAGAAAATTCTTTGAAATGCTAGATTACAATACAATTATTAGGAACATAAACATATAACACATCGCAAGTATATCACAAGGGGAAATTTAAGAATAAATAAAGATACCAGCTCACCAGTTGTTTCAAGTAGCACGTCATCTGCAGTGCCTCTTCCTCGAGACCATGAGACAAAAGGGTGTCGGATTTATTTGTCTTTTTTCCCAGCGTGGTTGGATGTGTTCCGTCTCATTTATACCACTATGCATCGCTTCTTCATCTTCTTCCTCTTCTTCGTGCCTGAAAATGTGAAAATGTTTTCATTCGTTCAAATACTATTGAACAATATTGTCATTGAGATAAATATTTTCATGAGAAAATGTAATAAATTATACTTACAATTAATCTTGGAGCTGGTCTTTTTCCCGTTTCGACATAGTCTTTCTGTATACATTGCTTTGCTGGTGCACGTCCATCGTGGATTAATGATGCAGCATTGTTTATGGGAATTTCAATAGCGTCATTAGTTTCCAGGGTATGCACATCTTCCATGGCTAACAGCTCAGCCTCATTTTGCTGTTTATGGGGTTCTCTCTGTCCCACCTCTTCCATGCCAAAGTATTCTGAGGCATTTATTCGGTTATGTAGACTTTGAAGTACAAGCCTTTTTAAGGCATCAACCCTCTCTTCTGTTAGTTCTGTGAAAGAAAGAAAATTCTTTGAAATGCTTGATAACAATACAATTATTAGGAACATAAACATATAACACATCGCAAGTATAACACAAGGGGAAATTTAAGAAAAAATAAAGATACCAGCTCACCAGTTGTTTCAAGTAGCACGTCATCTGCAGTGCCTCTTCCTCGAGACCATGAGACAACGGGGTGTCGGATTTATTTGACTTTTTTCCCAGCGTGGTTGGATGTGTTCCGTCTCATTTATACCACTATGCATCGCTGCTTCATCTTCTTCCTCTTCTTTGTGCCTGAAAATGTGATTTTTTTTTCATTCGTTCAAATACTATTGAGCAATATTGTCATTGAGATCATATTTTCATGAGAAAATGTAATAAATGATACTTACAATTAATCTTGGAGCTGGTCTTTTTTCCCGTTTCGACATTGTCTTTTTGTATACGTTGCTTTGCTGGTGCACGTCCATCGTGAATTAATGATGCAGCATTGTTTATGGGAATTTCAATAGTGTCATTAGTTTCCAGGGTATGCACATCTTCCATAGCTAACAGCTCAGCCTCATTTTTCTGTTTACGGTGTTCTCTCTGTCCCACCTCTTCCATGCCAAAGTATTCTGTGGAAGAATATATGACAGAACCCCATGCAATAATGTCGATCAGAGAACATAATAATTAGTTGTACAACACGTGGAATCTTCACTTTTACAAATATAAACACAAAAATATGAAATATTCAAATAATTAATCGATAGCATTATACTTACATTTTGCTTTGGCGACAGCTCGCCTGACCGGGCCTAGGAGATTTTCTGTTACTTGGAATTGTCGATTCTCTATTTCTTTGAGAAATTTGAGAGCATGCGTACAGGAGTCGGTCATCATTCTGAGTGTGCTCGCGGAGAGGGTTTCAGAGCGCGCCATTAACCCCTTCTGTACCGGCGACGTCCTTTTAACTTTATTTTGGCTATTATTAGACAATTTTTTTCAGTTTAACCCTTCCCGCCCGGGTTGCCTTACTTAAGGACGGAGGCTGTATCCGGGCGATTTGGCTGAAAACACAACATACGTTAACTAAGGCTAATCACGCTTAATATACTACCTACATTAATCAAACATATGTCAAAATGGGCGCCTTACCTTGCCGCGTAGAATGGAGTTGAGTAGAGCTTTCTAGCTCAACTGGTTCCGGAGTGATGGTGATGGAAGTGGAGGTAACTTTTGCCGCCTATTTACCTCGCCGCGTCCGAACACTCAACCGCGGCCCAGGCTACGACGAACGTTTTGACTCGTTGCTCTACCTTGAATTATGGCGGGAAGCGTTTTTTTAGTGTTTTATTGTTTATTATGCCATATATTATTGTTATTATGTTATTTTCACTCAATAAAGTTATTTTTCTGAAGTAATTTGTGTCTCTGTCACTTATACTTAGTTTTATTGTTATTATTATAGTAGTTATGATTATTTATACTGGACTATGGTAATTGATAGTGTCATTTTCACTTATTTATTGTTAGGAATATAAATTTTAGTGTCACTTTCACTTGTTCATATTGTTCTGAAGGCACTTATTATTACTTATGTGTGTCTCTTTCACTTAGACTTAGTTTTATAGTCGTTATTATAGTAGTTATGATTATTTATACTGGACTATGGTAATTGATAGTGTCATTTTCACTTATTTATTGTTAGGAATATATATTTTAGTGTCACTTTCACTTGTTCATATTGTTCTGAAGGCACTTATTACTTATGTGTGTCTCTTTCACCTATACTTAGTTTTATTATTAGTATAGTGTCAATTTCACTGGACTATGGTAATTGATAGTGTCATTTTCACTTATTTATTGTTAGGAATATATATTTTAGTGTCACTTTCACTTGTTCATATTGTTCTGAAGGCACTTATTATTACTTATGTGTCTCTTTCACTTATACTTAGTTATATTATTATTATTATTGAGTGTCACTATCACTGTCACTTACACTTCAATAGTTTGTCATAGTGTGGAAATCATTGAAGCAGGTGCCAGCACACAGTCCTACCTGACACTCGAGGCATTGCCAAGTGCTTTTTGTGGGTTTGCGGGGTCGTCGAGTTGTGCGGCTACACACATAGCACCTCTTCTGCATTCTTATTCTGCTGTTAGGACCCTGGAAAGGAAGGGCGACGAGCTGGTGCTTTCTGAAGAACTCGGCACACCCTGTTCTGTCCAGCATGCCTGGTCCTTGTAGTGGCCTCCCTGGTGTACCTGCATGTTTACCCAGGAGCTCAAGTATCAGCTGCTTTTGGAAGGTCCGCAGGCTCTTGTACTTCATGACTGGAGTCCTCAAACGGTAGATGTTGTACGCGTTGAGGACAGACATATCTACTGTATGCAGGACAAACTTCTTGTACCACCTGCAAGATGTTTGCAGGCAGTCTATGAAGCCCATCTGCATGTCGGACTTGTCGACGAGGCGCATGTTGACATTATAGTCCAGGACAGCAGCTGGTTTCGTGATAGGGTTCTTCGTCCTTCGGTCCACCTTCCCTGTGGCGACCATCTCTGCTTTGTGGCATGTGGTGAGGAGGTTGACCTTGCGCTGGTCATGCCAGTGGATGGAGAGGATGGGGCCTCTCTTCTTATGGAAGATGTCCGTCTTCTTAGTCTTGGTTGGGTAGGCTGGCATGCCTTTCCTCTTCCCCTTCACTGTGCCGACAGTTCCGGTCTTGCGGTCATGGAGGTACTTGGCGAGGATAGGCGACGTGTAATAATTGTCGGTATAGAGGATGTGGTTGTCATGGAAGTACCTCTCCATCATCCTCTTTACCACAGCGCCGCCAAAACCAATGAGGGGGTCAATCTGCACTTCACCACCCTTGCCGCTGTAGACTATAAAGTCGAGCACATATCCCGTCTTGCAGTCGCAGAGGACGAAGAGCTTGATGCCGAAGCGGTGTCTCTTGGACGGGATATACTGTCGGAAGTGCAGCCTACCACGGAACAGAACCAGAGACTCGTCGATGCACAGCTTCTGAAAAAGAATCAGGTAGGTGGAAAACCGATGACGTATCATGTCATACAGTTGCCTGATCTTCCAGAGTTTGTCGGGCTCATGGACGTGCATGTTATTTGTCAGGTGGAAATATGAGAGGATGTCGAAGTACCTATCCCTTGACATGTATTTGCCAAATGCTGGAGTCGTTGTGAGGTCGCCAGGTATCCAGTAGTCGGCCAGAACGTGCTTCTTTATGTGTGTCATCAGCATTGTGAGTGCCAAGGACACATATAATTCTGCCACAGTGAGAGCTCTCCATGCCACCATCTTGGCACTGGTCTTCCTCTCAAGAAAGTTTGAACAGATAGCCTGGTGGTTATTTGTCTCTTTGACAAGGTATTCCATGACTTCATTGTCGTAGAAGCCACAGAAAAGTTCACTGGGGGTGGCATTTGGGCCACATGGATATGCTGGTGACACCCCGGAACCCTGTTGTACCTCGTCAAAGGCAAGACAATCTGGCTCAAAATCCGCCCCATCTGTCCACACAAACATGTCAGCTGCTCGAGGACGAGGACATGCAGCTGCAGCAGGCACACCCCCTGGACGCCCTGGCACACGCCCTTGGCCACGCGGATGCCCAGGAGGACGCCCTGCACGCCCACGCCCACGTCCAGGGCCAGGGGCAGCGGCGTTGCCAGGCTGACCACGTCCACGACCTCGCCCCTCTTCCTCAGGTGACGTTTGGTCATCTGGGCAATGTTGGGGTCGTCAGCATCCTCTTCAGGAGACAACTCTGGTGAAGAATAGACCGGGCGTCTGCGGCGTGGGGCTGCGGGAGGTTGAGCAATGGGAGCCTCGGCCTCGGGAGTTGGGCTCCTTTTGCGGCTAGCCGTGGACTTTTCCGCAGGAAATAATGACCTACGATGCGGGGCCTGTGGTGGCACACTGTGGAAGGCCAATGACGCACTTGTAGAGGCCCTTTGGTCATCCTGAGGGACAGATGAAGCCAAGGGCTGTGGGTGGCCCTCCCGGCGTCCCGGGTCAAGGCGTCGGGACAAAGGAATGCGAGTGGTTGCTAGGCCTGGGTCGGCGTCACTATCACTATCTACGCCTTCCCTCACTTTTTCTGCTTCCCTGCGTGCTTTCTTGGCTGCACTTTTCACTAAAGACTGTTTATAGAAGTATTTACCCACTTTCAAGGGCGTACGGGCAGGCAAAGGGGAAGGTCGTGGGGTAGGGCTAGGGCTAGGCCTACCCTGGCCTACGAAACTAGGCGAAGGGGTTGGCTCTAGCACACTTGGTACTTTAATAGCACCTTCCTCCACCACTTCCACATCAGAATCATCACTACTATCACCCCCCTCAAATAAATCCACATTGTCATCATCACCAAATCCCACAAAATCGTCAACTTCGCTTCCACTTCTACTCTGAATATAGAGGTATTTGTCCACAGAGCTTTCACCACTGCTCAAATTCGGGTTGAAAAGTTCACGGTGTATTGCACTCTCACTTAGCAAACTTTTCACTTTCCTTAGTTTCTTTTTCTTCTCGGTTGGCAGAGGCGTAGATGTTGCAAGCGGGTTAGCACTGGGACGCGCGGGAGATTGCACAGTATCGGACGCGTCGGAATTAATTTTTTTGCTGTAGCTCACAATGGCGGCAATGTAGGAACTGATAAGAGTGGTAGTTGAGGCTTGGTGGCGCTACAATCGCCCACGCAAAGTAAAATTTGCCCGCGCTAAATTTGCCCTCGCTAAATTTAAAGCGCGCTTTAAAGCACATACCTTAGGTAAGGACGCCCGGGTAGCTGCCCTTCTGCCGAGCTGTCCTTACCTAAGGCAGCCCGGGTAGGAACGGTTAAAAAGTGCCTCCAGCAATTGACAGGCTTGTAACTATCACTAAACCCTTTTTAATACCACAGAAGCTTCTTAAACTACAGAAATTCGTATAAATATAGCTAGAAAAACTTAAAAAGCCGTCGCCGGTACAGAAGGGGTTAAGGGTCCTCCAGTCATGACAGCTTCTCGGGTGAGTTGAATTATCTTAAGCCCCCCCCCCCTCCACAAAGGTATTTCTCGCAATTTCCTCCTCTGTTCCGCGTGACCCAAAGAGGGCATATCTAAAGGGACAATCATATAGGTTTGTTTTCTTTGCATTTGTTGGTGGCAGGGACCTTTGCTTAGAGAACTTACTCGCTGCAGCCAAAACATTCTCTCTATCGTCGTTAGTTAGGTACGAGTGGCAAACGGCCATGTGCTTCTGTAGGTTGGCTGATTCCCTGTAGCAACCGGCGACTGGGCATGGTCTGCCAGGTCTATTTGTTGTCTTGCTGATCGCTTTGGACTATTTACGATTTGGGCCTTTGTTTTCATTTAGAAGCTTTCTTGCACACTGCCACTGCAGGAGTATAGTATTCTTTTCTCAGCCTTTCTCTTTCTTCAGTTCATCTAGTTCAGCTTTTTTCGTTTGTATTTGTTAGTCATAGAAATGATCAACAGTCCGTAAAGTCTTAATATTGCAGACACGTTCGATCTCAGTGTTCAGTTGTCGTCTATGATTAATCTTGGAGCTGGTCTTTTTTCCCGTTTCATCACTGATATAAAAGCTAAAACTATCGTTATACATTACTTCTATAAAATCCAATATTGATGAGAAAATATTCTTAACATCGCCATCATGTTCAGCGGAAAATATGGCTATGGTTTAGTATGTATTGATAATACAAATATGTTATTTAGCCGGTTTCGGAAATATTGTGAAGAAAAGTGACACATACCACAATTCGCAGCAGAAATATTTACGAATACTAATTGTATACGACAACCATTATAGATTCACTATTTTGTTGTTGATATATAAACATACTACAATTTGCAGCAGAAATATTTACGAATACTAATTGTATACGATATAACCATTATACAGTAGATACACTATTTTTGGGTTGATAGAAAAAATATTGTTGTATAGATTCCCTCTATCTTGTGAAGTGTATTTCAATGCAGTTGGGGTGATATGTGTGGGTAAAAAAACATTATTATGTTGGCCGCGGCTAGAAGCTTTTTGGCCCAAGCTGGAGTACTAGCCTAGTAGGGTGGGCGAGCATTTTACTATACTGCGCGGTTTTTACAGGGTAGGTGGGAGGTGGAGAGCGCGGCTCACTTCCTATGTAGGCGGGAGAGGGTAGGCCAGGCATGCCAAAGTGTTAATGTACCACTGTGTAAAAATCATAAAAATCCATCGAATATGTTTCGAGTTACGCACCATTTTTCACTTTTTAGATTAGAAATGTAAGTTATATATATTTCATATTTTGAAATATAGGATTCAGGTTTTATACACTCCTATGAGCAGGTTCAAGCGCGACATGATAAATATTGTTGTATAGACTTCCCTCTATCTCGTGAAGTGTATTTCAATGCAGTTGGGGTGATATTTGTGGGTGAAAAGGAGCGATAGCATTATTATGTTGGCCGCGGCTAGAAGCTTTTTGGCCCCAGCTGGAGTACTAGCTGTGACGTTAACCACTCCGTTAAAACCGCATGGCTTGTCCTACAGTGACTCGCTAGGATCGCCAGGGTAGTGGATGGGGCTACAGTTATGTATTAGAGTGTGCTTTATTTCATATGAAAGCTCGTGTCATGGGCAGTCCAGAAAGGTTCTTTGTTTTCACCCATGTCAAGGCTTTCTATATTTAATTGTAAATTATATGTTTTATCATTAACTAGTAATGATGGGATCTGGGAGAGAGAGAGAGTAGAACAGAGTGAGAGGGGGGCGCGCAGTGTTTTTGCCCCGCTCGATGACGTCACGGCTGGCTGCCTCATGGGGGTTGGTTGAGAGAGGTCCTTACCATGCTGTTAGCTCCCTTGCTAGTGGCTAGAGGACTTGTAACCGCTTTTTTCCCACGCGGCTCGACCTAGTGCGAGTATATATACTGGTTCCTCGCCACTCTCTCCCTCAGATCTGGTTTCTAGAACGCATCTATCTTATCCCTTGCTACCTGTCCTCCTGCTCCGCACCTGAGAATCTTTTCCTCTGCCTATCTCTCTCATTTTCCATATCTTTCACCACCTTTTATTAATATTATACCCCCTCTGGTTAACTCTGCAAAATCAGCTTCATGCTGGCCAGTTGTATTGTGCATTAAGGTCTGATATAACCTATGTATGTTAGTTGTTAAGATAAGTGGATCACGAAGCATTGGTTGGCATTCATATTGTTTAGTACCGCTTCCTATAAATATTAGTGTTCTGCTGGATTAGATAATGCTAGACTGGGTGTCTGATATTATAAGGTATTGTTTCCTATGAGTGCTGGCTTTAGGTAAAAGCTGCACGACATACCTGAGAACTGGAGTTGATTGAGTAAATTCTAATCTGTGTGCCATTGAGAGTAGAGCATGCACGAATGAGGGCTTTTTGCCTATACCATTCTGCACTGTTCTAAGCTCGTTGTTTGTCTTTGAGGTACGCCAGGAGAACGCTTAATACTTCGGTATTAAGGTTTCTCAAGAGAGCTACCCTTCCCTATAACGTAATATTTGACGCACAGACTTGAGATTTGCACTAGGCTATGCGGCATGCCATGCGCACCAGTATCTCGTATCATTGACTCTAGCTAGACTTTATCAGTCACAGTAGACATTAAGTATATTAACCTAATTCCTCTTGTTATGCATACCCATTTATGATTACACAAGCATTTCGCAGCCTAGTTTGATGTATGGAGACACAAACGACTTAGGCTCTTTTTGTTGATAGGAATACTGCATTGTCGTGGCGATTATTATTGTTGTAGTGTTTAGGATATTCTTGGCTCCGACGGCATTATATATTCTGCCTTTTTGTGTGCATAGCCTGCACGAGCATTGTTCCGCTGCCTGCCTTTTTGGGTTCCATTTCCGATACGAGCATCTTTATAGCATCTAACATTTAAAGAAGATTCCTTGTTAGTGTTGAAGGACTTTAGTGCAATTTCTTTCATGCAGGAGTGCCTGACATTTATTGATTAAAGTAACATAAGCTTTAACTTCTCTTACCACCTTACGTTGCATACCATAACCAAGCACCTTCGGTTATAGGTAGTAATAGGCTGTTTTCACATAACATTAAGACTAGAGTAGACGCACATTTGTTGAGAGTTTGATAGCCTATTATTGCATCTAGAACTCTGTAGAGTATTTGTGTTCTTTGTTCACTGGGAATATACATCAGAGGTTGGATCTAGCTCTTTCCGTTGTAGCATTTATGCCATTACTAGTCCAATGAATAAGAGCCCTGATATATTTAAACCTCAGTCGTAACATAGCTTAGTAGGGCGGGCAAGCGTTTTACTATACTGTGTGTTTTTTACAGGGAAGGTGGGAGGTTGAGAGCGCGGCTCACTTCCTATGTAGGCGGGAGAGGGTAGGCCAGGCACGCCAAAGTGTTAATGTACCACTGTGCAAAAATCATAAAAATCAATCGATTATGTTTCGAGTTAAGCACCATTTTTCACTTTTTAGATAAGAAATGTAAGTTATATATACAGTATTTCATATTTTGAAATATAGGATAGGATTCAGGTTTTATACACTCCTATGAGCAGGTATAAGCGTGACTTGATAAATATAGTTGAATAAACTTCCCTCTATCTTGTGAAGTGTATTTCAATGCAGTAGGGGTGATATTTGTGGGTGAAAAGGAGCGATAACATTATTATGTTGGCCGCGGGAAGAAGTTTTTTGGCCCAAGCTGGAGTACTAGCTTAGTAGGGCGGGCGAGCGTTTTTACTATACTGTGCGGTTTTTACAGGGTACGTGGGAGGTGGAGAGCGCGGCTCACTTCCTATGTAGGCGGGAGAGGGTAGGCCAGGCACGCCAAAGTGTTAATGTACCACTGTGCAAAAATCATAAAAATCCTTAGAGTACTTTTCGAGTTAATACCCTTACACACAGTCAGGTATGCGAGCTAGAATCACTTGGAGTAGCTGAAAATTCCGATTCCTGGGCTTATTCGCGGTGAAAATCGATGACTCCTAGTGATTCTAGCAATATCCTAGTGATTCCTGTTAGACTCCCAGTGACTCCAAACCAGTCCCGGCCGATTGGCCGTGTCCGACAAAATGTGCACCGTCTTAAAGGCTCTCGCCGCGAATCGGACCATTCCCTGTAATACTTTTCACGTGATAGTATACTATTCAGTATACGGGTAGTTAACTTTTCTCGGTCAAACATTATAAATAGACCTAGTATTAACCTTATAAGTACAATTTCCCACAAGACATTGTATTCACCCAGTGATTGTGTGTAGAGAATGAAATTACGGTAGGTGAGGTAATTAATAATGTGAACAATGTATGGTCAATGTTACAATACCCTACTTGTAGTCTACAAGTTCTGCAACTCCCCTTACCTAATATAACGAGAGTGGTGGATACGTGTTTGTATGCGTTTTGAAATGTCAGATTCGTTTGGGGGTGCAGAGTGGAGTTTGGATTAATAACAATAATAATAATAATAAACGGTTTATTAACCCTTCCTCCCCGGGCTGTCGTATCCAATGACGGTCGCCCCTACCCGGGTGATATGGCTGAAAAACCTCTAGGCCTAGGCTACCGTATTTATGTTTATTTTCACTGCTAGAACTTTCCCACTCATCTATAATCGTAGTGCGGTTTTCAATCTGTATTTTGGCATTGAGTAGAGCTCTGGTAGTCAACTGGTTCAGTTGTGATGACGATTTCAGTGGAGCCAATATTGCAGAGATGTTGCCAATATGGGGGCTTTTTAGACACTAATTTCGTCATGACGTCAGAACAATAACATTGAGGAGTCTTCTCCTTCTTGTTTTCGGAGGTGCGGTGACGAACGCTTGGGTTTGTTGACATACGTCGTACGCACGGCGTTCGGACCAAGCTTAACACCTTACGAGCGGCCTATGCGGTTTATTATTCGCACAGCTCATTTTCATGCCTAAATAAGACCCAGGTAAAACAGTACCTATCCCTGAAAGGGCATCATACGCTCGCTAGTCTCCTGCCACCACTTGTCTCTCTCTCTCAGCCACATTACGTGCTGAAATTGCCACTCGACCTATGTCGAGCGCCGCCACATAGTCCAGCTTTTTTTAACTCGACTTATGTTGCTCGCCGCTAATTAAGGGTTAATTAGGCTATTAAGCTCATGCCTTAGATAAGGCATACCAGGTAGCGGCCCTTCTTTCGTGCTGTCCTTACCTAAGGCAGACCGGGTAGGAAGGGTTAAAGAATGGCAGCCTCATGAGCTGAAAATACACATTTTACAATTTAGTGGATGAACATGAGATGTACAGATATGAAGATGGTAAGCTCAGTTTACAAAAAAAAAACCAAAAAAAAAACAATAATGATGCAGGTGCAGAATACAAATTATCATAAAATAACCATGAGAGTAAGTGATATACAGTACATATACACATTTATTTTACTTACTCATATACAGAACATACATATATACACGTACGTATGCACATACATACGCATACATATACACACATATATAATAACATAAGAACATGCAGTAAGTGTGCACATGTCCGTATACACAAACGCTCACGTATGCACACAAACATACATACATACAAAAACTGTTTTGGTAGGGTCAGGGTAAAGAGGTAAAGGGTAAAGAGGGAGCGGCAATTCAAGTCCGTACAGGTAGGGTCAGGTAAAGCCTACTACAATGGGAGGTTAATCCTCGGTAGTGTAGGTGTGTTTTTTTTCTTTTTTCTATGTGATTGAAGGAGGCAAAAGGCATAACTGCCTATAGCGAGTGCCTCTCCCATAGTTGAAAGAGTGACAGGGCCAAAATCAAGGGACGTTCGAGCCAAAATGCCTGGACACACGGAGTTTGAAGCAATTTAAGTCATAGGAAGAGGGAAAGACTGATTCTGGGAGAGAGTTCCAGAGCTCAGCTGTTGAGTAGAAGAAAGTTTGAGAGTAACGTTTCACTCTTGGGTTGGAGAGTTGCACAGAGTAGGGGTGGGATTGAGTTGCAAGACGGGTACCACGTGCTCTACGTAAAGGAGGTGGTATGCACTGGGATAGCTCTGAGGAACACTGATTATTATAGTAGCGATAGAATAGCGAGAGAGATGCAACATTGCGGCAGAGAGAGAGAGATTGCAGAGAGTTGGTGAGTGGACGGGAGTTAATGATACGAAAGGCCTTCCTTTCAACTTTGTCTAGGAGAGCGGTGTGAGAGGAACCTCCCCACACATGTGAACAATATTCAATACATGGGCGCACTATGCCCCTGTACAGAGCAAGAAGCTGTGCAGGGAAAAGAACCCCCTAAGGCGGTTGAGCACACCCAGCTTCTGGGAGGCTGCCTTAGCAAGACGTGTAATATGGTCCTTCCAAATGAGAGCAGAAGAAAAAGAGACACCAAGAATATTGAGAGAAGATGAAGGTTGATTTTTGTATTGTTGAAGAATAAGGGATAGTCCGCTGGGAGATCCTGACGGGTAGATAGATGGAGAAATTGGGTTTTGGAAGCATTAAAGTTAACAAGGTTTTTCTCTGCCCCAATTGGAAATATTTAGATCAGAATTTAAGAGTTCTATGGCTTCATTACGTTTGTCGTTGAGGGACTGCTGGCTGGGGCATTCTGAAAAACTAATGGAGTAGTGTAAGGTTGAGTCGTCTGCGTATGAAGTGGGAATTAAGGTACAGTTAAGGAGATCATTTATAAAAATTAGAAAGAGAATAGGAGATAGGACAGAGCCCTGAGGAACACCGGAGTTTATAGGGTTGACAATGGCCGTCCACAACCGCGGCTATGGAACGGCCGGAAAGGAAATTAGAGACAAAGGCACAGATGGAGGGATAGAAACCGAAGGAGGGTAGTTTAGAAATTAAAGATTTATGCCAGACTCTATCGAAGGCTTTCGATATGTCTAGTGCAATAGAAAAAGTCTCACCAAAGTCCCGAAAGGAGGATGACCAAGAGTTAGTAAGATATGAAAGAAGATCACCAGTAGAGCGACCCTTAACACCTTACGAGCGGCCTAGGCGGTTTATTTATATGTACCGCCCAGCGGGGTGTTTTTACCCAAAATAGGGCTGTTTACGTGATCATTTTCATGCCTAAATAAGACCCAGAGCATAAAACAAATATCTATCCCTGAAAGGGCATAAACAGAGCTTTTCAATGACACCATAACGATCCTTTTATGATGGCTAGTTTTCTTGCAACAACCGTGCAACGCGAGTGCAAAAAGCATGTAATTCGGCACTTTCCCCATACAATTCCGTATATAGCGAGTGAGAGAGGGAGGGAGGAGGTGGGATTCGTGTCAGTAGGTTCGCCGCGGTGGTCTGGAGCAGTCATACGCTCGCTAATCTCCTGCCACCACTTGTCTCTCTCTCTCAGCAACATTACGTGCTGAAATTGCCACATGACCTATGTCGAGCGCCGCCAGATAGTCCAGATTTATTATACTCGACTTATGTTGCGCCCCGACAGTTATGGGTTAAGGAAGCCATACTGGCGATCTGAGAGCAGATTATGAGAAGAGAAATGCTTAAGAAATTTGGAAGCAAGAATAGTTTCAAAAACTTTAGAAAGACAAGAGATAAGAGCAATTGGACGA
The DNA here is from genome assembly GCA_032716605.1 of Paralithodes platypus. Lineage (NCBI taxonomy): Eukaryota > Metazoa > Arthropoda > Malacostraca > Decapoda > Lithodidae > Paralithodes > Paralithodes platypus. The sequence goes on along the minus strand of CM064525.1, from coordinate 45,908,604 downwards.
TAGTTGGAGGGTTGAGAGCGGTCACCCTTCTTTGGGACAGGTTGAATGTGAGCAAACTTCCAGCATGAAAGGAAGACGTTAGAGGATAGACAGAGACGAAAGAGTTTGCCTAGGCAGGGAGTCAGCACGGAAGCACAGTTTTTGAGAACAACAGGAGGATCACCGTCCGGACCATACGCCTTATTAGTGTTAAGCCCAGAGAGGGTAGAAAGTACATCTTTAGAAGAGATTAGGATATTAGGCATAAGTAAGAGAGAGGAGGGCGGAGAGGGAGGAATAGCACCGGAATCATCCAAGGTGGAGTTTCTAGCAAAAGTTTGAGCGAAGAGTTTAGCTTTGTCAGAGGAAGAAGTGATGGTTGTGCCATCAGAGTGGGAAAGGAGGGAAAGACGAGGAAGAGAAATTGTTGGAGAGGTTTTTGGCTAGATGCCAGAAATCTTGGGAAAAGCTAGAGTTGGATAGTTCAGTGCATTTATTATTGATGAAAGAGTGTTTGGCAAGTCGAAGAACAGATTTGGCTTGATTCCGGGCAGAAACATATGAAGAATGAGAGTCTTTAGTTTTAAGGCGTCGGTACCGTTTGAATGCTTCCTCCTTATTGCGGACAGCAGTAGAACAGGCGTGAGTAACCAAGATTTTTTAGCATTAGTCTGAGAGAAAGAGAATGGAATGCATGCTTCCATGCCCGATAGGATTACCTCGGTAATGCGTTCAGCACTCTCCGAGGGTCCTCGGCCATGGAAGCAGAAATCATTCCATGGGAAATCAAAGAAGTACTGCCGAAGAGCCTCCCAGTCGGCAGCGCCAAAGTGCCACAAGCGCCGCCGGCTAGGAGGATCGGGTGGCTGTACTGGAGAGATAGGACAGGTGACAGAGATAAGTTTATGGTCGGAGGAGCCCAAAGGAGAGAAAAGATCGACAGTATAAGAAGAAGGTGTGTGTGTGTTCGTTCGTGTGTGTGTGTGTGTGTGTGTGTGTGTGTGTGATAGAAGGCGAAATGTGGAAAAGCTGGGCGTTCTATTGTTAAGGGTGGAAATACATGGATGAAGATACGCGAACACTTAATAATAGATAATGGTTATGCATTTATTTTTATTTATAATCAGAAGTTGCGCTAGTGAGCAATATGTTCTCGCTCATATGTACGTATATTTACATACATATGTGCATATGACCATACAAATACACGTACAGTACATATATATAGATTATATACCTTATATTCTCAACCGGGCTCGAACCATTGACAGCACATACACACAGACATACATATTGTTACGTATCTTGATGCTCAAGTGGTTAACTTGATGAATCTAGATAGCACAGAGATATATATTAAGGTATCAGTCAGCTGAAGGCAAAACAAAAGTAAAATCTAATAAAATAATTTCCTGTTGTTGCTTCCTTTCCTTTTGGATCTTAGGACTTAGTATCCTTTATTGACTGATACTCTTTAATTATGAAAAATACTGAAACTAATTAAAGTCATGTAGTATTTATAAAGAATTATTATTTAACCGAAGCTTAGTAGGCTATGGTTATGAACCGAATAAGTTATAGCTAAAGAAGGACTATTCATTTTATAAAAAGTCTTGAAAGATAAATATTAAAGTAAGAATATTTCTGTCTCTTACCCTTTTTGAAATGAATAGATAGTTTTCTTCTATGTCCTTTTATTTATATTTAATGTAATTATTCTTGGTTCTTGTCTTACGTTAATAGTATTATATTATTATTATCATCAGGAGTAATATCAAAGTCACATAAAAAGTTAGATATATATTTAATAATTAGTTAAATTTATTTCTTAACCACGTAACATTGAGGTTTGATTATGAGTAAATAAAGTTACAGGATCGTTTCATAGATTCGATTCAGGTCTCACTCAAATAATATGAAAAGCAAAATATAATATTTTGAAGCAAAAGAATTTTCTTCAGCTTAGGAAATCCCTAGAAGTAATATTAACACAGCCATATTAGTCTAAGGCGATATTACTAATATGAGACAATAGCATCACCGTACTAAGCACCGTTAAGCAATGTAAGCTTAATTAAAAGAAAATGAAAGAACTAAAGTATTAATCTAAAACAATAGTATTACTTTCATCATAACCCAATTACTTAAAGAGTTGCTTTAGTCCACAAGTTAGTCAACTAAAATAGTTAAGTACATAATAATAGCGTTAACGTTAATTCGCAATCAAATAGTTAAACACATAATAGTAGAGTTCACATTAATTCCCAATTAAATAGTTAAACACATAATAGTAGCGTTCACGTTAATTCCCAATTAAATAGTTAAACACATAATAGTAGCGTTCACGTTAATTCACAATTAAATAGTTAAACACATAATAGTAGCGTTAACGTTAATTCCCAATCACATATCTCACTAACCAACATAACATAAGTGTTTACACCGAACACACTTAACACACATTTATATAATCTGACTGACAGTCACAATCCCATTATAATACTTCACCCCGTCTTCCTCCAGCTGCAAGTTCACCTTCCCCAACTCCAAATGAGACTGATTTGAATGCCCACAACTCGGGTCTTATATACCAAACAATGATGGTGTAGGAACGAATCAGGAGGCGGCGGGTGATGCCTGCTCCAATCATAGCTCCTCGAGTCGCATAACAGGTGCGTGGTCCACTCACAGCTCCTGGCGTCGATCATACGTCATAGCATCGGTCATCGAGGTGTGAAGGCTAGCATGCTGGTATGGGGCGAGATGGTTTGCCCACTCGCTCGTTCGCTCGCTAGTCTGCTTCACCGCTTGGGTAGTTTGGCTCCTTGAACTCTAATTCTAACTCTTAAATTAACATACAGGGCTCCGTATGTCAGACCTCCCCCCTAGAAAAGAGTTTAAGGAGTATAGTACATAATATTAAACATAATACATAAATAGATTCACCACCAGATTGGCAACAGCAAGATTATAATGAAGATATAATAAGGATATCACCCAAAGTAGGCAACGTCTCCAGGTACCACATCAGAACATAGCCGGAACGTAGCTGGAGCGTTATTCGAACTGCAAGGCATTATCTCACAGCTGAAGGCTTGAAAGCGCACTACAAAAGCATGAATATTTACCTCGCTACAAGGGAGAGCTAATTGCCAAAATCCTCTCATTAAATTAAACTTACTGCTGTATGAGGCCAACCTGGTAAATGTAATCTTTAATAGATACGTGATAGGCAATCGGCTAGCACGTTTTGGACCCCCTTAATATGCTTGACATCCAGGGAGTATTCCTGCGCAACAAACTCCACCTGGTCAGTCGTTGGTTTTTATTTTGGAACCTATGCAAAAATTTTAAGGGGTGATGGTCAGTATATACAGTGATGGCACCAGAGGCAGATTGCACATAGACAGCAAAGTATTGAAGGGATAAAATTAATGCCAACAGCTCCTTCTCAATGACTGAATAGTTACGTTGGGCAGAATTTAATTTTTTACTGAAATAGCACACAGGATGCAATACTTCACAGTCGTCTTCCTGGAGCAACACTGCACCAACCCCGGTATTGCTCGCATCCACTGCCAGGGAAAAAGATCTGTTAAAATCAGGAGCTCGGAGTACAGGATAATTAGATAATATATACTTGGTAGCAATAAAGGCCTCTTCACATTCAGAGGACCACACAAACTTCACATCCTTACGGAGAAGATCTGTCAGGGGAGCTGTCAACTTTGAAAAATTTATAATGAAACGCCTATAATAGCCAATCATGCCTAGGTACCTTTGGATATGTTTCTTACTGCTAGGAGTTGGGAATTCTAGAATAGACTCTACCTTTGCTTGAGGAGGTGCAACCTGCCCCTGACCTACCGTATATCCTAGATACTGGACCGTACTCTTTACAAAGGTGCATTTCTTAAGATTAACCACCAGATTGGCATCAGCAAGATTTGAGAATAGCAATCTAAGTTGGTAAAGATGCTCCTCCCATGACTTTGAAAAGATAAGAATATCATCGATGTAGACAACGCACCCAGGTACCCCTTCAGTCACCAAATTCATGAGGCGCTGGAATGTAGCTGGGGCGTTTTTCAAGCCGTAGGGCATTACGTTACAGCAGAAGGCTTGATTGTTGACTACAAAGCATGATATTTCCCTTGCTCTGGGGGTGAGAGCTACTTGCCAATATCCCTTCATCAAGTCAATCTTGCTGATATAGGTGGCTGTACCAATCTGGTCAATGCAGTCGTCGATCCGTGGCAGTGGGTAGGTATCGTTCTTTGTGACAGCATTGACTTGCCTATAGTCCATACATAACCTATGGCTCCCGTCTGGCTTTGGCACAAGTATGACCGGACTACTCCACTGGCTTAAGGCCCTAGTGATCAGTTCATTAGAAATCATAAAGTCAAGCTCGACCTGCAGTATACTCCTGCGTTGTGGCGAGACACGGTAGGGGGATAGTTTAATGGGAGTTGCATCCCCTACGTCGATGTCGTGCACGGCCAAAGAAGTGAGCCCTGGAGTATCACGGAACACATTGGGAGACTGAGATAAAACAGAGATTAGTTGGTTCGCTTGATCAGAGGGAAGATGACATAGTTTAGATGGTAATTCCCTCAAAGCCACTGAATTATACTGAAAGTTGGATAGGCTACATGACAAGTCAAAGTCTGCATGGATACCTTCAGGCTCTGGAACAGTCTGTTGCGGGTCAGTAAGAGAACTGAAGACTTTGTCCGCACCAGGCTGTTCACAGGTCCTGACATTCACTGCCACAGTGGGAGAATCTGGAGGAGAGGAATCAGGGGACCTATGGTAGGGCTTCAACATATTTATATGGAATACTTGCGTGGGCTTTCTCCTGTCTGGGGTAGTTACTAGATAATCGGTAATGCTCACCCTCCGAATGATCTTATATGGGCCCCTGAACTTGGCAGATAATGGTTGGCCAAAAAGGGGGAGCAGGACCAAAACCTCATCACCGGGCTTAAACTCCCTCTCACGGGCTTTTCTGTCATACCATTTCTTCATGGAGCTTTTAGCCACTGTCAAGTTTTGAGCGGCAAACTCACATGAGGATCTCAGCCGGGTTTTGAAATCTGAAACATACTTGAGGAGGTTTTGGTTCCCCTCCTGGCCAACTAGGCTATCCTGCAATAGTTGCAAAGGACCTCTTACCTGGTGACCGAAAACTAGCTCATTAGGGGAAAAACCCAGGGATTCAGTTGGAACCTCACGAGTAGCAAATAAAAGAAAAGGTACCCCCTTATCCCACTCAACTCCGGTCTCTGTACAATACTTACGTAACATTCCCTTTAATGTCTGATGATATCGTTCGAGAACCCCTTGACTCTCTGGGTGGTAGGTGCTAGACTTTACATGCTCGATACCCAACTCCTTCAGGGACTGCTGGAAAATGTTAGAGGTAAAATTAGTTCCTTGATCACTTTGCACCTCATGGGGGAAACCCATTCTGGTGAAAAATTTGAGCAGTTCCTTGATAACAGTTGGAGCAGAGGTAGTCCTTAAGGGTATAGCCTCTGGGTAGCGAGTTGCCATGTCCATGATAGTTAATAAATAAATGTTACCTTGGGAAGTCTTAGGCAATGGGCCTACAATGTCCACTACCACCCGAGTAAAAGGATTCTCGAAAACGGGCAAGGGCACCAGAGGATGTACAGGCACCTTCTGATTGGGTTTTCCTGTCATCTGGCAAGTGTGACACACTCTACAACACTCCACTACATCTGCACGCATTCCTGGCCAGTAAAAGTGGGATCTGATTCTGTCTAGAGTTTTTCTCACACCTAGGTGTCCTGCCAATGGTATACAATGTGCCATTTCCATGATATCTCTACGACAAGGTTTGGGGACTACTACTTGATGGACGTCCCAAGCCCCGTCATCGATTGGTCTGTGTGGCGGTCTCCATCTTCGCCACAATACTCCTCCTTTGAGGTAGAAACATTCACCACCCTCCTTCTCACATTCCTCTTCACTCACGGACCTGGCAGCTAACTCCTTGCATTCACGATCATCTCTCTGTAGCTCTACCAGGCCACTAGGACAATTTGGAGGGGTTTCATGGTCATCGTTAGGGTCAAGATGAGCCATAAAGGTGTCAGATAAATCCACCTCAGTCACATCATCAGGCACAGTTGGAGCATCATTCACACTCTCATCATCCCTTTCATCAACTCTTACATTCGGTACATTTCTGTCTGAGGGAACTGCTACTTGAGACATTGAACGTGTGACAGCACACACAGGGAAAACTGTTGGCATCTCCTTTTCGAGCTCACCGGTTAGTGGCTCGTTAACAGGGGAAAGTGACAAAATGGGGTCTGGTCGGACCTTCTCACCTGCTACATCATTCCCCAAAAAGAGTCTTACCCCAGGCACAGGGATATCTTGGGACCTACACAAAGCTATGGTGGCCTCACCCTGTAGTAACTCACATTCAATTTCGCCTTTTACCAAGTATGCATAAAACTGGCCTCCAGCACCTCTCATTACAACTGGTTCGCCAGGTTGGCACTCAGTGTAAGGATTCACCATGAGGGTGCTAGTAGAACCTGTGTCTCTCAGAATTTTTACCTCATGCATGCAACCATTTAATCTCACGTTGCCAGATGAAATAAAGGGACAGTAACTGTCCTGCACTGATGGTGAAATTATTATTGGCTTAACCCTAGTGGGTTGCACCACACATGCTACTACACCCCTGTCTAGATGATTTACGTTAGCTGCTAGGTACTCCTTCTGTCGAGAGTCCTGCATTAAAGGAACTTTTGGTGCTAGGTACTCCTTCTGTCGGGAGTCCTGCATTACAGGCACATATGGAGTTTGAGATACGGCGGCAACTGTCTGCCCCGATCTCTCGGTTCTCTCCTTGGCCCAGCACTGATAAGCTAGGTGGCCTCTCTTGCCACAAAAAGTACATACTTTAGGGGATACGGGAACGTTCCCTCTTTGAGCATTACTATTAGTTTGGGGCCCACCTCTGTTACCATTGCCCTGAGTCGCATTTTTAGTTGGGGGAACAATTCTATTTTGGCTAGCTGGGGAAGACGTTATAGGCTTGTGACTGGGTCTGTCAGATTTGTGATTGGGATACTTAAAATTAGAACTAGAATTATCGTAGGGCTTCTTTCCACGAAATTTGTTGTTGAGCACGTATGTGTCAGCCATGTCAGCAGCGTCGGCAAGACAATCTACCTTTTTCCCCTTTTAAATGATAGGATACAGAAGAATCAATTTTCCATAGGAAATTTTCTAACAGGACCAACTCCTTCAGATCGTTGTAGCTTGTGACTTTCTTACTCTTGACCCAATGATTGAAAGTTTTAGTCATGGTCCTGGCAAATACCTTATGGGTTTCTTCTACTTTCTTCTGGTTTTTACGGAAAGATTGCCTGTAAGCCTCAGGCTGCAATTGATAGGTTTTTAGGATAGCTTCTTTGAGATTGTCATAATCCTGCCTAACTTCTGCTACTTCTGACAAATACGTGGCTCGAGCCTGCCCTGTCAAAACAGTTTGTAACATAAAAGGCCATTGATCTCTTGTCCACTTCATACCTCCAGCAACTTCCTCAAACAAAACAAAGAAATCCTGCACATTATCCTCAGTGAAAGGTGGAATGACACTAGTCATAGTTAATCCCAGAGGGGGAGCAATTTCGGGAGCATTTGTATGGACATTTAGTTGAGCCGTACGATATTGATATTCACATTGTTCGGTCGTTGCACTGGCATTTAGTCTGGCTTGTTCGGTCTTTGCTTCGGCATTTATTCTGGCTTCTTCGGTATTTATTCTGGCTAGTTCTATTTTTAGTTTGGCTTGTTCTAGTTCGAATATTTGATCACCGGTCAAACCAGGTGGCAATTGTATATCAAGTTGGCTAGGTTTACTAGGGATCCCACCAACTGCTCCGTCACCCTCCCCGCCTTCTACAGGGAACAGGTGGGTTTTTATGGTCTGAGCCACCTCTACTTTGGACATGTTTGAGACAGTTAATTGGAGATGTGAGGCAAGCACTTTCAGTTCGGATTTTGACAGACGGTCAATATCAGGGGATGTGGGTTCTGATTCTATGAAAACTCTAGCATCTTCTTCATTAATTAGTTGAGGCATGATTAATATTTGATTTTTAAGTAGTGAAACGTTAATTAAACTGAGTGAAACTGTATGAAACGAATCCTGGCAAGGTCGCCACTCTTCTGTTACGTATCTTGATCCTCAAGTGCTTAACTTGATGAATCTAGATAGCACAGAGATATATATTAAGGTATCAGTCAGCTGAAGGCAAAACAAAAGTAAAATCTAATAAAATAATTTCCTGTTGTTGCTTCCTTTCCTTTTGGATCTTAGGACTTAGTATCCTTTATTGACTGATACTCTTTAATTATGAAAAATACTGAAACTAATTAAAGTCATGTAGTATTTATAAAGAATTATTATTTAACCGAAGCTTAGTAGGCTATGGTTATGAACCGAATAAGTTATAGCTAAAGAAGGACTATTAATTTTATAAAAAGTCTTGAAAGATAAATATTAAAGTAAGAATATTTCTGTCTCTTACCCTTTTTGAAATGAATAGATAGTTTTCTTCTATGTCCTTTTATTTATATTTAATGTAATTATTCTTGGTTCTTGTCTTACGTTAATAGTATATTATTATTATCATCAGGAGTAATATCAAAGTCACATAAATAGTTAGATATATATTTAATAATTAGTTAAATTTATTTCTTAACCACGTAACATTGAGGTTTGATTATGAGTAAATAAAGTTACAGGATCGTTTCATAGATTCGATTCAGGTCTCACTCAAATAATATGAAAAGCAAAATATAATATTTTGAAGCAAAAGAATTTTCTTCAGCTTAGGAAATCCCTAGAAGTAATATTAACACAGCCATGTTAGTCTAAGGCGATATTACTAATATGAGACAATAGCATCACCGTACTAAGCACCGTTAAGCAATGTAAGCTAAATTAAAAGAAAATGAAAGAACTAAAGTATTAATCTAAAACAATAGTATTACTTTCATCATAACCCAATTACTTAAAGAGTTGCTTTAGTCCACAAGTTAGTCAACTAAAATAGTTAAGTACATAATAATAGCGTTAACGTTAATTCGCAATCAAATAGTTAAACACATAATAGTAGAGTTCACATTAATTCCCAATTAAATAGTTAAACACATAATAGTAGCGTTCACGTTAATTCCCAATTAAATAGTTAAACACATAATAGTAGCGTTCACGTTAATTCACAATTAAATAGTTAAACACATAATAGTAGCGTTAACGTTAATTCCCAATCACATATCTCACTAACCAACATAACATAAGTGTTTACACCGAACACACTTAACACACATTTATATAATCTGACTGACAGTCACAATCCCATTATAATACTTCACCCCGTCTTCCTCCAGCTGCAAGTTCACCTTCCCCAACTCCAAATGAGACTGATTTGAATGCCCACAACTCGGGTCTTATATACCAAACAATGATGGTGTAGGAACGAATCAGGAGGCGGCGGGTGATGCCTGCTCCAATCATAGCTCCTCGAGTCGCATAACAGGTGGGTGGTCCACTCACAGCTCCTGGCGTCGATCATACGTCATAGCATCGGTCATCGAGGTGTGAAGGCTAGCATGCTGGTATGGGGCGAGATGGTTTGCCCACTCGCTCGTTCGCTCGGTAGTCTGCTTCACCGCTTGGGTAGTTTGGCTCCTTGAACTCTAATTCTAACTCTTAAATTAACATACAGGGCTCCGTATGTCAGAATATACATAAATATATGCACATTACATGCATATATGCTCTTCTCTTATCCACCTGATACTCTCAGCCGGGCTCGAACCACAAACAGTATACACTATAGACACAAATATATATACATAAATAATGCATACATACATACACATATACGTACACATACATACACATATACTGTACATACATAGATACACATATATACATATACATATATACACATATACATAAACAAACTCAAGCAAATACATACATAATTATATTCTAATACACACACGCACACACACTTATGCATACATTATTAAAGGTGGGCGCGTATATATGGTGTGACAGGCCGTTATTAGACATTATTAATAATATTAACAATGGTTGGGATAGGACTATTTTTATATCTGTCAGTTCTTGCTCTTATTGGTTGGAGTGTGTTGAAGTGACGAGCTGCACGTGTTGGTCTAGGGGCGTCTGGTGGAAGTAAGTTTCTGTGTCGTGGGTGAACAAGCAGCTTAGATGCAAACGGTTTGAGTGTGTTGTAGTGGTGGGTTGAAAGTGCAGGTATGCTAAGGGTGGTGAGAGCTTCCTCGTACCCTGGATATGTGCCACCCAGGATGATCCTGCATGCCCTCCTCTGCACTCTCTCCAATTGACGTTGTTGCGTCAGGGTTAGAGAGGAGGACCAGGCGGGAGAGGCGTAGGTGAGCTTAGGGAGTATGAAGGTGTTATATATACTCTTCAGCTCATTCTCCGGCGCCCCCAGGGATCTCAACCGCCTTAGCATAAACAACTTGTATGTGGCGGTCCTGACTGTGGTAGTTACATGTTTCTTCCAGTTCTGTTTGTTGTCCACAGTGATTCCGAGGAGTTTGGTGGACTCAACAAGCTGAAGGGGATGAGGACCATTTGTGACAGTGGGTGGAGGAAGGTCGGTAATGGAAGTGTTGATGTGCATGACCACTGTCTTGTCATGATTGATAGTCACATGATTGTCTGTGGTCCAGGCTTGAAGACGGTCGAGGATGTCTTGTAGGGGGTCATAGTTCTATCTATCTATTCTATGTTTTTATGTTCTATCTATCATAGTTAGGGGAGGTGTTATCGACAGTAATGCCGACTATCGAGTCGTCCACGTACTTCCAGTGGAATGGGGTGTCCTTTAGGGCATCATTAATCAAGATGAGGAACAATAGAGGCCCCATCTTTGTGCCCTGTGGGACTCCACATGTGATGTCTAGGAAGGTGGAGATGAAGCCTTGGTATCGCACTGCTTGTTGTCTGTCACTAAGGAAGTCGGTCAACCATGCAACCAGGGTAGGATGTAGCCCCAACTTTATGGCCTTGTTGATGATGGTGTGGTCAACAAGGTCAAATGCTTTCCTGAAGTCAATAAAGGCAAGGGTGAGGGAAGTCTTTCTCTTCTCAAGATTTGTGTAAATATAATCTAGGAAGCTAATAAGACAGTGAGTGGTGGAGGAGGTTTTTACGTTGCCAAACTGTTGGGGATCTATCAAGTGACGGATTTGTGAGTAAGCCCAGGTGAATACAAAGTCCTCACAGATTAGACTAGGGATGGGCGTTATGGCAATTGGTCTGAGTTCATTAAGAGAATGTGGGGAGGGGGTTTTGGGGATTGGAGTGACATATGAAGTTTTCCAGTCTGCAGGGCATTTACTCTGCCTTAACCCGGTGAGACCCAGCGTCGCACGTGTTGCGTCGGCAGTGTTTGATTACCAACTCCCAGCGACGCATCACGTGCGTCCGACATATAAAAAACACTTACGTGGCTCATAAGGTAGGAAATGGCGGGAGAATAGGAGGGGGAGGTACCGTAGTGTGTGTGGGAGCCGGGCCAGTAGGTGTGAGCGGGCCGAGACAGCCGTGCGGCTGGTGGTGGTGGGCTTAGTGGGGATAGTTTACACCCTTAGTTCACCGCCACTTTGAACCTTCATTACTCCGGTCGTATGGGAGCTAGAGGCTTGAGATTTATGTGAGACACTCCTTAGGATGTATGCCGTACAATGCCATACTCAATTTTTACCCTAGTGCTCCCGGGCGGGTGGTCATGCGGGGGAGACGAACTATTGAAACCCCCCCCCCCGCCCCTCAAATGACCGAAATGATTTTTTTTTTATTTTTTCTTCATTTCTCACCACTCTCTTCCATTTTGGCTCAACAAATTTGTTTGAGGCTCCCCCCCCCAAAAAAAAAATGTCCGAGGTGAATTTTTTTGTTTTATTTTCATTTCTCATCCTTGTCTTCCATTTTAGCAAAAAAAAAAAAAGAAGTGAAAATGGCTTGGGACTGGGGTGAACAAAATATTATAACTAGCCGGGGCTCAACGGGTTAAGGAGGCATTAATTATCGAGCAAAGGGGGGTGGCAAATTCCACCGAAAATTCTATGTATATTTTCATGGGTAGGTCTACTGGGGTTGTTGATCTTTTTTATTTGAAACTGGAAAGCTTTTTGGCCACTTCATATTCTTGAACAGTTACTGGAGGGTAAGGGGATGGGAGGAAGGCAGGGAGGTTGGTGCGGTCTAGTTTGGGGAGGGTTTGGCAGATGGTAGAGAAGTGATTATTTATCAGTTCAGGTGCATCTGCACAAGGGACATGGGAAACACAGGGGATCGAAGGAGTCCCACTACTTAAGCCACAAAGATTCTTAATTTTAGAGTACCACTGACTGATATTGGCTTGTTTTAAATGATGAATCTTTGTAGGGTAGTAGGACTTTTTCGCCCAATGGATTTCCCTTATCACAATGTTGCGTAGGTCCTTGTAGCGATTGTTGTCCGTGTAGAAGGCCTTGTTCCGATTCTGCATGGATCGGAGGATGGAGGATGGATGGAGGGGCGTTGTAGTCGCCGGGTTAAAGTTTGTGCCAGCGGAATCATGGCTTGGTTGTTCAGGGGCCGTTGTAGTCGCCAGGACTGATGATTCTGGTCTTGAATGTGAGCTATTTGCAGACTCATTTAATCTCATTCAACTAGTCAACCAACCCACCTGTGTACCAGATAATCCTAATCATAATTCCCACCTACTGGACTTATTTTTAACAACCAATTCAGAAAATTATGATGTTACAGTGAGGTCCCATGGATCTTCTGATCACTGTCTGATACAGGCCACCTGTCTATCACCTACCACACCTTCCCACTCTGAACCTGTTTTGGTGACTAAATGGCATTACGATAGGGCAGACTGGGAGGGTCTTCAAGGTTTCTTTATTGATATTCCCTGGACCTCTTTCTTTTCTAATGATGCACACTCCACCTTGAGCCACATACAAGATTTTGTAAAAATTGGAATGGAAACTTTTATTCCTCATCAAAAGTACAGTAAAAGATCTAATTCACCTAAATGGTTTGACCATAATTGTGCTAGAGTAACTGAACAAAAAGCAATAGCCTACAATGCATACACAAGATCAAAAACACATGAAGCCTTTAATTACTTTAGAAACATCAGAAATCATGCCAAAACTGTATTAAACCTAACTAAATCAAACTTTCTCCATAAGCAGGCAAATAAACTTCTAAATAATCCAAATGATAACAAAATATTTTGGTCTACTCTTAACTCATTCAAATCCAACTTCACTACTGCTTCATCCATTCCACCATTAAAATCTCCGACTGGCAATCTTGTAAGTGACCCACGAGGTAAAGCTAACCTTCTTGCAGATATTTTCTCCACCAACTCAACCTTAGATGAAATAAATCAAGATGTCCCTGTACTTAATTTTAATTCACCTGAAATTCCCTCACTTAAGATCCACACCAGACATGTCAAAACTATTTTGCAGAATCTCTCAGTAGATAAGGCTCCTGGTCCAGATGAAATTCCTCCAATAGTACTTAAGAATTGCTCCTTGGTGCTCGCTCCTGTATTGGCAAAAATTTTTCCGTCTGTGTACTCATACCTCATGCTTCCCAGTACCCTGGAAAGAAGCAAACATCCATCCAGTTCCTAAAAAAGGTGCCTCTTCAGATCCATCAAACTACAGACCAATAGCTATAACTTCCACTCTTGGCAAAGTTTTTGAAATTATATTAAATAATCACATAATTAAGCATCTGGAGAATAATAAATTAATCAGTGATAGGCAATATGGTTTTAGACGATGTCGATCAACTGCAGACATTCTTTGCCTTCTTACGCATCAAATCAACCAAGCTACAGACCAACATGGTGAAACACATACAATAGCACTGGATATATCAAAGGCATTTGATAGAGTCTGGCATCAATCCTTATTGTCGAAGATGTCACACTACGGCCTTGCATCATTAGTTCCACTAATATCTTCTTATCTTCATAACAGAAAAATATGTGTAATGGTAGATGGCCTTTATTCTCAATTTCACTCAATAAATGCTGGTGTTCCCCAGAGATCAGTTTTGGCCCCAACTCTGTTCCTCATTCATATCAATGATCTCATATCTACCACTCATAATCCAATACATTCCTACGCAGATGACTCAACACTCCACAGTTCCTTCACATTTACCAATTCTTTCACCCAACCCGATCTTATAAATTCAAAAATAAACACTGCAATTTCTCTGAACCAGGACCTTTCTAGAATTAATGAATGGGGACAAGAGAATCTAGTTTCCTTTAATGCACAGAAAACCAAGTACATTCAATTTTCTAACCGACAGAATCTCACTGACTCCCATATATTTTTTAATGATGTAAATATTCCCACTTCCCCTAGTATTGACATTCTCGGTGTAACATTAACTACTAACTTGAGCTGGACACATTATGTTAGAAGCATTGCTAAGAATGCCTCTAAAAAACTGGGACTCCTGTACAGAGTTCGAGAATTCTTCACTGACGAGCAGTTGGCCGTAATATATAAAAGTCATGTGCGCTCTCAGATGGATTACTGTTCACCTCTGTGGGGTGGAAGTGGAGTGGTTGCATTGAGGCAGTTGGACAAAATTCAAAATAAAGCTATTAGATTAATCAATAACCCTGCAATCACACAGGACCTTCCTACATTAGCCATACGAAGAAACGTTGCATCCCTTGCATTATTCTACAGATATTTTCACAGCAATTGTTCCGAGGAACTTGCTTCAATTGTGCTGCCTCTCCACATCTTTCCCCGTAGAACTAGGGCAGCTGAGAGCGCCCATGAATTTACACTTTCTCCTCCACAATGCAGAACTTCTGCTTATCAGAATTCATTTATCCCCAGAGCTACTACTCTTTGGAATTCACTTCCCTCGAATTGCTTTCCACAAACTTACAATCAACAAATGTTTAAATCCAGTTGTTACAAACATTTTATGAATGGAGGATGCCTTTAGGCACATGGACCTTTTTGTTTTATCTGTGTTTTTCCTTCCTCCGTTCATTGTCTCTTAAAAAAAAAAAAAAAAAAAAAAGTTAATAATCTAGAAATTCTGCAACTCCCCTGACCTCACCTAAGCAAACTAACACAACCTATAAGTGTTACCTATATTAGGTAATCGTATGAAATATTACAGAACTCGGTAACGAATGAAAACAAGAAGGTGTGATGAATTAACTATCCACTATTTAGACAATAGTTTAAATATATTTGCGCACCATTTTTCACTTTTTAGAAATGTAAGTTATATTTCATATTTTGAAATATAGGATTCAGGTTTTATACACTCCTATGAGCAGGTTCAAGCGCGACATGATACAAGATCTATACACTTCTATGTGCAAGATAAAGCATAGTACGACCAAATGCGAATATACAGTATATATATACTTACAACAAAACTCTATTTGGCGGCCGTAATCGCGAGAGAGAGAGAGAGAGAGAGAGCCGGCGGCGGAAACTTCACCACGGTGGACGAGTGGAACGCCTCGAAGATGTGTCCTCGTTGCTAGGTACGGGCCTCCTGTCCGAAGGCTAATTACTGACTGACCTGGGGTGAAGCACTGTAACCTAAGAATATCTCGCATTGGCTCAAAGCACTAGCCGGTACCCTGTACAGATGAACGAAGCACTAGACGATACCCTTATGAACGAAGCACTAGACGGTACCAAGTCCAGATGGGCGAAGCACCTAGACGGTACCCTGTCCAGATGAACGAAGCACTCGACAGTACCCTACCAGGTGAACGAAACAATAGACAGCACCCTGCCATTCTCGAAAAAAATGATATACAGAATTTTCCGCACATGGAGGCCCAATAATTTAAGTCTCTATTCACATTACGGACAGGCCAGTTGCAGGATGACGTTCCCTAAGAAGTCTCTAACCTCTGGTACCCCAAGTAAGGGTTCCGCCATACTGCAGCAATTAGTATTACGGACAGGCTATTTGCAAGAGTATTTGTGGAAACTATTTCACATACAAAGCTTGACCTAGGTGTATACGACGTAATAAACGAAGCATTGATTAGGTGACCGACACACTAAACGAAGAAGTGTGGGAGGTACATTTTCCTGTGAAACGCCTTTGAACATTGCCTCAGCCGTCATCGAGAAATGATGGAGAGTCACTCTTCGAACAATTTAGCTTTCTCAAGAAAAAAAATTGTTCGTAATTTGTCCACAAAAGGTTTCACACACAAAAATTTAGACCCTCCCCCTCCCAAAAAAACGTTCACGGCCAACTCAAGTCGAATAGCAGATTTTATTGTTGGGGAGTCGTCTGCCTGGAGCTCTGTCTGTCTGTCGGAGCTCTCGAATCGAAGTATTTCCGATCGCTCCCAAAGCCCACCAACTCACGTTGGACAGCAGAAGATCGCCTAAATGTTTGTGTGAAAATACACAAACATATGTTTTTTCGTGAAAGATAGATTTTTCGAAGTGCGACTCTCCATAATTTTTCGATGACGGCTGAGGAAATATTGGAGGGCGTCTCACAGGCAAATTTACCTCCCCAATGATTCATATAGTGTCTCGTTTACACCTAGGTCATGCTTCGTATAGTACGTCGTAGAGTATCTCTGCCCAGAGATTGGTCCATAGAGTACATATGACCTAGAGGCGAAAGAAGACGCCACAAATCTGTAAATAGGGATCCGCGCGTTCAAGAGATGGCAGCACGATCACAAAGGACAATGGCAGGGGAGGGTCCCCACAAAGACATTATATTGACTATCGTTGGTCCCATTAATTCACGCTTTCGCCTCCAGGTCATATGTACTCTATGGATTGGTGTACCTGCTAGGTGTGAAAAATTTGAACAATATTTTTTTGGAGAGAGAGATTTTGGAGAGAGAAAAGATTTTCGGTGAGGTACGCCATCGCACAATTCTCCAAGATTTATCGATGTCTGTCACATGACAACGACGCTGGTCATTGTTTCCTCTCACTCAAGTTACCGAAAGATTGGTCTACCTGCGAGGTCAGCGTTCGTTGCTCTGAGAGGAACAATGACCAGCGTCGTCGAAGATGATATTTCAATATAAAGAGTCCAATGTAGCCCAGAAACTCTTCCCAGATTGGACTACGTCGTCGCTGACATTACAGAGAGGCTTCCAGGTGGAAAAGAAAAAAAAAGTGTAAACAATTAATGATTTTCAATATAACGAAGATTATGAAATAGTCGTTTTTATTTCCTAACCGGCTATATTTTTGTCAACTGGCTAAACCATATGTCAGACCCAGAATTCTTCCGCAGGAGCGGTCAGGAAGAACCCAAAGTTACACAGTCAGAGCGACATATTTCGACGTGTCTTCTCCCTCCCTCCCTCACTGAATGTGGGGGCAGCACTGTATGAGCGGAACACGGGTTAGAAGTTGTTTGAGAGACGGGGTTGGGGTGGGGGAGCAGTGTTGTGTATATGTTGTGTATTCTAGTCCAGGCGGAGCGATATTGTAGATGTACAATTGGCCGCTCCTCAATCTTGAGGGGTTGGCGTGCGATAATCTGTGTAATTCACCTGTCTCGGTTATTGTTTTTGGAGTGAACGCTATTGGGTGCGATTCATTCGGGCTCGCCTATGACCTATGATTTAGCAGCTCTATACCCCTATGCTGATGTGTAAAGAGAGAGACGCAATCTATCCTGAGCCGTACGCGATGATAGAAAGTCTCCCGGAGACATCATTCCCCGAGTGAGGGTCCCTTACAGTGGTTCACCTAAACTAGTTACACTCGTTACTCAGTTTGGGATTGGTGGCCCCATTGAACATAATGAAGTTGGTCAGTATCATGTGAAATCATCGAATGATATTCATTTCGAAAAAGGGTTAGAAAGAGACACTGTGGAAAATAGACGTCTCTTCTTCAAAGAATGTGTTAAAAAGCTAGCTATTTGGGCTATGGAACTGGAGCAAGGGTCCCACATATATATACCAGCTGGTGTTGGGATGTCAGGACGATATGATAATAAGGATGAATGGAATGAACATTATCTCCCACCGCTTCAGCAGTTGGCTGTGAACCAATGTTAGAGATGTTTAGGGAATATTACCAGACTCAGGTCAGTCCGTAAGGAGTACGGACGGGATATTTTTGCTTGATTTGGGCATTGTCATTAAAATATTTGAGCTATCCATTTTTTGAATGCATATTAGGAATCAGAATCAAATTATAATCCCATTGCAAAGTTTTGGTAAAGCTTGCTCTATTTCTGCCTGTTTTATGGATAGGATAATTCCTTACGAAACATCATCTTGCAACATTATACTTATATTAGGGAACATTGTAGATAGTGTTCCCCGAGACTTTAACTCCGGAAAGATTGATCCACTGAGCATCCCTATACCTGAAACAGCCCAGTTTTTTTCCAGATTGGCACTAAAGCTAAATTGTTGGGGATGACACTCGAACATTTCTCGATGTACGCCTTCGTGGCGATCGGATAGATTTCTATTCGAGAGGCCTCCCAACGACCCTCGGCAGAGGACTCTAATTAACCCACAAAACATATTCCGCTATTACAAAAACGAGACTTTGCTGTGATGTGAAAAAGTGTTAACAATATTTGTTCCCAGAGAGGTAAATATTTCGGAGAACCACTCTCCAATTTTTCTCGATGTGGTACCCTATCTCGTTTCATAACACCGAATAATGCATCGTCTGTGGATTTTCCTATAAATAAGTACATCTATGTGGAAAGTTACAAAAACAAGGACTCGCGTAGTACAATTTTATTATTCTTATTAGGCAAAATGTACAAATAATTAATTGATATAGGGTTGAATATGGTCGGAGGCACATGGTAATACAATTTTGCCAGTTGGTCCAAATACCAAAGGGTTATTGCATTCAAATTCCAACCTTACCTCAAATATCCCTGTAAGACCATTTGCTCTCTAAAGGGATAAAATATAGTTCTATATTTTGTTTAGTTTAATAAAAACAAATTAGAGTTGTCTGCCGAGGTGTTTCTGAATATTTTCTAGAATGCCGAGGGTCATTGGAGGACCCTCGAATCGAAATATATCAGATTGCCACGAAAGCGACGTCGAGAAATGTTCGAGAGTATCTCCCCGAAAAATTAACCTCTTATGAAAAATGTGAACAATATTAGTTTCATGTTGTGAAAAATCTGAACAATATTTTTTCGAGAGAGGTGAATTTTGGGGGATTAACTTTGTCATGATATGTCATTTAGTTTAGTCTCCCTGTTCAAATTGTTTCAGTATTCCATTTTCCATAATGATTCACTCAACCTGCGCACTCGCACTGATTGACTCAGTATGCTCAGACAGCATTAGCTGCCAGTTATAGCGCAGCTCTCGACCTGTAAACATCTATTGTAATATCTACCCAAGCTGATTAAACTACATTACAAGCCTGTGTGTATATCTACAATCCTGCAACAACATAGAATTATTATATGGTGGCAGCATGGACGACAACCCAAGCCTACAACAACACTGCGCCTACGATTTGTATTACGACGAGAGACACAGCAGCAGCAGCAGCTACATATGGTACCAAGTTTCCCGCTTTTTTCCTCGAGATCTTCCCGCCATTTTCACGACGAGCTACAGTAGATTCCAGCCTGTAGTCTTGTCGCACATCAATCAATACGTGGCTAAAGACATTATTACTTCGTTTCCTGTGCATTGCTTAGGATTACAGGTGTGACCATCACCTATCTTCAACATTCATCAATAATTTATTTGCAACAATATAATTCATCGGTAAGCAACTGTACACTAGTTTGCTCGCCAATATGTCTGATTCGGTCATGCCACGAATGGATTGGTCGAATCCAGATCAAACCAACGAAATCAAGATCTTCAAGCAGTGCTGCAATCTATATTTTTCTATCAAGGACATCAAAAAGGAGAAGCAAGTGGACCATATTTTATTGTTCGCTGGTAAACAAGGACTGAAGCTATTCAACTCATGGGTTTAGCGGAAGAGGAGAAGAAGAACCCGGACGTCGTATGGAGGAACTTCATGACACAAATTGAGCGGAAAATTAACTTCAGAGTGGCCAGATTTTATTTACAAAAATACAAACAGAAGGAAGGAGAATCTATCGACGAGTTCGTATCGCGATGCAAACTACATGCCCAGAAATGTGAATTTACTGATGCAGAGTACCAAGAACGAGTAATAGAGCAGTTCATTGCAGGGACCAGACACACCGAACTTCAGAAAGACTTACTTGGAAAGCCGAAAACACTCACTATGGATCAAGCACTGGATTTAGGAAGAACATATGAGGCTTCAGTGGACTACATGAAACAGATGGCCGACGTCGACAGCAGTTCCACAACACAGGTACACATGATCAGCAACAGACACAGGAGTACAAACGTATGTCTTAAGTGTGGTCGAAACCACAACAAAAGTAGATGTCCAGCATACGGTGCAACCTGCCGGAAGTGTGGTAAGCAGAACCATTGGGAGAAAATGTGCTTATCGGACCAAACAAATCGAGAAAGACTGTTGAAAAAACGCCGACCAAGATCTACTTCAAGGGGACCAGACTCTACTTCAAGAGGACCAAGACAACATGGCCAATATTCCAAAAATCCAGCACACGACTCTTCTCACAAATCAAGACAGCAAGAAAATGCAAAATCAACAAAAGTACATTCTGTGCGGTATGAATCAGATGATAGTGAAGATTACAACTTTCTTTCCATTGACACAGTGCAAGTATCTGCCATTAGCAAACTCGGGAACGATACAAGAGACGAAGCTTTCACCTCCATTACCACAAAGATACCAGAAAAAAAAGTTATGGCAGATATAAGAGTGAAAATAGACACTGGTGCCCAAGGTAACACGATACCTGTTCGTATGTATCGTCGCCTGTTTCCTGAACGTCTCAATGCAGAGGGCAACCCACAAACAAACAAAGTACAGGGAAGGAGTGTGGTGCTTACAGCGTACAACGGGACAAATATTCCACATTATGGATCGATCAAGTTACCTTGTAAACACAACATAAGTGACTGGATTGAAACAGAATTCTACATAGTGGAGACTGAAGGACCAGCGATACTCGGACTTCCAAGTTCAAGAGCTCTAAAATTGGTAACCTTACATTGTGAAATCAACACCAAAGCAAAATCTGAAAAGAATACAAGCTATATTAGTTCTGTGGAGGATTTGAAGAACCTCTACCCGGACACTTTTGACCGCATAGGCAAGTTTCCAGGCCAGTATCATATCACACTCAGAGATGATGCACATTCAGTCGTGCATGCACCTCGTAAATTTCCCATCCAGGTGAAAGACGAGCTGAAGAAGGAACTCGACGAAATGGAACAAAGTGGTGTTATTGTGAAGGTAACAGACCCGACTGACTGGGTGAGTAGTATTGTCTGCACAAGAAAAGCCAACGGAAAATTAAGGATATGCCTGGATCCAAAGGACCTGAACAAATGTATCAAGAGATGTCATCATAAAGTGCCAATGGTAGAAGAGATAACCTATAAGCTAGCAGGTGCCAAACACTTCAGCAAGCTTGATTCAAAAAATGGGTACTGGTCAGTCGAATTGGATGACCCTAGCACAAATCTTACAACTTTCAACACCCCATTTGGTCGCTACAAGTATCTTCGTATGCCATTTGGTCTTCTGATGTCGCAAGATGTGTTCCAAAGAAAGATGGACCAGATTTTGGAGAACTGTGAAGGTGTCATCAGTATTGCAGATGATGTGGTGGTATTCGGCAGAACTAAAGAAGAGCACGAGGAGAATATGCACAACCTATTAAAGTAGCCAAACAGTATGGGTTAACATTCAACAGTGAGAAGTGTGCCATTGACGAGAAACAAATTAAGTTCTTTGGTACATTGTATGGACAGTCACGGATCGCACCCCGACCCAGAGAAAGTGGAGGCTATCAAATCTCTCCCTGTGCCAAGTAGCCCAACTCAACTTCAGGAATTCTTGGGAGTTATAACATACATGGCTCCTTTCATCCAAAAACTGTCAACTGAAACGGCAAACCTCCGTGATCTTCTCAAGAAAGAAGCTGATTTCACATGGACTTCTTCCCACACCAAAGCATTTCAAACGAGTCAAGGATATACTGTGTAAAGAAGTCACACTCTCATACTTCGACACCAACAAGTCAGTTACCATCCAAGTAGACGCATCACAGAGATGACTAGGAGCAGCACTCGTCCAGGATGGCAAACCAGTCGCTTTTGCCTCAAAATCACTATCTGCTACAGAACAACGTTATGCCAACATCGAAAGGGAAATGTTAGCTGTTGTTTTTGGATGCGAGCGTTTTCACACGTATGTATATGGTCAACCATTCACAGTAGAGAGCGATCACAAACCCCTTGAAATTATACAACTCAAAAACCTGACTGCAGCTCCCCCTAGGCTCCAGAGGATGTTGTTAAGACTCCAAAACTACGACGTCAAGATAGTCTACAGGCCAGGCAAGGAAATGTTGTTAGCTGATGGATTATCCCGTCTACCTTCAACGATGGACAGCCACATCAACTTGGATGTTCAAATTAGTTTCGTGCAGTTTAGTAGCCAGAAAATTTATCAGTTGCGTGATGAAACAGTGAAGGATCATGAACTATCAGAACTAAAGGGATATATATTTGCAGGATGGCCAGAGAAAGTCAAAGAATTGCCAGCAACACTCCGTAAATATCACTCATTCAGAGACGAGTTGTCAATCAAAAATGGTTTAGTTCTCAAAGGTGAACGTGTTGTTATCCCAAGTTCAATGACAAAAGAAATCCTAAATAAGATTCACGAAGGTCATCAAGGAATCGAAAAGTGTAAATTACGAGCAAAGGACTGTGTATTTTGGCCAAACATCAACAACGACATAGAACAAATGATAAAAAAATGTGCAATATGTCAACAGTACCAGAAATCTCAGAGCAAAGAAACCTTGTTACAACATGAAATACCTTCACGGTCGTGGCAATTTGTAGGTACTGATTTGTTTCATTTTGATTCGGCTGAGTACTTGATCATAAGTGACTATTATTCGAAATTCCCTGTGATCAGGAAAATGCCTTCAGCAGTTACCAGCCAAGCAGTAATAAACGCCACTAAACAAGTTTTCTCTGAACAAGGTATACCAGAATATGTTATCAGTGATAATGGTAAACAGTTTGACTCGGAGTGCTACAGGAATTTTGCGGAATCCTGGGGTTTTGGTCATGTCACCAGCTCTCCTCATTATCCGCAATCCAATGGTTACATCGAGAGAACAATTCAAACTGTAAAGAACATTCTCACAAAAGCCAAAGCCAGTAATCAAGACCCATACATGGCCCTTCTCTCCCTACGTACAACACCGGTTGATAATACACTACCCAGCCCAGCGGAACTTCTGAACAACAGGAAGATGAAGGGGAACCTACCTGTTCGTATCTACAACCGGCAAGGACAGAAAGATCTAATTCACCAACATATGCGGCAGAAACAGGAATCGCAGAAGAAATATTATGACACACACGCCAGAGATCTCCCATCACTTGTACCAGGCCAGCAAGTCCGTATTCAAGACCACAAAACAGGACACTGGAATCCAGCTACTGTCAAGGATACCTGTCAAGAACCGAGATCATATGTGGTAGAGACACCAAGTGGATCAATCTTGAGACAAAACCGGCAACACATTCGAGAACAAAATCCATCAAGCACGAAAGCGGTAAAATTCAACATCCAGCAAGAACCATCGGAACCTACCACATCCAAACCACCTACAAGCCCGTCTCCTGAACAATACAACCATCACCATGACCCGTCTAAGACAGCAGGGAAGGATAATACCATTGGTGATAATAAACCACAATGTACGAGATCCGGAAGAGTTGTAAAAAAGCCGCAGAAGTATGGTTATATATAAATGAATAAAATGTCTGGTGTTTATTAATCCTACAAAAGATGGTAGGATGTAAACAATGCAAATATTGTAAATACAATAGTTATCTTCTTTATCAGTTATGTTAAATATAAATAAAGTTAATTTAGTTCATATTAATGTTTGTTCAATGTTTTTTGGCGCAATGTTTATTGATTACAATACTCATTTAAATTATCTGTATGAGTCCGTAGATAATATCAAACTATTTGTCAATGCTAAAAAGTATAAAATAATTAATTGAGAGCTATTCAATATTTGTAAAATTAAATTACTTAAAGAAAGGGGGATGTCATGATATGTCATTTAGTTTAGTCTCCCTGCTCAAATTGTTTCAGTATTCCATTTTCCATAATGATTCACTCAACCTGCGCACTCGCACTGATTGACTCAGTATGCTCAGACAGCATTAGCTGCCAGTTATAGCTCAGCTCTCGACCTGTAAACATCTATTGTAATATCTACCCCAGCTGATTTAACTACATTACAAGCCTGTGTGTATATCTACAATCCTGCAACAACATAGAATTATTATAAACTTCTTATGAAATATTTGAACAATAATTGTTTTCCAGTTGTGAAAAATGTGAACAATTGAACAATATTGTTTTTGGAGAGAGGTGATTTGTTTGTTGGGGGGGGGCGAGACACTCACGAACATTTCTCGATGTCAGCCTTCGTGGCGATCGGATAGATTTCTATTCGAGAGGCCTCCTAACGACCCTCGGCAGAGGACTCCAAATTTAACCCTAAAAATATTCCGCTATTCAAAAAAAGAGACTTTGCTGTGGTGTGAAATATTTTAACAATATTTTTTTAGAGTGAAATACTAGATCGTCTGTGGTTTTTCCTATAAATAAATACATCTATGTGGAAAGTTACAAAAACAAGAAATATAGAGTAGTACAATTTTATTATTAATTTTATTATTCTTATTTGGCAAAAATTTACAAATAATTAATTAAAATAGGGTAGGAGAGGTGAGACAATTTTGCCACCCTTACTTCAAACATCCCTGTAAGGCCATTTACCTGTTACCCCCTTAAATACTAATATTTGTATTTGGTTTGCCGTGTCCCAATACCAAATTTAATTGTTTTGTTTATTTATGTTCGCCTCCCGACTTGATTTGTATTGTCGTTGTATTTCAGTCGTTTTGAATCTAACATAATTCGAGTTCTTTCTTTCTAGGTAGAGTTTCATTACATTCCAATCAATTTCCCGTCTCCCTATACCTTTTCGGGGGAATTTACCCATTAAATGCTTCACATCCTCATATATAGTCGGAATCGTTTGAATTGGCAATGATGGCATTTTGAAAATGTTGACAGATCCATGATTTATCAATTTTGAAGTCTTCTTGACGATGGAACTTGTCGATGCTTCACTGATCGACCCCTCCAGGGCTGCTTGGTTCATCTGCATCTGTGATTCTGCACTTTCTATGATGGTTGGTGTAACTGGCGAAAAAGGCCCTTGCTCATCCATAAGAGTCGTTGCCTCACTAATGGACCCCTGGAGAACTGCAGACCTTGATCCACAGACCGAAACTGACAAGGTTGATTCATACCTGAGGAGTAAATAACAATATATATATTATACAGTATATATAAAGTTGCCCAGTATATGTTTTAATAGTAATTATTATTATTATTATTATTAGTATTAGTATTAGTATTATTATTATTAGTATTATTAGTATTTTTAGGGGTTCGTCCCCTACGGGGAACCCCTATTGTAATCATTAAACCTGGAATTTCATCCAAATTCTTCTTACGCGCCGGTTTCGACGCAATAACTCCAGAACCGCTTTTTGGATCGGGATCAAACTTTCACAAGAGGTGCGTTTTTGTATTGGGCAACTTTTGATATGCTAAACATCCGGCATGGTGGCCAAATAGGTCCGTGGCAGCCGATTTCCCGAAAAACTTGACGCTTAAATACCGTCTCTCCCACTCACAGGAAACGACTGGGCTTTGGCATACGCACTCCCCTACTAATGCTCCGCAAATGTTATAGAGAAGGTTTTGCTTTTGCACGTGGGTTTTTTTCCGGCAATCTTGAAAAAAACTCGAATTCCACTTAAAATTCCACATCTTGAAAACTACGCCGATGATCAGAGCCATGCTTGCGTAGTTGGGTGAGGCTCGCGGTTCCGAACGTTTTGATACCAAACAAATATAAATGGGTGGAATAGTTTGGCCGCAACATTGAAAACTGTCTATTCTTAAATTACTTTAAAACCGAATTCGCTACCACACACAAAGTTTACCGTCTACAGTCTATAGGCTTCCACGCATCCCCCAGTTTTGCTTAATAACATAATCTCTTAATTATTCAGTCCTAACTTTTGTTTTTTTATTTAACTCTCTCAAAACCGTTCGAGTCCCTACGAATTCCAGCAATTATTTAGCCAACCTACCTATACATACATACCCTACCAAATAATAATGATAAATTCAAATTTATTTTTGGTGAATGACAGAGTATTGGCTAAGGTTTTTAACAATTCCTCCCTTTGCCAAATGCTTAGTTTAATAACAATGATATGGACCTTTAAAGTTTTGGCAATTGCCCGTGTGACTCGATTTTAACCCTCCTAAAGTGTTACCACGAAATACCGCTAGATCCTTTCTCAAAAGTCGCTAGCATGTTGCTACATAGCCAAACAATGTTAGGATAATGCTGCAATTTCTAAATAGTTTTGGTTTGTTTGTTTTGCAAATTTTCCAATGTAGTATGACTAGAATGTCTGAAATTTTCAAATTATCCCTAGTAAATGTCTCTAGATATAAAAGAAATGGCTGCTAGATTGAAGTAAATAGCTCTACATTTAGCGGTAATATGTAGCTTTACAACTGGCACCACTGCAACCACCACCCAGTATGTCTCCACAAAATACCGCTAGATCCTTTCTCAAAAGTCGCTAGCATGTTGCTACATAGTCAAACAATGTTAGAATAATGCTGCAATTTCTAAAGAGTTTTGGTTTGTTTGTTTTGCAAATTTTACAATGTAATATGACTAGAATGTCTGACATTTTTAAATTATCCCTAGTAAATCTCTCTAGATATAAAAAAATGGCTGCTAAATTGAAGTAAATAGCTCTACATCTAGCGGTAATATCTAGCTTTATAACTGGCAACACTGCCTAGCCCTTCTTTCCTATCTTCTTCCTCCCTCATATGTATCAACTACCACTCTAGTGAACTTTCGGTATTTAGTTTATTCAGCTTAATACTATTTATCCACATAAAATAGAAACCTATCACGATTGTTGTCTAATACAACCATAGATAATGCTATTACATATTATTTGAACATGAGGTCGAATTTATCAGTTTTTGTTTACCTTGAACAGTAATTGATACTCTGAGACAGAACCGAAAGCTTCTCTTGCCGTGTAGTACTCAAAGAAAGCAGGGGTACTTAAGCCAAGTCAGAGATGCACCTAGGAAATAGTGATCACAATTCTGTGTATTTTAATATACAATGGAAAGGTAAAATCAGAGAGAATACAACATTAACCCTTAATTAGCGGCTCACCACATAAGTCGTATTTAATAAAGGTGGACTATGTGGCGGCGCTCGACATAGGTCGAGTGGCAATTTCAGCACGTAATGTTGCTGAGAGAGAGACAAGTGGTGGCAGGAGACTAGCGAGCGTATGACTGCTCCAGACCACCGCGGCGAACCTACTGACACGAATCTCAGCTCCCTCCTCCCTCTCTCACTCGCTACATACTGAATTATATGGGGAAAGTACCGAATTACATGCTTTTGCACTCGCGTTGCACGGTTATTGCAAGAAAACTATCCATCATACAAGGATCGTTATGGTGTCATTCGAAAGCTCTGTTTATGCCCTTTCAGGGATAGATACTTGTTTTACGTTCTGGGTCTTATTTAGGCATGAAAATGATCACGTAAACAGCCCTATTTTAGCTAAAAACACCCCGCTGGGCGGTACATATAAATAAACCGCATAGGCCGCTAAAGAAGGGTTAAGCCAAGTCAGAGATGCAGAGGTAACTTTCACAATGCATTATAACCCTAGACAGACACCAATATACCACTAAATCAGACAAATATCACTACAAAAAAGATAGGAAAATATTATATTAATGTCCTAGGTATTTGAAATTATGCAAATGAGTAAAATCCATTATGATATAATGATAATGGGATTGATTAGTATCTGGCAACAGTGTTGCACAAAATGTTCTGAACGTATGTGAACTTCATAGTATTTATCCCATTAATATACACATTTATCACTATTTAAATTTAATACAACCATACACAGTGCTATTACATATTATTTGAACATAATATAAGATGCTCTTTCCTTTAAACCATTTTCTATATGTATTCACGAAAAATATAGGCCTAGCCTAGGCAGCGCTACCGTTAGGTACGAATTTATCAGTTCGAATTTTGATTGAGAGTGGGATTAGGCCTAGGCCTAGCCTAGGGCTTAATATGGGATACTGTTTGGGGTTTGGGAATAGACTGAGGCTGCTTTAGGCCTAATTAGGTAAAATTAGTCAAATCGAGACAATTGCATAGCCTAGGCCTATTAAGCAAATATTTTACCAATCTACAATAGGCCTACTCTATTCGCTGTAAGTAGGCAAGAAATCATGACCTAGGCTATAACCTCTGTAACTAAAAAACAACTAGGCCTAGAGTGATCAAGCTAATATGTGACTGATATGTCGACCATTTAGGAAGAGTCAGTCAAGGAATAGCCTAGATGTGGAAATTTGCAGCCAATTTGCTCTAGCCCTATTTGATATACAGAGGTTAGAGGTCATTGTTGAGGCCCCCCCCTCATGACATATTGTCATCATCTTATATATTGCCAGCAGGGGGCAAATAACCGAAAAAATCGCCGTCAAAATAGACGCGAACTTAACCACGGCGATCGACACATGTAAACATGGCGGTGGAGCGGCGACGAAAGCTTGCCATCATGTTCCCGTCCATTTTGAATGCCGTTGGATACAATAATATGTTGAGGGGGGCAAATAGGCCTAACCAAACTGCGGCGATCGACCATGTAAACATGACGGCGGCGGCGGCGGTGGACGCTTGCGATCATGTTCCCGTCTATTTTGACTGCCATTGGATACAATAATATGTTGAGGGAAGGGCTTTGCAGCAATTTTTTTGGTTGTTTCCCCCTTACTGGAAATATATATGATGATAACATGTCATGGGGGGGTGAGGGGGGGCTTTCAACATATTATTGTATCGAATGGCATTCAAAATAGACAGGAACATTATCCCAAGCGTCCAACGCCGACACCGCCGCGGCTGCTGAAGAACAAGGAAATTAGCAATAGGTTTCATTGTGAACTGGAGGAAATTAATAGAAATAAGGAAGCTAGGCCTAGCGATGTAAATAGTCAATGGAATTTCCTTAATAATGACAATTATATGTATAGGTATAAAGTAAAAACAATATATTTTACATAATTTATTGCATATCTTACATATTTAAACAAATATATATTAAAAATAGTTTAACCACACCACTGAGTTCCCCCAAAATACTCTAATAGGGCTGGCCTGAAGAATTAGATCAAGATGGACAACACATGATAGGTAGGGAAGGGCAGGTTAACAACGGCGATCGACAAATGTAAACATGACGACCGTACACTCGGAAACTACATCCATCCCCATTAGCCTAACCTAACAACCTTACCTAACCTATCCTAGTATTATGGGTGGAGGCTGCCGCCCCCTAGACCCAGTACGTTGGATACAAAACTAACCCTCACGTAACACCTAGTATATGTCCCTAGTACCCAGTACGTGGGATACCAAGCTAACCCTCACGTAACACCTAGTATATGTCCCTAGTACCTAGTATTTGGGATACAATACTAACCCTTCCATAACACCTAGTATATGTCCCTAGTACCCAGTACGTGGGATACAAAACTAACCTTCACCTAGCATATGTCCCTCACTCAGTACACCTTTCACCCTCACTACCGTTCGTGAGTCTTCATACATCTTCATTATCACACGCACCAGCCACTCCTCTACGCCAAATTTTCTCCTAGCCTACTGCACAACTTCTTACTTTCAGTAGAGACGTGATTTTCCGGGCCCGTCGCAAGACCACCGTCTCAACCGAGCCGTCGCAAGATCATCACAGGACAGGAAAAACAACACAGGCTTGCTCCAAGCCAGCACACATCTTACAAATATATAGGCTAGGCTATACAACTTCCATTTCATCGGAATAACATTCACCGCCAATTTAATTATCATAAGGATTATATAAATGCAATTCTGATATGAAAAAAACAATCCGTAAATAGCATAGCCTAGGCCTAGTCAAAGCTGGGGTTTGTTGTTGTTTCGTGGACAAAATTTAACCAAGCGTACTGTCTCACATTAATTTATTATCAACAATTGGATATACGTTACTGTGGGCTCTTATTACTCTACTTCCTAATAATACGCAAGTAAATTATAACATAATGTTTGGATAAACAAATATACCGAAATAAATTAGAATGGAGAAACAGTAAGTTGAGTGAGATGTTTCAGCTTGCCGTCAACCCAGCTCCGGAGGTCTCTTGCCGTCGCAAGAGAATATTGGTGTCTCGCTTGCTAAAGGTGGGCTTGCGACGGGACCAGAAAAACAGTTTTTCGGGTAGATCTTGCGACGGTGGTCTTGAGACGGGACCGGAAGAACACCTCTTAGATATCTTTCCTGCAGCTGCCTGACTATGAAGTTATCATACCTTCAAAGACTCTCTCACACTCACAGACCTTCATGACTTGGCCAAGCATTTTCAGGCCTCTTATAGCAGTTGCAAGGGGAGCCTAACTCTGAAATCACTAGATAGTGCCTCCAGAACCATAAAAAAGAGGAGAGGGCTTAATTAACACAATTCCCTGTTGGACTCCGACGCGAACTGAAAACTCATCACTCAGTACCCTCACGTAACACCTAGTATATGTCCCTAGTACCCAGTACTTTGGATACAAAACTAACCTCCACCTAACACCTAGTATATGTCCCTAGTAACCAGTACATGGGATATAAAGTTAACCCTTACCAAATGTCTAGTACTGTACTGTATAATGTCAATCCAAGGTCCTCCTGCTAACGAAGAAGTTCCTGAGCTTGGCGGGGCGTCTCCGTCGACTGCGGGGCATGGGTGCCCTCCCCTGAAATCTACGATGTCCCCGTCCTCCCTGTGAAACCTCTCCACCCTGGGGTCCTTTCCGCCCGGATAGGGTGACATAAGCTTCACAGCTTCACTACACTATATCCTCAACAAGAAGTACTGTATATGTCCCTCACTCAGCTGTACACCTTTCACCCTCACTACCGTTCATGAGTCCTCGTACATCTTCATTATCACATGCACCAGCCACTCCTCAACGCCAAGTTTTCTCCTAGCCTACTGCACAACTTCTCTGGCCACCTTATCAAAGGCCTTCTCCCGGTCTGCAAACACAACATCAGATCCCTATCTTTTAAGTACATACAGTACATACAGTATCTTTCCCTTATCATACCTTCTAAGACTCTCTCACAGACCTTCATGACTTAGTCAATCATTTTCAGGACCCTTATAGCAGTTCCCAGGGGAGCCCAACTCTGAAATCACCAGATAGTGCCTCCAGAACCATAACAAAAAAAGAGGAAAGGGCTTCATTAACCTCTCCGCGGCGCACAGGGGGTTTTCTACAGGGTAAGACTGTGCGCACCTATGATGATTTTGGGTCCTATTGCCAATTTCGATAAAAAGTACATCATCGTGTAGGGAATGTTTGCGTGCATCGGCCCATATATATTTGACCCCCCAAAAAATGTCTGGGGGGGGTAGGGGAACGGTCCGTAGTTGAAAAATGTGGAGCGAATGGCACCGCGCGGCTAGATTGTCATCGAGCGGCGAGATTTCCCTGCCGAATATTTACGCGCGCAGGGGATAGAAGGAGGGGGGAGGGGGTGGGTTACCGCGTATTATCACGTATATCTCCTTTTTCGAGCCCTTTTAGGCTATTTAGAGTATGTATACGTGTGTAGGGCACCCATATAACAATGAATATGCCTCATAGTGACCAAAAATTGCAATATATAAGGGAATTATAAGAGAATATTTAGGCGGGAATGAAGATGTGTTGGAGGTTTGGCGGCAATTTATGAGCTGAGAGTGTGGTTTACGCCATACATATCACGTATATCTTGTACGTAGAGCACTGTCACGCTATAATACAGACTTGTACGTATGTATACGTGCCATATATCAAAATATATACCGCATATAAACCAATTCATGCGATATTTACGCACATTATCAATGAGTTTCTATGCGTGAACCAAGGTGTGAGTGAGTTGTGGTGGGAATGAAAGGGGGAGAGGGTGTGTTACGCCATAAATATCACGTCAATCTTGTATTTAGAGCACTCTCATGCTATAATAAAGACGTGTACATATGTAGGCGTCCCATATAACAAGGAATATACCGCATATAGCCCAATTGATGCGATATTTACGCAAATTGTGAATGTGTTTCTAGCAGACGGAAGCCTGAAAGGGGGGGTTGGGGGGGGGGTGGGTGGGAGGGAGGCATGCAGGGGTGCAGTGAGTGAGTGAGTCGTGGAGAGACTGAAGTCAGGCAGATCTCTAGATAGATAACCAGCTTAGTGATAATTGTGGAGGCGCCCCAGGCGTATTGATGTTTGGTATTTTGACCCTTATGTCTACCAGATGGCTGGTGTTCGTTGCCATCAACAGGTCTACAATAACATGAGTCAGGAATGGAGAGAGAGAGAGAGAGAGAAACTGAGACATGCGTATGTCGTACGTATAAATGGACTTCAGAATTGCATTTTTATGCAAGCAGACATTGCATTTTAGACACATGTGAAGTACCACAGAAACATGTAGGCCATTGACTGTAAATAAAGTACTATATTTATAGACCACCAGCGACGGTGCTGAGTCAACACAGGCAGATTGCCTGTTGTGATAGAGGGCTAAATATAGACTGGTGTCTCCTTACACCTGCGAAAGGGTAGATTGCCACCAGAGAAACGTTTACTTATTTATTTCGAAGTAATATGCAATCTAAATGTATATTCGAGACCTACTGCAATTATTTGTATGACAGTCATGACTATGTATAATCCAATATACGCGCGTAGGCGAGACATAAGAAAGCTGGTTGAGCAATTTTCGACACCCACACAGTTATTATTCATTTTTATTTACAATATTATACAATACAAATGTATTTGTGAAGAGTATTTTATCCATTATTGTATTTTTACCAATTTTGTTCCCAGACAGAGCTGCTGTAGCTGGAGAATCAAGGAGCGGCAAGGGTCACCTCGTGACCGCCTGACCGTGTGAAAATGAGTGGAGTCACACTGAGAGGGGCAATTTTGCTGAGTGTTTGGGCAATTTTTGACAGAATAAAGTTATATAATTACTAATTCTTGACAGAGACAAACTATTATAAACCTTGGCATGATATAATGATAATCCCATCAATTTACAAATGTAAATTGGTGGGATAATTCATTTTTTTTTGTATATTGTCATTTCGATTGTAGACACGAAGTTTTGAGTGATATTTGGTATGAGCTCCTGTGGCATGGTTGGTAAGGTCGCGGACTGGAAAACTCAAAGTGTCGTAGGGTAGTGGGATCGAATCCAGGAGGGGGTTATGGGGAAGGTTTTATATTGTCTAGAAAAAAATTTATAAATTTTTTTTTTACAAGATCATGCCATTGTATTCAAACAATATGAAATATTCATAGAATATATCATATTGTAAGAATACAATGACATGACCTTGTTTTCTTTTTTTCTTTTTTTATTGTTTTATTTTATTATCATAGTAGGTTTGACATGATTTATTGAAACATATTTATTTTTGTACAATTCATTTGAGGTAAGAAAATAATTATATACACATTACTTAGGCTAATAACAAACATATATATTGATATACTAAAAAAATAAGGCATATTACATGTAAATCTTTGAAACTTATAAACTAAATAATGAAACATACAATTATATAATGTAAAAGCTATATCACAGGGACATCTTTGGAACTTATACATTATATAATATATATGTTACATTATGAGGTAGCGTGATCAATTAGGTCAGGTCAGGTAAGGTAGGGCGCGAGTCCAGGGCAGGGCAGGGCAGGAGGCGAGTCCAGGGCAGGGCACGGGGCGAGTCCCGGGCAGGGCAGGGCAGGGGCCGACACTCAGTAGTTCTTGAAGGTGTGGTAGTCCCTGAAGCAGTCACCCAGGCAGAGTGCAACTTTGCACTCGGCGCACATTGAGGTGACTCTTTTGGTTACATGGGGTTTCCTCACACTGGAGCTGCAGACGGTGCACTGCACCTGCCTGTGACGAGTGCCAATCAGCTCGGTGTTGGTTGTGTAGTGTCTTTCGACACCCAGCTGGATGCGGTCAGGAACGTGATCCCCACGCCATGCCGTACGTCTGTGAGTGGTGGTGCCATACTTCTCCAGGAGTTGGTAGGAGACGTTGTACACGAACTCCCGGAATTTCAGCTTCTGGTTTGGGGCCATATCCTTCTTCACCAACCACAAGTTGTAGGCGTTCAGCATCGTTATGTCAACTAGGTGGAGGAAGAGCTTGTGATACCACTTCACAGTCTTCCTCAGACACTCAACGCCTGACAGCTGACAGTCAGACTTGTCCACCAGGCGCATGTTTTTGGTGTAGTCCACTACCATGTCGGGCTTGTAGATTGTCTTCCTGGTTCGGTAGTGGATTTTGCCAGAATCCACCTGGGCACCTGTGTGGACGGTGGAAAGCAGGTGGACGTCTCGCTTATCCTTCCACTTCAGGGCTATCAGTTTCCCACACTTCTCGAGCTGCTTGTATTTCTGCCCCTTTCGTCGCCTTCTTCGCACATGCCTCTCGCGGTGTTCCTGGGCCAGGTCGTCTTCTGAAGGTGTGTCACTGGAGGAGGCATCTGTGAGAGGAATGACATCACCTGTGAACTTTGGCATAAACTTTCTTGTCTTTCTGACAGTCCCACATGACCCCGTTTGGTTGTCATAAAGAAACTGGCAGAGAGCAGGAGAAGTATACCAGTTGTCAGTGTAGATGATGTGGCCTTTGCCCAGGTAAGGTGCCAACATTTTCCTGACGATGGCACCTGACATGCCCATGGGGTCATTGGCAGCGGCTTTCGGTACGTCAATGTCAGTTCCTGTATACACGATCATGTCAAGCACTATTCCAGTTTCACAGTCGCACAACACGAAGAGCTTGATTCCGAACCTATGCCTCTTCAAGGGGATATACTGCTTGAAAACAAGACGTCCTTTGAAGAGCACGAGCGACTCATCAATCACCAAATTGAGGAAGGGGTAAAAGTATTTCCTATACCTCTCCAACAACATGGTGAACACATCCCGAACTTTCCATATCCTGTCAATCCTGTTAGGATTTTCGTTGTCTGCAAAGTGCATAAATCTTAGCAGCAACAAAAATCTGTCACGAGTCATGAACTTATTGAAAGTTGGGGTGGCGATGAGAGGGTCGTGCTTCCAATAGTGTTGCAACACATGCTTCTTGATCAGAGGCATGAGGAACAACAAGGCAAAGAACGTCAGAAATTCTTCCACAGTCGTATCCACCCAGCCTCGTATTCTCGCTTTTGGAGAAAGGACGTCCAATCTGCCAAACACCCACCTGTAGTAGGCGTTTGTTTGGGCAACGATGTACGTCATTACCTCCATGTCGAAAAAAGCGAGGAAGAAGTCGCTTTCGTTCGCTTGATCATCACAGGGCCAGTCGTCAGTTGTTCCTGACGTCCCAGGATTGAACTGGGGCACGTCAGGTACAAAATTGACCCCGTCAGACCAATCGAACGAAGGCATGCCAGGGATCGGAATGTCGTCTGCGTCTGCTTCTGCGTCTGAAATATCGCTTCCATGGTCGCGATACAGCACTTCATCATCATTACCCTCCTCTTCACTTGACAGACGATGCCCTTCCTCGTTTTCGTCACCGACGTCGGACTCACTCCCACTGTCCACTCCCAAATCCCCCCACCCTTGGTCCCGTGCTAGGGCTTCGTCGTCGAAACCCGGGCTGCCAATGTCCTGCGAATCACCATCAAACAGCAGGGCGGCATACTTAGATGGTGTAAGAGTTTTCCGGGTCACTTTGGCACGTGCGGGAGTCTTATGGACAGGGACAGCAGAGGTGGTGGCAGGGGCGGCGGCAGGGGCGGCGGCGGCAGGGGCGGCGGCGGCAGGGGCAGCAGTGGTGCGTGGCCTTGATGGCAAGATGATGGTGGTGCCTGTCGCCCTTCTCTCTGTTCCTTGGGCAGGGGCGGCATGGGCGGCAGGGGCAACAGGGGCAGCAGGGCCGGCAGGGACACCAGGGCCAGCAGTCGCTTTCCCAGTCGCTTTCCCCTTCCCCTTCCCTGTTCCTTGGGCAGGGGCGGCAGGGGCGGCAGGGGCGGCAGGGGCAGCAGGGCAGGCAGGGACACCAGGGCCAGCAGTCGCTTTCCCTCTCCCTTTCCCCTTCCCCTTCCCTGTTCCTTGGGCAGGGGCGGCAGGGGCGGCAGGGGCAGCAGGGGCAGCAGGGGCGGCAGGGGCAGCAGGGGCGGCAGGGGCAGCCGGGCCAGGGGCGGCTGGTGGTGTTGGTGGTGGTAGGGGCACTGTGGCTGGCGTACGGGTTCTTTTCCCTACGCCCGTGCCTTTCATTTTTCCTGCCCCCGCAGGTAATGCAGCCCTAGGGCGGCCTCCTGCGTCGCTGGTACCGGTGGCAGGGGTGGCAGGGGTGGCAGTGGTGGCAGTGGTGGTGGTAGTGGTTGTTGCAGTGGCCTGGGTCGTGGTGGCAGTGTCCCGAAAGACCAATGACCTCTGTGCCATTGCCCTGCTTGCACGTGTTTTACCTGCTTTTGGTGCTGGTGATTCGTCCTCTGAGCTGTAGGGCGTGTCGTACTGGTAGCTAGGGTCTTTGGCAGCCACCCTCTGCCTTCCACGGCGGCTAACACCACCAGAAGGAGGGCTGGTTGTGTCATCAGGGAGCGAGCGGGAGGGACGTGTAGGCTCCATGACTAGTGCGTGGTTACTGGCGCGGTGGTGCTTGCACGAGTGCGGGGCGAGCGTTTGGCGGGGTGGTATCGAGAGTTGACATGTAGTACTATACCCACACCAATTTTCAGCCGCCTGGCTATAAACGCGCGGTTTTGGTACGTGTTCAAAGTCTCTGCTCTTAAGAGTCTCCCCGCAGTGCGCCGGGGGAACTCTTCACTCAGTACCGGTACATCTTTCACCCTCACTGCCGTTTGTGAGTCCTCATACATCTTCATTATCACACAAATACCTTCATGACTTGGATTGTGCCGTGTCCTAGCATGAAACCAAACTGCATATCGTCAATATCATACCTTCAAAGACTTTCTCACAGACCTTCATGACTTGATCAAGTATTTTCAGGCCCCTATAATTTTCCCTATCCAATGAGTCCTCTTTGCTCGTATACAGTATATAATATACTTTTGTGCCATTCATCAGAGATTACTTCCTCTCTGATGATGAAGTTAATTAGCTCATTGAACACACCTACTCCTTTCTCACCTGAGGCCTTAATCATCTCGGCTAGAATGCCAGAGCATCCTGCAGCTTTTCTGTCCTTCATTAAGTTATTGCACTGCTTACAAAAGCTTGGCTTTTCGTTGCTAAGCTTCTCTATTCCATTCAAATTCCATGTTGAATAATCTTTCGTAGTGTATCACAAACTTATTTTACAATGGAAAATAATGCATGAGGAGGGCTGGGTAGGCCTATTAGTTTTTTGTGAAATAACTTAAATTAGCTTAGGCTATAGTATACTTCATTAGGTTATTAGGCCTATGAGAAACCAGGCCTAGGCCTAGCTTAATTTGATTTCACTGCTCAACATATTTTTTTTTTTTTTTTGCTTTTGAGCTCTGCATAGGGCTATATTCAGGTAGGCTTGGGTTTTAGTCAAATTGCATTAGGCTATGCTACATATTTTTACTTCTATTGGAAAGAACAGGCCTACATAATAGTACACATGTTAAAGAATTTAACCTAGCCTACCACAATTTAGCCTAGACTGAAAGAACAAACAAAAATAGGCTAGGCTAATTGCAGCTAAATAATTTAGCCTAGCCTCACCAATTTAGCCTAGACTGAAAAAACAAAACAAAAATAGGCTAATTGCAGTTTTGGTAAGAGTTGTAGTTGTGGGCATACCAAAAGCTTTGTTTATATAGCCTAGTCGCACGCTCGCAGTTAGGCCTACATTCGCTTCTAATTTAACTGCTGGGGTAAACTTGGTAAAGCCACCCTCAATCCGCCGGCCGGTAACAAAACAATTTACCCAACGCCTGGCCGTGAGATACAATAATGGGTTGAAGGGGCTTTATCCCCCTATGACTTATTGTCATCATCATCTATATCACCAGCAGGGGCAAATAACCACAGTCAAATTAGACGCGAATGTAACTGCGAGCGTGCGACTACGTCAATAAAGAGGACGATAGACCCGCTAACACAACTCTTAACGCATTTTTTCCTAATGTATTAGATTTTTTTATATTTATGACCTCAACAGTTGACAGATGACAATTTTATGGTTTATTTTAGGCTATACAAAAACATTTGCTTTGTAACTTAGATACTCATATTTATGCTTATAATTGCAGTACAAGTGGGTTTTTTCTTTTTATATGTAGGCCTAGGCTAAACAAATGTTAGTTTTTGTTTTATAGGCTAAACTAGGCTGAATTTATGCTAATAAATATTAATTGGAGGCAGCAAATCTGTCAAGGAATAGCCTAGATGTGGAAATTTACAGCCAATTTGCTCTAGCCCTTTTTGAGATACAGAGGTTAGAGATCGTTGGATACAATAATATGTTGAGGGAGTCAATCGCCCCCCATGACATATTGTCATCATCATATATATTGCCAGCAGGGGGCAAATAGCCTAGGCCTAGCCTAACTACAACAAAAATCGCCGTCAAAATAGACGCGAACTTATATTAACTAAGGCGATCGACCATTGCCCGCACCGGCCGTCCCCCGGTTATTGTTGAGGTCCTGAGGAACCGTATGACTTTGACGAGCTCTTCCCTCCGCTGTCTCCGCATCCCATGTATCGTCGTACGGTACCCCTTCCCCTCCACATCCTACATCTGGTCGTTCTACATATGCCTCCTAAGCCTCGCCTCGTCCCGTCACTGAGCATGTGGATGGGCGTCCCTTTCTGGCTTCAAAGATGGATTCCTTCCGACAGCTCCTACTGGATTGTCTGGGGTTGGTTGATAAGGGCACCTCGCTTCAAGACATTGCTCTGGCCCTAGTACCGTGGTTTGTAGGTCTCTGGTTCACCACCTGATGACCTGCTATTGGGTTGTTGCCTTTACAGTGTTACGGTTCTACGAATGACCTAGAATGAAAGTGACACGTTGGTGAGTTTTAACCTTAACTATAAACTAATTTAATTGTGACATAGGATCTCCGCGACCGCGAACTTATATTAACTACGGCGATCGACCATTGCCCGCACCGGCCGTCCCCCGGTTATTGTTGAGGTCCTGAGGAACCGTATGACTTTGACAAGCTCTTCCCTCCGCAGTCTCCGCATCCCATGTATCGTCGTACGGTACCTCTTCCCCTCCACATCCTACATCTGGTCGTCCTACATATGCCTCCTAAGCCTCGCCTCGTCCCGTCACTGAGCATGTGGATGGGCGTCCCTTTCTGTCTTCAAAGATGGATTCCTTCCGACAGCTCCTACTGAATTGTCTGGGGTTAGTTGATAAGGGCACCTCGCTTCAAGACATTGCTCTGGCCCTAGTACCGTGGTTTGTAGGTCTCTGGTTCACCACCTGAAGACCTGCTATTGGGTTGTTGCCTTTACAGTGTTACGGTTCTACGAATGACCTAGAATGAAAGTGACACGGTGGTGAATTTTAACCTTAACTATAAACTAATTTAATTGTGACATAGGATCTCCGCGACTACGGTAGGGCCGGAGTGGGCGAGTATTCGCCTGAGGTTGCCCCAAGACAAGACAAGACAAAATTCTAGTGCTGGTTTTACTCAGATTTTGTGAGTTTTAATTTAGCCTAGCCTAGGCCTAAGAGTTCAGAAAATTTGCAAAATGCACCCCATACTAGCCTACCCATAGCCTAATAGGCCTAGTGATTCTTTTTTGGCAGACCACCTACAAATTTTCATATAGCCTAGGCCTAGGCTAGCCTAAGTTCTGGAATGCATGTTGGAATAGCCTTCCTATACACTGTAGGCTAGGCTACTTCCTTTTAATTTAAGTTTGATTCTTTGGAAAAATCTATTAGGCCTAGACCAGGGCAGGAAAGTAACATTTAAAATGACGTGTAAAAAGTCACCCATAAACGGCGGGCCGCTATGTTATTGTAATTTGGGAGCTTATTTCGTCTGTTGACTGACTTTGTCCTTAACCCGGAAACTGAGGGGAGACTCTTAAGAGTTCCCCCGGCGGACTGCGGGGAGACTCTTTAAGAGTCAGAGAAAAAAAAATCAACTTTTGACATCATTTTTTTTTTTTTTTTTTTTTTTGGCCCCTGATTTATGCAAAATCTCAGTCCTCTACCTTCATCCTCCTCCCTTCAGTTATCACCTATTCCCTGTTATTCCTTATTCTGAGTATATTTCGTGCTAATTAGAAATCCGGTTGCAGAGCACTGATAGCAAGCGAATGCAAGAGAGAGAGAGAGAGTATCGATCGACTGTGTCTCAGTGGCCTTGGGGGAAATTGGCGGGAAAGCAGCTTGCCTCACCCATACATTATACAACTCGCGGGCTATATCTCCGATTTTGACCATCCAAACGCTGTTTTCACTCGTTTTATTGTTGTTTCAGGTTAATACCTTTATAGTCAACCCATAATAGGCACATATGGATAAGTATTAATGCTATTAATGGTACAATGAATATTTTAGTGACGGAAACACCTCAAATACATGCGCACAGGGAGAGGTGTCTAATTACCCCCATGCACACTTCAGAGGTTAATTGGGGATCCTATGAATTAGCACAGATGATGATAACTTACCGTACATCATAATACGTGACGGGCCGACGTGGGGGGGCAAAGCCGCAGAGACCCCCTCAACATATTTGGTGTCCCACAGTAACTTTTAATGGGATGGATGTAGTTACCGGGTGTACGGTCGTCATGTTTACATAGGGCGATCGTCGCGGTTAACTTTGCGTCGATTTTGACGTCGATTTTTTTCGGCATATTTCATTTTATTCACTTCCTTTTATATTTAGGCTATAATCTAGCTTTGGCACGACAATAACCCTAACCTAGTCTTTCTTAAAGATTCTTCTAATCTTCCAGTAGCCTATAGCCTAATTTAGGTAATTTTTAAAGTCACACAATTAAATGGTTGGTATTTTAAACGACACTACTGCAGCATTATGAGAAACAATTTATTAGAGATAATAGGCAACAATAGATTCGCCATATTTTTCTCCATAAGCTATAGTCCGCATGGAGGATTTTCGTTATCGACAAATTGAAAAAATTCCCACTTCACAGACAAAATAGACAAATACACCAAAAATTGGGGTGTGGGGGCAGCAGCCCCCACCCATAATAGCCTACTATAATAGGTTAGGTAAGGTTGTTAGGTTAGACTAGGCTAATGTCCTTTCAAAGGGGTATAGGCCTATTAAACACTAGGATAGCCTATACCTGGTTAAGGGTAAGTCCTGCTGTAGTCAACTTGAATGCTACCTTAAATTGTAATATTAGACTAGGCATAGCCTATAGAAAAAATAGCCTAGCCTACTTATTTATTGTAGCCTATAATATAGGCCTAGCCGGGTAAAATGTAGACTTCGGGCGTACCGCCACCATTGTTTACACTGCGCAGAGCGGCGACGGAAGCTTGCCATCATGTTCCCGTCTATTTTGACTGCCATTGGATACAATAATATGTTGAGGGGAGGGCTTTGCGGCAATTTTTTTGGTTGTTTGCCCCTTACTGGCAATATATATGATGATGACAACACGTCATGGGGGCAAAGACCCCCTCAACATAATATTGTATCCAATGGCATTCAAAATAGACGGGAACATTATCGCAAGTGTCCGACGCCGACACCGCCGCCGTAATGTTTACATATGTCGATCACCGTGGTTAAAGGCTGGTTCACACATAGCCGAGTCGGTGCGCGAGTCCAACACGAGTCACACTCGTCGATTATCGCCGTCGCTGGAGGCTGAGTCGGCCGCGAGTAGCAATTGTTCCCGAGTCAAGGAGAGTGTAACACGAGTTAACTCGATTCAATACGAGTCAACACGTGTTCATGCAAGAGTCTGTACGAGTAACTGAGAGTCAAAACGAGTGTAACACGAACCCAACACGAGTGTCAAAAATTTGAAAAATAATGGCCACATTCCAGGGCACGTAAACAAAGAGTATGGACGAGTCAACGCGATTGTTACACGGATCAACACGATTTTTATACGGATCAACACGAAAGACAACGCGTTGACTCTCGTTGGATCTCTGTTGCACACGTGTTGACTCATGTTACATCCGTGTAAACTCTCGTTGATTCTTCCTACATTTTTGAAATAACGGTATTTCAAATGACACTTGCTTTTTCGTGTTACACTCGTGTTTTTTTCTCAGTGGATCGTGTTTACTCTTGTTTACTCGTGTTTTCACTTGTGTTTGAATCGTTTAAACTCTGGCATCATGGGGGCACCAAATTTTGGCACTCACATTCGTGCTTTCTACTCTTGTTGATACGTGTTGCATGTGTGTTCCATACGTGTTGTTGCGTGTAGACACGTGTTGCTTCGTCAACGTCGAAATGATGACGAAAAGC
This sequence comes from Paralithodes platypus, assembly GCA_032716605.1. NCBI lineage: Eukaryota > Metazoa > Arthropoda > Malacostraca > Decapoda > Lithodidae > Paralithodes > Paralithodes platypus. The sequence goes on along the minus strand of CM064525.1, from coordinate 45,865,666 downwards.
GACGAATCACCAAAGAGTGTTACACGGGTTTACACGAGTCAACACGAGTTAACACGAATAACGAAGAGTTATTCAGAGTCAAACACGAGTTAACACGTATGTACACAAGTCTACACGTATTTAGGCCACACTCATGGGTACTCGCCACGGGACCCAAAAATTTCATGCATGCATGAAATTTTTGGACCCCGTGGCGAGTACCCACGAGTGTGTCGAGTATATACGAGCGTAGCACGAGTCTATACGAGTGTTGAGGAGTATCGACGAGTCATTGCTGAATAGCAAAATTTCATCACTCGTGTTGGACTCGCGCACCGACTCAGCTATGTGTGAAGCAGCCTTTAGTTCGCGTCTCTTTTGAAGGCGTTTTTTTCGGTTATTTGCCTCGTGCTGGCAATATATATGATGATGACAATATGTCATGAAGGGGTGACCCCCTCAACCTATTATTGTATCCAAAAGCAGTCAAATAGACGGGAACATGATGGCCAGCATCCGCCGCCGCTCCGCGTGGTGTAAACAAGGCTGGCGGTACACCCGAACTCTACATTCTACCCCACTAATTTTCCAACTAGCATAACCGATGATTATCAATGATCAATCCCAGTCAGAAACGTCCATGCTTCCTTCCCATAAGTCAATGTCGGGATTACCACACTGTCATGCAAGGACTTCTTTACTTCCATGCTGATCACCCTATTTCTTCTTACTGCTTTCAGAGTTCCTACAATGCTCTTCCCCTGTTACACTTTCTCCCACACTTCTTCATCCATAGGCCTACTCACATCTTTACTCAACACACTGCCCAAATACTTAAATGAGCTGACATTCTTCATAGCCGTTCAACCTCACTTCACACTCTATGGTTGCACCCCTTTCAATGACCATAATATTGCTCTTCCTAGCATTTACCTCCAGATTCCGTTTTTCACACACTGTTCCAAACATATTTACCTGACCCTGCAACTCCCATTCACGATCGCTCATCAGAACTGTGTTGTCAGCAACAGTAGTACCGGTACTGTACTGTTGAGGCAACTTCCACTCGTTTCCTCCCCTTATCAGCGGTACACCAACATCCGCTGCTCTTCCTTGTATTTCTTTCATGACTCCATCCATATACTGTACTGGTATATATTGAACAACCATCGGGACATCACATACACCCTTGCTTTAACCCAACATTCAGATTAAAGAACTCACTCTGTTAATTATCCACACATACTGACACCTTTGCACCCTCATACATGCTCTTAATTGCTTTCAGCAACTTGCCATCTACTCCGTATATTTTCAGTACCGGTACCGGTACTTTCCACATACCTTCTCTATCAATTCTGTCATAGGCCTTCTCCAACTCCATAAATGCAGCATACAACTTTTGTCGCTTCTCCAGATATTTCTCCACAACACATTTCCGGGCAAAAATCTGAGCTACACATCCTCTTCCCTTCCTAAGATGACTACAGTATGCTAACCGTTTCCCCAGCAATACTGACTGAAAATGCCCAAATATATTGCATGTCCTCTTCAGATTTATCTAAAATATGTAAAATTACACCAAATACTACTACAGTAGCACTGAAATCAATAAAACTCACTAACAGGATAAATAAATGGAAGAAATACTCCAAAAGATTAATATGTTAACCCTTTACCCAGCAATACTGACTGAAAATGCCTAAATAGATTGCATGTGCTCTTCAGATTTATACATACATACGTACATAACATTTTAAGACTGAGTGCTCCACACAGATGTGCAGTTTCAGTCTCTTTTCCTAATGGCGGCGTTCCAGGCAACCCTGTTAAGGGATGCTTTACTTGTCAAGTTTTTGGATTTGAGATCGGCACGTATAGTCCGATCCCAGGTCTTACTCGGTCCACCCCTTGGTGCAGCTCCCTCCACAATCGCAGACCTGCATCTTTTCACCCAATTTTGTTCATCCATTCTCTCCACATGTCCATACCATCCCAGTTTACTTGTACGCATCTCCTCGCTAATACTCTTTATACCTAAACGTCTCTTCAGCTCATCATTTGTTATTCTGTTGACATCCTTTATCTGAAATATGTAAAATTACACCAATTACCAACTACATTACCAACAAATTTAATAAAGTACACTAACAGGATAAAGAAAATGTAAGAAATAGCCCTAAAGATGAATTTATCTATCTATCTATTGACGGACGCCTTGATCCCCGAAGGATTGGCCACGAACGAAACACCCCTATGCACCTCTGTCCCCAGTCAGTCGACGCCCCTCCTCCCATCCAGCACCGCTTTCACGCATATACTTCTTAACTCCATCCTTCCACCTCTCTCTCGGTTTATTTCTCCCTCTGTCCTTCCACCTCACTCGTACACGCTCTTAGTCATTCTCTCGCTTCCCATACGTTCCACATGGCCGAACCATCTCAAGGTGTTCTTTTTCGCACTTTCCAGTACATTCACACCACACCTCTCTCGTACTTCCTCATTCGTCTGTCTATCCCTCCATGTAACTCTGCACACACTTCTCAAGTAACTCATTTCCATCCCTTTCACTCTTGGTTTAAATCTCTCCAACAACGTCCATGCTTCGCTTCCGTAAGTCAGTGTCGGGATTACCACACTGTCATGCAATGACTTCTTCAGTTCCATGCTGACCACCCTATTCATGTTACTGCTTTCAGCATTCCTACAACCCTCTTCCTCTGTTGCACCCTCTCCCACACTTCTTCATCCATACTCCCATCTTTACTCTGTACACTGCCAAGATACTTAACCCTTATTTAGCGGCGAGCAACATAAGTCGAGTTAAATAAAGCTGGACTATGTGGCGGCGCTCGACATAACTCGAGTGGCAATTTCAGCACGTAATGTGGCTGAGAGAGAGAGACAAGTGGTGGCAGGAGACTAGCGAGCGTATGACTGCTCCAGACCACCGCGGCGAACCTACTGACACAAATCTCAGCTCCCTCCTCCCTCTCTCACTCGCTACATACTCAATTATGTACTGAAAGTACCGAATTACCTGCTTTTTGCACCCGCGTTGCACGGTTATTGCAAGAAAACTATCCATCATACAAGGATCGTTATGGTGTCATTCGAAAGCTCTGTTTATGCCCTTTCAGGGATAGGTACTTGTTTTACGTTCTGGGTCTTATTTAGACATGAAAATGATCACGTAAACAGCCCTATTTTGGCTAAAAACACCCCGCTGTGCGGTACACATAAATAAACCGCATAGGCCGCTCGTAAGGTGTTAAATGAGCTGACAATCTCCATAGCCTGACCGTTCAACTTCACCTCACACTCTGTGGCTTCACTCCTTTCGAAGACCATAACCTTGCTCTTCCCCGCATTTACCTTCAGATTCCATTTTTCGCATACTGTTCCAAAAATATTTACCAGACCCTGCAACTTCCATTCATATCATCAGCAAACAGCAGTACACAAACATCCACTGCTCTTCCTTGTATTTCTTTTATGACTCCATCCATATACTGTATATATAGAACAACCATCTGGACATCACACACCCTTGCTTTACCAAACATTCAGATCAAAGAACTCCCTCAGTTCATTCTTCACACGTACTGATACCTTTGCACTCTCATACATACTATCGTATAAATACGATAGAATATGACTCTTTTGTGATCTTGTATGTCTCTGTGACGTCACGATCTCTCCTACAGTACGACGTAGGACGAGTAGATCGTATATTATAAGATTGTAAATAAGTTAAGTTATAAAAGGCCTAATATGCTATTAAGCAATATTGCCATGGTCTTATGTAGTATATATGAATTTATCGTATATATTAATATAATTTATCGTATAGAGCAACCTAAATGCGGTACGATAATTTGGGCTCCTGGCGGTTTGCCAAGGCAGCAAGGTGTGCTTTTGAGGTACGCCAGAGCCTTCACGAACACCAACCAGTTAACATCTAATTTTCCGCCCTCAGTTGATCGTGCTTTTGTGCCTCTAATCACAATACACATACAGCAATACACACAGCTACACCATCACGACGCTCTCATCGACATCATGACTGACTGATAGATAAGCATATTATTCATGTCCATTCCCATGTAATCATTTATTCTTTCTTTAACTTGACTCGTGTCTTGGGACCGAAGTCTCGTTCCTCATTGTCCACCGCCATATTGGGTAAAACGTTCTCCCTTGCCTCATTGCCACGTGGAACTATTGGTGAGTTAATTCCTGGCTAATATTAACCCTTATAACCTTACCCTATATATACATTTATTATGTGAGACCTTTGGATATCAATTAGCTTGTTTCAGATTGAATTCAATTTAGATATAGAGTAGTTTTCATTTAGATTGATTTGATTTGATTCATTATAGCTTAGTAATATTTAACTTCCATTGATAGTTTACCACATTGGTGCCCAGACCCGGGAGTTAGTTACCAGTAAGGGATTCTTAGGCAATGAGCAAGGGATTAGCCCAGGGATGCAGGAGCAAGGACCCCGGAGGGGTGGGGCTTGGCTATCTCCCTGTACCTCAGGCGCCGGTACCTCAGCGAATAGCCATAGTAGGGCATTCATATGCAACTAGGCTAAGGGCAGCTGACGGGGGTACTGAGTCGTATCGGGCGTCAGAGGGGGAAAGAACTTTCCGGCTGACCTACTTCGGGGTACCGGGAGCAACCGTTGACACCCTGAAAGCCTCCCCCCAGTGGGGGCAAGTGGTTCGGTTTAGGCCGCATATGATCTTTTTGTTTATAGGCGGCAATGATATACGCCCCGGTACAGTACCCCGCGAGTTAGCTGACGCAATTAAAGAGGTGGCGCTGGATCTGGAGCGTGAGTCCGGAGGGAGCTGCAAGATCATGGCAATTGAGAGCCGGACGAGAGTCCGAGGGTTCTCAGCGGCGGATTATCAGGCTATACAAAATTCTGTTAACCGCGCCCTGAGGTGTCGGTTAATAGAAATGAAGCACCGCTTTGTTTCTATCACACTCAGCATCCGAGACCTCGACCAGGATGGTGTCCACCTCGACTTAGACACCAATCAAGTCCTGTATGACAAGATTGTAGGGCTAACGAAGCGTTGGCTAGAGAGGGACGCCGGGGTTGTGTCATTGCGCCTGCCTAAGTCCTGCTTCCCAACCATCATCTTTCCCCAATAATTTTCTTTTCCGTTTCAGACTTCCTGTGACATATGACCTGACCTAAAAAAAAATCTTGTTCAATATGATCCATTAGGAGGTTGTTGTTGTTGTTGTTGTTCCCCAAGCTGTCTGGCCGAACAGCCCCAAGGCCCCGAGCAAGGCCAAGGCCATAACTGAGCGCCCCCACAGAACCCTCCCTGCCTACCACAATAAAGCCTGGGTGACCGAAGCCACTCCATGGCGGGGAGCTGAGGAGGGTGCGGAAACGCCCGGGAAACCAAAGTCCCACCCAGGGCCCTGTGCCCCTCAGCAATTATGAAGAGAAAGTTGAGGGGCAAAGGAAAAATGTGACGCTTTGGCTTCCAATCTTGGTAGATTGGGAGGTCAATCCACGGAAAAGACGCCGTCAATTGAGATCTAGGAAATACATAAGTAAAAGGAACAGTCGGAGTAAGCTATGGGTATATCAGTTCTCACTCTGATAGACCAGCCCATCACCATGCCATTAGGAGGTATTGCTATTTAGTGTACTATTTTTTCTCCATAACATAGAAGTCCGCCGGTTGGCGTCTCTTAATTAGACTATTATTTGGCCGTTGTCTTTGTAACGTAATATTTAGATACATAGCCTATAGGCTCGCAAGCAAAATGGATAAAAACGATAAAGAGACACCGTCTATTGGGGTGCTGAACAAAGCCCCTAAAAATCAAAGGGCGGGACTTCGGGGAGTAATAAATAGGCTAATTGTGGACTTAAACACTTTCATCACTACTGCTGAACTAGAGGAATTGGAGGCTAGATTAGATAACGTCCAGGCTACCCACGGTCGTATTACGGCTCTGAGTGAGGTGATTGTGGCTGACATGATAGAGGAGGAAGAGATAGTTACAGAGTGTGATAATCGCGCCCTCTATGACGAACCTGTCTTTAGAGCGAAGCGCCTATTACAGCGTGCTGTCGCAAGTAAGAAGGGAGGCGATAATGAGGCCCATAGAAGGGCTGACCCAAAACATACTGTACACCTCCCAAAGCTCAATCTTCCTACATTTGGGGGCAAGTTAACCGAGTGGTTAGCTTTCTGGGACGTATTTCGATCTACGGTTCATGAATCCTCTTTGGATAATGTCCGCAAGTTTCACTATCTGAAGGGACAAATGGAAGGAGAGGCCTTACATTTAATAGAGGGTTTTGCAGTAGTGGGTGGTAGTTATCTTGAAGCAGTACACTTATTAGAGTCCACATACGGGGATAGAGAGCAGTTGAAGATGGCCCATGTCGTTGCCTTGTTGGGGCTCGCAGAACCACAGTATAAGGTTGATGAGTTGACAAACTTCAGGGCAAATATGGAGTGCCATACTCGATCGCTAGACACCCTAGGGCTTACCACGCAGGAAATGATAGTCATTATCTTGCGTCAGAAGCTTCCTATGGCAATACTTGATAAGGTAAGATCATTTGAGCTGGGGGAGTTCAAAACTCAGTTCAGTAAGGAGATCAATAATCTACAGTTGAACAAAGGGAGAATGTATGTGTCGGGAGGGAGTGAGAATGTGGAGAAGAGGGGAACAGTAAGCATGACAGTGGGGACTAAAGAAAAGAAAGAGGGTGCGTATAAGAAACCTGCTCAGATTCTATGTAAGCTATGTAACAACAAACATAAATGGAGTTTCTGCATAAAATACCCAACAAATGAGACAAAACTAGCACAGGCGAAAAGATTGAAGCTATGTGTAGGTTGTCTAAGTAAAGAACATGGTAAGCAGGGACAATGTACTGCTACATACTTAAGGCCCTGTCGCCACTGCAAAGGACATCACTTTGATAAGTTGTGTCCTACAGCAGATAAAGTCAAAGACGTCAAAAATGAGGTAACTACAACTGTGGCACTAGGTAGCACGCAAGACACCACTATATTGCCCACAATACAGATTCCCATGGAAGGTAATGACAGTAACAAAGTTTGTCGGGTACTTCTAGATCAAGGGTCTCAACGTTCCTTTATAAAGAGGTCCGTACTAGTGGGACTGAAGCACCGAATCGTAGGGGCTGAGACTCTTCGATTACAGGGCTTCACAGGGGTTACTGATAAGCAAGACTACGAGATAGCGGAGATTTCATATTTCTATCGTAAAAACCGGTACTTTATGACTTGTATCGTAGTAGACACCCTACCAGAATATGTATCTGTGGGTGTGAAGAAGGTGGAACACGCATTACGTAGCAAGGGGGTTAACTTGTCAGATCCCATGGGAAATCAGAGTGAGGTGCATGTTCTACTTGGTGTGGATCATTATTATGAAGTAGTATACCCTGGATTTAAAAAGATGTGTGGTGTAATTTCAATCCCCACTAAATTTGGATACTGCATGAGCGGAAAGGTGCATACTACACAGTCAAAGGTCCTGGTCGACACGGTCTCGATATATAGAGTCAATGTAACCGCGGCAGAGGAGTTGGGAAGGGAGGATTCCCAACCTAGTGACCCTAAGATGGCTGCCGAGTTCGACCTGGAACGACTGTGGAGATTGGATCACATAGGCATTAATCCTATGGAGACTGATTATGACTCGGAAATTGCGCTACAAAGGTTTGACGAGTCTGTGTGCTACTGTGCCTCAGACAAGCAATATAAAGTTAGTTTACCCTGGAAGAACAGTGAGATAAGCCTGCCTACCAACTATGGTTTGGCATTAGGTCGCTTGCGCGCATTGCAGCGGAAATTGTCTAACGAACCGAGCACGCGCCAGGCGTATAACGATGTATTTCGGAGTTATGAGGATAGGGGCTTTATAGAGAGAGTCAATGTCAGGGAACCATGTAAGAAGGGTAGGGTTCACTATCTGGCCCATCATGGGGTAAAGAAAGACAGCGTCACCACACCAATATGGGTGGTGTATGACTGTTCTGCCTGCCAAGGACAACAACCCAGTCTAAATGACTGCCTGTTGACAGGTCCGTCCATGGTGTCGGACCTGTCCCAACATCTATTGCGGTTTAGGCTTGGGAAGTACACCTATACCAGTGACATCGAGAAAGCATTCTTGATGGTCAAGCTAAAGGAGGAAGATAGAGATGTTACCCGCTTTCTTTGGTTCGGCGACATTAGCGACTCTGAAAGTCCCATCATAATATACCGTTTTCGGGTTGTACTCTTTGGGGCCACTTGCTCGCAGTTTTTGTTAAATGCCACAATCAGAAAACATCTAGCTGACACTCATGAGGACACAAGTAAACTATCTCGCGGATTATACATTGACAATTTGCAGGGTACTAGCGATAGTCAAGATGATTTGTTGTATGCATACTGGCAAGCACGCAGATTGTTTGCGGATGCACATCTATTTCTCCGCGAGTGGGTTACTAATAGTGAAGATCTTCAGAGTTTAATACAAGTGGATGGTACGGCATCTCTTAACCAGGAAATGTCCAGAAATTTGGGGATGATCTGGCAACCTAAACATGACATACTAACTTTTCAAACAAGGTCTTTTGCTCAGCAGACAGGAGCGCACACAAAAAGAAGTCTGTTGAGCAAAGTTGCGCAATTTTTTGATCCTTTGGGTCTAGCATTACCTGTTACCATAAGAGCTAGGATTCTAATGCAGGAAGTTTGGAGACGTAAAATAGGATGGGATGACAGTTTGCCCGAGGACCTGAATGACCAAGGGACATTGTTGTTGAATGAATATGCCATCCTATGTACTAAACCTATACCTCGTAAAGTGGCGGCGTTCGGTGACGTTACGTTACACACGTTTTGCGATGCTAGCGCCACGGCATACGGGGTAGCCATATATGTTGTTACTTCATTTGGGGCACATTTAGTTACAGCTCGGGCCAAGGTAGCCCCGGTTAAAAAGGTAACTATCCCTAAAATGGAATTGACTGCCATGCTGCTATTAGCACGTCTGGTGCAACATGTACGCGCAGCATACGAGAGCGAATTACATATTGAAATCGTTCATGTATGGTGCAATAGTCAGGTCGCACTCAACTGGATACATAGCAAGAAGTCTCTGCCAGTTTATGTGCGGAATAGGGTAGATGAGATTAGAGCCCTTTTGCCAGACGTTGCTTATCATTATGTAAATACAAAGGAAAACCCTAGTGATCTCATAACTAGGGGTATAACGGCTAGCCAGTTAATGAAGTCCGAGTTGTGGAGGCATGGTTCAAAGTGGCTGCTCCATGAAAGTGAATGGACGATATGGCATGCTGTTGGTGAGGGACTTCTGCCACTGGAAACAGTGGCAGTTACAGCCCAACCAAATGAGCCACCGGGTCCTATCATAAAGTGGGCAAGATTCGGTGACTATAATAAACTAGTCAGAGTTGTAGCTTGGGTATTGCGATATGTATCCAATCTCAAGCTTAAAGTAACGGGCCAACTCTGCAACTGGGGTCACAACATTGATGCTCGTGAATTTAAAGCAGCTGAAGTAACTGATCAAATGGGTTCAAGTAGAAACCTTTTCCAATGAATTAGAATACTAGAAAAGCTCGAATAAGACATTAATGCCTAATATAGTGCGTCAACTAAGGTTGCACCTAGACAATGGCCTCATCAGGTGTGAGGGTCGCCTGAAGTGGTCGGGTGTACCAGACGGCACAAACCGACCTATACTTATGCCAACAAGACATCACGTTACTGATCTATTGATCATACGTGCACATAGGGAAGTAAAACACTATGGGGTATGTCATATTATATCCAATTTACGTCTCACATGGTGGATACCCAGGGTTCGACAAGTAGCTCGACGCGTAGTACGAAAGTGTGTAGTATGCCAGAGACTAAAGGGTAAACCGTACGCAACTGGACCAGCTCCACCCCTACCTGAATGCTGTGTAAAGCATGTAGAACCTTTCAAAGCGGTAGGATTAGATTACACAGGGGCATTGAAGACGAGGGAGAGTGAGAAGGTGTATATATTATTGTTTACCTGTGCGACGTCTCGAGCGGTACACCTAGAACTATGTGATAATATGTCTAGCGAAGAATTTATGCTGGCGTTCAGACGGTTTTGTGCCCGTCGTTCATTCCCTCAACTCATTCTTAGCGACAATGCTCCCACTTATGTCCAAGCATCAAAATATCTAAAGGATATGAATAGTGATCCTACTATCATCACTTTTTTGGGAGAGAAGAAGTGCGAATGGAGGTTCATTCCAGTTTAGGCACCTTGGTTTGGTGGCATGTGGGAACGATGTGTCGGCATAGTAAAGTCAGGACTAAGAGCGGTTGTAGGACGTGCTCTATTAAAGAAGAGTGAGTTGACGACAGTCCTCACAGAGATAGAGGCAGTCGTGAATGATCGCCCGCTTACATATGTGTACACCGACCTGCAAGAACCACTACCGTTAACGCCAGCTCACTTGCTATATGGAAAACCATTGACTGCGTTTCCATCTGATTTTCAGTCGATAGTAGAGCTAGAGGATCCCTCGTTGTACTCTGAGGTAGCGGTGTCTAAGAGATACCAGTATATATCCAGGATAATCGAGGATTTTAGGAAACGGTGGATTAGTGAATATCTGCTAGCATTGAGGGAAAGGAGTGTTACTCCCTCTGGTAGACCAACGGCCCCTACAGTTGGTGACGTTGTTTTAATTAAAGAAGATAGTCCTCGTTTATACTGGAAATTAGGCCGTGTATTGGAGGAATACAAGGGGGCAGACTCTGTAGAGCGGGTGGCGCTATTAACCCTTATTTAGCGGCGAGCAACATAAGTCGAGTTAAATAAAGCTGGACTATGTGCGGCGCTCGACATAACTCGAGTGGCAATTTCAGCACGTAATGTGGCTGAGAGAGAGAGACAAGTGGTGGCAGGAGACTAGCGAGCGTATGACTGCTCCAGACCACCGCGGCGAACCTACTGACACAAATCTCAGCTCCCTCCTCCCTCTCTCACTCGCTACATACTCAATTATGTACTGAAAGTACCGAATTACCTGCTTTTTGCACTCGCGTTGCACGGTTATTGCAAGAAAACTATCCATCATACAAGGATCGTTATGGTGTCATTCGAAAGCTCTGTTTATGCCCTTTCAGGGATAGGTACTTGTTTTACGTTCTGGGTCTTATTTAGGCATGAAAATGATCACGTAAACAGCCCTATTTTGGCTAAAAACACCCCGCTGTGCGGTACACATAAATAAACCGCATAGGCCGCTCGTAAGGTGTTAAAGACAGCCACTGGAACTACTGTTCGTCCTATCGCACGTTTGTACGCTTTGGAGCTCGATTCCGCATTGCAATCTGAGGCTCCACCTGTTATTGCTGGGTCCGAGGATTCTCAAAGGAACGACTCGCCTCTTACTGATGGTGATCATTCTCGGACCGGGACGCGTCCCAGATGCGCTGCTGCTGGCGCCGTCGACTTGTGGCGTCAGAAGATAGCCTCTGGGCAACTTTAGGTTAAAGGTGGGGTTCAGGTCTTTTTTGTGGGGGGAGTGTATCGTATAAATACGATAGAATATGACTCTTTTGTGATCTTGTATGTCTCTGTGACGTCACGATCTCTCCTACAGTACGACGTAGGACGAGTAGATCGTATATTATAAGATTGTAAATAAGTTAAGTTATAAAAGGCCTAATATGCTATTAAGCAATATTGCCATGGTCTTATGTAGTATATATGAATTTATCGTATATATTAATATAATTTATCGTATAGAGCAACCTAAATGCGGTACGATAATTTGGGCTCCTGGCGGTTTGCCAAGGCAGCAAGGTGTGCTTTTGAGGTACGCCAGAGCCTTCACGAACACCAACCAGTTAACATCTAATTTTCCGCCCTCAGTTGATCGTGCTTTTGTGCCTCTAATCACAATACACATACAGCAATACACACAGCTACACCATCACGACGCTCTCATCGACATCATGACTGACTGATAGATAAGCATATTATTCATGTCCATTCCCATGTAATCATTTATTCTTTCTTTAACTTGACTCGTGTCTTGGGACCGAAGTCTCGTTCCCCATTTTCCACCGCCATATTGGGTAAAACGTTCTCTCTTGCCTCATTGCCACGTGGAACTATTGGTGAGTTAATTCCTGGCTAATATTAACCCTTATAACCTTACCCTATATATACATATATTATGTGAGACCTTTGGATATAAATTAGCTTGTTTCAGATTGAATTCAATTTAGATATAGAGTAGTTTTCATTTAGATTGATTTGATTTGATTCATTATAGCTTAGTAATATTTAACTTCCATTGATAGTTTACCACACATACTCTTCACTGCTTTCAGCAACTTGCCATCTACTCCATATATTCTCAGTACAGTACTTTCCACATACCTTCTCTATCAACTCTGTCATTCCACTCATTGCCTTCCCTTATTAGTGGTACACCAACATCCACTGCTCATCCTTGCATTTCTTTTATGACTCCATCCATATACAGTTCTGTATATATTGAACAACCACGGGGACATCACACACCCTTTCTTTAACCCAAAATTCAGATCAAAGAACTCGCTCTGTTCATTCTCAACACATACTGACACCTTTGCACCCTAATACATGCTTTTCACTGCTTTCAGCAACTTGCTATCTGTTCCGTATATTACAAGTACTTTCTACATACCGGTACCTTCTCTATCAACTCTGTCATAGGCCTTCTCCAAGTCCATGAAGGCAGCATACAACTTTTGTCCCTTCTCAAGATATTTCTCCACAACATATTTCAGGGCAAAGATCTGAGCTACACATCCTATTCCCTTCCTATGATGAATACTGTATGTTAACCGTTTCCCCAGCAATACTAACTGAAAATGCCCAAATATATTGCATGTGCTCTTCTGATATATCTAAAATATGTAAAATTATACCAAATACCAACTACATTAGCACAAAACTCAATCAATCACAGAAACAGGATAAAAACATAGAATAAAAATCCCAAAAGATGAATACGTTAACCCTTTCCCCAGCAATACTTACTGAACATGCACAAATAAATTGCATGTGCTCTCCAGATTTAGCTGAAATATGTGAAATTACACCAAATACTAACTACATTAGCACAAAAATCAATCAAGCACTTTAACAGGATAAATAAAATGGAAGAAATAGCCCAAAAATGAATTTATCTATAGCCTACCGGTATATATTGCCGGACACCTTGATCCCCGAAGAGGTGACCATGAACGAAACGCCTGCGTATTTCAAGCTCGCTTTAGTTATCACTCGATCGTCTTTTAGAGCTTTTTGGCCCGGGGTAATTACCACACCATCGCGTCATAAGGAGTTTGAGGGGGTTAAATTGCTAGATACATAGAGGAAGAGGAATGCCAAGTAAAGCTAAACAAAAATATATAAAATATTTTTAACATCTATCTATCATCTATTGCCTGACGCCGTGATCCCTGAAGGGGTGGCCAAGAACGAACCGCCCCCATGCACCTCTGTCCCCAGTCAGTCGACGCCCCTCCCCCCAACCAGCACCGCCTTCGTTCATGTACTTCCTCACTCCATCCTTCCACCTCTCATTCGGTCTATCTCTCCCTCTCTGTCCCTCCACCTCGCTCTCATACACCCTCTTAGTCATTCTCTCGCTTTCCATATGTTCCATATGGCCGAACCATCTCAAGTTGTTCCGTTTCACACTTTCCCGCACATCTACCTCCACACCACACCTCCTTCTTACTTCCTCATTAGTCTGTCAATCCCTCCATGTAACTCCGCACGCACTCCTATTCGCTTCCGTAAGTCAGTGTCGGGATTACCACACTGTCATGCAAGGACTTCTTCACTTCCATACTGACCACCCTATTTCTTGTTACTGCTTTTAGCGTTCCTACAACCCTCTTCCCCTGTTGTACCCTCTCCCGCACTTCTTCATCCATAGTCCCATCTTTACTCAACACACTGCCCAGATACTTAAAAGAGTTGACGATCTCCATAGCCTGACCGTTTAGCTTCACCTCACACTCTGTGACTTCACCCCTTTAGAAGACCATAACCTTGCTCTTCCCCGCATTTACCTTCAAATTCCGTTTTTCGCACACTGTTCCAAACTCATTTACCAGACCCTGCAACTCCCATTCATTATCACTCATCAGAACTGTATCATCGCAAACAGCAGTATAGGTAGCTTCCACTCAATTCCCTCCCTTTTCAGCGATACACCAACATCCACTGCTCTTGATAGTATTTCTTTTATGACTCCATCCATATATACAGTAAACAACCACAGGGACATCACACACCCCTGTTTCAAACCAACATTCAGGTCAAAGAACTCGCTCTGCTCACTCTCCACACGTACTGCCGCCTTTACACCCTCATACATGCTCTTCACGGCTTTCAGCAACTTGCCCTCTACTTCGTATATTCTAAGAACTTTCCACAAACCTTCTCTATCCACTCTGTCATAGGCCTTCTCCAAGTCCATAAAGGCAACATACACCTTTTGTTTCTTCTCCAGATACTTCTCCACAACACAATTCAGGGTAAAAATCTGATCTACACATCCTCTTCCCTTCCTAAAACCCTCCCTGCTTGTCGCCTATCCATTTCTCCGTTCTCACTCTCACTCTCTCAATCACTACCGGTACCCTACTGTATACCTTCCCTACTACGCTTAGAAGACATATTCCTCGGTGGTTACCACACACTCCTCTTTCCCCTTTGCCCTTATATAGGGGGACTATTATGCCAGTCTTCCAGTCACCGGGTGCACTCCCCTTCTCCCATGCTAGTTTGCACATTTTCCATACCCATTCTATCACTATCTCACCACCATACCTCAACATTTCCCCACACATTCCATCTGTTCCTGGTGCTTTCCCCAACTTCACTCTTTTCATGGCTTCCCACACTTCTGACCTCCTGATCCCCACCTCCTCCTCCACTACTTCTCTTCTTCTCCCTCCCATACCATATCCAGCTATGTTTGCTGGCTCTTCATTCCTTACATTTAGCAACTCACTGAAGTACTCTCTCCATCTTTCGACTCTCTCTTGCTTCTCGGCTAGCATTCTCCCATTCTTATCTTTCACACCCTTACTGTTTCGCTTGCTACCTTCCCTAACTTTCTTGACTTCTTCCCAGAACAGTTTCTTACTCTCCCTCCATTTTACACTCAGGTGCTCGTTTCTGTCTCTCGGAATCTTCATTCCCTCTACTACCCAACCACTCTCTATATGCTTTCTTCTTTTCTTCCACAGCTATTCTTACCTCTTCTGTCCACCATGCTGTACCTTTCACTCCCCTCCCTCTTCTCCTCACTCCACACACCTCCTCACATGCTGCACAGATCTCATCCTTAAACACCTTGCTCATCTCCTCCACTTCCTCCATAACTTCCAGGTCGAACCCAACTAGTCGTCTTTCCACTGCTCTCCTGTACTCCTCCCTGACTTCCTCCTCCTGCAACCTCTCCACCCTCCTCACCATTCCACCCTCCTCTCGCCTCCCTCCAGCTCTCCTCACCCTCTTCTTTTGTATCCTAACCTTAGCTACCACTACATAATGATCAGACAGACCCCCCTCCTATACCCCTATACACCCTAGCATCCATCACAGACTTCTTCATTCGTTCATCCACACATACATAATCAATCAATGACTTTCGTTCCACCACTGTCTTATCCTTCATCGTCAACATCCGTTTCCACGTGTACCTGTGGATCATTCTGTGTCGGAAGAAGGTGTTGGCTATCCACAGCCTCCTCCCCACACATACGTCCACAAGTGCACTACCATTCCCATTCACCTCTGATGGTACCCCCCACCCTCCCACCACTCCCTCAACTTTCCGATCACCCACCTTACCATTCATATCCCCAATCAGAAATATTCTTTCGTTCTTGTCAAACTTCTCCAGGCACGCCTCCACATTCATCCAGAACTCCTCTTTCTTTCAAGTATATCCTCTGTCGGGGCATACACGCATACAATCAATACAATATTTTTAACATGAGGTTGCTTATAATAATTTGTACCTCTGCAGTTTCTCCATGGCTAACGAAAAAGGTCACATTCCTAAGAAGCCCCAACCAAAAAGGCCAAGCTTCTGTACAGAACAAATGCCACACCATTACCCTTATGGTGACCCTATCAAATAATGAAAACAACCACACTTCTTAACCCAATTCCCGCGGGGCCCCTCATATGACGGAGACGATTTTCCGGCTATTTTGTAGCCTGTGAGCCAGGCCAGCTTTTGCAAGCAGCACGGATGGACGTCAGCCGGAGCCTACAGGCCCCGCCACGACACTGAGGTTTGTGTGAGAGAGAGTTCACTTATGTGCAGCGTCACACATGGCGAAAACAGAAAATAATTGGTAATTATTAGCGATTTCGCCTAGGCCTATCGGATTTGGTAATTTTTAGCAATTTTGCCCTTCGTTTGCAAGATCCTTACAAGAAAACCAGACGTCGTACAGGGATGATTCAGGAGTAATTTGAAAGCTATTACCGTACTTTCACGAATACATA
This sequence comes from Paralithodes platypus, assembly GCA_032716605.1. NCBI lineage: Eukaryota > Metazoa > Arthropoda > Malacostraca > Decapoda > Lithodidae > Paralithodes > Paralithodes platypus. The sequence continues at coordinate 45,849,070 of CM064525.1, read as the reverse complement.
ATTGTATTACGCTCTGGCTTTTGCTTATGCATGAAAATGAGCAGGGAATGAAGGCAATTTCGGGCAATTATGCCTACTCGTACAGGAGTCCTTGGAGCGGCTTCGGTCGTGCCGGGAATTTCCACACCTCACACCACACACACATCACACAGTTTTTCCTACACCGAGAAATGACTCTCCAGCTGTCATTTCTCGAAGACTTCTTCTAGCCGGAGACATTGAGACCAACCCAGGACCCACCTACACATACATATATCCAACTTGCTCAAAACCCATCACTTCGAGTCGCCACACTAATGGTTCAGTTCTCTGCAATTCATGCAGGAACGGGACCCACTTCACCTGCACAACACTTGCCTCCAAGAAACACTACACGAACACCTGGACCTGTTCCTCATGCCCCTCCCTCTCCCAATCAAATCCCTCGCCTAAAACCCGTCCACCTAACCTTCCCATATCATCCACTCCCCCCCCTAAAACCTGTCCACCTCTCCTCCCTAACCCACCTAACCTTCCCATACCATCCACATCCTCAACTCAACATACCATGCCCCATCCTAATCCATTCCAACCCCCATCTGCTCCCCAATCCCCACCCCCACCTCACCCATCCCAACCCCCAGCCCCTCCCTCACCCCCACCCCATCCTCGTGCAGCAGCACCCAACATACATCGTGCACATAACATTAACATTCTCCAATTGAACATAGATGGCATCAACACAAAGAAACACGAACTCTCACACTTCATCAAACAACACAACATACACATTGCCATCTTACAAGAAACAAAACTCCGCACAACACAAAAAACACCCACATTTCATGATTTCACCACCATCAGACAAGACCGGGCTATCGGCGGAGGCGGTGGACTCATCACCCTGGTACACAAAGAAATATCATACATAGTTACCAGTGTACAAACCAAATCCCTCCTCCCCCCAAATGATAACACAACAGAAATACAATCAATTAAAATATGCACTGGCAACAACTCCAACATAGCCATCATAAACACATACATCCCATACAGTACCAAATGAACACAGACCACACTTACAACACATCACAAACACCCCACACATCATCCTGGGTGGTGACTTCAATGCCAAGACGTCGGCCTGGTTTGTCGACAACCCCGACACAGACAGAGGGCTGGTACTACAAAACCAAACTGTTAACCTCATCATCCTTAACGACATCCATCAACATACCCATATTCCTCACCAAGCCCTCTATAACCCATCATCTCCAGACATCACCTTTTGCTCCCCAGAACTCGCCCCCACAACATCCTGGAGGGTGGTCAGAACCTTAGGCTCTGACCACCTCTCGATCATTATCACCACCAAAACCAGACTCACCCCAGCTAACCACAAACACACATACACCAATTATAAAAGATCTAACTGGGAAGCATTCACAAATGAGACAGAACAACACTTCACAACTATAAACAGTACACCCATCACTAACATCAACAATGCTGTACACATACTCAATAAAACTATCCAAAACACTGACAAGAAACACATTCCAAGAGGTAACAGAAAAAGACACAACCCCAACTTCACACCAGAAATTCAAAACCTCATCAGACAACGCAACATACTGAAACACTCCCCAGCACCCCACAAACAAGACATCACACAACAAATCCAAGCACTCAACACCCAAACTAACAACAAAATACAAGAACAACAAAAACTAAATTGGAATAACTTCCTACAAACACTTGATCTCAAAACAAACCCCAAAAAACTCTACAAAACACTAAACAGCATCACACTTTCCAACAGCAACACAACACAATCACATGCTGCAATCACAACAACAGACTCTACTCCTTCATGTAAACAACAAGCAAACACTCTCATCAATCACTTCTCACATGTCAGTCACCTAAAACCTCACAAAGACGACCGACGTGTCATCCGACGTAAGAGACAATTCCCCACAGACCCTGACTATACACCCTTCACCAATCACCAGACAAAGCATATCATCAACAATCTCAAGCACTCACCCGCTTGTGGCCTAGACAACATAAGCAACATACACCTCAGACACCTGGGACCACAAGGCATACAAGCACTCACTAACATATCAAACTACAGTTATTCACACAGCACAATACCAGACATTTGGAAGCATGGTCTCATCACCACATTCCCCAAACCCAACAAAGACCCCACGCTACCCTCCTCGCACCGCCCCATCACACTCCTTTGCTCCCCCTCCAAAGTCATGGAACGCCTAGTGTTACAACTAATTACACTCGACCTACCCCTAGCTCCAACACAACATGGCTTTAGGCCACTACACTCCACAAACACTCTTCTCACAGACCTTACACAAAGAGCTTTTGACGGCATCAACTCAGCTAGACCACCACACAGATCACTATTAGCCACACTCGACATTAGTAAAGCCTTCGATGCCATCCCCCGCCACAACCTAACAAACAATATCTACAACACAAACATGCACAACAACACAAAAAGGTGGCTGGCCAACTTCCTAGCAGGCAGATGTGCACACGTATCTTTTGCTGGTCAGTCATCTAAAATCAGAAACTTTCCAAACGGAGTCCCACAAGGATCCGTCCTATCGCCCGCACTCTTCAATCTGTACATGCAAGATATAACTACACCCAATACGCCCCAAATAAACTTAGCCTCCTATGCAGATGACATAACACTCACATGCACACACCATGACCCAAAAAGAGCAATAGATCTCCTTCAACCCTATCTCAACACACTACATGGCTGGTGCACTACAAACAGACTTAATCTACCCCCAGCCAAATCCACCGCAACCCTGCTCACAAGCTGGACAGAACACAAATACATCCCTCAACTCACCATAAACAACACACCCCTAACACATACACACCACACACAAAATCCTAGGAGTAACATATGATACTCATATGACATTCAAACAGCACACCACAAACATTAAAAAGAAATTACACCCAGACTTAATGCCCTCAGGTCACTTGCTCACACAAAATTTGGACACAACAAAGAAACTACCACCACAGTATATAAACAATACATAAGATCAGTGATCATGAGAGGCACTCAATTCCTGGCAGTAGCCTCCACGAACCAAGACCACCCACTAAACTACATGGCAACACACCCACAGACACCAAGAAATATCAAAACAACACCCAGCACACGGTATCACACACAATTACTGTCCTCTCTCCCACCCCGAACCACCTTCCAGAAGCACATCCATACTCATATCTCTCGCCGATCCATCCACTCACTCACAGACAACACGCAGCTGCAAGCACGACCTCCCAAAATCCATCCTTCCGAATCCTCCCTTCCTCGCGAGGACAGAGTCCACCTGGCCAGGCTGAGATGCGGACACCATCCAGCTCTCCTGAGCTATCAGAAGAGACTGGATGACTCCGTTGTCGATGCCTGCCCGGGATGTAACACAGCACCCCATACCATTAAACACATAATAGAAGACTGCATTTCACACACCCACTTACGCGAACAACACAATCTACACTCAATGAGAGCTCTGTGGGAAAGCCCGATCGTGGCCATGGCCTTCCTCAGGGACTCGAGGCTGTTCGGCCAGGCACCTTAGGGAACAACAACAACAACAACAACTCGTACAGGATTAATAGCTTAACCAAAATGGTCACACTCCTTAATGGTCGAAGTGGCCATAGCCAAAATGGCTACACTATATTCCTTCTGTACTTTCTCCATGCCCGATGAGATACATGATATTTTGATATATGTGGCACAGCCCTTGTATCCAACACAATACCCTGCGTGCAACCCCGCTCGAACCCCGCACAACGTTGCTTGCAACTTTAATTATTATTATTATTATTAGTATTATTATTATTTATTATTATTATTATTAGTCTTATTATTATTATTATTATTATTATTATTATTATTATTATTAGTTCCAAATATTAATCACATTATGATAATATTTAATAATAGTATTGCAATTATATAGATTTCAATTAAATTTAAGTAAAGTAATATAACTTACACATTGTCCTCCTGAAGTGGTGTCACCTCGCTAACGGATCCGTGCAGCACTGCAGACCGAGATCCACAGCCTGGAACTGAAGATCCGTGTTTTGATGCAGATGACGTACGGTACTCCTGAATTGTAGTCACCTCGCTACCGGATCCTTGTAGCACTGCGGACAGAGAGCCACAGTCAGGAACTGACCGAATCCCATCATCCAAGGGTACATTACTTAACTGTAGCCTGAAAAGTGTGGGGCAAAAAAATATACATAAGTTGTTATAATGCAAATATAAAGTTAATTGTAGCATGATTATTAGTATACAATAATTCCCTAAATACACGAAAAACTAGGATTTTGTTTTCAAATGTTGTGTACTTACCTGGGAGGAACGTATTCTGAAGGACCGGCAAGAGGACAGGCCGCACTTACATCCTGTGAAGGCTTTGAAGGGCGTGACATTCTAGCGTCCTCCCCCAGCTCCATTAATGGCAAGCCATGCTTTTTCCTGAAAGAAGATAGAGATGCCTACTGTTAGTATTCTCACTATATTTCTCCTGAAACAAATTTAACCCTTTATCTGGCAAATGGCCTTACAGGGATATATGAGGTAAGGTAGGATTTTTAATGCAATAACCCCCTGGCATGTGGATTAACTGGCAACATTATATTACCTTGTGTCTCTCACCTCTCAGACCCCAATTCGAGTAATTATTTGTACATTTTGCTAAATAAAAATAATACAAATGTAAAGTTTCTGTATCAAAGTATTATTCACACTGCAATAATATTTAATAATATTATTGTAATTACATATATTTCAATTAAATGTAAGTAATAAACTTACACATTATCCTCCGGAAGTGATTTCACATCGCTAAAGGATCCTTGCAGCACTGCGGACCGAGATCCACAGGCTAGAACTGAAGATCCGTGTTTTGATGCAGATGGTGTATGGTCCTCCTGACTTGTAGTCTCCTCCTGAATTGTAATCATCTCACAAATGGATCCTATCAGCACTGCGGACAGAGATCCACAGTCTGGAACTGACAGAGTCCCATCATCCAAGGGTACATTAGTTGACTGTCGCCTGAAAAGTGTGGGGCAAAAGATATACATAAGTTGTTTTAGGGCAAATATAAAGTTAATTGTAGCATGATTTATTAGTATACGATAATTCCCTAAATACACGAAATACTTTGATTTTTTTCTTCAAATTGTGTGCACTTACCTGGGTGGAACGTATCCTGAAGGAGCTGGAAGAGGACAGGCCGCACTTACATCCTGTGAAAGCTTTGAAGGGCGTGACTTTCTGGCATCCTCTCCCAGTTCCATTAATGGCAAGCCATGCTGTTTCCTGAAAGATTATAACAATGCCGGCTGTTAGTATTCTCACTATATTTCCTCTGAAACAAATTTAATCCTTTAGCGGGCAAATGACCTTTGAGGAAGGTTGGAATTTGAATGCAATATCCCTCTGGCATGTTTATCAACTGGCAAAATTATATTACCGTGTGTCTCTCACCTCTCGGACCCCATTTTAATGAAGCATTTGTACATTTTGCCAAATAAAAATAATAAAATTGTAACTTTTATGTAAGCCTCATTAACACCTATCCTGATGCTGCATCACAACGTAGATCCTTCAGACTGTTTACAACTCTGTTTCCAGTAGTCCTGCGATTTGTGAAGTCGTAGTAATTTCTGCATGTTATCATGCTGTGGCAGGCCAAGGTTGCAAGGGCTTGTCTGTTGGCAAGCGTATCCTCATCTTTGAGGGCAGCTGTGATCTGTGTATGTCGTAGCTTCCGGCTGCTCACTCTCCCAACAATACCTGCCATCAGTCCCATCTTGTCAATGATTTTCCCTACATTTTCTATTGAGAGGTGAGAGCAACATTGGCCATCGGTGTTGTTGCCTTGCCGATTCACAAAAATCTTACATATTGGCCTTACACATGTGGCAACTATTGGGCGATAGTATTTCATGTACGCCTCAAGAGCAGCTGCCTCTGTATTGCCTAAGTATAAGATGCAGGGGTCTTTGGACCCCGTTTTGTGTCGTGCTACCTGTATGCAAGTTACATTTCTGCCATCTTCGACTTCTGTTGATCTTCCCTCGTATTCGCCGATTGTAAATTCAGTAAACTCCTGATTTCTTCGTAGGCATCGAACGGACAGTCTCACAATCAGTGCATCTCGCAAGCTGACGAAATCTTGTTTTATAAGTGGCTTTGCTGGTGCACGTCCATCGTGGATTAATGATGCCGCATTGTTTATGGGAATTTCAACAGCATCATTAGTTTCCAGGAGATGTACATCTTCCATTGCCAAAATCGCGGCCTCATTTTGCTGTTTACGGTGTTCTTTCTGTTCTACCGCTTCCGTGCCAAAGTATTCTGTGGAAGAAACTAGGACATAACACAATAAATAGTTGTACAACTCGTGGAATCACTTCTACAAATATATAAAACGAAAATAAGAATCATTCAAATATTTACTCGTTAACATTATTAACATTATACTTACTTTTTGCTTTGGCGACAGCTCGCCTGAGAGTTTCTAGGAGAGTTTCTGTTACTTGGAATTGTTGATTCTCTGTTTCTTTGAGAAAATTGAGAGCATGCAGACAGGAGTCTGTCATCATTCTAAGTGTGCTCGCGGAGAGGGTTTCAGAGCGTGCCATTATTGATCCTCCGGTCATGACAGCTTCCCGGGTGAGCTGAATTATCTTAAGCCCCCCAAAGGGATTTCTCGCAAATTCCTCCTCTGTTCCGCGTGGCCCAAAGAGTGCATCTCTTAGAAGACGGCTTTTTTTCTTGACTGTCACTGTTTTCATCGGTTGGGTGTCCTCTAGGTAATCCTCGTATTCCTTAAAGAAATTTTTTTGACGTGGTCATTCTCGGTGATAGCTATGGTGCCAGCTACTATGGGTACATCCTCAACTTCGGCAGGTGACGTTGCTTTTTTTCTGCAAAATAGTTCAATGTTCATGTGAAACATGTCTAATTAACACCTTACGAGCGGCCTATGCGGTTTATTTATATGTACCGCACAGCGGGGTGTTTTTAGCCAAAATAGGGCTGTTTACGTGATCATTTTCATGCCTAAATAAGACCCAGAACGTAAAACAAGTACCTATCCCTGAAAGGGCATAAACAGAGCTTTCGAATGACACCATAACGATCCTTGTATGATGGATAGTTTTCTTGCAATAACCGTGCAACGCGAGTGCAAAAAGCAGGTAATTCGGTAGTTTCGGTACATAATTGAGTATGTAGCGAGTGAGAGAGGGAGGAGGGAGCTGAGATTTGTGTCAGTAGGTTCGCCGCGGTGGTCTGGAGCAGTCATACGCTCGCTAGTCTCCTGCCACCACTTGTCTCTCTCTCTCAGCCACATTACGTGCTGAAATTGCCACTCGACCTATGTCGAGCGCCGCCACATAGTCCAGCTTTATTTAACTCGACTTATGTTGCTCGCCGCTAATTAAGGGTTAATGATTCAAAATATATACAATAAAAGTTGTACTGTTTTAGTTGGCATATAATTATTTACAAATGCATTACAATGTACCTTTACTTTAAAGTGAATTTCTTTTATTGCTTTAATGTTTGGCCTATTATTAAGAAAATAATTGAATTATGGAGGCAAATCTTACGTACGTGTCTGAGGAGTTCCTGGTATTCCATGGAGTCTTTTTTTTTTTTTTGTGAACATTTCTTAAGTGCATATCGATCCGTTTAACTAATTTTGAGCAGAAGGGACAATCATATATTTTTTTTTTTTTTTTTGCATTTCTTGGTGGCAGGGACCTTTTCCTAGAGAACCTACTCGCTGCAGCTAAAACATTCTATCGTCGTTAGTTAGGTACGAGTGGCAAATGCCCATGTGCTTCCGTAGGTTGACTGATTCGCTGTAGCACCCGGCGACTGGGCATGGTCTGCCAGGTGTCTTTGTTGTCTTGCAGATCACTCTGGGATATTTACGATTTCGGCATTTGTTTGCATTTAGAAGCTTTCTTGCACACTGCCACTGCAGGAGTGTAGTATATTTTCTCAGTCTTTCTTTTTCTTCAGTTCATCTAGTTCAGTTGTCTTCTTTTCTATTTCGTGGTCGTATAAACGGTTAATAGTCCGTAAAGTCTTAGTTATGCGGACACGATCGATCTCCTTGTTCAGTTATCGTCTATGCTGTAGAGAGAGGTGCTTCGTCTCATTTATTCGGTCATGTAGACTTTGAAGTACCAGCTTTTTTAATTCATCAATCCTCTCTTCTGTTAGTTCTGTGTAGGAAAGGAAAATTCTTTGAAATACTAGATTACTGTACAATTATTAGGAACATAAACATACAACACATCGCAAGTATTACACATGGAAGGAATGTGTAAGAGAGTATGGGTCTGTGGGTTCAAGGATTGTGGGGGTGAGAATGAAAGTAGGAATACAAACGTGGGTGATTGTGTGTGTGTGTGTGTATGCCCCGACAGAGGATCAACTTGAAAGCAAGGAAGAGGAGTTCTGGATGAATGCGGAGGCGTGCCTGGAGAAGTTTGACAAGAACGAAAGAATATTTCTGATTGGGGATATGAATGGTAAGGTGGGTGATAGGAAAGTTGAGGGAGTGGTGGGAGGGTGGGGGGTACCATCAGAGGTGAATGGGAATGGTAGTGCACTTGTGGACGTATGTGTGGGGAGGAGGCTGTGGAGAGCCAACACCTTCTTTCGACACAGAATGATCCACAGGTACACGTGGAAACGGGTGATCATGAAGGATAAGATAGTGGTGGAAAGAAAGTCATTGATTGATATTGTATGTGTCGATGAACGAATGAAGAAATCTGTGATTGATGCTAGGGCATTTAGGGGTATTGGAGGGGGTCTGTCGAATCATTATGTAGTAGTAGCTAAGGTTAGGATACAAAAGAAGTGAGTGAGGAGAGCTGGAGGGAGGCGATAGGAAGGTAGAATGGTGAGGAGGGTGGAGAGGTTACAGGAGGAGGAAATCAGGGAAGAGAACAGGAGAGCAGTAGAAAGACGACTAAGTGGGTTCGACCTGGAAGAAATGGCGGAAGTGGAAGAGATGAGCAAGGTGTTTAAGGATGAGATCTGTGCAGCATGTGAGGAGGGGTGTGGCGTGAGGAGAAGAGGGAGGGGAGTGAAAGGTACAGCATGGTGGACAGAAGAAGATAAAAATAGCTGTGGAAGAAAAGAAGAAAGTATATAGAGAGTGGTTGGGTAGTATAGGGAGTGAAGATTTCGAGAGACAGAAACGAGCGAGGTACGTGGAGAGTAAGAGGGTGGTGAAGAGAGTAGTGAAGGAAAGTAAGAGGAGAGTAGATGAGGAATTTGGAAGGTATCTGAGTGTAAAATGGAGGGAGAGTAAGAAACTGTTCAGGAAAGAAGTCAAGAAAGTTAGGGAAGGGAGCAAGGGAAACAGTAAGGGTGTGAAAGATAAGAACGGGAGAATGCTAGCCGAGAAGCAAGAGAGAGTCGAAAGATGGAGGGAGTACTTCAATGAGTTGCTTAAATGTAAGGAATGAAGAGCCAGCAAACATAGTTGGATATGGTATGGCAGGGAGAAGAAGAGAAGTAGTGGAGGAGGAGGTGGGGATCAGGAAGTCAGAAGTGTGGGAAGCCATGACAAGAGTGAAGTTGGGAAAGCATCAGGAACAGATGGAGTGTGTGGGGAAATGTTGAGATATGGTGGTGAGATAGTGATCGAACGGGTATGGAAAATGTGCAAACGAGCATGGGAGAAGGGGAGTGCACCCGATGACTGGAAGACTGGCATAATAGTCCCCCTATATAAGGGCAAAGGGGAAAGAGGAGTGTGTGGTAACCACCGAGGAATATGTCTTCTAAGCGTAGTAGGGAAGGTATACAGTAGGGTAGTGATTGAGAGAGTGAGAGTGAGAACGGAGAAATGGATAGGCGACGAGCAGGGAGGTTTTCGGAAGGGAACAGGATGTGTAGATCAGATTTTTACCCTGAAATGTGTTGTGGAGAAATATCTGGAGAAGAAACAAAAGGTGTATGTTGCCTTTATGGACTTGGAGAAGGCCTATGACAGAGTGGATAGAGAAGGTTTGTGGAAAGTACTTAGAATATACGGAGTAGATGGCAAGTGTGTGAGTTGGTGCTTTTTATCTGTGTTTATTCGTTGTTTTATGTTGTTTTTGTGTTTTCCCTGTTCTTGCTCTGTCTTGAATCGGCTACCCCCAAAACGGGGATTGGGCCTGAGCATATAGATAGATAGATAGATGGCAAGTGGCTGAAAGCAGTGCAGGGCATGTATGAGGGTGCAAAGGCGGCAGTACGTGTGGAGAGTGAGCAGAGCGAGTTCTTTGACCTGAATGTTGGTTTGAAACAGTGGTGTGTGATGTCCCTGTGGTTGTTTACTGTATATTTGGATGGAGTCATGAAAGAAATACTATCAAGAGCAGTGGATGTTGGTGTATCGCTGAAAAGGGACGGAATTGAGTGGAAGCTACCTATACTGCTGTTTGCGGATGATACAGTTCTGATGAGTGATAATGAATGGGAATTGCAGGGTCTGGTAAATGAGTTTGGAGCAGTGTGTGAAAAACGGAATTTGAAGGTAAATGCGGGGAAGAGCAAGGTTATGGTCTTCGAAATGGGTGAAGTCACAGAGTGTGAGGTGAAGCTAAACGGTCAGGCTATGGATATCGTCAACTCTTTTAACCCTTGTCTAGCGGGGGGTTTTGGGCTTATTTGGGCATATTCAGTCCCTCCTGAATGATAAATAAAGTATCTGCATGAACAGAAATGTATTCAGCAAAAAACTAGGCGCTAAAAGCTTAAAAATGAGACCAGAACGAGCTACGTAGCACTCGTGGTTTTCATACAGTGATACCAGTAACATGGGAGTTTAGCGTATAGCGGCATATTTTTCCCAGCTATGCTCACTACTGGCTACACTGCCGGCCTCTCGAGAACACAGGGAACATGAGTTAATGAGCGGCGGTAAGCCCTGGGAGTCGGCTGTCTGGCCCGCTGCGCTCCCGGCCATTTGCACTCGATTTTAACCCTTTAAAAGCCTTAATAATGCTCCTAACTTGCTGCAAATTAGAGGCGGACTTAAGTCCGCCCCCGATCTTTAAGGGTTAAGTATCTGGGCAGTGTATTGAGGAAAGATGGGACTATGGATGAAGAAGTGCGGGAGAGGGTACAACAGGGGAAGAGGGTTGTAGGAATGCTGAAAGCAGTAACAAGAAATAGGGTGGTCAGTATGGAAGTGAAGAAGTCCTTGCATGACAGTATCGTAATCCTGACGCTGACTTATGGAAGCGAAGCATGGACGTTGGTTGAGAGACTCAGACCAAGAGTGAGAGCAGTGGCAATTAATTACTTAAGAAGTGCGTGTGGAGTTACATGGAGGGATAGGCAGACGTATGAGGACGTAAGAAGGAGGTGTGGTGTGGAGAGCGTGGCTCACTTCCTCCTAGGTAGGCCGGAGAGGGTAGGCCAGGCACGCCACAAAGTGTTAATGTCCACCACTGTGCAAAAAATCATAGAAATCCATCAAATACTTTTCGAACTACGCACCATTTTTCAATTTATAGCCATATTTCATATTTTGAAAAATAAAATTCAAGTTTTAACCCTTATTTAGCGGCGAGCAACATAAGTCGAGTTAAATAAAGCTGGACTATGTGGCGGCGCTCGACATAACTCGAGTGGCAATTTCAGCACGTAATGTGGCTGAGAGAGAGAGACAAGTGGTGGCAGGAGACTAGCGAGCGTATGACTGCTCCAGACCACCGCGGCGAACCTACTGACACAAATCTCAGCTCCCTCCTCTCTCTCACTCGCTACATACTCAATTATGTACTGAAAGTACCGAATTACCTGCTTTTTGCACTCGCGTTGCACGGTTATTGCAAGAAAACTATCCATCATACAAGGATCGTTATGGTGTCATTCGAAAGCTCTGTTTATGCCCTTTCAGGGATAGGTACTTGTTTTACGTTCTGGGTCTTATTTAGGCATGAAAATGATCACGTAAACAGCCCTATTTTGGCTAAAAACACCCCGCTGTGCGGTACACATAAATAAACCGCATAGGCCGCTCGTAAGGTGTTAAACACTCCTATGAGCAGGTTCAAACGCAAAATGATGCAAGATTTGTGCACGATAAAGCATCGCACGACGAAATGCGAATATGCATAATAAAATCATAAAATAAAATAAACAATTATTCTGGGTGAAAATAAAATAAACAATTATTATGGGTGAAAACCAACTGATATAAAAGCTAAAATTATCATTATACGTTTATTTCTATAAAATCCAATATTATTGATATAATATTCTAAATACCGCCATCATGTTCAGTGGAAAATATAGCTATGATTTAGTACGTATGAGAATGAGAATACATATATGTTATTTAGCAAGTTTCTGAAATATTGTGAATGTGGGTGAAAAACGAGCGATACCATTAATGTGTTGGCCGCGGCTAGAGGCTTTTTGGCCCAAGCTGCCTAGTAGGATGGGCGAGCGTTTTACTATACTGGGTTTTAACAGGGTAGGCGGGAGGTGGAGAGCGCGGCTCACTTCCTCCTATGTAGGCCGGAGAGGGTAGGCCAGGCACGCCACAAAGTGTTAATGTCCACCACTGTGTAAAAAATCATAAAAATCCGTCGAGTACTTTTCGAATTACGCACCATTTTTCATCGTTTAGCCATATTTCATATTTTGAAATATAGGATAGGATTCAAGTTTTAAACACTCCTATGAGCAGGTTCAAAAGCAACACACTTTACGAAGTACTGGGGGAGGTACATTTTCCCGGTGAGATGCCCTCGAACATAGTACGACGAAATGCGAATATGCAGTATACTTACAACAAAACTGTGTTCGACAGCCGTAATCGCAATAGAGGGAGCTGGTGGCAGAAATTTCGCCATGGGGGACGATTGGAACACCTCGAAGGTGTGTCCTCGTTGTTAGCTAGATGCTTCCTGTCCGAAGGCCAGTTACTGACTGACCTGAGTCAAGAAATGTTCCCTAATAATAACTAGCATTGGCTCAAAGCACTTGCCGGTAACCTGTACACATAAACGAAGCACTAGACAATACCCTTATGAACGAAGCACCTAGATGGTACCCTGTCCAGATGAACGAAACAACCGTGCCCAAATGGAAGACGCACTAAACGGTACCCTGCCATTCTCGAAAACAAAAAATTGTATATAACATTTTCCACACATGGAGAGCTAATAATTGAAGTCTCTATTCACAATGCTCCCTAATATTAATATCCCTGACAGGCCAGTTGCAAAATGACTACTATACGAAGCATGACCTAGGTGTATGACGTACTATACGAAGCATGGCCTAGGTGTAACGACGTACTGTACGAAGCATTGATTAGGTGACCAACACACTTTACGAAGCATTGGGGGAGGTAAATTTTCCTGTGAAATGCCCTCGAACATTTCCTCAGCCGTCATCGAGAAATGATGGAGAGTCGCTCTTCGAAAAATTTAGCTTTTTCTCGAAAAAAGATTGTTTGTAATTTGTCCACGACGAAATGTTTCACACACACAAATTTAGAACCTCCGGAAAAAAGGTTCACCGCCGACTCAAGTTGAATAGCAGAATTTATTTTTGGTGGGTCGTCTGCCTGGGGTTGTCGGAGCTCTCGAATCGAAGTTTTTCCGATCGCTCCCAAAGCCCACCAACTCACGTTGGACAGCAGAAGATCGCCTACATTTTTGTGTGAAAAATCACATGCTTTTCCAAGAAAGCTAATTTTGTCACTATTTTTCAACATTTATAGATGTAATATACGAAGCATGGCCTCGTTTAACGACGCAATCGAAGCATCGCATCGGTGAACGACGCAAAATACGAAGCATTGCCTCGGTAAACGACGCAATATACGAAGCATAGCCTCGATGAGCATGTTCAAATTTTCACAACTGGAATTCAACTATCATTGCCTCTATAAAAAAATCGTACTCTGAGTACGGAATACTTAAAATCCCGCCAGTGGCGGGAGAATCGCCGGCACCACTCGCCGGTAAAATGGACAAAAAATACAATTCTCCCTACCAATAAATGCCTACAGTGGCCGATAGAGGCGCTGAACGCAAGGTTTACCGCGACGTCTTGTGGGAAATGGGCGACATCGCGGAGCTATCCACCCTCCCTCTCCTTCAACAATTCTATAATATATGCAGTTAATCGAAATTTCTGTAGCTGACACATACTTTGGTCTATGCATACTTTTGTTTTATTTGTTTTATATATTATAAAATCACCCATATTCATAAATAATGTATATTTACAATTCAAAGTCAGCAGGTATTTTCCCGCCAATTTTGTTATGATAATTAATCAGCTTATATGTTTGTAGTCAGTATCAGCTGCATATGGGCTTTCCCTTATCATATATTATATACTGTATAATAAAAACTTGTAGAATCACACACAAATTGAGATAAACTGTGCATATCCTAGGTGTTGGGTATAGCGATGTCTACAGTCGTAGCTCTGGCGCTAGTTCAGAAGCGTCCAGCAGAGGTCTCAAAGGAATTGTTGGTAGGAAGAATTATTGTTTGTTGTTTTTATTATATTACAGAATAAAAATACATTATTTTTTCACATACAAGAAAAATATTTACACTCAAAATATTAGATGGATGCAAAACCTCAGGTCGGCCATCATGGAATACGGTACCCCAGTCAGACGACCGCCAACTCAAGTCGTATAGCAGAATAAATTTTTGGTGAGTCGTCTGACTGGGGTGGTCGTAGCTCTCGGATCGAAGTATTTATGATCGCTCCCAATTCCACCAACTCACGGTGGACAGCAGAAGATCGCCTAAAGATATGTGTGTTAAAATCACGACAGGGACCCGTACAGCGGCGACGCCGCAGCAGCCCGGCCTGGTAGTCTCTCTCTAGGTGGAGCAGCCCGGCCAGGTAGTCGCCTCTCTGGGTGGAGCATCCCGGCCAGGTAGTCTCTCTCTGGGTATCTTTGACAACAGCCGACTAAGCACCTCTCTATCCCCTCCCATCAGATCCTCCACTTTCTTAACATTATGATCAAGTGAAGTGACCTAAAATGAATGGGAGTAACTGGTACTGTGATGCTTCGTACTTGAAATTCGTCGTATATCTAGGTTATGCTTCATATAATGTAAATCTCTCTCGCTATTCTATCGCTACTATAATAATCAGTGTTCCTCAGAGCTATCCCAGTGCATACCACCTCCTTTACGTAGGGCACGTGGTACCCGTCTTGCAACTCAATCCCACCCCTACTCTGTGCAACTCTCCAACCCAAGAGTGAAACGTTACTCTCAAACTTTCTTCTACTCAACAGCTGAGCTCTGGAACTCTCTCCCAGAATCAGTCTTTCCCTCTTCCTATGACTTAAATTGCTTCAAACTCCGTGTGTCCAGGCATTTTGGCTCGAACGTCCATTGATTTTGTCCCTGTCACTCTTTCAACTATGGGGGAGGCACTCGCTATAGGCAGTTATGCCTTTTGCCTCCCTCAATCACATAGAAAAAACAAAAACAAAAAAAAAAAAAAAAAAAAAATCGGAAAATAAAATGGAATTTTCCATGTTTTTATTTTATTTTTCCTAGTTTTTACAATTTCTTCTCCTAAATTTTTGTGGGTGAAAGGTCGTTTCATAACCCAATCGAGGGGCCGAATACGGTCTCGTATGTGGTAGTGCTGGCACATGGCGCTGGCAACACGGCGCAGCAAGCACACAGAATACGGTACCCCAGTCAGACGACTCACCAAAATGTATCTTGTCTCCTAAATTTTTGTGCGTGAAAGATGTTGTGGAAAAATAACTGACAACTCGATTTCTTTAACAGGACAGCGTGAGCGCGCTCATTGCTGCTGATTATGGGCAAGACGTTAGCTAAAAAATCTTTGACTCAGGAAGAGAGAGAGAGAGAGAGAGACAGACACAGTGTGTGAGAGAGAGAGAGAGTTACACACTCTCCCTCTCGCTGTCACGTTTCGTATAATGCGTCGTATAGCTAGGTCATGCTTCGTTTAATGCGTCGTATACTGTCCTAGGTCATGCTTCGTATAATGTGTCGTACCCCCAGTCAGACGACTCACCAAAAATAATCCCACAAAAATCTCTCTGGGTGGAGCAGCCCGGCCAGGTAGTCTCTCTTAAAAATGTTCTCTCCTAAATTTTGTCTCTCCTAAATTTTTGTGAGTGAGTCGCCGCAGCAGCCCGGCCAGGTAGTCTCTCTCTAGGTGGAGCAGCCCGGCCAGGTAGTCGCCTCTCTGGGTGGAGCAGCCTGGCCAGGTAGTCTCTCTCTGGGTATATTTGACAACAGCCGACTAAGCACCTCTCAATCCCCTCCCATCAGATCCTCCACTTTCTAAACTTTAGGATCAAGTGACCTAAAATTAATGGGAGTAACTGGTACTGTGGTGCTTCGTACTTATAATTCGTTGTATAGCTAGGTCATGCTTCGTATAATGTAAATCGGAAAATAAAATTGATTTTTTCATGTTTTTCTTTTATTTGTCCTAGTTTTACAATTTCTTCTCCTAAATTTTTGTTGGTGAAAGATCGTTTCATAACCCAATCGAGGGGCCGAATACGGTCTCATATGTGGTAGCACTGGCACAGGTGCACCAACACAGGCAACACAGCGCATCAAGCACACAGAATACGGGCAAGACGTTAGCTAAAAAATCTTTGACTCAGAGAGAGAGAGAGAGAGAGAGACAGACACAGTGTGTGAGAGAGAGAGAGAGAGAGAGAGTTACACACTCTCCCTCTCGCTGTCACGCTTCGTATAATGCGTCGTATAGCTAGGTCATGCTTCGTTTAATGTGTCGTATACTGTCCTAGGTCATACTTCGTATAATGTGTCGTACCCCCAGTCAGACGACTCACCAAAAATAATCCCACAAAAATCTCTCTGGGTGGAGCAGCCCGGCCAGGTAGACCTCTCCTAAAAATTGTCTCTCCTAAATTTTGTCTCTCCTAAATTTTTGTTGGTGAGTCGCCGCAGCAGCCCGGCCAGGTAGTCTCTCTCTAGGTGGAGCAGCCCGGCCAGGTAGTCGCCTCTCTGGGTGGAGCAGCCCGGCCAGGTAGTCTCTCTCTGGGTATATTTGACAACAGCCGACTAAGCACCTCTCAATCCCATCCCAGCAGATCCTCCACTTTCTTAACTTTAGGATCAAGTGACCTAAAATTAATGGGGAGTAACTGGTACTGTGGTGCTTCGTACTTATAATTCGTCGTATAGCTAGGTCATGCTTCGTATAATGTAAATCGGAAAATAAAATGGAATTGTTCATGTTTTTATTTTATTTTTCCTGGTTTTTACAATTTCTTCTCCTAAATTTTTGTGGGTGAAAGATCGTTTCATAACCCAATTGAGGGGCCGAATACGGTCTCGTATGTGGTAGCGCTGGCACACGGCGCTGGCAACACGGCGCAGCAAGCACACAGAATACGGTACCCCAGTCAGACGACTCACCAAAAATATCTTCTCTAATATCCGACTAATTAGGGGAGGTGTGGCGGAGTGGTCTTGCCACTGGACTGGTAATCCAATGGACCCGGGTTCGAATCCCAATATGTCAATGGGAAGACATTATTGGGATGGAATTTGTGCTGTACCTAGTATCAGTGCATTACCACAGCACACCGAAATGCCAAAAAAATACCCTCATTGTTCCCTGATTAAATAGCATTGAATGAATATTCCCATATTCAAAAATATGCTACAGGGGGCAATGCCTAGTGAGTTAATTGCTCAATAGGTGGCGTTCTGAGAGTGAGGGTCCGAGCCTGGGGAATGAGACTGTGAAGCACAGAGGCGGAGCAGCTTCAGTGATGGAGTTGTTTCGGGCCGTGAAGCTTCACATGTCTCACTCCCTAGACTGGAGCAAGACCTCACGGGCCTCTCCGTGTTCAGCGGTAGAGTGTAAAGGCTATCAGCCTATGCCCGAGAGGGAGTAGTTGGAATATAGAAAAAACAAAAAAAACAAACTCTCAATCCCCTCCCATCAGATCCTCCACTTTCTTAACTTTATGATCAAGTGAAGTGACCTAAAATTAATGGGAGTACAAAGGAAATCAAGCAACAACAGGTCTAGTGACCCTTCTAGGCTGCTTGTCCTCCAAACCACTGAGGATCAAGTGTCCAAACAGTGGTTTAGAGTGGGTAAGGGAACATTGGAAAGGGAACTACTGCCCTGGAACTAATGTCCGTGGCAGGATTAGGAAGTTAGTAGGGGACAGATGGGTTAGTAACTGAGGGGGGGATAAAATAAAGTTATTCATTTACAAACGCACTCAGTTGCGGGTTTCATGCGAGATATTTGTCTAATCGGAGTTTAAATGAATCAACGATGTTGCAGTCTATAACGTCTCGGGGAAGCCCATTCCACAAGTTGACAACTCGATTGAAGAAGAAATGTTTAGATTCATGTGAGTTAAAAGATTTACCAATAATTTTGCAACCGTTTCCCCGCGTGTAATTAAATTGGTCGATAGTGAAGTACTTACTACAGTTCATATTGTCGATGCCTTTGATGATTTTGAACACTTGAATTAAGTCACCTCTTAATCTGCGCTGGGTTAAAGGAAATAGATTTAATTCTCTAAGACGCTCTTCATATGGTTTGTTCTTTAGGCTAGGTATCATTTTGGTAACTCTACGTTGAACTCGTTCTAGCTTGTTTATATCTTTTTGGTAATAAGGGCACCAGGATTGAATGCAGTATTCCAGAAGTGGGCGGACTAAGGAAATGTAAAGGGTTAGGATAAATTCTTTGGATTTATGCTCAAATGAGCTGCCTATAAAGCCAATTATTTTGTTTGCCTTCTTAACAACTTCTGAACATTGTTGACTCGGTTTTAGGTTACTCGATATTGTTACTCCCAGATCGGTTTCTCTGTTTACATTCTTAAGCTGAGTGCCATTCATCGAATAGTTTGCTTTCTCATTTAGGTATCCGATATGTAGTACTTTACATTTATCCGCATTGAAACTCATTTGCCAAATTTGGGCCCATGACAATTTATCTAGATTGTGTTGCATATTGTCAATTTGTTCTTTTGAGAGTACGCTATTTGCAATTTTTGTATCGTCAGCAAATTTTGAGATTGTACAGGTGAGACCCTCATCTATGTCGTTGATGTAAATTAGAAAGAGAATTGGTCCTAGTACCGATCCCTGGGGTACCCCGCTACTTACATTGGTCCATTTAGATGCCTTACCGTTTATGACTACTCTTTGCTTTCTGTCGCTGAGCCAATTTTCTATCCATTTCAACACACCATCTTGTATTCCATGCGCTTTTAGTTTTAGCAGTAAACGTTTTTGGGGAACTTTGTCAAAGGCCTTTTGAAAATCAATGTATATAATATCTACAGCTTTACTCTTATCGTAGAGGTTGAGGATATCGTGGAAGAAGTCTAAGAGGTTTGTTAACCCTTATTTAGCGGGTGGTAAGGTATTTTACACTGTACCGCTCAGCGGGCATAATCCCGAAATATTCGCTCAATTTCACTCGCCCTAGCGCTGTTACTCTGGCTCCAATGCGAACGAAACGATCATTTTTGGAAAGAGCAACTCTTCGTCTCCCCATATAAGTCTATGAATGGATGTTATGAATGAGTGTGGAGGGTGGGAAGAGGTGAGGAAGAGGAGGTACTTTTTGGTCTATTTCCCGGGCGCGTTCGGATGCGTTCGCTTTGGCCTGACTTCGGCCTCTCGGGCGTCTACTATTCCTTCGGTAATCGGTCTTATTTTTCTCTTATTTCTCCTTATTTCTGTATTCTCTGTATTATCTCTCTCTCTCTCTCTCTCTCTCTTCTTTCTCTCTCTCACTCCTGTCTGTCTGTCTCTCTCTCTCTCGGCTCGCTCGCTTTCCCTCTCTCGCGCTCCCTTTCTCTCTTCCTCATCCGTATATGTAATTCTCATTATTATTTTCTCTAACTAATCCCTCTATTTCATTTATTTGCTTGTAATATTTCTGTATTATTATATCTTGTTCACTCTTTCTTCAGTTCAGTTTCTGTATTCTCTCTTTCTCTTCTCATCCGTATATGTAATTCTCATTATCATTTTCCTCTAACTAATCCCTCTATTTCATTTATTTGCTTGTAATATTTCGGTATTTATATCTTTTTCACTC
>CM064525.1:45722207-45828776 GCA_032716605.1 Paralithodes platypus | reverse complement strand
TTAGGCATGAAAAAAAAAATAGCACATTGAATTGAGTTTCTAGCAAAAGTTTTTAGCGAAGAGTTTTTTACTTTGTCAGAGGAAGAGTGATGTTTGTGGCTCATAGTGAAAAGGGTGATGTAAAGACAAGGAGATAAATTGATTAGGCGATGTTTTGGGCTAGATGATGCAAAAGCTTGGGAAGACTAGAGGTTGGATAGTTCATTGCATTTATTATGATGAACAGAGTGTTTGGCATAGATTCGAAGACAGATTTGGCTTGATTCCGGGCAAACATAGGAAAAGAGAGTCTTTATTTAATTCGGTCGTACCAGTTTGAATGCGCTCCTCCTTATTGACGGACAGCAGTAGAAGCGTGAGCGCGGGAGTAAACCAAAGATTTTGTTAGCCGCATTAGTCCTCGTGAGAGGAAAGATAATGGAGAGAGTAATTGAATATGCACTTAACTTTATTAATCTTTGTGTGATAAATATTACTGTGGTTGCCACCAATTATATCTTAGTTTATTTTCCCTTATTATTTAATGACGGGGGGAACGATCTAGAACCCTCAAATATATTTGTAGATTGGTCACGTGAAATGGAAAGGGACCTCAGACACATCCGTCACACAGACTTTCGTTCGTCCCGCTAACAACAATCCACCAGTTGCGTGCCACATGCCACATACACACCAGAAACTTCATATTCTTCCAACCTACACACCAACATGTCCATGCACCTAACCTACACTCTTTACCTCATCACAGCTAAGGTTCCCTCCTTAATACTAGAAGTACTTCATGATAGATCTCTACTGGGACTTACCCACGATAACCTACACATACAGTACATGTTTACAAGTAAAGTCAAACGCACGCCCCCGCCCCCGTATATAATTTTGATAGCCTAGGCCAAAAAATTTCATCTTTCCCGGGGTTAATTATTGTAATTTATATCCGTTTTTCTCCTCTACCCCCTAGGAATCTAAACACGGATCATATTATATATATATAATATAAATATATATCTAATATAATACTAATATATATTCTTATATTGTATATATGTATAGATCTATATATATAATTATATACTGTTTATATAATATATATATATATATATATATTGTTACGTATCTTGATCCTCAAGTGGTTAACTTGATGAATCTAGATAGCACAGCGAAATATTAAGGTATCAGTCAGCTGAAGGCAAAACAAAAGTAAAATCTAATACATAATTTCCTGTTGTTGCTTCCTTTCCTTTTGGATCTTATGGACTTAGTATCCTTTATTGACTGATACTCTTTAATTATGAAAAATACTGAAACTAATTAAAGTCATGTAGTATTTATAAAGAATTATTATTTAACCGAAGCTTAGTAGGCTATGGTTATGAAACGAATAAGTTTATAGCTAAAGAAGGACTATTAATTTTTATAAAAGTCTTGAAAGATAAATATTAAAATAAGAATATTTTCTGTCTCTTACCCTTTTTGAAATGAATAGATAGTTTTCTTCTATGTCCTTTTATTTATATTTAATGTAATTATTCTTGGTTCTTGTCTTACGTTAATAGTATATTATTATTATCATCAGGAGTAATATCAAAGTCACATAAAAAGTTAGATATATATTTAATAATTAGTTAAATTTATTTCTTAACCACGTAACATTGAGGTTTGGATATGAGTAAATAAAGTTACAGGAATCGTTTCATAGATTCGATTCAGGTCTCACTCAAATAATATGAAAAGCAAAATATAATATTTTGAAGCAAAAGAATTTTCTTCAGCTTAGAAAATCACTAGAAGTATATTAACACAGCCATGTTAGTCTAAGGCGATATTACTAATATGAGACAATAGCATCACCGTACTAAGCACCATTAAGCAATGTAAGCTTAATTAAAAGAAAATGAAAGAACTCGTAAGTATTAATATAAACAATAGTATTACTTTCATCATAACCCAATTACTTAAAGAGTTGCTTTAGTCCACAAGTTAGTCAACTAAAATAGTTAAGTACAACATAGCGTTAACGTTAATTCCCAATCAAATAGTTAAGTACATAATAGTAGCGTTAACGTTAATTCGCAATCAAATAGTTAAACACATAATAGTAGCGTTCACGTTAATTCCCAATTAAATAGTTAAACACATAATAGTAGCGTTAACGTTAATTCCCAATCAAATAGTTAAACACATAATAATATATTCGCATTAAATAGTTAAACACATAATAGTAGCGTTCACGTTAATTCCCAATTAAATAGTTAAACACATAATAGTAGCGTTCACGTTAATTCCCAATCACATATCTCACTAACCAACATAACATAAGTGTTTACACCGAACACACTTAACACACATTTATATAATCACAATCCCATTATAATACTTCACCCCGTCTTCCTCCAGCTGCAAGTTCACCTTCCCCAACTCCAAATGAGTCTCATTTGTATGCCCACAACTCGGGGCTTATATACAAAACAAGGATGGTGTAGGAACGAATCAGAGGCTGGGTTGATGCCTGCTCCAATCATAGCTCCTCGAGTCGCATAACAGGTGCGTGGTCCACTCACAGCTCCTGGCGTCGATCATACGTCATAGCATCGGTTGCAGGGTCCCCTATGACGCACGCAGGTGTGAAGGGTAGTTTGCAGGTATGCGGGCGAGCCAGTTTCCCCACTCGCATGGTTCGCTCGCTAGTCTGCTTCACCGTTTGGGTAGTGCGACTCCTTCAACTCTAATTCTAACTTAAATTAACATACAGGGGTCCGTATGTCAGACCTCCCCCCTAGAAAAGAGTTTAAGGAGTATAGTACATAATATTAACATAATACATAAATAGATTCACCACCAGATTGGCAACAGCAAGATTATAATGAGGATATAATAAGGATATCACCCAAAGTAGGCAACGTCTCCAGGTACCACATCAGAACATAGCCGGAACGTAGCTGGAGCGTTATTCGAACTGCAAGGCATTATCTCACAGCTGAAGGCTTGAAAGCGCACTACAAAAGCATGATATTTACCTCGCTACAAGGGAGAGCTAATTGCCAAAATCCTCTCATTAAATTAAACTTACTGCTGTATGAGGCCAACCTGGTAAATGAAATCTTTAATAGATACGTGATAGGCAATCGGCTAGCACGTTTTGGACCCCCTTAATATGCTTGACATCCAGGGAGTATTCCTGCAGCAACAAACTCCACCTGGTCAGTCGTTGGTTTTTATTTGGAACCTATGCAAAATTTTAAGGGGTGATGGTCAGTATATACAGTGATGGCACCAGAGGCAGATTGCACATAGACAGCAAAGTATTGAAGGGATAAAATTAATGCCAACAGCTCCTTCTCAATGACTGAATAGTTACGTTGGGCAGAATTTAATTTTTTACTGAAATAGCACACAGGATGCAATACCTCACAGTCGTCTTCCTGGAGCAACACTGCACCAACCCCGGTATTGCTCGCATCCACTGCCAGGGAAAAAGATCTGTTAAAATCAGGAGCTCGGAGTACAGGATAATTAGATAATATATACTTGGTAGCAATAAAGGCCTCTTCACATTCAGAGGACCACACAAACTTCACATCCTTACGGAGAAGATCTGTCAGGGGAGCTGTCAACTTTGAAAAATTTATAATGAAACGCCTATAATAGCCAATCATGCCTAGGTACCTTTGGCTATGTTTCTTACTGCTAGGGGTTGGGAATTCTAGAATAGACTCTACCTTTGCTTGAGGAGGTGCAACCTGCCCCTGACCTACCGTATATCCTAGATACTGGACCGTACTCTTTACAAAGGTGCATTTCTTAAGATTAACCACCAGATTGGCATCAGCAAGATTTAAGAATAGCAATCTAAGTTGGTAAAGATGCTCCTCCCATGACTTTGAAAAGATAAGAATATCATCGATGTAGACAACGCACCCAGGTACCCCTTCAGTCACCAAATTCATGAGGCGCTGGAATGTAGCTGGGGCGTTTTTCAAGCCGTAGGGCATTACGTTACAGCAGAAGGCTTGATTGTTGACTACAAAGCATGATATTTCCCTCGCTGTAGGGGTGAGAGCTACTTGCCAATATCCCTTCATCAAGTCAATCTTGCTGATATAGGTGGCTGTACCAATCTGGTCAATGCATTCGTCGATCCGTGGCAGTGGGTAGGTATCGTTCTTTGTGACAGCATTGACTTGCCTATAGTCCATACATAACCTATGGCTCCCGTCTGGCTTTGGCACAAGTATGACCGGACTACTCCACTGGCTTAAGGCCCTAGTGATCAGTTCATTAGAAATCTAAAGTCAAGCTCGACCTGCAGTATACTCCTGCGTTGTGGCGAGACACGGTAGGGGGATAGTTTAATGGGAGTTGCATCCCCTACGTCGATGTCGTGCACGGCCAAAGAAGTGAGCCCTGGAGTATCACGGAACACATTGGGAGACTGAGATAAAACAGAGATTAGTTGGTTCGCTTGATCAGAGGGAAGATGACATAGTTTAGATGGTAATTCCCTCAAAGCCACTGAATTATACTGAAAGTTGGATAGGCTACATGACAAGTCAAAGTCTGCATGGATACCTTCAGGCTCTGGAACAGTCTGTTGCGGGTCAGTAAGAGAACTGAAGACTTTGTCCGCACCAGGCTGCTCACAGGTCCTGACATTCACTGCCACAGTGGGAGAATCTGGAGGAGAGGAATCAGGGGACCTATGGTAGGGCTTCAACATATTTATATGGAATACTTGCGTGGGCTTTCTCCTGTCTGGGGTAGTTACTAGATAATCGGTAATGCTCACCCTCCGAATGATCTTATATGGGCCCCTGAACTTGGCAGATAAAGGTTGGCCAAAAAGGGGGAGCAGGACCAAAACCTCATCACCGGGCTTAAACTCCCTCTCACGGGCTTTTCTGTCATACAATTTCTTCATGGAGCTTTTAGCCACTGTCAAGTTTTGAGCGGCAAACTCACATGAGGATCTCAGCCGGGTTTTGAAATCTGAAACATACTTGAGGAGGTTTTGGTTCCCCTCCTGGCCAACTAGGCTATCCTGCAATAGTTGCAAAGGACCTCTTACCTGGTGACCGAAAACTAGCTCATTAGGGGAAAAACCCAGGGATTCAGTTGGAACCTCACGAGTTTAGCAAATAAAAGAAAAGGTACCCCCTTATCCCACTCAACTCCGGTCTCTGTACAATACTTACGTAACATTCCCTTTAATGTCTGATGATATCGTTCGAGAACCCCTTGACTCTCTGGGTGGTAGGTGCTAGACTTTACATGCTCGATACCCAACTCCTTCAGGGACTGCTGGAAAATGTTAGAGGTAAAATTAGTTCCTTGATCACTTTGCACCTCATGGGGGAAACCCATTCTGGTGAAGAATTTGAGCAGTTCCTTGATAACAGTTGGAGCAGAGGTAGTCCTTAAACACCTTACGAGCGGCCTATGCGGTTTATTTATGTGTACCGCACAGCGGGGTGTTTTTAGCCAAAATAGGGCTGTTTACGTGATCATTTTCATGCCTAAATAAGACCCAGAACGTAAAACAAGTACCTATCCCTGAAAGGGCATAAACAGAGCTTTCGAATGACACCATAACGATCCTTGTATGATGGATAGTTTTCTTGCAATAACCGTGCAACGCGAGTGCAAAAAGCAGGTAATTCGGTACTTTCAGTACATAATTGAGTATGTAGCGAGTGGAGAGGGAGCTGAGATTTGTGTCAGTAGGTTCGCCGCGGTGGTCTGGAGCAGTCATACGCTCGCTAGTCTCCTGCCACCACTTGTCTCTCTCTCAGCCACATTACGTGCTGAAATTGCCACTCGAGTTATGTCGAGCGCCGCCACATAGTCCAGCTTTATTTAACTCGACTTATGTTGCTCGCCGCTAATTAAGGGTTAGGGTATAGCCTCTGGGTAGCGAGTTGCCATGTCCATGATAGTTAATAAATAAATGTTACCTTGGGAAGTCTTAGGCAATGGGCCTACAATGTCCACTACCACCCGAGTAAAAGGATTCTCGAAAACGGGCAAGGGCACCAGAGGATGTACAGGCACCTTCTGATTGGGTTTTCCTGTCATCTGGCAAGTGTGACACACTCTACAACACTCCACTACATCTGCACGCATTCCTGGCCAGTACAATTGGGCTCTGATTCTGTCTAGAGTTTTTCTCACACCTAGGTGTCCTGCCAATGGTATACAATGTGCCATTTCCATTATATCTCTACGACAAGGTTTGGGGACTACTACTTGATGGACGTCCCAAGCCCCGTCATCGATTGGTCTGTGTGGCGGTCTCCATCTTCGCCACAATACTCCTCCTTTGAGGTAGAAACATTCACCACCCTCCTTCTCCATTCCTCTTCACTCACGGACCTGGCAGCTAACTCCTTGCATTCACTATCATCTCTCTGTAGCTCTACCAGGCCGCTAGGACAATTTGGAGGGGTTTCATGGTCATCGTTAGGATCAAGATGAGCCATAAAGGTGTCAGATAAATCCACCTCAGTCACATCATCAGGCACAGTTGGAGCATCATTCACACTCTCATCATCCCTTTCATCAACTCTTACATTCGGTACATTTCTGTCTGAGGGAACTGCTACTTGAGACATTGAACGTGTGACAGCACACACAGGGAAAACAGTTGGCATCTCCTTTTCGAGCTCACCGGTTAGTGGCTCGTTAACAGGAGAAAGTGACAAAATGGGGTCTGGTCGGACCTTCTCACCTGCTACATCATTCCCCAAAAGGAGAGTTACCCCAGGCACAGGGATATCTTGGGACCTACACAAAGCTATGGTGGCCTCACCCTGTAGTAACTCACATTCAATTTCGCCTTTTACCAAGTATGCATAAAACTGGCCTCCAGCACCTCTCATTACAACTGGTTCGCCAGGTGGGCACTCAGTGTAAGGATTCACCATGAGGGTGCTAGTAGAACCTGTGTCTCTCAGAATTTTTACCTCATGCATGCAACCATTTAATCTCACGTTGCCAGATGAAATAAAGGGACGGTAACTGTCCTGCACTGATGGTGAAATTATTATTGGCTTAACCCTAGTGGGTTGCACCACACATGCTACTACACCCCTGTCTAGATGATTTACGTTAGCTGCTAGGTACTCCTTCTGTCGAGAGTCCTGCATTAAAGGAACTTTTGGTGCTAGGTACTCCTTCTGTCGGGAGTCCTGCATTACAGGCACATATGGAGTTTGAGATACGGCGGCAACTGTCTGCCCCGATCTCTCGGTTCTCTCCTTGGCCCAGCACTGATAAGCTAGGTGGCCTCTCTTGCCACAAAAAGTACATACTTTAGGGGATACGGGAACGTTCCCTCTTTGAGCATTACTATTAGTTTGGGGCCCACCTCTGTTACCATTGCCCTGAGTCGCATTTTTAGTTGGGGGAACATTTCTATTTGGCTAGCTGGGGAAGACGTTATAGGCTTGTGACTGGGTCGGTCAGATTTGTGATTGGGATACTTAAAATTAGAACTAGAATTATCGTAGGGCTTCTTTCCACAAAATTTGTTGTTGAGCACGTATGTGTCAGCCATGTCAGCGGCGTCGGCAAGACAATCTACCTTTTTCCCCTTTAAATGATAGGATACAGAAGAATCAATTTTCCATAGGAAATTTTCTAACAGGACCAACTCCTTCAGATCGTTGTAGCTTGTGACTTTCTTACTCTTGACCCAATGATTGAAAGTTTTAGTCATGGTCCTGGCAAATACCTTATGGGTTTCTTCTACTTTCTTCTTGTTTTTTCGGAAAGATTGCCTGTAAGCCTCAGGCTGCAATTGATAGGATAGGTTTTTAAGATAGCTTCTTTGAGATTGTCATAATCCTGCCTAACTTCTGCTACTTCTGACAAATACGTGGCTCGAGCCTGCCCTGTCAAAACAGTTTGCAACATAAAAGGCCATTGATCTCTTGTCCACTTCATACCTCCAGCAACTTCCTCAAACAAAACAAAGAAATCCTGCACATTATCCTCAGTGAAAGGTGGAATGACACTAGTCATAGTCAATCCCAGAGGGGGAGCAATTAAGGGAGCATTTGTATTGACATTTAGTTGAGCCGTACGATATTGATATTCACATTGTTCGGTCGTTGCACTGGCATTTATTCTGGCTAGTTCTATACTTAGTTTGGCTTGTTCTAGTTCGAATATTTGATCACCGGTCAAACCAGGTGGCAATTGTATATCAAGTTGGCTAGGTTTACTAGGGATCCCACCAACTGCTCCGTCACCCTCCCCGCCTTCTACAGGGAACAGGTGGGTTTTTATGGTCTGAGCCACCTCTACTTTAGACATGTTTGAGACAGTTAATTGGAGATGTGAGGCAAGCACTTTCAGTTCGGATTTTGACAGACAGTCAATATCAGGGGCTGTGGGTTCTGATTCTATGAACACTCGAGCATCTTCGTCATTAATTAGTTGAGGCATGATTAATATTTGATTTTTAAGTAGTGAAACGTTAATGAAACAGAGTGAAACTGTATGAAACGAATCCTGGCAAGGTCGCCACTCTTCTGTTACGTATCTTGATCCTCAAGTGGTTAACTTGATGAATCTAGATAGCACAGAGATATATATTAAGGTATCAGTCAGCTGAAGGCAAAACAAAAGTAAAATCTAATAAAATAATTTCCTGTTGTTGCTTCCTTTCCTTTTGGATCTTAGGACTTAGTATCCTTTATTGACTGATACTCTTTAATTATGAAAAATACTGAAACTAATTAAAGTCATGTAGTATTTATAAAGAATTATTTTAACCGAAGCTTAGTAGGCTATGGTTATGAACCGAATAAGTTATAGCTAAAGAAGGACTATTAATTTTATAAAAAGTCTTGAAAGATAAATATTAAAGTAAGAATATTTCTGTCTCTTACCCTTTTTGAAATGAATAGATAGTTTTCTTCTATGTCCTTTTATTTATATTTAATGTAATTATTCTTGGTTCTTGTCTTACGTTAATAGTATTATATTATTATTATCATCAGGAGTAATATCAAAGTAACATAAAAAGTTAGATATATATTTAATAATTAGTTAAATTTATTTCTTAACCACGTAACATTGAGGTTTGATTATGAGTAAATAAAGTTACAGGATCGTTTCATAGATTCGATTCAGGTCTCACTCAAATAATATGAAAAGCAAAATATAATATTTTGAAGCAAAAGAATTTTCTTCAGCTTAGAAAATCACTAGAAGTAATATTAACACAGCCATGTTAGTCTAAGGCGATATTACTAATATGAGACAATAGCATCACCGTACTAAGCACCATTAAGCAATGTAAGCTTAATTAAAAGAAAATGAAAGAACTCGTAAGTATTAATATAAAACAATAGTATTACTTTCATCATAACCCAATTACTTAAAGAGTTGCTTTAGTCCACAAGTTAGTCAACTAAAATAGTTAAGTACATAATAATAGCGTTAACGTTAATTCCCAATCAAATAGTTAAGTACATAAATAGTAGCGTTAACGTTAATTCGCAATCAAATAGTTAAACACATAATAGTAGCGTTCACGTTAATTCCCAATTAAATAGTTAAACACATAATAGTAGCGTTAACGTTAATTCCCAATCAAATAGTTACTATACACACAAATTAACACATAGTAGCGTTCACGTTAATTCCCAATTAAATAGTTAAACACATAATAGTAGCGTTCACGTTAATTCCCAATCACATATCTCACTAACCAACATAACATAAGTGTTTACACCGAACACACTTAACACACATTTAATCTGACTGACAGTCACAATCCCATTATAATACTTCACCCCGTCTTCCTCCAGCTGCAAGTTCACCTTCCCCAACTCCAAATGAGACTGATTTGAATGCCCACAACTCGGGTCTTATATACCAAACAATGATGGTGTAGGAACGAATCAGGAGGCGGGGGTTGATGCCTGCTCCAATCATAGCTCCTCGAGTCGCATAACAGGTGCGTGGTCCACTCACAGCTCCTGGCGTCGATCAGTCATAGCATCGGTTGCAGGGTCCCCTATGACGCACGCAGGTGTGAAGGGTAGTCTGCAGGTATGCGGGCGAGCCAGTTTCCCACTCGCATGGTTCGCTCGCTAGTCTGCTTCACCGTTTGGGTAGTGCGACTCCTTCAACTCTAATTCTAACTCTTAAATTAACATACAGGGGTCCGTATGTCAGAATATATATATACAGTATACGGTATATATATATATATATATATATATATATATATATATATATATAATATATATATATACATATTATATATATATATATAGATAGATAGATAGATACATATGAAATAATAACACTAATTTTCACTTCTTGGTATCATCAGTTATTCAGCAAAATAAAAACAAAATATTAAGCGCAGCATTCTTTTCACATTTAGTATTTTAGAATTCAAAAACTCCTACTTCTAAGAATAATTTACTCTCATGATCATTAGCATTCCTAATTATTGTTGAGTTGTGAATTCAAATTGGTACTTCACAAAAGAGCCACAAACAAATAATAAAATGCCATCATAGAGCCACTCCAAAGACTAACTAATAGCCAGTATACATCCCCATAAAATAGTTTGCCACATTATTGATAGTATATATATATAGTATATATATATATACAGTATACCCCATAGGCAGCAAGCAACTCGAACAATGCACGCACATGAAAACAACTACACAAGGTTAGAGAAGAACTTATACAGATATATTTATCACATACATTAGCAATCACAGAGGTAGCACCTAAAGCTAAACGACAAACCACAACTGAAACCATACAACAAACAACAGCCACCGCACAAACCAGCCATCACACAAACCACAGTCATCAGACAAACCACAGCAACCACAAAAACTACAAGCCACATCAAAATTCACCACACAAACCACAGCCACCAAACACACCACAACCACCACAACCACAAGACACCAGACAAACCACAACCAAATTTAGGAATACCCCATTCTTAACATTAATCCTCCATTACAAACCCCAATGCAGTAGAACAAATTAATGAAAGCATATGATCCTCCTAGGATTCGAACTCGGGACACCACATCCAGAACATAAGCATCTAAACCATTACACCACCAACACAGTTAAAGGCTAATTACACGATCACGATAAATATCCATTTTAGAATTCTGGATATTAATCCAATCATGTTTAAATACATAAAATGGCGACGCCACAGCTAGTGTTCGAGAAGGTTCATTCTTTACGGTTGGCCCACCAAACAGATGAGATGAATAGCGCTTCTGACAAACCGACGCTACACCACAACAAACTATGAGGTAAAAAAAAAAAATCTTAAAGAGGCTACACCGCCTCGGGCATATGATATGAAAAGCGACTTGGGCAAAACCCAAGCAGCCCCAGAGCATCAGGTCACACGCCCACCATGTAAATAGGGCGAGGAAACCAAGACGCGCTCTCTTTCTCCCAACCAAACCTGAGAGTTATAACCTCACCCCTAGGCTCGGAAATGTAACCCCTGCCGCCCCCCTCTACTACTGCACCTCCCGCCGTGAGTTCCTACCTAGTAATGCTTCGGCTTGCAGGATCGTGAGTTCTAACCTAAGCAGTAGACCAGCACCAAATCTGACCAGTTTAGTTCTAACTAACTGTAAAGGGATTGTAAGTGAGGACCAGACCCCTGTGACCTGCACCAGCAGCAGAGATTCACCCTCGAACAGACCAACGTGCCCTCACCCAGCAGGAATGCCCTTCACCACGCCCACCGAGCCCCTAGGACCAACCGAGACACCAATTCTCGCTACCAAGAATACACTTGAGACCTCTGGTGGACACTTCTGAACTAGCGCCAGAGCTACGACTGTCGACATCAACAATACTTAACACCTAGGACATGCACAGTTTATCATGATTTCTTGTGATTATACTTTCTTTTATTATACAGTATACGACCACACTAAATCCTTATAAAGTATAGTAGTCATGGGAATGTCCATATGCAGCTGACAATGACTACACACATAATTATAAGCTGATTAATTATCATAACAAAAAGACGCAAAAATGCTTGCTGACTTTGTATTGTAAATATACGTTATATATGGGTATGGGTGACTTTGAAATATAATAAACAACAGTATGCATAGGCTATAATGTGTGTCAGCTACAGACATTTCGACAGACCGCTTATAATAGAGAATTGTTGAAAGAGGGAGAGGGTGCAGATATCTGCGATATAAACAATTTCCCATGATGCACTGCGGTATACATTGCATTCAGCGCCTCTGTCGGCCACTTTTGGCATTAGTTGGTAGGGAGAATTACACACAAGGAGTCTGGTGACGTACCCCGTACTCCGGGCAAGAGTATTATCTATTTAATTACTGTATAGAACACTCGCTTCATATCCTTTGGGCTCTGTATCTTCTTATTTAAAAAGAAACAATACACCTTCTCTCTATTCCCCTGTTCGGAATGTATATGTTCGATAGCCTCCATAACGTTCTATGCTAAGATTCTATCTTGCTCATATATAATTCATGTTCTTATATATTCATCACCCCACTTGATACAGTTCCTGAATAGGTAAAATTACTCTGCCCGTGAGTAATGCTAAGGGCCATCAATCCCATCTTATTGATTACCATTGTAATATCCATAAAATTATATGCTTTCCATGCCAAAGTGTTCTATGCCTGTTCTGATCTATTGATTAAAGTGCTGGTGCGTATATATAATTCCTGTGGTTAACAATAACCCCCAGATGACCCGAAAGTGGTTCTGATTAAAGCGATAACACGATTAACATATCACCCTGATTTAACATATTCTTCGCTGCCCCACGAGTTATAGAAATAGAGACCATGTGTGAGCCATTACGAAGTCTTATTGTACAGTATGTTATAATATATTCTATGCTATTATCCACGTACAGTCGTCAGGATTAATTTGTTTCATTTTCCCTGTTAGTAGCACTGCACGGTAGAGAGGTATCTCCTCTACCCCCTTTCCTTGTTGGTTCCATACCCCAACCTAAACCCTCCCATTTTCTCTCCGACCCCAGAACTACACCCACCCCGATCCCTTCTCTCGCTCTTACCCAGCTAGGAGCTACTTCTGGCACCTCACCGTTTACATATTTTATTCTGAACACCTGATGAAGGAATGAAGTATTTCACACACATCTCTCCTGCACATTAAAAATATGAAATAAACGAAACCTAACCTGAAGCTGCTAATTACTACCGTTACTAGTACGATTAACGTTACTGTATAGTGTTTATGGATATACCAGGTATGAGGGGTAGATATACACACTTATATAATTATATAAATTATAAGGTATAATGAGAATATTTGGTTATATACGAAACTGTTATACAGAGTGGTATTGTAGTAGAAGAATTATAGATATGTTCAATATTATAACTCTTGTAGTTAGTCTGGGATATAATAAATGAGCGTTATATAGTTATTCAGTAATTATTCTTAACAGATGTGAATTCCAATTATCTTGAAAGTTATCTCAAGAGAATAAGCTTGAATAGGCGTGAAGCTCTCAATAGTATTATGTGGAGTAGAAATTCTACGTCTTGCCATTACTCAGGGAGTATTTAACACAATTTGCTATGTTTCAACCCATATTGCTACATAGCCATAGCGGATGCCCCCCTTAACTTGGTTACAACTCAAGATACCTGATAAAATAGAGTAACCCTATGGCAAGGTTTTAACTCTTCTTTGGCGGCGCCCGGCTATAGCCGGGCAAGAGAACCAAGGACTATGTGGCGGGGCCTGGCTATAGTCGCATGCAATTTTGAGCATGTAATGTGCTCTGAGAGAGAGCGGAGCGGTGGGAGGAGCGTAGGTTACCTCATGACCGCTCGCCATGGTGGCCGTGGAGCTACTGAGATGTACTCCGCCCTACTCCACCCTCCCTCACTCGTTTCACACGTAATAATGTAAGGAACTTATCGTATTTTACCGATTTTGCCCTTCGGTTGCACGATCGTTGCAAGACAACCAGTGATCGTAGAAGGCTGGTTCTGGTGTCATTGGAAAGCTCATTTAACGCCCTTTCAGGGATACTTACTTGTATTACGCTCTGGCTCTTGTTTATGCATGAAAACGAGCACGGAAACAAGCTCGTTTACGGTAAAACCCCCCGCTGGGCGGCACAGTCGAATATACTCCACCACCAACTCTTTGAGTGTTAAGGGTAAGGTGACAATATGAATAAGTCCTTCCCTAATGTATGGGTGACGTAAATAGTTGAGGGAAAGGGAACTTTTAAATAAGACCCACCCTAATGGATAGATGAGCGTAAGAGTGCCCTAGGGGTAGTTAGTAAAAATAGGGCATATATATTGGTTATCAACCCTTCAGGATTATTTAACCTGTTTAAATCAAAAAATATTTTCAAAGCTGGAGCCTCTTTTCAAAAACTACAGTACCTTGCCCGAAGGTAGTTCTTGTCCCGTTTATATAGAGTACTTTTACATTATGGTAAATTAGGAAAGCAATATGGCCTAATGATTGGGTAGATAGCTATGTTAAGAGTGTTGAATTCACGTAATACAGTCACATGGCCGACTCACGGGGCACATTCTCGGCAATAATTCATAGCATGTTTTGGCAAATTGGCTGTTTACACTTAATGAGTCCTGAATTGTATGGCAGCAGTGATATTTGTGGAGAAAATTATTAAGCAAATGTTTAGTTCTTGTATACAATGCTAAAAAGTAGTTATATTAGTAATATAGTTAGTAATTAGTATAATAGTTGGGGAAAGCACCAGGAACACATGGAGTGTGTGGGTAAATGTTGAGGTATGGTGGTGAGATAGTGATCGAATGGGTATGGAAAATGTGCAAACTAGCATGGGAGAAGGGGAGTGCACCCGATGACTGGAAGACTGGCATAATAGTCCCTCTATATAAGGGCAAAGGGGAAAGAGGAGTGTGTGGTAACCACCGAGGAATATGGCTTCTAAGCGTAGTAGGGAAGGTATACAGTAGTGATTGAGAGAGTGAGAGTGAGAACGGAGAAATGGATAGGCGACGAGCAGGGAGGTTTTAGGAAGGGAAGAGGATGTGTAGATCAGATTTTTACCCTGAATTGTGTTGTGGAGAAATATCTGGAGAAGAAAGAAACGGTGTATGTTGCCTATATGGACTTGGAGAAAGCCTATGACAGAGTGGATAGAGAAGGTTTGTGGAAAGTACTTAGAATATACGGAGTAGATGGCAAGTTGCTGAAAGCAGTGAAGAGTATGTATGAGGGTGCAAAGGCGGCAGTACGTGTGGAGAGTGAGCAGAGCGAGTTCTTTGACCTGAATGTTGGTTTGAAACAGGGGTGTGTGATGTCCCCGTGGTTGTTTACTGTATATATGGATGGAGTCATGAAAGAAATACTATCAAGAACAGTGGATGTTGGTGTATCGCTGAAAAGGGAGGGAAATGAGTGGAAGCTGCCTATACTGCTGTTTGTGATGATACAGTTCTGATGAGCGATAATGAATGGGAGCTGCAGGGTTTGGTAAATGAGTTTGAAACAGTGTGCGAAAAACGGAATTTGAAGGTAAATGCGGGGAAGAGCAAGGTTATGGTCTTCGAAAGGGGTGAAGTCACAGAGTGTGAGGTGAAGTTGAACGGTCAGGCTATGGAGATCGTCAACTCTTTTAAGTATCTGGGCAGTGTGTTCAGTAAAGATGGGACTATGGATGAAGAAGTGCGGGAGAGGGTACAACAGGGGAAGAGGGTGTAGGAACGCTGAAAGCAGTAACAAGAAATAGGGTGGTCAGTATGGAAGTGAAGAAGTCCTTGCATGACAGTGTGGTAATCCCGACACTGACTTACGGAAGCGAAGCATGGACTTTGGTTGAGAGACTCAGACCAAGAGTGAGAGCAGTGGATATAAATTACTTAAGAAGTGCGTGCGGAGTTACATGGAGGGATAGACAGACTAATGAAGAAGTAAGAAGGAGGTGTGGTGTGGAGGTAGATGTGCTGGAAAGTGTGAAAAGGAACAACTTGAAATGGTTCGGCCATATGGAACGTATGGAAAGCGAGAGAATGACTAAGAGGGTGTACGAGAGCGAGGTGGAAGGACAGAGAGGGAGAGGTAGACCGAAGGAGAGGTGGAAGGATGAAGTGAGGAAGTATATGAACGAAGCTGGTTGGGGGGAGGGGCGTCGACTGACTGGGGACAGAGGTGTATGGGGTCGGTTCGTTCGTGGCCACCCCTTCGGGGATCACGGCGTCAGGCAATAGATAGAGAGATTAGTATTAAATAATGTTATACAAAGAAATAATTCAAAATAATTGAATGGTTCATTTTGTGTGTTTATTGATGGGAGAGACTCATGGAGGAATTGACACAGACGGTCCTCGTTGTCTCAAGCTTGTTACGTAGCCATTACAACGATGAAAAGGAAATACAATTTCGCGTGGGTTAGTTTGGCAGTTTTATTAGAGTATGATAGTTCATCAGTATTTGACCATCAGTGAATCGGTATGAAACTTTCAGGTTTCAATGGTAGGCCTAAATTTATCAGTAGGAATCACACGAATCATTATGTAAGGTTTTCGTCGAACATTCCCCCCCCCCCTCTCCCTCTCCCTCTCTCTCTCTCTCTCTTGCTTTCAAATTTAATAAAGCTCATACTTAACTCTACCTATGATACATTGCATTCCTTCATTAGTTGTTCAGAATACATGCAATAGGAGCGTTCAATCTGTGGATAAGGTTGCCAGATGTCACCAGATTATTTAATTATCACGAATAAAATAATAAAATTTGAACATTGCTAATACTTATTATATCTCTTTTGTTGTGATTTCAAAACATCAATATAATTTTAGATTCATGTTTCCTACATTATCATGTTTAACAGATATAATGGATATAATATTATGTTTTATTAAGTACATTTATATTTTGCATTGTAGAGTATAATATTGTATACAGAAGATGCTGATTGGTTGTTGATTGATTTGTGTTGAAAAAGTTGAGATATCTTCATTATTCCATATATATTATTGAAACTCTAAAATTGTAAGCAATTTTAATGATAATGTGATAATCTACAGAGATATACGAACCCTGAGAGCTAAAATATATCAGATGTAACACATTAATAACATAGATATTATAAAGTGAACACAAGCGAAATCAAAATTGATAAACCAACAAGTAAGCGAGATTTGTTGTTGTTGTTGTTGTTGTTCCCCAAGCTGCCTGGCCGAACAGCCCCAAGGCCCCGAGCAAGGCCAAGGCCATAATCGAGCGCCTCCACAGAACCCTCCCTGCCGACCACAATAAAGCCTGGGTGACTGAAGCCAATCCATGGCGGGGAGCTAAGGAGGGTGCGGAAACGCCCGGGAAACCAAAGCCCCACCCAGGGCCCTGTGCCCCTCAGCAATTATGAAGAGAAAGTTGAGGGGCAAAGGAAAAATGTGACGCTTTGGCTTCCAATCTTGGTAGATTGGGAGGTCAATCCACGGAAGAGATGCCGTCACTTGAGATCTAGAAAATATATACTGTAAATAAAAGGAACAGTCAGACTAAGCTATGGGTATGGCAGAGATCGCTCAGTTCTCACTCTGATAGACCAGCCCATCACCACATGAGAAATTTGTAGACTGACTGAATCTCGGCTTACATCTCACCCTCCTTGGCCAATCACAAGCCTCTGCATTTTTAACATATGCAGTGGCTTCCTTAACACCCGGGTAAGTCCTACGGTTTTGGCAAGTTAGGATATCAGCCCCTGATTGGCTGATAGCCTCGAGAACTGAGCCGTCTTAGCAGGCAAGTTCCTCTCGCTTAGTGATTTTTCGCATATGTTTTTATTTTGTCTGTGTTCACTTTATAATATTTACGTTAATAGTGTATTTTATATGACATATTTTATACCACGGTGTTCGGATATCACTCTAGAACATGACTCAATTGTTGAAATTGCTCGTAATTAAAATATTTAAAAAGTAGATATGAAATAATGAAGATATCTTGATTTACTAATCATACTCCTATCCATTAGCCAATCAACAGCCTCTATAAAAAATGAGCTGCTACTCAAGTCTGGCAGTCCTGTTCAGAGAAAAATAAGTAACTGAATGAAATGTCAATTTAATCATAAAAGCGTTGTTTAATTTAGATACCACTATTATAAATATATCACTAGCATACAAAAGAAGGTAAATCACATACTATTTTATTTTTTGAAACACAATATTTGTTCCTGCTCTCTTATTTTAAATATACAATAAAGTAGTGAGCTAAAATATATAAGAGATTATTATAATATATATGAAGAATATATTAGATTAAAACCGCTTGTCATAAGACTATTAACTTCAGGAAAAATCGAAAAATAATTTAGGAACTGACACCCTTCTTAGTCTTGTTCCCATTTGATTACGATAATTGGCGAATCTGGTGACATCTGGCAAGCTTGTATACAGATTGAATGCTCCTATTGGTGAGGTCCAGAAGTAGCTGGGTGAGAGCGAGAGATGGGAGGGTGGGTGTAGTTCTGGGGTCGTAGAGAAAATGGGAGGGTTTTTTGTGGGGGTATGGAACATGGAGGTATGATATAAGGAGGCGACATGACGTCACAGCCCTGACGCTAGCACGCTATTGGTCCGCTATCTCCCTACCCCCCTTTGACTCAAAACATTGGATCAGCTGATGTTGTGATGTCTGATTTTTAGACACAAAGTCACACAATGCCAGTTTGTTCAGCCTATGGATGCACGCAAAGGGAGCGGAGTGCCTCTATAACATTCCACAGGTAAGTGGTGAAGCGAATAACAATAAAAACGTCAAATAAATTAAGTAAATTGGGTGAAAGAGTATACGTGTATGAAGTGAAACAAATTACCTACCGCATTGTATCCCCCTCGCATGAGTATTTGAATAAAGTATATTGACACAAATGGAACCTGTAAACAAACACCACGGTGATAGTGAAACACTGAATTAAGTAGCTTTACTCTTAACCCTTAAAAAGCGGCCCACCACTTAAGTCGAGTTAAATAAAGC
Source organism: Paralithodes platypus (assembly GCA_032716605.1). Classification (NCBI taxonomy): domain Eukaryota; kingdom Metazoa; phylum Arthropoda; class Malacostraca; order Decapoda; family Lithodidae; genus Paralithodes; species Paralithodes platypus. Next base: position 45,809,738 of record CM064525.1, on the reverse strand, counting down.
TGGACTATGTGGCGGCGCTCGACATAACTCGAGTGGCAATTTCAGCACGTAATGTGGCTGAGAGAGAGAGACAAGTGGTGGCAGGAGACTAGCGAGCATATGACTGCTCCAGACCACCGCGGTGAACCTACTGACACAAATCTCAGCTCCCTCCTCCCTCTCTCACTCGCTACATACTCAATTATGTACCGAAAGTACCGAATTACCTGCTTTTTGCACTCGCGTTGCACGGTTATTGCAAGAAAACTATCCATCATACAAGGATCGTTATGGTGTCATTCGAAAGCTCTGTTTATGCCCTTTCAGGGATAGATACTTGTTTTACGTTCTGGGTCTTATTTAGGCATGAAAATGATCACGTAAACAGCCCTATTTTGGCTAAAAACACCCCGCTGTGCGGTACATATAAATAAACCGCATAGGCCGCTCGTAAGGTGTTAAGTACAGAGTGTTAAAAAGACGAAACCGAGTAGCTTGCATATTGGTAAGCTACAGGATAGGCCTACGGTAAATGTTACTTTTTGGGGACCAACAGCTCTTTCACCAACATTTAATATCATTCGTTTTATAGTCTGTCTTCATATCTATCCTTCGGTGATAATGAAAACTAGCTGAGATTAATATTTATCTATTATTATTCACTCAATACAAAGGCCCCCCCTAGTCGGCAAGGCAATGAAGAGAGGGAATTTGTGGGGAAAAAGCGCGGTAAGGGTTGTCTTATCGGGCGTACCACCACGGACATACAGCATAAATCATCTATAAACACTTAACCTAACTATAGAACCTAACCTAACCTATTCTACATTAATACAATGTTAAGTTGTTTGGTTAGGTTAATGTTTTAGAGATGAGTTATAGCCTAGTTATGCTGTGTGTCGGTAGTGGTATGCCCGATAACACAACTCTTGCCGAAAAAGCTTACAAAAAGCAACAAAATCACAGCTTTTTAACCTAACTTAAAGGTGGGGGGCTCATGGTTTGAGGTAAACATGGAATGATAATCGCCAACCTGTACATAATTATCTTGCAAAATGCAATGGCACTGAAATAATTATTAACAATGGTATAAAGGATTTTGTGGATCGTCTATACCGGGCCTGTGACGTCACACCAGTATAAGTCCACCATCCAGTCTAGGATAAGGATACTGGTGTGACGTCACTATGACGTCACAGGCCCGGTATAGACGATCTACAAAATCCTTATACCATTGTTAATAATTATTTCAGTGCCATTGCATTTAGAAAGATAATTATGTACAGCTTGGCGATTATCATTCCATGTTTACCTCAACCCAAGAGCCCCAACCTTTAAACTTGGTTAAGATAGGTTGTTGTTGTTGTTCCCCAAGCTGCCTGGCCGAACAGCCCCAAGGCCCCGAGCAATTCCAAGGCCATAACCGAGCGCCCCCACAGAACCCTTCCTGCCGACCACAATAAAGCCTGGGTGACCGAAGCCACTCCATGGCGGGGAGCTGAGCAGGGTGCGGAAACACCCGGGAAACCAAAGCCCCACCCAGGGCCCTGTGCCCCTCAGCAATTATGAAGTTGAGGGGCAAGGGAAAAATGTGACGCTTTGGCTTCCAATCTTGGTAGATTGGGATGTCAATCCACGGAAAAGACGCCGTCACTTGAGATCTAGAAAATATTTAAGTTAAAGGAACAATCAGAGTAAGCTATGGGTTTAGAGATCGCTCATTCTCACTCTGATAAGCCCATCACCACATGTAGAACCCAATCCTCTCAGCATCATCTAGGAAAGGCCCTAGAAAGCCGCCTTTGGCGGGGGGATAGCTCTCCTATTTCAACCCCTTTCGGGGTCGGGCACCCGCCCGGTTAAGATAGGTTAGTGAGGGTAGGTTAATCTGACAGAAACAGTGTTTAAAGTGTGAAGCTTGCATAAATGCCTTAGAAAGTGACAATCACAGTGACATAAATTCCTTAGTTAAGCTAAAGAGTAGAGGCTCCCTTATTTTTCCTTCAGATGACGTCATTGATGTATGCATAACATGCGAGAAGTTTTTCAGAAAGCATGTATCAGAGGAAAATCTTTCAAGAATAACTTGTCATCAACTTTTACAATCAGTTCTAGAAACATACTTGAATAAACCCATTTTTTCAAATCTAGATAAGCATATGAAAGAACTAGGGCCATTGGAAAATCACCTAGTTTTTCTAATAAAAGCCATCACAGAAAAGTACATCCAGGTTAGATGTCACTATGCAGGGAAACAATATACTGCAAAATAATGTAATACATAAAAAGCGAAGTAAAAGTCGCCAAGAGTACACAAAGCTAATACAATTCGAGGGAATGCAAATATAAGTAAAATGTGTTATGTTATGTTATTATTATAAAACAGTTTTATTTATTTCCTGGAACTTGATTTATATTGATTATTTTACTGTAAAAGAGCTGACATTGTGGTTATTTTTTATGTACTCCACCATGCATGGTTATATCTAGGCCTACGTACATAGCTATACACTATGGTCTATGGTTATATAACATATCCTATTGAAACACATATACTTGTAGCAAATAAAAACACAAAGCTTTCTGTTCTTTAAATACATCCAAATGTATACATTTCTTTGTCTGATAAGGCCAAAACAAGGGACAAATTGCAGTAACTAGAAGGGGAGATACCAATGTTTTTAGTCAATCTCCTGTGAATAAGCCCCGCCCACCGGGCCGATAAGCTCCACCCACCGCCGTCAGTCTGAGTGTATGGGGAGATAGGCACATGCCGCCTCCTTATTATCATACCTCCATGGTATGGAACCAACAAGGAAAGGAGGTAGAGGGGATACCCCTCCACCGTGCAGTGCTACTAACGCCTAGTCCAGGGGAAATTAAACAAATTAATCCAGACGACTGTACATTAATGTTATTCAGTCTCCTTTCATACGATAAACGCAAATATCTAATAATCCTGATAGCGAACTAAGTATTTATCTATATCCTCGCGACTCGACTCGTGTGACTTCCCATTAACTTGATCCTCCATACGCTTGTGACTCACCTGTATACCCGAGTCGACCCAGCTTCTCCGTTATACCGTTAAACTGATAAAGCCTTCTGCCTGTCCCTTTGTCTACTATTCCTCAGTGAACTATTTTAGTGTTTTGTGTATGTATTTATTTATTTATTCCCGATCAATGATACATGCATTTTAGGTCATGATTTGAAACTGTCCATTTGCATAACACGTGTGACCATTTTATGTATTGAGCGCCGCCATATTGTTACCCAAGCGCATCTAAGTTGCTTCAATGGTAGCAAGCACATTTATTATTATTTTGTTCTAACTCGTTACATGGCAATTCAGCCAGTGTGTCTATTACTAGAATTAATTAGTATTGTACTGGATAAGGAATAAATATTGTGAACCTTATACCTTGTGTGACCTATCGATACTCGCACGTTAGGTAAGTGTATTAATTAAGACTCCTCCAGTTAGCCTGAACCCATCATAAATACCAGCTTAGTTCTAGTATTTCACATGTACTTAGACCAGGCTGCATTATGGATAACCTAATGTTTTAGTGAGAGGAAAGAACAATGAATGGGCCAAGATCACTAGGACAGGCCTCGCTATACATTAATTCCTGAACCAATACACATTAAGGAACACCCCATTCTTAGCATTAATCCTCCAATACAAACCCCAATGCACTAAAATAAATTAATGAAAGCATATGATCCTCCCGGGATTCGAACACGGGACACCACACCCAGAACATACACATCTAAGCCATTACACCACCAATACAGTTAAAGGCTAAGGACACGATCACGATAAATATCCATTTTCAAATTCTGGATATCAATCTAATCAGACCCAACTGCATTATGGATAACCTAATGTTAAAGTGAGAGGAAAGAACAATAAATGGGGCCAAGATCACTAGGACCGGCCTCGCTAGACATTAGTTCTTCAACCTATATAAGTTGAGGAACACCCTGTTCTTAACAATAATCCTCCATTACAAACCCCAATGCACTAGAATAAATTAATGAAAGCATATGATCCTCCCGGGATTCGAACTCGGGACACCACACCCAGAACATAGCCTAAGCATCTAGATCATTATACCACCAACACATCACACAAACCACAACCCAATCACCATACCAACGACAACCAAAACCACCATACCAACCACAACCGAAACTACCATACCAACCACAACCATAACTACCATACAAACCACAACCAAAACCACCATACCAACCACAACCAAAAACACCATACCAACCACAACAAAAACTACCATACCAACCACAACCAAAACTGCCATACCAACCACACCCAAAACCACCATACCAACCACAACCAAAACTACCATACCATCCACAACCAAAACCACCATACCAACCACAACCAAAACTACCATACCAACCACAACCAAAACTACCATACCAACCACAACCAAAACCACCATACAAACCACAACCAAAACCACCACACCAACCACAACCAAAACCATCATACCAACCACAACCAAAACCACCATACCAACCACAACCAAAACCACCATACCAACCACAACCGAAACCACCATACCAACCACAACCATAATCACCATACCAACCACAACCAATACCACCCCACCAACCACAACCAAAACCACCACACCAACCACAACCAAAACCACCATACAAACCATAACCAAAAACACCATACCAACCACAACCAAAACCACCATACCAACCACAACCAAAAACACCACACAACCACAACCAAAACCACCATACAAACCACAACCAAAACCACCCCACCAACCACAACCCAAACCACCCCACCAACCACAACCAAAACCACCATACCAACCACAACCAAAACCACCATACCAACCACAACCAAAACCACCATACCAACCACAACCAAAACCACCATACAAACCACAACCAAAACTACCATACCAACCACAACCAAAACCACCACAAAAACCACAACCAAAACTACCATACAAACCACAACCAAAACCACCATACCAACCACAACCAAAACCACCATACCAACCACAACCAACATACCAACCACAACAAAAACTACCATACCAACCACAACCAAAACCACCATACCAACCACAACCAAAACCACCTTACCAACCACAACCAAAACTACCATACACACCACAACCAAAACCACCATTCAAACAACAACCAAAACCACCATACCAACCACAACCAAAACCTCCATACAAACCACAACCAAAACAACCATACCAACCACAACCAAAACTACCATACCAACCACAACCAAAACTACCATACCAACCACAACCAAAACCACCATACCAACCACAACCAAAACTACCATACCAACCACAACCAAACTACATACCACCACAACCAAAACCACCATACAAACCACAACCAAACCACAACAACCCAAACCACCAACCACACAACCAAAACCACCATACTAACCAGAACCGAAACCACCATACCAACCACAACCAAAACCACCACCCCAACCACAACCAAAACCACCACACCAACCACAACCAAAACCACCACACCAACCACAACCAAAACCACCATACAAACCACAACCAAAACCACCATACCAACCACAACCATCATACCAACCACAACCAAAACCACCACCCCAACCACAACCAAAACCACCATACAAACCACAACCAAAACCACCCCTCCAACCACAACCAAAACCTCCCCACCAACCACAACCAAAACCACCACCCCAACCACAACCAAAACCACCATACAAACCACAACCAAAACCACCATACAAACCACAACCAAAACCACCATACCAACCACAACAAAAAACACCATACCAACCACAACAAAAACCACCATACAAACCACAACCAAAACCACCCCCCCAACCACAACCAAAACCACCATACCAACCACAACCCAAACCACCATACCAACCACAACCAAAACCACCATACCAACCACAACCAAAACCACCATACAAGCCACAACCAAAACTACCATACCAACCACAACCAAAACCACCATACAAACCACAACCAAAACTACCATACCAACCACAACCAAAACCACCATACCAACCACAACCAAATCCACCATACCAACCACAACCAACATACCAACCACAACCAAAATTACCATACCAACCACAACCAAAACCACCATACCAACCACAACCAAAACGACCACGCAAACCAAAACCAAACCCACCCCACCAACCACAACCAAAACCACCATACCAACCACAACCAAAACCACCATACCAACCACAACCAAAACCACCATACCAACCACAACCAAAACCACCACGCAAACCAAAACCAAACCCACCACACAAACGGCATAGGCAGCACTCAACACGAAAAATTAACGAACATAAAAACAAGAGAGTGTGGTGGGTTTCTTGCACTGCCGTCCAAAGGTCCCGTGTTCGATGTATCCACAAGAATAAGATGTAATTGTGCTGTACCTAACAGTGCATTACCACAAGCCACCGAACGTCAATAAATACCCTCATTGTTCCCTGATAAAATAGCACTGTAGATAATATCCCATATTCAAAAATATGCTATAGGGGGCATATGCCTGATGAGTTCTCTGCTCAACATGAGACACCACGACGACAACACCAGAGATGGGGTTTTTCGGGTCATGAGCACCATCCTCATAGGCAAGACACATGTCGTGCTTCACACCCTCCCAACAACAAGACCTCACTGCTTCACAAAGCGTGAATTAAGGCTCTCAGGCTATGCCCGAGAGTAAGTATATATGAAAAAATAAAAATAAAATAAAAAAATACCCAAGGCTAGGGAACCAATGACACCATATACACCACAACCAAAGACACCACACAAACCACAACCAAAGCCATCACACAAACAACAACCAAAGCCAGCACACAGACCACAACCAAAGCCACCATACCAACCACAACCAAAACCACCACACCAACCACAACCAAAACCACCATACAAACCACAACCAAAACCACCCCACCAACCACAACCCAAACCACCCCACCAACCACAACCAAAACCACCATACCAACCACCATACCAACCACAACCAAAACCACCATACCAACCACAACCAAAACCACCATACAAACCACAACCAAAACCACCATACCAACCACAACCAAAACCACCATACCAACCACAACCAAAACCACCATACCAACCACAACCAAAACCACCATACCAACCACAACCAAAACCACACCACACAACCAAAACTACCATACACACCACAACCAAAACCACCATTCAAACAACAACCAAAACCACCATACCAACCACAACCAAAACCTCCATACAAACCACAACCAAAACAACCATACCAACCACAACCAAAACTACCATACCAACCACAACCAAAACTACCATACCAACCACAACCAAAACCACCATACCAACCACAACCAAAACTACCATACCAACCACAACCAAAACTACCATACCAACCACAACCAAAACCACCATACAAACCACAACCAAAACCACAACCAAAACCACCATACCAACCACAACCAAAACCACCATACTAACCAGAACCGAAACCACCATACCAACCACAACCAAAACCACCACCCCAACCACAACCAAACTACCACAACACAACCACACCAAAACCACCACACCAACCACAACCAAAACCACCATACAAACCACAACCAAAACCACCATACCAACCACAACCATCATACCAACCACAACCAAAACCACCACCCCAACCACAACCAAAACCACCATACAAACCACAACCAAAACCACCCCACCAACACCAACAAACCTCCCCACCACACACACCAAGACCACCACCCCAACCACAACCAAAACCACCATACAAACCACAACCAAAACCACCATACAAACCACAACCAAAACCACCATACCAACCACAACAAAAACCACCATACCAACCACAACCAAAACCACCATACAAACCACAACCAAAACCACCCCACCAACCACAACCAAAACCACCATACCAACCACAACCCAAACCACCATACCAAACACAACCAAAACCACCATACCAACCACAACCAAAACCACCATACAAGCACAACCAAAACTACTACCATACACCACAACCAAAACCACCATACAAACCACAACCAAAACTACCATACCAACCACAACCAAAACCACCACAAAAACCACAACCAAAACTACCATACAAACCACAACCAAAACCACCATACCAACCACAACCAAAACCACCATACCAACCACAACCAACATACCAACCACAACAAAAACTACCATACCAACCACAACCAAAACCACCATACCAACCACAACCAAAACCACCTTACCAACCACAACCAAAACTACCATACACACCACAACCAAAACCACCATTCAACAACACCAAACCACCATACCACCACACCAAACCCCATACAAACCCAACAAAAACACCATACCAACACAACCAAACTACCATACCACCACAACCAAAACTACCAACCAACCACAACCAAACCACCATACCAACACAACCAAAACTACCATACCACCACAACCAAACTCATACAACCACAACCAAACCACCATACAAACCACAACCAAACCCACAACAAAACCCCATACCAACCACAACCAAAACCACCATACTAACCAGAACCAAACACCATCCAACCAAACCAAACCCACACACCCAACCCAACCAACACCACCACACCAACCACAACAACCACACCAACCACAACCAAACCCATACAAACCACAACCAAAACCAACATACCCCACCACCATCAAACCAACCACACCAAACAACACCACCCACCCAAAACCACCATACAAACCCACACCAAAACCACCCCTCCAACCACAAACAAAACCTCCCCACCACCACAACCAAAACCACCCCAACCAAACCAAACCACCATAAACCCACAACCAAACCACCATACAAACCCAACCAAAACCCCATACCAACCACAACAAAAAACACCATACCAACCACAACCCCCAACACCATACAACCAAACCAACACCACCACACACAACCAAAACCACCAACAACCACAACCCAAACACCATACAACCACAACCAAAACCACATACAACCACCAACCAAAACCACCATACAAGCCACAACCAAAACTACCATACCAACCACAACCAAAACCACCATACAAACCACAACCAAAACTACCATACCAACCACACCAAACCACCATACCAACCACAACCAAATCCACATACCAACCACAAAACCAACATACCACACAACCAAAAATACCAACCATCCACACCAAAACCACCATACCAACCACAACCAAAACGACCACGCAAACCAAAACCAAACCCACCCCACCAACCACAACCAAAACCACCATACCAACCACAACCAAAACCACCATACCAACCACCAACCAAACCACCATACCAACCACAACCAAAACCACCACGCAAACCAAAACCAAACCCACCACACAAACGGCATAGGCAGCACTCACACCGCAACTTAATTACGAACCTAAACAATACAGTGTGGTGGAGAGGAGTGTGGTGGAGTGGTCTGCCACTGTGCCTGGTAATCCAAAGGTCCGGTTTCAATCTCCGTGTATCAGCAATTGAAGATATTATTGGGATGGATGTGTGCTGTAAACCTAGTCCGTGGAATTACCACAAGCCCACGAACGTCCATAAAAATACCCTCATTGTTTCCCTACCGAATACGTCACTGTATGAATATTCCCATTGGTTTCCCTAATTCAAAATATGCTATAGGGGTGCATCTGCCTATTCCTATTTATCTGCTCAACGGTGCGTTGTGGGTGTGTGTAAGTTGTAGTCCCGAGTGTAGGGGGTGAGACAGTTGCTATAGGGGTGCATAGCCCTGATGAGTTATCTCTCACCGGTGGCGTTGGTGTTGTAAGTGTGATATCCGAGTGTAGGGGTCAGGACGTGAAGCACGGTAACCGAGGTGGCTTCAGAGTGGGGTTGTTTCGGGTCATGAGTGGCACCACGGGCCACGAGTGGCTTCATAGATGGGGTTTTTCGGGTCATGAGTGAGACACCAGGTCCATGGGCAAAGCAAGATGCAGTGCTTCGTTGTACTTCTACTTTCTGTCACATGTCTCACTCCCTATGACTGGGAACAGACCTCACGGCTTCCACTTTTCATTGTAGAGTGGGAATGTAATGTTGAAGGCTCTCAGCAGTGGCTATGCCCGAGAGAAGGTAAGTGTGTAAGTTGGATATAGAAAAATAAAAATAAAATAAAAAAATACCCAAGGCTAGGGAACCAATGACACCATATACACCACAACCAAAGACACCACACAAACCACAACCACCACATCCACAAACAACAACCAAAACCCACCAACCAAAACCAAAACCCACCAACCAAAACCAAAACCCACCAACCAAAACCAAAACCACCATACAAACCACAACCAAAACCACCCCACCAACCACAACCCAAACCACCCCACCAACCACAACCAAAACCACCATACCAACCACCATACCAACCACAACCACACCCAACCAACCCACAACCAACCATACCAACCACAACCAAAACCACCATACAAACCACAACCAAAACTACCATACCAACCACAACCAAAACCACCATACCAACCACAACCAAAACCACCATACCAACCACAACCAAAACCACCTTACCAACCACAACCAAAACTACCATACACACCACAACCAAAACCACCATTCAAACAACAACCAAAACCACCATACCAACCACAACCAAAAACCTCCCTACAAACCACAACCAAACACCCTATACCAACCACAACCAAAACTACCATACCAACCACAACCAAAACTACCATACCAACCACAACCAAAACCACCATACCAACCACAACCAAAACTACCATACCAACCACAACCAAAACTACCATACCAACCACAACCAAAACCACCATACAAACCACAACCAAAACCACAACCAAAACCACCATACCAACCACAACCAAAACCACCATACTAACCAGAACCGAAACCACCATACCAACCACAACCAAAACCACCACCCCAACCACAACCAAAACCACCACACCAACCACAACCAAAACTACCACACCAACCACAACCAAAACCACCATACAAACCACAACCAAAACCACCATACCAACCACAACCATCATACCAACCACAACCAAAACCACCACCCCAACCACAACCAAAACCACCATACAAACCACAACCAAAACCACCCCACCAACCACAACCAAAACCTCCCCACCAACCACAACCAAGACCACCACCCCAACCACAACCAAAACCACCATACAAACCACAACCAAAACCACCATACAAACCACAACCAAAACCACCATACCAACCACAACAAAAACCACCATACCAACCACAACCAAAACCACCATACAAACCACAACCAAAACCACCCCACCAACCACAACCAAAACCACCATACCAACCACAACCCAAACCACCATACCAAACACAACCAAAACCACCATACCAACCACAACCAAAACCACCATACAAGCCACAACCAAAACCATATACCACCACAAACAACCACCATACAACCACAACAAAACTACATACCAACCACAACCACAACACCATACCAACCACAACAATACCCACATACCCCACAACCACATACCAACCACAACCAAAACCACCATACCATCCACAACCAAAACCACCATACCAACCACAACCAAAACGACCACGCAAACCAAAACCAAACCCACCCCACCAACCACAACCAAAACCACCATACCAACCACAACCAAAACCACCATACCAACCACAACCAAAACCACCATACCAACCACAACCAAAACCACCACGCAAACCAAAACCAAACCCACCACACAAACGGCATAGGCAGCACTCAACACGAAAAATTAACGAACATAAAAACAAGAGGAGGTGTGGTGGAGTGGTCTTGCCACTGGCCTGGTAATCCAAAGGTCCCGGGTTCAAATCCCGATGTATCAATTGGAAGATATTATTGGGATGGAATTTGTGCTGTACCTAGTATCAGTGCATTACCACAAGCCCACCGAAACGTCAATAAAATACCCTCATTGTTCCCTGATAAAATAGCACTGTATGAATATTCCCATATTCAAAATATGCTATAGGGGTGCATATGCCTGATGAGTTATCTGCTCAACAGGTGGCGTTGTGTGTGTGTAAGTGTGATAGTCCGAGTGTAGGGGGTGAGACAGTGAAGCACGGGAACGAGGTGGCTTCAGAGATGGGGTTGTTTCGGGTCATGAGTGAGCACCATGCCTCATGTGAAGGCAAGATGGCAGGTGCTCGTTGTACTCTACGTGCTTCACATGTCTCACTCCCTAGACTGGAACAAGACCTCACGGGCTTCACTGTTCATTGTAGAGCGGTGAATGTTAAGGCTCTCAGGCTATGCCCGAGAGGAAGTAAGTTGGAATATAGAAAAAAATAAAAATAAAATAAAAAAATACCCAAGGCTAGGGAACCAATGACACCATATACACCACAACCAAAGACACCACACAAACCACAACCAAAGCCATCACACAAACAACAAACAAAGGCACCCCACAGACCACAACCAAAGCCACCATACCAACCACAACCAAAACCACCACACCAACCACAACCAAAACCACCATACAAACCACAACCAAAACCACCCCACCAACCACAACCCAAACCACCCCACCAACCACACCCACACCACCATACCAACCACCATACCAACCACAACCAAAACCACCATACCAACCACAACCAAAACCACCATCACCACACCAAACCACCATACCAACCACAACCAAAACTACCATACCACACAACCAAACCCACCATACCAACCACAACCAAACCCCATACCTACCACAACAAACCACCATACAACCCACAACCAAACCACCATACCAACTACAACCACAAATATCATAACCACCACACCAAACCCATACAACACAACCAAACCACCATACCACCACAACCAAACCACCATACCAAACAACCAAAACCACCATAACCACAACCAAAACCATCATACAACCACACCAAACCACAACCACACAACCAAAACCCATACCACCACAACCAAAGCACCACACAACCACAACCAAGACACCACACAAACCACAACCACAGCCATCACACAAACACAACACCACACACAACCACAACCAAGCCACCATACAACCACAACCAACCACCACACCACCAAACACAACCAAACCACCTACAAACCACAACCAAACCACCCACCACCACAACCCAAACCACCCCACCAACCACAACCAAAACAACCTACCACCCCAACGCACACCATACCAACCACACCAAACCACCATACCAACCACACCAAACCACCATACAACCACACCAAACTACCATACCAACCACAACCAAAACCACCATACCACCACAACCAAAACCACCATACCAACCCAACCAAACCACCATACCACCACAACCAAAAACCCCATACCACTACAACCAAACCATCCACCACAACCAAAATCATCCATACAAACACACCAAAACACACCACCAACCACAACCAAAACCATCATCACCACCACAACCAAGACCACCATACCAACCACAACAACCCATACCAACACAACCAACCACCATACAACCACCAAAACCACCATACCAACCACAACCAAAACCATCATACAAACCACAACCAAAACCACAACCAAACCACAACCAAAACCATAATACCAACCACAACCAAAACCACCATACCAACCACAACCAACATACCAACCACAACCAAAACTACCATACCAACCACAACCAAAACCACGATACCAACCACAACCAAAACCACCATACCAACCACAATCAAAACCACCATACCAACCACAACCAAAACCACCACGTAAACCAAAACCAAACCCACCACACAAACCGCATAGGCAGCACTCAACACGAAACATTAACGAACACAAAAACAACTACCCAAGGCTAGGGAACCAATGACACCATATACACCATAACCAAAGCCAGCACACAGACCACAACCAAAGCCAGCACACAGACCACAATCAAAGCCAGCACACAGACCACAACCAAAGCCACCACACAAACCACAACCAAAGCATCCCCACAAACAACAACCAAAGCCACACACAGACCACAACCAAAGCCATCACACAAACAACAACCAAAACCAGCACACAGACCACAACCAAAGCCACCACACAAACCACAACCAAAGCCACCACACAAACCACAACCAAAGCCATCACACAAACAACAACCAAAGCCACACACAGACCACAACCAAAGCCATCACACAAACCACAACCAAAGCCACCACATAAACCACAACCAAAGCCATCACACAAACAACAACTAAAGCCACCACACAAATCACAACCAAAGCCACCACACAAACAACAACCAAAGCCACCACACAAACCACAACCAAAGTCATCACACAAACAACAACCAAAGCCACCACACAAACCATAACCAAAGCCATCACACAAACGACAATCAAAGCCACCACACAAACCACAACCAAAGCCACCACACAAACCACAACCAAAGCCATCACACAAACACACCACACACACACAACACAACCACCACCCACAACCCACCAAAGCCATCACACAACCACAACCAAAGCCATCACACAAACAAACCAAAGCCATCACACACCACAACCAAAGCATCACACAAACAACAACCAACATCACACAACCACAACCAAACCAAAGCATCACACAAACACAACAAAGCCATCACACAAACACAACCAAAGCCACCACACAAACAACCAAGCATCACACAAACACAACCAAAGCCACCACACAACACACCAAAGCCATCGCACAAACCACAACCAAAGCCATCACACAAACAACCAAATCCATCACACAAACAAACCAAGCCACCACACAAACAACAACCAAAGCCATCACACAAACAACAACCAAAGCCAGCACACAAACAACAACCAAAGCCACCACACAAACAACAACCAAAGCCATCACACAAACAACAACCAAACACCACACAAACCATACATCCACACAAACGACAATCAAAGCCACCACACAAACCACAACCAAAGCCACCACACAAACCACAACCAAAGCCATCACACAAACAACAACCAAAGCCATCACACAAACAACAACCAGCCACCACACAAAAACCACCAAAGCATCACACAACCACATCCAAAGCCATCACACAAACAACAACCAAACCATCACAAACCACAACCCAAACCATCACACAAACAACAACCAAAGCCACACACAACCACCAAACCACCACCAAAAGCCATCACACAAACCACAACCAAAGCATCACACAACAACCAAAGCAATCACACAAACAACAACCAGCCACCACACAAACCACAACCAAAGCCATCACACAAACCACATCCAAAGCCATCACACAAACAACAACCAAAGCCATCACACAAACAACAACCAAAGCCATCACACAAACCACAACCAAAACCACCACCAAAGCCATCACACAAACCACAACCAAAGCCACCACACAAACAACCAAAGCCATCACACAAACAACAACCAAAGCCACCACACAAACAACAACCAAAGCCATCACACAAACCACAACCAAAGCCATCACACAAACAACAACCAAAGCCATCACACAAACAACAACCAAAGCCACCACACAAACAACAACCAAAGCCATCACACAAACAACAACCAAAGCCAGCACACAAACAACAACCAAAGCCACCACACAAACAACAACCAAAGCCATCACACAAACAACAACCAAAGCCATCACACAAACGACAACCAAAGCCATCACACAAACAACAACCAAAGCCATCACACAAACCACAACCAAAACCACCACCAAAGCCATCACACAAACCACAACCAAAGCCATCACACAAACAACAACCAAAGCCACCACACAAACAACAACCAAAGCCATCACACAAACCACAACCAAAGCCATCACACAAACAACAACCAAAGCCATCACACAAACAACAACCAAAGCCATCACACAAACCACAACCAAAACCACCACCAAAGCCATCACACAAACCACAACCAAAGCCACCACACAAACACAAGACTCACACAAACAACAACCAAAGCCACCACACAAACAACAACCAAAGCCATCACACAAACCACAACCAAAGCCATCACACAAACAACAACCAAAGCCATCACACAAACAACAACCAAAGCCACCACACAAACAACAACCAAAGCCATCACACAAACCACAATCAAAGCCATCACACAAACAACAACCAAAACCATCACACAAACAACAACCAAACCACCACACAAACAACAACCAAAGCCATCACACAAACCACAACCAAAGCCAGCACACCACCCCAAACCACCACACAAAACAAACCACAACCAAAGCCACCACACAAACAAACAACCAAGCCACACACACCACAACCAAAGCCATCACACAAACCACAACCAAAGCCATCACACAAACAACAACCAAAGCCATCACCCCAACAACAACCAAAGCCACCACACAAACAACAACCAAAGCCACACACAGACCACAACCAAAGCCATCACACAAACCACAACCAAAGCCACCACCACCACACAAACAACAACCAAAGCCATCACCCCAACAACAACCAAAGCCACACCAACACACAACCACACACAGACCACAACCAAAGCCATCACACAAACCACAACCAAAGCCATCACACAAACAACAACCAAAGCCATCACCCCAACAACAACCAAAGCCACCACACAAACAACAACCAAAGCCACACACAAACCACAACCAAAGCCATCACACAAACAACAACCAAAGCCACCACACAAACAATAACCAAAGACATCATACAAACAACAACCAAAGCCACCACACAAACAATAACCAAAGCCATCACACAAACCAACAACCAAAGCCATCTCATTCCTTCAGTAATTTGCACCACCCAGATTATATTCACCCAGCGTTCAAACGGAAAACTTGATAATGAACCAGCAAACTTAGTGGTGAAGAGAATGTGGGTGGGGGGGGGGGGGAGGGGGGGGGGGAGGTTTAACTTTGGGGTCAAGTTAATGTGTTGGAGAAGAAGTAACCAAGTTTTTGTTATTGCAGCTTGTTTAAAAACCTTTTAACTATACTGGTTTTCTTAGTGGTATTTTGTATATATTGATCGTGGACTGTATCTAGTATTCCAAGATATATAGTCACCAGTGGAAAGCTTCAAAGCTCCATGCTTACCTTTATATGCTGAGTAATACTCTCCCATGGTGAATGAGATTATGATGATATGGATATAATTCCAGTATGCCATGCAAATAAATGTTCACCTTTGTCTTGCGATCACCGGATTAGCGAAATCAAATTGCATATCATTATGATTAAACTTATATAATTTTACAAACATCAGGTAATATTATCATAACGTTATTCCACATTGAACCATGCATATCACAATTATCAGGGGAATGTGTTCTCACAACGCAGTAAGTGCTGCATACAGAACTAGTCAGCACGTTTGTCTGATGATTGTGAGACACAAGTTGATACTTCATTTTCACCAATTATATCTGAACACAAGCAATAGTATATTCTCAATAAGCAATTAATTACCAACACAAAAATGAAGAATGTTGCTGGCCTAAGTATGCTGATCTTAATATGATTGATTTAATCAAATGCAAGGCATTTTAACCCATAAAATAGGTGTTCTTCTATCATTTAAGTCAAATATTTCAGTGGAATAATTATGATTGTGTCACCTACTGAAGCAGTTTGTTCACGCTGCATCTTTACCTGTTGTTCAAGTATTATTCATTATAGTGCCTTCGTACTTTGAAGGTAAAGCTCGAATACTGATGCGAATCTAATTGGACGTCCTTAGACTCTCACTCTCTCTGTTGTACTTGATCGACAACATTTAGAAAGAGGCACTGAATGAACATAATTTGGACAAATAGAAGGTTTGGTCGATAAATAGGACATAGGAGAGAGAGTGTGTGTGTGTGATATATATCGGTATTTGTATATATATATATATATATATATATATATATATATATATATATATATATATATATATATATAGATATATATATATATATAGATATATTACTGTATATATATATATATATATATATATATATATATATATATATATATATATATATATATACGGTATGTATACAGGGTGTCCCAGGAGGAAAGGGCATAACTTTGGGAGATGATAAAACAAAATATTCTAAGCCTAAAATGTTCTATAAGAAAAATTCCAAATCTCGAACGGTATAGAGATAATTATTGCATGTTGAAAATGGTATTTTCTTCAGTAATTCCCCATAAGGCTGGCCTAGCTGTCCTACTGCCTACCACACCTCCATCTTTTTGCAATTATTTTACCATGTTATTATAAAGATATTATAATTCTGTAGGTAGCAAAATGATTATAGACATATTAGCTCACTTTGGACCAGTTGGGAACTGTTTGACATGGAAGAGTCCATTACAGTGATGCGGGGGAGGACACTACATTAAACCTTTAATATGTTTTTTAATGGTTGAGATTTGGAACTTTTGTTATAGAACATTTTATGCTTAGAATACCTTGTTTTATCATTTCCCAAAGTTATATCCTTTCCTCCTGGGACACCCTGTATATACAGTATATATATATATATATATATATATAGAGAGAGAGAGAGAGAGAGAGAGAGAGAGCTGTGTGGAGGAGATATCACGCCAGTGAATTCAGCTGAATGTCTCCCCTTCCCTTTCCATTACTTCCAATGTCATTAACCATATCTCTTCCAGATATGTTGGTCACATAGTCCATATACACAATGGAGTAATAGGACATATCATTAGTAGTTATACAAATTGCATGGAATATGTACAAAGATGCAATCACTGTTTAACACCTTACGAGCGGCCTATGCGGTTTATTTATGTGTACCGCCCAGCCGGGTGTTTTTAGCCAAAATAGGGCTGTTTACGTGATCATTTTCATGCCTAAATAAGACCCAGAACGTAAAACAAGTATCTATCCCTGAAAGGGCATAAACAGAGCTTTCGAATGACACCATAACGAATCTTGTATGATGGATAGTTTTCTTGCAATAACTGTGCAACGCGAGTGCAAAAAGCAGGTAATTCGGTACTTTCGGTACATAATTGAGTATGTAGCGAGTGAGAGAGGGAGGAGGGAGCTGAGATTTGTGTCAGTAGGTTCGCCGCGGTGGTCTGGAGCAGTCATACGCTCGCTAGTCTCCTGCCACCACTTGTCTCTCTCTCTCAGCCACATTACGTGCTGAAATTGCCACTCGAGTTATGTCGAGCGCCGCCACATAGTCCAGCTTTATTTAACTCGACTTAAGTGGTGGGCCGCTTTTTAAGGGTTAAGGCGTTTACAGGATAAATTCAAATAACAAGGCTACGATTTTTGAAAAATCTATTTAGCTGACCAAGTTTTACGTTGTATTACTCGCGCACAAAATAGTTTTGAATATAAATACTTACGTTAGATACCTTTATATAAGTCATTGTAAAGAGATCTGATATAATTAAAGTTACTCTTGTACCTCAAGGAGAATAATTATGGTTGGTTAGTTATGCTCCTTTCCCACTGATGCGACTTCATACGATTTTCGTCGCCGACGCCAATAAATTGGCACATTCGTGACATGTCGCATCAAAATCTTAAACCCTCGCATGATAATCGTTTGACTCGCAAGGCCTCGCAAGGGCCCTCGCGGGTCATCGCAAATGTTCGTATTGTTCAAAAATTTGGACGAGGACTGACGATGGGTCGTAGCCCTCGGAAGCATCGACGAACATCGCAGATGAACATCGGAGATCATCGGCGAGACATCGCGGAGGGTTTCGCACGAAAAAAAACGTTGCAACGCTGCACGGCGGCTCGCCGATGCTCTCAGATGTTCTGAGAACATCGACGATGCACAAGAGTCATCGGCGATTTCCTCGTCGATTAGTCGTCGACGTGCACACGAATACTCGCCGAGAGTATACCCGCCAGGGGTATGCTCCGCACGAGGAATGCGAAGGGCCTTGCGACGTCGCGGAATGCTCAAGACACACCTCGCCGAGGCCAAAGAGCACCTTCGGCGAGGTGGGTTAAAAAAAAATGATTAGGCCTATAGTCAACCTGTCAACCCTTTTTTCTATGCACCTCTCGTGGGGGGGTCACCTGTTTTTTTTTCTCTTTCTCTACTTTTCTCTCTTTCTCTGGCTTGTATCCATTCAGCCCCAGTCAGCCAGCTGTTTTAAGACGTTTATCCCCATCCAAGTATCGATATCTTCCTGGCAAGCGATAGCGAACCAGCATTATATGGAGAGATCCGGCTTGGCCGGAATTTTTTTTTTATCGAAAAATTTACAAATTTAGCTTGCTCTCAAAACAAAAATATATATATGTTGGCTCGCTACCGCTCACCAGGAAAATATTGAAACCTGGATGGGGGTAAACATCTTATAACAGGAGGCTGAACAGGGCCGAACGGATACAAGGCAAAGAGAGAGGGAGAGCAAGAGAAAACAAAAAAAGCGAGGTGGGCTCAATTAAGCCGTAACGTATACATACGAGGCAAAGAGAGAGGGAGAGAAAGAGAAAACAAAAAAAGCGAGGTGGACTCAATTACTATAAGCCGTAATGTAAACATACGGCTGGGACATTGCCATCTCCGAATTAAGAGAAGATGGATCGTTTTTCTGGTCCCCTTTCTTCCTAATGGTTTACTCCATTACTTTTCATATTTTATGACGTTCGGCCCATTAGTTTGGCGATTTTAAGACATTTCACCCCATTTCGTTGTCAATATTAAGACTTTGTGTCATTTAGGCGTCGAGTTTTTCCTGGCTAGCGATAGCGAGCCTGTACTTTTTGAGGAGCCAGCCTTCGGCTAGGATATTTTTCTATCAAAAAATATACAAATTGATCTTGAAGGAGGGTGTTGGGGGGTGCTTTATATGCTTGATGGAGGTCTAGGAATGAAACTAAATAAATCATAAACAAATATATAAATGAGCAAATATTACGCCCATCCCCCCATAAGGGGAAATGGACCGTTTGTTTGGTCATTCATTCCTATATTTCTTAGTTTCCTCACTAGACCTCCATCAAACTTAAAACAAAAAACTCTAGACCCCCCTTCAAGATAAATTTGTACATTTTCGACGAGTTGGGTTGGGTATGAGAGGGGATCTCCTTGGTGTGGGCCAATCGGCGCTCTGCAGACCCCGTAATCTTGTGTCGATCTCTGACCGTTCTGGTGAGGTCAGTCCTCAAGGCATTAGTGAGTTGGGTCTATAACTAGGCCTTGTAATTGGGATTGTGTGTGACAGGGATCTGCCTTGTGTGGGCCGATCAGCTTTCTGCAGACTCCCGTTTTCTTATGTTCTTATGTTTGTGCCATGAAATATATGCAAAACGTTTTCGGATAATCTCGCCAAGGTATTCGCCGAACCATCGCTTAATTTCCCAAAGACATCGCAGAACATACGCCGAGGATTTGTTTATCCTTCGCATTATTTCGCAATATTTTATTCAAATGTGACAGTTCTCGCCGAGGTCACGGCGAACCATCGCTCATTTTGCCGATGTTGTCGCATAATGTCGCCGATTCCGTCGTACACATCGGCGACATCGTCGTCGAGTGTAAACTTGTCAACGGTTTTTAACGGTCAAAATCGTTGAGGTCGCACAAATGAAATCGCATCAGTGGGAAAGGGGAGGGGCATGACGAGGGGTCGAATCCCTCACAAGCATCGTCGAACATCGCAGAGGGATCTGCGAGGCCCTCGGAGAACTATGGCGACATCGGCGAGACATCTCGGAGGGTTTCGCACGAAAAAAAACATTATAACGCTGCACGGCGGCTCGCCGATGCTCTCAGATGTTCTGAGAACAACGACGATGCACAAGAGGCATCGGCGACTTCTTCGTCGATTAGTTGTCGATGTGCGCACGAGTACTCGCCGAGAGTATACCCACCAGGGGTATGCTCCGCACGAGGCATGCGAAAGGCCTTGCGACGTCGCGGAATGCTCAAGACACACCTCGCCGAGGCCAAAGAGCACCTTCGGCGAGGTGGGTAAAAAAAAAAGATTAGGCCTATAGTAAACCTATCAACCCTTTTTTCTATGCACCTCTCGTGGAGGGTTCACCTGTTTATTTTTCTCTTTCTCTCCTTTTCTCTCTTTCTCTGGCTTGTATCCATTCAGCCCCATTCAGCCAACTGTTTTAAGACGTTTATCTCCATCCAAGTATCGATATATTCCTGGCAAGCGATAGCGAACCAGCATTATATGGAGAAATCCGGCTTCGCCGGAGAAATTTTTCTATCGAAAAATGTACAAATTTAGCTTGCTCTCAAAACAAAAATATGTATATGTTGGCTCGCTACCGCTCACCAGGAAAATATTGAAACCTGGATGGGGGTAAACGTCTTAAAACAGTGGGCTGAATGGGGCCGAACGAATACAAGGCAAAGAGAGAGGGAGAGAAAGAGAAAACAAAAAAACGAGGAGAGAGGGAGGGAAAGAGAAAACAAAAAAAGCGAGATGGGCTCAATTAAGACGTAACGTAATAATTGAGCCCACCTCGCTGTTTTTGTTTTCTCTTTCTCTCCCTCTCTCCTCGCTTGTTTTGTTTTCTCTTTCTCCCCCTCTCTCTTTGCCTTGTATCCGTTCGGCCCCATTCAGCCTACTGTTTTAAGATGTTTACCCCCATCCAGGTTTCAATATTTTCCTGGTGAGCGGTAGCGAGCCAACGTATATATTTTTTTGTTTTGAGAGCAAGCTAAATTTGTACATTATTTGATAGAAAAATGTCTCCAGCGAAGCCGGACATTGCCAATCTCCGAATTAAGGGGAGATGGGTCGTTTTTCTGGTCCCCTTTCTTCCTCATGGTTAACCCCATTAGTGTTCATATTTTATAACGTTCGGCCCATTAGTTTGGCGATTTTAAGACATTTCACCCCATTTCGTTGTCAATATTAAGACTGTTCGTGTCATTTAGGCGTCGAGTTTTTCCTGGCTAGCGATAGCGAGCCTGTACTTTTTGAGGAACCAGCCTTCGGCCAGGATATTTTTCTATCGAAAAATGTACAAATTGATCTTGAAGGAGGGTGTTGGGGGTTGCTTTATATGCTTGATGGAGGTCTAGGAATGAAACTAAATCAATCATAAACAAATATATAAATGAGCAAATATTAAGGGGAAATGGACCGTTTGTTTGGTCATTCATTCCTAAATTTCTTAGTTTCCTCACTAGACCTCCATCAAACTTAAAACAAAAAACTCTAGACCCCCCTTCAAGATAAATTTGTACATTTTCGACGATTGGGTTGGGTATGAGGGGGGATCTGCTTGGTGTGGGACAATCGGCGCTCTGCAGACCCCGTAATCTTGTGTCGATCTCTGACCGTTTTGGTGAGGTCAGTCCTCAAGGCATTAGTGAGTTGGGTCTAAAATTAAGCTTTGAAATTGGGGTTGGGTGTGACAGGGATCTGTCTTGTGTGGGCCGATCGGCTTTCTGCAGACTCCCATTTTCTTATGTTCTTATGTTTGTGCCATGAAATATATGCAAAAAAAAATCGGATAATCTCGCCGAGGTATTCGCCGAACCATCGCTTAATTCGCCGAAGACGTCGCAGAACATACGCTGAGGATTCGTTCATCCTTCGCATTATCTCGCAATATTTTATTCAAATGTGACAGTTCTCGCCGAGGGCATCGGCGAACCATCGCTCAATGTCGCCGATTCGTCGTACCCATCGGCGACATCGTCGCCGAGTGTAAACTTGTCAACGTTTTTTAACGGTCAAAATCATTGACGTCGCACAAATTTGTTGCGAATTGACAAGACTACGTCCTCGGCAACGAAAATCGTATGAAATCGCATCAGTGGGAAAGGGGTATTAGTCATACAGGACTTCAGAGGCTTTCAACCCTTCTGGATTATTAAGTCTGCAGACTGCTGTAAGTCAAGAATTGCATCAGGACTGGAGCTTCTTTTCGAGAACCCCAGTCCCTTGTATGGTAGAGTTGTATTGGGATTGTAGAACATTAATATATGTAAAGTCTTATTGTTTAAATATAGAGCCTATGTGGCGAAGTGGTAATGCGCTCGACTAGTAAGCAAATTGCTATGCCAAAACCCGAAACACTATGTGGCTCAAATACCCTCTCCACGTAGAAAGCTTTTAGGGAAAACGCGGCCCCCCCCCCCCCTCCCCCCCCCCCCCCCCCCCCCCCCCCCCCAGGCTAAAAAAAAAAAAAAACTCCCACGTACTCCTTGGTCACCAAAAAGGAGGTACTACGGTCCCGCACCACCAGAAGTGATGTCACCCGCACAGGCTGGCCTGGGATTGGCCAGCTCCAGGGTTATCTCAGTGTGACCGGACGCTGCTACCACCCAGCTTACCTGCTGATTGGTCCTGAGGGGGGATCTGAAACCGAATCCTGAGGGCTCTCCCACTACTTTCCCCCCTACCCCTATCGCCGAAGCGACAGGGGCCATTGTCGACAGTAGAAACGGTCAAGGTCGCCTTTTTTCCCTGCAGCCAAAAAGGACCGAGGAAGACCTAAAAACTGAATAGGTGTTCAGACCAGGTTAGGGAAAATATCTCACCTTCCCTCCTGAGTCTGAGTGTTCTAATACCTCTCTAGGTGCTCCAATGCCCAAAGACTCAGTATGGCTGGACATTATTTGTATAAATACCTCACCTATATCACCTATATCCCAATAGGTGTTATGTCTGGAGTATTTAAGATCTCCTAGATAGGTATTAGGTCAGGAGTATTTAAGTTCTCCTAGTAAGGTGTTATTTCAGGAGTATTTAAGATCTCTTAGTATCTCTGTCAGCCTCACTGCAGAAGATACTACTAGTTTTATACTTATATTATCCCTCTATAATGTAACCTTAACCCCTTGAGTACCAGCGACACTACCTTGTAACACTAAACCCCAGCGACGCAATGGATGCGTTCGCGTTAATTACTCTAGTCCTATGGCACCTAGAGGGCTCAGATTTGTATGGGAACTGCTTTATTATCCCATACAACAATACCGATGGTTGGAAACCCTCCAAGTCCAGCCGCGTGAGTGTGGGCGCGCGCGGGAGTGATTTTCCAGTGTTTTGCGTACCCATCTCCCCATGTTAATTGCGACTTTCCGCCCCCTAAATGACCTAGGTGAGCAATTGTGTGTGGTTTTAATTATTTCCGTTTCACATTGTATGTCCTAAGTACTTATGTGCTTACACATTTGAATTCAACTAGCTATTCCACAGTGTATGTCCTAAGTAATTAAATGTTCAAGGATCTGTTACTATTACACAAGCTGTTCCTCCATACTTAATCAATTATCATAGGAGGCATTAAATATCATTTACGTCCCACTGTGTATGTTCGAATAATGTATAGGTCCACTAACCTATTACTGATATTAATACATTTGGCTCTAGCTACTTGTATACTTAATTCATCATCATAAGAGTCTCAATATTACCATTCCCGTCTCACAGTGTAGGTCCTAAGTAGTTATGTTTTTTTGTTCTTGTATTTTTGTTTTCTATGTGGATGAGGGAAACACCAGGCAGAACTGCCTGTAACGAGTGCCTTCCCCTGTTGAAAGAGTGACAGGGCCAGCATCAAGGAATGTTCGAGCCAAAATGCATGGACACACAGAGTTTGAAGCAATTTAAGTCATAGGATGAGGGGAAGATGAATTCAGGGAGAGAGTTCCAGAGCTCAGCTGTTGAAAAGAAGGTCTGGGGATATCGTTTCACACTTGGATTGGAAAGTTGCACAGAGTAGAGATGGGATTGTGTCGCAAGACAGGTGCTACGTACTCTACGTAGAGGAGGTGGTATACACAGAGAGAGCTCTGAGAAAAATTGATTATTGTAATAGTGGTAGAATAGCGAGAGAGATGCAACACTGCAGCGAAAAGAGAGAGATTGCGAAGAGTCAGTGAGTGGACGTGAGTTAATGAGACGAAAGGCTTTCTTTTCTACTTTGTCGAGAAGTGCTGTGTGAGAGAATCCTCCATACACATCCGAACAATACTCAATACATGGATGCACTGTACCGCTGTACAGAGCAAGAAGCTGTGCAGGGCTAAAGAACCCCTGGAGGCGGCTGAGCACACCCAGCTTTTGGGAAGCTGTTTTAGCAAGGGTGATAATATGATCTTTCCAAGTGAGATCAGGAGAAATAGAGATTTCTAGAATACTGAGAGCAAATGAAGGTTTGATTTTTGTATTGTTGAAGTATAGGGGATAGTCCTGTGGGAGTTCTTTACGGGTAGATAAATGGAGAATTTGGGTTTTGGAAGCATTGAAAGCAACAAGAATTTCTCTGCCCCAAATGGAAATGGTTAATAGGTCAGAATTCAAGTGTTTTATGGCATCATCGCATTATTTTTTGAATGCTTGTTTGTTTGGGGGGTTCTGGAAAACTAGTTGAATAGTGTAAGGTAGAGTCATCAGCATGTGAATGGATATGACTGGAGAGGTACAATTGAGAAGATCATTAATGAATATTAGAAAGAGAATTGGAGAAAGTACAGAACCCAGAAGAACACCGGAGTTGATAGGTTGAGTAAGTGAATCATGGCCGTCTACAACTGCAGCTGTGGAATGGCCAGAAAGGAAATTCGAGATAAAGGCACAGATAGAGGGATAGAAACCGAAGGAGGGTAGTTTAATAATTAGAGATTTGTGCCAGACTTTATCAAAGGCCTTCGATATGTCTATCGCAACAGAAAAGGTCTCACCGAAGTCCCGGAAGGAGGATGACCAAGAGTTAGTAAGATATGAAAGGAGATCCTCAGTAGAGCAACCCTTAACGGGGCGTAGTCACATCTCCTACACAACTACAAAAGTTGGAGTACTACCACATATCCTACACATAATCGGTCATATTTCCTACACAAAAACAAGTATCCAGCACATTTCCTACACCAAAACAGAGTACCCAGCATATCTCCTACACCAAACGATGCATCCGGCATAACTCCTATAATTATACTGTCATACTTCCTACACAAAAACAAGTATCCAGCACATTTCCTACACAAAAACTGAGTACCCAGCATATCTCCTACACCAAACGGTGCATCCGGCATAACTCCTACAATTATACTGTCATATCTCCTACAATATTTATTCTGATACTGAGTACCCAGCATATCTCCTACACCACACGGTGCATCCGGCATAACTCCTACAATTATACTGTCATATCTCCTACAATTCTGATACCGAGTACCCAGCATACCTCCTACACCACACGGTGCATCCGGCATAACTCCTACAATTATACTGTCCATAGACTACAGTAGATCTGGACTCGACACGAAAATGGAACTTTGCAGTAAGGGACCCAAAATTGGAGAACGAACCCCCAAGTTCGAACCTCGAAACCGCAAAAATGTCACATTTTCGCAGTTTCGAGGTTCGAACTAGAGGGTTCGTTCTCCGATGTTGGGTCCCTTACTACAGAGTTCCATTTTCGTGTCCAGTCCAGATCTACTGTAGTCTATGTACTGTCATATCTCCTACAATTCTGATACATGATCAGCGCTCATCAATCACGTGGCATTATGCATTATGCAGGAAAGAATACAAAATGCTGGAGAATATATATGTGGATTTTTTTTTTATTTCTCTTTAAAAAGATCTATCTATCTATCTATATGCTCAGGCCCAATCCCAATTTTGGGGGTAGCCGACTCAAGACAGAGCAAGAACAGGTAAAACACAAAAACAACATAAAACAAAAAATAAACACAGATAAAAAACACAAACTCACACATCCAGGTCACCCAGGAGAAGACCCAGAGACCAGGGTTACCAAGGTCGCTCCAGCACTCCCCCGGCCCCTGACCACCCGGAGAGGTTCCGATCTCGGCAGGCAGACATGCAGCGGAGCCAAAGCCACAAGCCCTCCCACCACACTTCCAGGCACACCCTTCATATTAATCGTCTCCCCGGGCCAGGCGCCTGATGGACTATTATCTAGTCCAACTTGCGCCCGACCCCTTACTCCAAATGACCACGTGTTCACTCAACTATTCACAAGCATTCTCCATTCACTCCTGTCCACCACCACTTCCCCTGCCTGATCTATAGTCATTCCTCTATCATCCAAAGCCTTTCTTACACAGTCTCTCCATCTCAATGGGGGTCTTCCTGCCCTTCTATCTCCCCTTGTACCTGACTCACATATTCTCTTTGGAAGCCTTTCATCTCCCATTCGTTCAACATGACCATACCAGCTCAGCACCCTTCTGTCCACTCTGGCTGACAAATGTTCTTGCTGCCCCACTCTCCTACGTATCTCTTCATTCCTCAATCTGTCTCTACGAGTAACTCCACACATACTCCTCAAGCAGCTCATCTGCATCACATCCAGCCCTCTTTTCTCCTTTTTCTTCAGAGCCCATGTCTCAGCCCCATACATCACTGTTGGCACAACAATTCCTTGATACAGTGCACTTTTTACTTTCACTCCGAGATTTCTCGTCTTCCACATACTTCCCATTGCTCCGAAAACCTTCCTTCCTTCACACACTCTCTGTTTTACCTCCACTTCCATACCTCCACTCCTGCTTATCGTTCATCCTAGATATTTAAAACACTCTACTTGTTCCAATATTTCCCCATCCAGCCTCACATCTAGATTCACCCTATGCTCTCCCCTATTACACACCATTACTTTACTTTTATTGACGTTCACCTTCAGTTTCCTCCTTCCACAAACCACACCAAACTCTTTGACTACCCGCTGCAGTTTCTCATCAGAAAAAGATAAGTCAATAAAATTAAACTGTAAAACCACATGATCAGTGCTCATCAACGAGATCACGTGGCATTAAGCCACTGAACCCCAGCGACGCACTGCTTGCGTCGGCAATGTATGTAACGCTAGACCCCAGCGACGCAAACATTGCCTCGGCCACTAAAAAATCTATTATTCGGCTCGTATGGTAGGAAATGGCTTGATAATTGGAGGGGAGGTACCGTAGAGTGTTGGCAAACAGGGACGGTATGCGTGAACCGGCCAGCCAGGCCGCGCGGGTGGTGGTGGTGGGATTAGTGGCGCCACTTTACCCACTTATTTCACCGCAACTTTGGACCTTATCTATTCCTGTCGTATGGGAGCTAGAGGCATGAGATTTGTGTGAGACACTCCTTAGGATGTACGCATTACAATGCCATACTCAGTTGTCACCCTAGTGCTGCCGGGCGGGTGTTCATGCGGGGGAGGTGATGAAAAACACTGTACCCACTTATATCCAAACGATTGTCGACCTCATTTACTTCTGTCCTATAGTAGCTATAGGCTTGAAATGTGTGTGAGACACACCTTAGGATGTACACATTACTTGACCATGCTCAGCTATCCTCCAAGTCCTGCCGGGCGGGTGGTCATTCGGGGGAGGTGATGAAAGACACTGTACCCACTTATCTCCCAACGACTTTCGACCACATTTAGTTTTGTCCTATGGTAGCTATTGGCTTGATATTTGTATGGGATATTCCTTAGGATGTAGGCAATGTATGGCAACCCACGAATCACGTGCGTGAGAGGGGAAAGTCAGTTTACCCATACATTTCGCGAGTGCAACACCATGTCGGATTTACCACGCCGTTACCCACACAGGGGAATATCCATGGCCGATGCCATGGCCATACTTGAGGAGAGTGATGTGCCTGATAGTGACACTGGATCATCAAATGACGATTCAGAGGACAAATGTAATCCCACTGTGGCCGAGTATGATAAAATGCATGAGGAGGAACCTATCTCCCCATCGCTGAATGGTACGCCAGGTTACAACAAAGGGAGGCGAGTAGCTATCGTTCCCCTGCTCCCCCTCGTGACATAGTGGAGTCCCCAGCAAGAGGGGAAGAGGATGAGGAAGATGACCCAGACCCCATGGCCTTCATCAACATTCCACTTTCTCATCGTAGGGCTGAGAAGAAAAGAGGTGAGGATGATGGGGAGGAGGAGGACGGAGAGGAGGAGGAGGTGGGTCAAGCTCCGATACCACACGTGCTTCGCCGTGGTGGTGCTCCCCCGCGTTTGCCTTCCCCACCACCCCCCATTCCCTCTCCACTAAAAGCACCAACCCCTCACACTTTCTATGGCTTGCGCAGGGGTGCAGCCATATTAGCAGCGCAGCCATTGACTTCTTCTTCAGAAGCAACAGATGAGGATATGCCTGCCCTGGAATCATCTCCACCACGCCACCACCAACGCCCTGCCGCACGCCGCCTGTTTCCCTCATCACCCCGGATTGACTCGCCCCCACCATCACCTCCCGGACCCCTACCATACTCACCTGTACCTTCTCCTCAGCTTGGGACCTCCCACAGACACGACACTCAGACACCATCACCGCCTGCGTCGCCACACCGCCCTGATCGTGCGCAACGCCCTATAAGCATACGTGGGCGTGCCCGTGGTCCTGTGCGTGTGCGTGGCCGAAAGGTGTCTAAGGTGACCCTAATATGCCCCACCCCTGGCGGTGCGAGAGCAAGGGCTGGGCCGGCTCGACCAAGGCCGAGGTTGAGGGCAGGGGCAAGAGGGGCAAGAGGGACATGAGGGCCAAGAAGGGTAAGAGGCAGGGCAGGGCCCCCACGCCACCCTGATGGTGACTCCCCTCCTGACGACTCTGGTGACGAAGGTGCCGCTCAACCCGATGTGTGGGATTGGGTCGATGGAGATAACTTTGTGCTCACCGACTACAACTTTCTGGACCCTGGGATTGCCGGCCCTACGCTCCCAAACCAGGGGCGGCAGACCACGAGACGGGAGATCTTCAGGCAGTTCTTCACTACAAATCTCGTGGCTCTAATTGTTGACCAGACCAACTGGTACAATTATTATTTCATGGCTGGGAAGGTGCAGTCAAAATACTCTGCAAGGCTGTCATGGTCCTCCCTAGATGTCCCAGAGTTTTACACATTCTTGGTGTGCCGCACGTCAGCTCCCCAGCGACCACAAGGGGGCAGCGGCTCGCTCCCCATCCTCTTCTCCCCTCTCCCCAGGCAGTGTTATGGGCTGTAGGTTATTGATTAAGTTCTAGTTTCTTCCTAGTGCATCATAGTGTCACAGGTAGTCCAGAAATACTCTTTATTTTCACCTGTGACAATGCATTGTATTTTATTCCAGCTGTCATAGATTTAAAGTATAAGATGCATTGTGGAGGGAGAGAGAGAATAGCGAGAGCGCGGTGGTAATGTGTGCGTGTGTAGGTATGTGTTGCCTCCCTCACTCGAGGTGTTTTCCCGCTCGCGCGCTTTCCTGCGCCCTGGCTGGTGGATCCTGGCGCCTTCTGCAGCCCTGCGGCCTGGTGACGTAGTCGTCTGTGATTGGCGTCCGCGGCCCTGGGACGGTGGTGCGAGCTCCTGTTCTTGTGTCTCCCTCAGAGCTCCTCTTAGTGCTGTAACGCTAACATCCCTTTGCAATCTATCAGCCCACCTCACCCCCTATTGCGAACTTTCTCTACCACTGCTTACCTTCTTCTCTCTGTATATCCTACTATTAATTAACTGCCCTTCCCCTTGACGTTGATTTCATTTATCCGTCACTGTATTATACAGCGAGCTCTCAGAGATATTATATGTACTTAGTTAGGCATTTTGGATCCGAGGGATATCCATTTTGGCTTGGGGAGGTTTCACATACTCATTGTGTTGCCCCACCCTTATTTTCTTGGGTGTCTGCCAGGTTAGTCGATGCTAGACTGGGGAGAGGCTATCAGGTTGCAGTTTCCTATGAGCATAGACTTCGTTGAGCCTATGCAACTGTACCGGATACCTGCGGAGGCCTAGGTAATTTTCTTGTCTGTATACCTTAGAGCCTAGCACTGTGTTGGCGTGAGGGCGTTGGCCTAGTCCACCCAGCACTGTGCTAGCTCGTTAGCTTTTGACTTAGGAGGGTCGCCAGGAGAGAACCAGGTACACGAGACCTGGATCTCTCAAGAGAGCACTCCGTCATTTAATGTAACTAGGCGCACAGACTTGAGAACGACACTAGGCTACCGAGCAGGTGGCTCGGCCCAGGTAGCTTAGCCTACGACTACCCTGCTAGACTTCGTCCACCTGGCAGACCCCCGATTAGGGTTTATAATCTCATTGTGTATATGTGTGCAGCATTATTGTTCGTTTTGTTTATAGTAAGTCATGATTGTTGCTGAGAGACCCATCCAGAGCAGGCTTGTGCTTGGTGGGAGAAAGCACATCTTTTTGTGGTTAGAGTTTAGACTGCCGATTGTTTTATAATTACACCTGTGCCAGATAACCCTGTATGTCCCTACACTATATATGTTCCCACAGTAATAATACACAGTTCAGAATCCGATACGTACTTCTTAGTTGCATCTGACTTTTGCAGAAGATTCCAGCATGATGCTTTAGGACTTTCTTTGTTTCACTTTCTTCCAGACAGGAGTGACAGTTTACTGATTATTTAACTTAACGTTAATTATGCTTCTTCTAGTTTGCTATTAACCCGTGGAGCCCCGGCTAGTTTTGTAATGTTTGCGCACCAGAACCCGGCCGGTTTTCAAAAAATGTTTTTATTCCAGAAACAATAGCGAATGGGTTAGGAATGAAGGAAAAACCACGAAAAACTGCTCAAAAAGCTTAAAAAATGGTCCTACAGAGTCCCCGAAAATGGGTTTTACAAGAGTAAAAAATTGAAGGCAATTATCCCAAAAAAACAGGTTATTGAGCGCTCGCGCGCACGCACGTGGACTTTGAGAGTTTTCAACCATCGGCACGGTTGCGTGGGATACGTACACAGTTCCCATACAAATCTGAGCCCTCTTGAGTGGCTACACCTGAGGTTACGGTCGGCGCAATTAGGGTGACGCGTCAGGCGCGTCTCTGGGGCTGTGCGTTACATTCATTGCCGACGCGTCAGACGCGTCGCTGGGGCTGTACGGGTTAAATCGTTGCTGCGATTTAATTATGCTATCTATCTTTTTCCTTGTATACTTTAATAAAGTAATCGTATGTTGTATGAGTATAGGCTGCTTCAGTGATCATCGGCCTATAGTGTGCACCTTTTACCGAGTCATAGGCACGACTCAGGGCGGTATAGGTGTTTTGTTTTCCAGTGGTTAAGGCAGGGGTTGGAACTAGTGTTACCGTTGTTGCATTTAGCCTTATCTAGTCCAATGATGAAGAGCCCCGTGTCTTCCAGAACCTGGATCGTAACAAATGGCGACCTTGCTTAGGATTTTGTTAACTTAAGAAATACTGGAGGAATACAGTGGACACAGATTTTTTTTTGGCAAGCAGTATAACACATAAAGAGGCTTCAGATAACCTTAGGTGAATAGGTGCTTGCATAAGAGATTATAGATACTTTTTTATTTTTATAAACTTGCACACTTCTCAGTATACACCATGTCTAGCAACAGCTCAGTTAACGGGGATAATCAGACTGTACAGCCTACGGGTGTTGAGCAGCAGCAGGAATTTAATGATGGCATCAGAGTTATTAATTGTGAGGCTGATGCGAGGAAGTTTGTGGAGATACCAGTAACAGCGAGTCGGTTGGAGGGGATTGATTGCTATGGTCTGCGTTGTTTGGCCACGGTCCTGGGGCGTGTCGGCTTTGGCAGCATGTCTAAGAATTACCTGGTGGCTTGTGTGTTGGGTGGTGGCAGTGGGTTGCAGGGTGGAGCGGGGGCTTGGGAGCCTTTATCCAACCCTCCCTTCCACTCTACTCCTATCGCGCCCCCTAGGTTACCAGACCTTGGCACGCTTCCGCAATCTGATAGTCGCTGGCAGCGTGGTTTGCCCCTGGGTGAGCCACTGAGTGGGTCTCCTATAATTGCTCCTCCCCCTCAGGGTTTGACTGCTGATATGTTGTTGCAACTGGAGTTGGCTAAGATCCAGATCCAGCGTGAAGTTGAGATGGCTAAGGTTCAGGCTGAGGAGAAGGCTGAGATGGCTAAGATCCAGCGTGAAGTTGAGATGGCTAAGATTCAGGTTGAGATGGCTAAGATTCAGGCTGAGGAGAGGGCGGAGATGTCTAAGATTCAGGCTGGGGAGAGGACAGCATGCCGTGAGGCGGAGTTGCAGGTTGAAGCAACTAGGTACTGTGCTGAGATGGATGTTGAGAAGTCTAGGGTGGAGACAACAGGGCGGCATCTCGGTTCTGGGAATCGTGGGTCTGAGTCTTTATCGCACTTGCTTAAGTTAGTCCCTGTGTTCGATGAGTCTGGTGTGACTGAGTTTTTTGCACGGTTTGAGAAGAAGTGTCGGGAGCATGAGTGGCCGGAGATTAAGTGGGCAGCCCTTGTATCATCAAAGGTTGTTGGGAAAGGTCTCAAGGCATATGACTCGCTGTCATTGGAGGACTGTACTAACTATGTGGTGTTAAAGGAGGCTGTGCTCCGGGCCTATGAGTTGCAACCAGAAACCTACAGGTTGAAATTTCGGGGTGTTGAAAAGAGCAAGGAGAGCTCTTTCCTTGAACATGCCCGGGAACTGACTGACACTATGGGGAACTGGCTCTGGTCTGAGAATGCGACAACAGTTGATCAGGTTAAGCAGTTATTTTGGTTGGAGCAGTTCTTCCGGTGCACGGGCAGCGACCTGACATTAAACCTGAAGGAAAAATGCCCTAAGACCGTAGAGGAGGCAGCTAAGCTTGCTGACCTCCGGCTTTCTTTGATTCGTGGGTGCGGGTCTGCTCATCATAGTGAGACAGGTAACAAGGGGCGTAACACTCTACCCCCCAGAGTCAATGAAGCACAAAATAACACTGTAAAAAGTAAGTGCAATGATACCCATTATAACTACAAACACAAAACCGTCCCGTTTTCAAAAGGGCAGGGCCCTTCCCCACCACCTCAAGGGGGAAGTCTAGTGGTGAAGTGAAATGTTTTAAATGTCAGGAGGTGGGTCACTTTGCACGTACATGTCCGAATAATATTCCTGCTAAGCCTGTGTCTTTGGTTCGCAACATGGGGGTAGTCTCTGAGCTCTTCTGCGTCTGCCCGGGGTAGGTCGTCAGTTGCGGGGACACAGCCTGTGAAGAAGGGTTTGGTGGGCTCGACACCTGTCCAAGACACTTTTTGCAGCCATCGAGGGCGCGGGCTTGTGAGCTGGGGGAATACTAAACATCAGGTAAAATTGTTGCGTGACACTGGGGCATCACAGACACTTCTTAAAAATTTCACAGGCAAACCTATAAACGCAGCTCGGGTTGTTGTGGTACAGGAGATCAATGCTACCAGGTCATACCCATTGATTAGGTTGGAGCTGGAGGTGGATGGTGTGTGTCGTGAACTTGATGTTGGGATCGTAGAGAGCTTGCCAGTTGAGGGCATCGCCCTCCTTCTGGGCAACGACTTTGCGGTACTCACTTCGGAGGTTCCACCCTTAGTTGTTGCCGAGAGGGCGGCCGACGTTAATAGGGAGAATTGGGAGTGGGTCGAGAGGTGTCAGCTTAAACAGATGGCCTGTGCAGTCACCCGTTCTCGCGCATCAGTTCAGTCACAACCATTGTCTCAGTCTTCAG
The DNA here is from genome assembly GCA_032716605.1 of Paralithodes platypus. Classification (NCBI taxonomy): domain Eukaryota; kingdom Metazoa; phylum Arthropoda; class Malacostraca; order Decapoda; family Lithodidae; genus Paralithodes; species Paralithodes platypus. The sequence goes on along the minus strand of CM064525.1, from coordinate 45,774,212 downwards.
ATCAGCGGAGGAACGGTCGGAAGGAGCAAGCTGAAGCTGGGAGTTTTGTGAGTTTTGCTCCAGCGGCTCTCCTTAGCGGCTTAGTACTTGACCCAGAGGTGAGCTCCGGAGTGGCCCTAGAACCTGTCACCCCTAGTGACATGGTTGGGCGTGATGGCACTCCGCGACTTAGTAGTTCCCAGTTGGAGGAGAGTTGTGGGAACGGGGCTATCAAACACGAGGACGGGGAAACATGTCATGTGAACCTGTTGGAGGAGTTAATGAGGCAACCACCTGAGCAGCCTACTGTCCCTGCGTTGGTCTGCAGCGGCCAAGGTGGACAAGGAGAGGGGGGCAGTAGGTCACAGGTGGAGGAGAGTAGGGATTGTTACGAACTGGCACTCGGGTACACAAGGGCTCTCAATCAGGACTCGAATACGGCTCGCTGCCACAACGGAAACACACGATCCCAACCCCTGAGTACTGCCAGCCGAACAAAAAACACCAATACCCTCCAGAGTTCAATCTGCTATAACGGGGTATACAAGAACTCGGTACTAGTGTTCAACAACAAACTAATAAAGAGACAGGAATTCTCTAGTCTGGTCAACAATCAAACAAAGAAGTAAGAAACAACAACACCAAAGAATAGTGTTGGCCGAAGCCGAAGAAATCCACCCTTGACTAAGAACTTAAGAAGTCCTCCACCCTCTACTTCGGATCGGCACTATTACGTTACGTTAATTAATAGTCTTTAACCCGTTGAGCCCCGGCTAGTTATAATATTTTGTTCACCCCAGTCCCAAGCCATTTTCATTTTTTTTTTGTTTTTGCTAAAATGGAAGACAAGGATGAGAAATGAAAAAAAAAAAAAAAAATCACCTCTGAAATTTATTTTTTGGTGGGGGGAGGGTGGGGGGTGGGCTCAAAAAAGTTTGTTGAGACAAAATGGAAGAGAATGGTGAGAAATGAAGATAAAAATAAAAAAAAATCATTTCGGTCATTTGGGGGGGGGGGGGGGGGGGTTTCAATAGTTCGTCTCCCCTGCATGACCACCCGCCCGGGAGCACTAGGGTAAAAACTGAGTATGGCATTGTACGGCATACATCCTAAGGAGTATCTCACATAAATCTCAAGCCTCTAGCTCCCATACGACCGGAGTAATGAAGGTTCAAAGTGGCGGTGAACTAGGGGTGTAAACTATCCCTACTAAGCCCACCACCACCAGCCGCGCGGCTGTCTCGGCCCGCTCACACCTACTGGCCCGGCTCCCACACACACTACGGTACCTCCCCCTCCTATTCTCCCGCCATTTCCTACCTTACGAGCCACGTAAGTGTTTTTTATATGTCGGACGCACGTGATGCGTCGCTGGGAGTTGGTGATCAAACACTGCCGACGAAACACGTGCGACGCTGGGTCTCACCGGGTTAAGCATCGAGCAAGGAATCTTCAGAAAAAGGTTAGATGCTTCTCGGGTGCTCGTAAGAAGTACGTATCGGATTTTGAACAGTAATTCAATAAGCAAAAACACTGACAATTAAATACTATTAAATGTTTAAATTGGCATAAGAATAATTAAAAGAATATGCAATAGTAAATGGCAAACATTAAAAAGAAGTACTCCGCAAATGCAACGGCAATAGCCTACTCGGATTGTGCTCGTGGGCCACTAATCACTAAAGTAGCCAAGCTTGCAACACATGAAATCAATAGTGCATAAACAATATCATACATAAGGAAAGCTTCAATACTATTCTGTATCTACTAATCGAGTAAAGTCTAGCTGGGGTACTGTGGGCAAAAGGTAGCAGTGACTGAGCAAAAACGGCTCGTAGCCTAGCGAAGTCCTCACAACTGTTTAAAGTATTACGTTAAAACTAACAAGTGCACTTTGAGAAATCCAGATCCCTTGTATCTGGTTTTTCTCCCGGCTCCTTGACGAAGTAAAAACAAACTGTTAATAAAATACAGGGTGGTTAGGCTCTTGCCCTCACGCACTGTAAATTATTAACTCAACACAGTCAGCCGCGAAGACAACCTAGGCTTCACTGAACCGAAACGAGTATGCAGGTTTATCGCTTAACCACTGCATCAAACAACCACTCGTAACACAGAAAAGCCTTACCCCAGGCTAGCATTACCTAGACTAGCAGAAAACAGGAATAATAATAATAAAACACAGGGAAATGCATATACAAGTGCAACAAACATAAATCAATCCTATTCTAAGTTAACCCTTCCAAAATAGGCTATCTAATAGACAAGTATCTCGTGAGATCTCAAGCGATAATACGTTGGCTGACTAGCTCTGCACCAACGGGACCATGGAAGTTAAACAGGCAGGGAAAAGGGGAGATAAGAATGTAAGGTAGTAGAGAAAGTTCACATCAGTCAGAAGAATATATATAGTTAGCAAGGGAAATGAGAAGTCGCTCTGCCTAATGAGTTCTGATGAAAAAATGGCTAGACTTCCCTTTTATACCTGGCCCTCTAGTGAGCCCAACGTGAATTACTAAGGACCGCCCACTGACAACCATTACGTAATTTCTCTCTCTCCTCTGGGATAGACAAAGGCTCCCCTAGCACTGAGGGGAGGGGGGAGGGGGGAGTGCTAGTGAGTTAGGCCCACCTCCCGCCTGGCGCACCCACTGACCCCCAACTGTGGCTGTTTCTCTTCCCATCATTACAAATAAGTTTTACACACAATACTTATAACTAATGATATAAAATAGAACTCGTTGACTCAGATGCAAACAAAATACATATTCATAATACTTATAGTACAACGGCTCACATGAACTAAGTTAGGAAACTCTACATAGACTACAGCCAAAGTTCCTGCTCTGACGATCCTAGCGAGAGTGGGGCATGACTAGGCGTTCTGTACAGCATGCTCACACTGGACATGCGTCACACCTCCCCCAAGATTTTACTTGCTCAACCCTGAGCTAAAATCTGACAAACACAGAACCCCATCAAGCCCCTCACACCCAGCGACCGCATGGCACTCAAACAAAGCTGAGTTTATCACCAAAACATATCTTATTATTAACACCTTACGAGCGGCCTATGCGGTTTATTTATGTGTACCGCACAGCGGGGTGTTTTTAGCCAAAATAGGGCTGTTTACGTGATCATTTTCATGCCTAAATAAGACCCAGAACGTAAAACAAGTACCTATCCCTGAAAGGGCATAAACAGAGCTTTCGAATGACACCATAACGATCCTTGTATGATGGATAGTTTTCTTGCAATAACCGTGCAACGCGAGTGCAAAAAGCAGGTAATTCGGTACTTTCGGTACATAATTGAGTATGTAGCGAGTGAGAGAGGGAGGAGGGAGCTGAGATTTGTGTCAGTAGGTTCGCCGCGGTGGTCTGGAGCAGTCATACGCTCGCTAGTCTCCTGCCACCACTTGTCTCTCTCTCTCAGCCACATTACGTGCTGAAATTGCCACTCGAGTTATGTCGAGCGCCGCCACATAGTCCAGCTTTATTTAACTCGACTTATGTTGCTCGCCGCTAAATAAGGGTTAAAACAAAAAATCACATTTTATAACTCCTCCCAACAATAGCAAAAAGACACAATATCATGCTCCAAGAGCGAGCTTACAGCAGCTCAGCCGTTTGATAGTTCGTGGACTACTCAAACTGTATAGGCTATGACAAACTTATACGATTACCTATATCAAAAGAAAGAGTTTTTTATATGATTTTTATATTTTAATATGTTTTTCCCGGCTGCACTATAAGGGCAGCCTATTTTCCTCCACTCAAACCCACACACCTGTGATAGCCTACTACTGATCATCCACCCTTGATAAACAATCCACGATCACATTGTCACATCCAGCAATATGACGGATGTCCAGGTTATACTCCTGCAACATCAAAGACCACCTGGTCAGTCTCATATTGCGATTGTGAAATTGATTCAGGAATCTCAAAGGGTGATGATCAGTGTAGATAACCACGACTGGGCCATAGGCTGGAACATACACCTCGAAGTGCCTGAGCGACAGCACAATCGCCAGTAATTCCTTTTCTATTGTAGAATAGTTCTTTTGTGCAGCATTGAACTTCTTAGAAAAGAAACTTACTGGGTGTTCCACACCTTCATTGTCTGTCTGTAGCAAGACGGCACCAGCCCCTACACCACTAGCATCTGTTGCCAGCTGAAAAGGCCTGTTAAAGTCTGGGGCCCTGAGTATCGGGTGAGTACATAGGAAATGTTTCACCAAAGTGAAAGCCTTTTCACACTCAGGTGCCCACAAAAACTTGTTGTCTTTAGATAACAAATCTGTGAGAGGTGCCAACACCGTTGAGTAATCTTTTATGAAGCGTCTGTAGTAGTCTATCATACCCAAGAATCTCATAATCTGCTTCTTGGTTGTTGGGTGCGGAAATTTATTGATAGCCTGTACCTTGTTCTGAGGAGGGCACACCTGTCCCCTTCCCACTACAAACCCAAGGTACTGCACAGTGGCTTTTACGAAGTCACACTTTGCCAAATTTAATACCAGACCTGCTTCACTAAGTTTCCGGAACAAGGTCTCAAGGTGCTCACAATGGCTCTCAAAGTCGTCATCATAAATGATTACATCGTCCAAATATACGGTGCAATTTGGAATGTCCTTTACAATTTCATTCATCAGGTTCTGAAACGTTGCTGGTGCATTCTTAAGTCCGTAAGGCATAACATTGCACCGGTAGGTACTCCCGTCCACAACAAAACCACATACCTCTTTAGCACGCTCGGACAAAGGTACTTGCCAGTAACCTTTTACTAAATCTACTTTAGACAAAAAACGAGCATTACCAATTTTGTCAACACTATCATCAACCCGAGGAAGAGGATATGGGTTAGTTGGAGTCAAACCGTTTAACCTACGGAAATCAATACAAAAGCGTACCTTGCCATCTGGCTTAGGCTGCAGTGTTACGGGGGAAGTCCACTTAACTGTGCCTTTCTCTATCAACCCTCTACCGAGCATATACTCCAACTCATCCCTCAGAGCTGGTAGTTTTATGGGGGGCACACGGTACGGGATTGACTTAAAGGGTAGATGGTCCCCCACGTCAACATCATGCATAGCCTGAGTAGTGAGGCCTGGGTGTTCAGCAAATACAGTGGGGTATGAACCGAACAACTGACGGATAGCATCAAACTGCGGCTCAGGCAAATGAGCTATAGCCTCGTCAGCCCTTAGGCTCGAGTTTCCCCGCCCACTGATCCGCTGAAACATGTTGATCCCAGCTATCCTCCTCTGAAGCTTGACTGTCCCCCTCTCCTTCTCCACCACGGCTGCAACAAGCCAACACAGGGACAGTGAGAGGCTCAGAGGGGCGCCTCACATACTCTTTAACACCTTACGAGCGGCCTATGCGGTTTATTTATGTGTACCGCACAGCGGGGTGTTTTTAGCCAAAATAGGGCTGTTTACGTGATCATTTTCATGCCTAAATAAGACCCAGAACGTAAAACAAGTACCTATCCCTGAAAGGGCATAAACAGAGCTTTCGAATGACACCATAACGATCCTTGTATGATGGATAGTTTTCTTGCAATAACCGTGCAACGCGAGTGCAAAAAGCAGGTAATTCGGTACTTTCAGTACATAATTGAGTATGTAGCGAGTGAGAGAGGGAGGAGGGAGCTGAGATTTGTGTCAGTAGGTTCGCCGCGGTGGTCTGGAGCAGTCATACGCTCGCTAGTCTCCTGCCACCACTTGTCTCTCTCTCTCAGCCACATTACGTGCTGAAATTGCCACTCGAGTTATGTCGAGCGCCGCCACATTGTCCAGCTTTATTTAACTCGACTTATGTTGCTCGCCGCTAATTATTGGTTAATAAGGTTCACGTGACATAACTGGTTCTTTTTCCTCCTGTCTGGAGTGGCAACAAGGTAATCTAAGTCTGACATTTGTTCTACAATTTTATAAGGTCCAGTGTACTTCGCAGAGAGGGGGTTACCAACCAAAGGCAACAAAATTAATACCTCTTGTCCTACAGTGAACTTCCGGAGCCTCACTTTGCGATCATACCTGTCCTTCATCAAAGCTTGTGATTCTGTCAAATTTCTACCTGCCATCTCCAGACTCTTAAGCATGCGCTCACGGCTTTCAAGCACATACTTTAATAATGGACAAGGCTGCACAGTCCCCTCCCAAATTTCTTTCAGCATGTTAAGGGGGCCCCTGACACGGTGTCCAAAAATCAGCTCGTTTGGACTAAATCCCAGGCTCTCACCAGGTACCTCCCGAGCAGCAAACAGCACATAAGGCAATCCAAGATCCCGCTGAGGATGCCAATAATAAAAAAAATCTCCTGGCTGTGCATCACCGTCCTCGTCGAGCTCTACAGCTCCATTAGCACACGTTTGGAGCTCAGGGTCCTCTAGTTGCAACCGTCGTATATCTGAGGGTGCCAAGCGATCTAACTGCTCCCGGAGCAATGCATGACCTTCCCCGATACTGGGCTGCTCCCTCTGTCTCTCGATGTACATAACGTTGCTGTCGTGGAGACTCGTCATGCCCAGCCTCGTCACTCTCGATGACAGGCCCAGGGGCTACTCCAGAATTAAGTAATGGTGCTAATACTGAATCACCCAGGAGAGCCGCTGAGTCAAAACTCTTAAAACCAACTCCAGCTTTAGCCTCCTCCTGTTGATCGTTCCTCCGCTGGTCTGAAGACGGAGGACTAGGCTGTGACACTTTAGCTGCCCGAGCTCGGGTGACCACACACGCCATGGGTTGTGTCTGGCACCGCTCGACCCACTCTTGCTCTTCCCTACTCACGTCGGCCGGCCTCTTGGCAACGACTAAGGGTAGAACCTCAGAAGCGGGCATTGCAAAGTCGTTGCCGAGAAGAAGGTCGACGCCCTCCACTGGCAGTTTCTCCACAATCCCGACATCCAATTCACGTGCCACACCATCCACCTCCAACTCCAACCGCACCAGCGGGTATAACCGAGTTGCATTAATACCCTGCACCACTACCACCCGAGCCGCGTTTATAGGGTAGCCAGTCAAGTTTTTCATCAGAGTCTGGGAAGCACCTGTATCACGCAAGACCTCTAGTCCATGCTTGCGCCCCACCCACATCACGCAACCCCGCCCTCTATGGTCGCAAAAAACATCCTGAGCAGGGTTCGAGCCTCCCAAGTGCTTCTGCATTGGCTGTGCCTCAGCCTCTGACGAACTGCCCCGGGCAAACTCAGATGACTTCGGAGACACACCAATGTTGCAGGCCAAAGACACAGCTGCTGTAGGTGGTTTGCTAGGACAGACTCTTGCAAAGTGCCCCTTTTTATGACAATGATAACACTCCAACTCCCCTTTGGGCTTCCCTTGGTACTGGGAAGGGTCCGGCCCCTTCTTAAATGGGACGGTGCTAGTCTTGTGGTCAGTCTTGGTATCATGGCTCTTGTACTTGTTTGCATAAGGTATATCACTAACTCGGGGGGGTGGGGCGTCATGCCCCTTGTTACCTGCCTCACTACGCTGGGCAGACCCGCACCCACGAATTAGTGATAGCCGGAGGTCAGCCATCTCAGCTGCCTCCTGTAGAGTTTTGGGTTCTGTTCTTTAATAGTTAAAGTCATTTCTGCACCAGTACACTTATAAAACTGCTCGAGCAGAAACAGCTCAGTCAACTGTTCTGCCGTCTCAGCTTTCTCAGAACGTGTCCAGTTTTTAAGTGCATCTTTTAAGTCCCGGGCATGTTCAAGAAAGGTCGCCTCCCTAGTCTTTGTAACACCCCGAAACTTCAATCGATATGTTTCCGGTTGCAACTCGTATACCCGTAGGACAGCTCTCTTCAATTCTGGGTAGTCAATGCAAGACTCTAAAGGCAGTGCATCATAAGCCTTCAGACCGTTACCTGTAAGTCTTGAGGAGACTAGAGCTACCCACTTCTCTTCAGGCCAATTATGCTCCCTACACTTCTTCTCAAAATGATTAAAAAATTCTGTGACTTCAGTTTCACTAAATACCGGCACCAATTTGACTAATTGGGCCAAGGACTGTTCTCTTACTTGGCCCTCACGGCCCATCCGAGTCCCTGTCGACTCTGCACGAGTCTTATCTAAATCTAATTTAGCACAATATTTCTCCGAGTTGTACCTAAGCTCAGCCTCATGCCTCCTGGTCTCATCCTCTTGCCTCCTGGTCTCATCCTCTTGCCTCCTAACCTCAATCTCATGCCTCCTAGTCTCATTCTCCTGCTTCCTAGCCTCAATCTTAGCAAGCTCAAGTCTAAATACCATATCTGGAGACAGTCAGGAAGAGGGAGCTGCCACTACTGAAGGAGGGGGGGCAAAAACTGGGGAACCACCATGTGCACCACCCGAGGGCACTCCAATCTGCCAATTCTCATCCCTCTGAGGGAGAGTGCTAACCTCCGGTAACTGAGTGGACGGCACTGTGGGAGTCGAGTGAGAGGGGATCTGGGGAGGAACCCCCCAAACGCCCTCTCCTCCGAAACCCCATGTCGCCCACGCAACACCCAGGAAATCAGCTCCCCCTTTGACATCCCTACTACATTGGAAATGCCCTAAACCTTGGCTATCAGGTGCAAGCCACAAACATCCACCCCAGTCAGCCTCTCCTCCGTCACGTGGTACCGCTTACTCACAAAAACTCTAGCATCCTCCTCACTGGTTACTAACGGCACACCTTCAAATGACATCTCTCGCTCATCGTCAGTGCTAATGCACGACATACTGAAGTCCACATACAAATTCTCGAGACAAAAGTGTTAAACTTCCTATGCAAGCACTAATTACTAAATTAACTGGAGTCTCTTAAATGCTTTACTAATTGCCATACAAAAAAATATTCTTCAATATGCACGCTAAAATACAAACAAACAAATGTTGTACAACTCTGCAAAAATGTATACTGTTCACAAAATCCTAAGCAAGGTCGCCATTTGTTATGAACTGGCACTCGGGTACACAAGGGCTCTCAATCAGGACTCGAATACGGCTCGCTGCCACAACGGAAACACACGATCCCAATCCCTGAGTACTGCCAGCCGAACAAAAAACACCAATACCCTCCAGAGTTCAATCTGCTATAACGGGGTATAAAAGAACTCGGTACTAGTGTTCAACAACAGACTAATAAAGAGACATGAATTCTCTAGTCTGGTCAACAATCAAACAAAGAAGTAAGAAACAACAACACCAAAGAATAGTGTTGGCCGAAGCCGAAGTAATCCACCCTTGACTAAGAACTTAAGAAGTCCTCCACCCTCTACTTCGGATCGGCACTATTACATTACGTTAATTAATAGTCCTTAAGCATCGAGCAAGGAATCTTCTGAAAAAAGTTAGATGCTTCTCTGATGCTCGTAAGAAGTACGTATCGGATTTTGAATAGTAATTCAATAAGCAAAAACACTGGCAATTAAATACTATTAAAGGTTTAAATTGGCATAAGAATAATTAAAAGAATATGCAATAGTAAATGGCAAACATTAAAAAGAAGTACTCCGCAAATGCAACGGCAATAGCCTACTCGGATTGTGCTCGTGGGCCACTAATCACTAAAGTAGCCAGCTTGCAACACATGAAATCAATAGTGCATAAACAATATCATACAAGGAAAGCTTCAATACTATTGTATCTAATCGAGTAAAGTCTAGCTGGGGTACTGTGGGCAAATAGCAGTGACTGAGCAAAAACGGCTCGTAGCCTAGCGAAGTCCTTACAACTGTTTAAAGTATACGTTAAAACAAGTGCACTTTGAGAAATCCAGATCCCTTGTACCTGGTTTTCTCCTGGCTCCTTGACAAAGTAAAAACAAACTGTTAATAAAATACAGGGTGGTTAGGCTCTTGCCCTCACGCACTGTAAATATTAACTCAACACAGTCAGCCGCGAAGTCAACCTAGCTTCACTGAACCGAAACGAGTATGCAGGTTTATCGCTTAACCACTGCATCAAACAACAACTCGTAACACAGAAAAGCCTTACCCCTGTCTAGCATTACCTAGACTAGCAGAAAACAGGAATAATAATAATAACACACAGGGAAATGCATATACAAGTGCAACAAACATAAATCAATCCTATTCTAAGTTAACCCTTCCAAAATAGGCTATCTAATAGGCAAGTATCTCGTGAGAACTCAAGCGATAATACGTTGGCTGACTAGCTCTGCACAACGGGACCATGGAAGTTAACCCTTAATTAGCGGCTCACCACATAAGTCGTATTTAATAAAGCTGGACTATGTGGCGGCGCTCGACATAGGTCGAGTGGCAATTTCAGCACGTAATGTTGCTGAGAGAGAGAGACAAGTGGTGGCAGGAGAGTAGCGAGCGTATGACTGCTCCAGACCACCGCGGCGAACATACTGACACGAATCCCAGCTCCCTCCTCCCTCTCTCACTCGCTATATAAGGAATTGTATCGGGAAAGTGGCTAATTACATGCTTTTTGCACTCGCGTTGCACGGTTATTGCAAGAAAACTAGCCATCATAAAAGGATCGTTATGGTGTCATTCGAAAGCTCTGTTTATGCCCTTTCAGGGATAGGTACTTGTTTTACGTTCTGGGTCTTATTTAGGCATGAAAATGATCACGTAAACAGCCCTATTTTGGCTAAAAACACCCCGCTGGGCAGTACATATAAATAAACCGCATAGGCCGCTCGTAAGGTGTTAAACAGGCAGGGAAAAGGGGAGATAAGAATGTAAGGTAGTAGAGAAAGTTCACATCAGTCAGAAGAATATATATAGTTAGCAAGGGAAATGAGAAGTCGCTCTGCCTAATGAGTTCTGATGAAAAAATGGCTAGACTTCCCATTTTATACCCGGCCCTCTAGTGAGCCCAACGTGAACTACTAAGGACCGCCCACTGACAACCATTACGTAATTTCTCTCTCTCCTCTGGGATAGACAAAGGCTCCCCTAGCACTGAGGGGAGGGGGGAGGGGGGAGTGCTAGTGAGTTAGTCCCACCTCCCGCCTGGCGCACCCACTGACCCCCAACTGTGGCGGTTTCTCTTCCCATCATTACAAATAAGTTTTACACACAATACTTATAACTAATGATATAAAATAGAACTCGTTGACTCAGATGAAAACAAAATACATATTCATAATACTTATAGTACAACGGCTCACATGAACTAAGTTAGGAAACTCTACATAGACTACAGCCAAAGTTCCTGCCCTGACGATCCTAGCGAGAGTGGGGCATGACTAGGCGTTCTGTACAGCATGCTCACACTGGACATGCGTCACAGGATTGTCATGTCTCGGCGGAGCAGTGGGTAGGGGACACGAGTCTGGTGGCTGTGGAAGCGCTAGAGCACCTGCCTGAGCAGCAGTCTGCAGCGCTCCAGCACCAGCTCGGTTCATACCCCACTGGTCGTGCCGAGCCCCTGAGCCTCACAACTCAGGCGGTGCAAGATGTTCCGTGGGCAGGACATGTGAATGTTGGGAGACCGTTAGCCTCGTTGTTTCGGTGGTTCAAGGTGGGCGACGAGGCTTGGACATGGTTGTCAGGTCAAGGTCGACCCATGGCTGCCAAGGGTGGTGGTAAAAAGGAGGACTTTGAGCAGATTGGTGAGGTTGGCTGTGGCATAGAAGTGCCCGGTCGTCGCATAGCCTCCCAATGCTGCTCTAGTCGAATGCAACAGCCCTACCATAGACTGACTGTATCTGGCCATGTCGCTAAAAGCGGTGATGCTGCGCAGGCAGATGTAGTCGTAAGGAATGCGGGGGTGCGCATGTACGGTATCGGCGGGGAAGCCTTAGCAATAATGAACTATGGGGGTAACTGCACAGGTGGTACTGATTGTCCCTCTCATGACCTGGCAGTTCTAGGGACGAAGGTGGAGAAGGAGGGAGACTACAGGTTAGAAGCTGCGGTCTCGGCTGGGTTGTGGGATGGCACTAGGCATGTTGTTCTGCGAGATAAGTTGTTTACTAGGCTGTGGCAGTGCATCCGCATGTTTGTTGCTTCTCCAGGCCTGATGTACGGGGTAGAATCCGACATGGAGGCTGGAGACAGTGCGAGGCTCAGTTTAATTCCCTACCGTATAAATCCTACTAAAAAGCCTGTCGTGAAAACAGAGCTAGACATGTGGAAAAAGGGTCTGAGGGATAAAGGATATTGTGAGTGGTCGTTGCCAGTGAGTTTGCAACCTGAGTTGAGTGGCAAGATCAGTGTGTGTGCATTATCCCTGACAGACACCTATCCATTGCCCAAGGGTCTGAGTGATAAGGAATGTCGTGAGTGGTCATTGCCTGTAACTTTGCAACCTGTGTTAAGTGGCAAGATCAGTGAGTGTGTTGATTGCGAGAGTGTGTGTGCATTATCCCTGACAGACGCCTATACCTTATCGAGAGTTGACGACACCATAGACCGCATCGGGGCTGCATCGCCTATCACGAAGGTAGAACTAGTGAAAGGCTTTTGGCAGGTCCCGTTGCCGGAAAGAGCGAAGAGAATTGCCAGTCTTGTGATGAACTGGGCAGTTTATCAGTGTCAGGTGTTGTTGTGCTGCCGGAACACAAGTTGGATGTGTGGCATGCTAAGGGCACTGATAATGTTTTGGCTGATTGTTTGTCACGGGAGGGTTTGTTTGCAGGAGAACCCTTGCCGTTCAGTCAGTGTGTGGTGAGAGTGGAGTAAAATTGGCTTGCCCCTGTAAGTGCAGCCGCCAAAAACATATAAAAAAAAAAAAAAAATGAAAATCAACATAAAAACTCTTTGTGTTATAGTAAATTTAAGTATGTTTTGTTACAGCTAAAGCACTAGCTATTAGTGGGCTGAGTTTCGTAGAACTCGCTTTCGGAGCGTAACAATTTTAAGTTTTGCTATTGTGTTGAGGGGGTAAATATGTAAGTTTGTTTCATTTTATAAGTAAGTTCTTTTTTTGTGTAACCTATATGCTGTATTATTGTGCTGGGGTGGGGAGGTTAGGTGACGTGTGCCAATTTCAGATATCAGAACTTGCCTAATATTAAGTGTCAAATATCTTGGGGGGGGGGGGGGGGGGGGTGACGCACCTCAGCTCCCCAGCGACCACAAGGGGGCAGCGCCTCGCTCCCCATCCTCTTCTCCCCTCTCCCCAGGCAGTGTTATGGGCTGTAGGTTATTGATTAAGTTCTAGTTTCTTCCTAGTGCATCATAGTGTCACAGGTAGTCCAGAAATACTCTTTGTTTTTACCTGTGACAATGCATTGTATTATATTCCAGCTGTCATAGATTTAATGTATAAGATGCATTGTGGAGGGAGAGAGAGAATAGCGAGAGAGCGGTGGTAATGTGTGCGTGCGTAGGTATGTGTTGCCTCCCTCACTCGAGGTGTTTTCCCGCCCTTCGATTGGCTGGTGGATCCTGGGCGCCTTCTGCAGCCCTGCGGCCTGGTGACGTAGTCGTCTGTGATTGGCGTCCGCAGTCCTGGGACGGTGGTGCGGGCTCCTGTTCTTGTGTCTCCCTCAGAGCTCCTCTTAGTGCTGTAACGCTAACATCCCTTTGCAATCTATCAGCCCACCTCACCCCCTATTGCGAACTTTCTCTACCACTGCTTACCTTCTCTCTGTATATCCTACTATTAATTAACTGCCCTTCCCCTTGACGTTGATTTCATATATCCGTCACTGTATTATACAGCGAGCTCTCAGAGATATTATATGTACTTAGTTAGGCATTTTGGATCTGAGGGTTATCCATTTTGGCTTGGAGAGGTTTGACATACTCATTGTGTTGCCCCAACCTTACTTTCTTGGGTGTCTGCCAGGTTACTCGATGCTAGACTGGGGAGAGGCTGTCAGGTTGCAGTTTCCTATGAGCATAGACTTCTTTGAGCCTATGCAACTGTACCGGATACCTGCGGAGGCCTAGGTCATTTTCTTGTCTGTATACCTTAGAGCCTAGCACTGTGTTGGCGTGAGGGCGTTGGCCTAGTCCACCCAGCACTGTGCTAGCTCGTTAGCTTTTGACTTAGGAGGGTCGCCAGGAGAGAACCAGGTACACGAGACCTGGATCTCTCAAGAGAGCACCCCGTCATTTAATGTAACTAGGCGCACAGACTTGAGAACGACACTAGGCTACCGAGCAGGTGGCTCGGCCCAGGTAGCTTAGCCTACGACTCCCCTGCTAGACTTCGTCCACCTGGCAGACCCCCGATTAGGGTTTATAATCTCATTGTGTATATATGTGCAGCATTATTGTTCCTTATGTTTATAGTAAGTCGTGATTGTTGCTGAGAGACCCAACCAGACCAGGCTTGTGCTTGGTGGGAGAAAGCACATCTTTTTGTGGTTAGAGTTTAGACTGCCGACTGTTTTATAATTACACCTGTGCCAGATAACCCTGTATGTCCCTACACTATATATATTCCCACAGTAATAATACACAGTTCAGAATCCGATACGATGCTGCGATTTAATTACGCTATCTATCTTTTTCCTTGTATACTTTAATAAAGTAATCGTATGTTGTATGAGTATAGGCTGCTTCAGTGATCATCAGCCTATAGTGTGCACCTTTTACCGAGTCATAGGATACCTCGTTGTCCAGGCATGACTCAGGGCGGTATAGGTGTTTTGTTTTCCACTGGTTAAGGCAGGGGTTGGAACTAGTGTTACCGTTGTTGCATTTAGCCTTATCTAGTCCAATGATGAAGAGCCCTGTGTCTTGCAAAACCTGGATCGTATCATTGGCCATTGTAATGCTGATGAGGGTCACAAGGAAATCCTCCATAACAAAGTACTGGTCCTGGGATCCCCTCGTCCGAACCCCTGTTTTTGGACAAATAATGAGCAGAAATAGGTTCACGGCCATAATGGGGAACCTCCATTTCATCGACAGCCTGGCAGCCCACACCAAAAATCAAAGTCAACCCAGAGCAATGAAGGACCCCATGAAGAGAATGTACCTGAAGCTGAAGCTTGCTGCCGCCTTCAAACCCCATCAGAAGCTCATTATTGATGAGAGTTTGCTGCTGTGGAGGGGGAATATTGGCATCCGGCAGTACATGCCCAGCAAACGACATCGATATGGCCTGAAGACCTTCGTGATGTGTGACTGTCGAACTGGTTACATCCAGGACCTAATTCTGTATATGGGCAAGAAAACAGAATTGGTGGAAACGAGGACATACAGAATTTCTGGGGCCGTCGTCATCACCATGCTGCAGGGCTACCTGGACAGGGGCCACATACTGTACCTGGACAACTGGTACACCAGCCCCTCCCTTGCCAAGTTCCTGCATAGCCACACTACAGGAGTCTGTGGCATTGTCAAGAGGAATCGGATCTTCATGCCCGAACTACCACCCAGGCGGGAAAAGGGCTCCATCATCCACAAGCAGGCTAACAATGTCCTCATGTTGTCCTGGATGGATAACCGGGATGTGAACCTCCTCACAACAGTCCACCATCCCATCTTCCAAGACAGCAGACGTCGTGACAGAGCAACTGGCGAAGTTATCAAGAAACCTTTGGCCATCTGCGATTATAACATCAACATGCGGCTGGTGGACAAATCAGATGCTGTCAGCTCGTCATGTGAGTGTGCAAGGAAGACGTTGAGGTGGTATAAGAAGTTATTCTTCCACCTCCTCGATCTCACCGTCTATAACAGCCATATCCTCTACTCAACAATCACCGGCAAGCAGGAAACGATGGAGAACTTCTGCATCGAGTTGTCCAGGTAGACGTTGAGGGAATACATAACTGCCCCCCACTTCCAGCAACCCCCCGCCCATCAACGCCCAGCAGCAGAAGGGATTGCCAGGCTGACACAACGCCACTTCCCTGAATATGTGCCGCCCACAGATAACAATGAGAAACCCCGAAGACGGTGTCATTTGTGCCGCAACACGACACAGAGGGAGCCTGTGAGATCAGATACCAGGTATATGTGCCCAGAATGTGATGTTGGACAGTGTTTCCCGGACTGCTTCAGGGAGTATCACACCCTTGAGCATTTCTAACTGTACTCAAACACTGCGATAAAAGACGCTATGAAATGTGAAGTGTGTGTATAAAAACCAAGTGTAAATAATAAATATAGGCTACACAAAGTGCCGAACACAATATGTAAGTGATATTGACACTCAAATATACGTAAAACAGTGACGGACACTAATAAGTGTAAATATAGCATATTTCTAAGTCGAAAGTGCGTAAAACAATGTGTGAAACAAATATTTTATAACTATAAAACATTTGATAAAGTAATAAACTGAATAAAGATGGGAAGTAACATGAAAACTGAATAAAGATGGGAAGTAACATGAAAACTGAATAAAGATGGGAAGTAACATGAAAACTGAATAAAGATGGGAAGTAACATGAAAACTGAAGAAAGCGGGGGAATAAGAGAGAAAGGCAATAAAAGTGAAAGTGCTGGGAGTCTGTGTCAGTCAGCTGGGTGTGTGTACGTGGGTTCGTTTTGTTATTGTCCTAGACCATGATGGCTGCCAGTCTCCATGGCAACGGGGAAGCGCCACGCTCTTGCCACTCGTGTGCACTTACAAGACTTATATCTAAGCACTTTTCACACTGTAACTTCACTTACAATGACATTATGTGTTACATGTTGCTAATATATGAACTATGAAGGCACACATGATGCTCAGGTGGTGTAAATAGCCGTCACTCGAAAACTGGCCGCATCGTACATCTGCCATGCTGCCGCGCTCAACAATGGCTGACCGGGTGGGAAGTTTGAAGGCCACCCGGCACCAGCTGATGTATGAGGCTGCCCCTCCCCCCCCCATACGACCCCCAAATGACCGAGGTGAGTATTTTTTGTTTTCTTCTTTCCTCACATTTTTCTTCCATTTTAGAAGAAAACAAATAATACAATTGGCAAAATTGGCCGGTCCCAGGATGTACATTTATTTATATTTAGCTGGTGCTCAGTGAGTTAAGCAGTATGCAGGAAATAATAGAAAACGATGGAGAATATATATGTGGGAAATGTTTTTATTTCTCTTTAAAAAGATATGTCTATTAAAATGAAACTGTAAAACCAGTTAAAATTGTATTTTGTGGGGACATTAATTGTTTTAAATGAATACCTCAAGCCTGTCATGAATGATTGTACGACAAGTGGGAAATTTTGCAGGGTTGTTATTATCCATTATCAATTATATCCCATACGTGACCTAAAATCCAATTTGTCCTAAATATAATAGGAAAAAGATATATTACACCTATTAGGTATATCGATGGTGAATTACCTTTCTAATTGGTCTAAGATGGGCTTGTCACTACCAATATAATATCACGAATATGGGACACTTTGGACAATATAAAGTTTATGTAATTAAATTGAGACCGATTTTATCGTGGCCTACAGGTTTTTTATACCATGTATTTCCTTCATATACTTGTCTAAATGCGCGTAAAAATGTATTACTGATCCTGAAAAAAGAAAAAAATATAGCGCCGAGTACAGACAGAGGCTCCTCCCCGTATACACGGCAGTGTAGGAAATGTGACTGTATAGATTTTTGTGTGTAGGAGATATGCTGTATCTCTGTAGGAAATATGTCACTACACTAAAAACTGCTAAATTTGTAGGAGATGTGACGTGTAGGAAATACGCAGTATACAGGGTGTAGGAAATGTGGCGTAGGAGATATGCTGTATCTCTGTAGGAAATATGTCACTACACTAAAAACTGTGTAGGAGATATGCAGTATATGTGTAGGAAATAGGTCATTACTCTAAAAACTGCTATATTAGTAGGAGATGTGATGTGTAGGAAATAGGCAGTATACAGGGTGTAGGAAATGTGGCATTTCCCCCCCCCCCCCTTAACCCCTACTGTACCGGAGGATACAGAAATATAAGTACCCCCCAGCCCCAAGCAATGTGGCCAAAATGGCAAGATAGAACAACCTTCCATCTCAAGAGATGAAGGAATACTAGCTCTCTCAGTTTTCAGAGGGTTGGATATAAACTGAGAAGTGTTGCCATATCCAGAGCAGTGCTCACACGGTCGTGGTACCAGGAACAGCCTGATACAGGCAGTTACAAGGAAATTACATTACTGATGGCTCCCAGCCGTCGCTGGGACTGGGGAGTGACTTATCTACTGACGGCTGGGAGCCGTCGCTGGTATTGGACAGGTTAAGGAATCCATACTGGCGATCTGAGAGCAGATTATGAAAAGAGGGATACTTAACCCGTACAGCCCCAGCGACGCGTCTGACGCGTCGGCGATGTATGTAACGCACAGCCCCAGAGACGCGCCTGGCGTGTCACCCTAATTGCGCCGACCGTAACCTCAGGTGTAGCCACTCAAGAGGGCTCAGATTTGTATGGGAACTGTGTACGTATCCCACGCAACCGTGCCGATGGTTGAAAACTCTCAAAGTCCACGTGCGTGCGCGTGAGCGTGCAATAACCTTTTTTTTGGGGGTAATTGCCTTCAATTTTTTACTCTTGTAAAATACATTTTCGGGGGCTCTGTAGGACCATTCTTTAAGCTTTTTGAGCGTTTTTTTGTGTTTTTTCCTTCATTCTTAACCCCTTCGCTATTGTTTCTGGAATAAACCATTTCTTGAAAACCGGTCGGGTTCTGGTGAACAAACATTACAAAACTAGCTGGGGCTCCACGGGTTAAGACATTTTGAAGTAATAATAGTTTTAAAAACTTTGGAGATGCAAGAAATGAGAGCAATTGGACGATCATTGGATAGTTGAGAGCAGTCACCCTTCTTTGGGACAGGTTGAATGAAAGTAAACTTCCAGCAAGAAGGGAAGATGTTAGAGAAGAGAGAGATATGGAAGAGTTTACCTAGGCAGGGAATCTGCACAGAAGCACAGTTTTTTAGTACACCAGGAGGAACACCATCTGGATTGTACGCCTTCTTAGTATTAAGCCCAGAGAGGGTAGAAAGTACATCTTTAGAAGAGATTATGATATTAGGCATGAGTAAGTGAGCGGGGGAATAGCACCGGAATCATCCAAGGTGGAGTTTCTAGCGAAAGTTTGAGCGAAGAGTTCAGCTTTGTCAGAGGAATAAGTGACGGTAGTGCCGTCCGAGTGGAAAAGGGGAGAGAAAGACGAGGAAGAAAAAT
Source organism: Paralithodes platypus (assembly GCA_032716605.1). Lineage (NCBI taxonomy): Eukaryota > Metazoa > Arthropoda > Malacostraca > Decapoda > Lithodidae > Paralithodes > Paralithodes platypus. Next base: position 45,755,170 of record CM064525.1, on the reverse strand, counting down.
TGTTGGAGAGGTTTTTGGCTAGATGCCAGAAAGCTTGGGAAGAGCTAGAGTTGGATAGTTCAGTGCATTTATTATTGATGAATACCTGTTACTTAGCTTAACCCATTTGAATTCAACTTGCTATTCCCCAGACTTTATTAATCATAATAGGACTCTCATTGAATATCATTCACTCTCACATAGCATGTCCTAAGTATTGATGTGTTCAATAACCTGGTATTTAGACTAACCCATTTGCATTCAACTAGCTATTCCCCAGAGTTAATTAACCTCTGAACTGCGCATGGGGGTAATTAGAAACGTCTGCCTGTGCGCATGTATTTGAGCTGTTTCCATCACTAAAATATTAATTTTACCATAAATAGTATTAATACTTATCCATATGCACCTATTATAGGTTGATTATAAAGGTATTAACCTGTTACAACAATAAAACGAGTGAAAACAGCGTTTGGATGGTCAAAATCGGCGATACAGGGCGGGAGTTGCATAATGTATGGGTGAGGCAACCTGTTTTCCCACCAATTTAACCAAAGGCCACTGAAACACTGTCGATCGATACTCTCTCTCTCTCTCTCTCTCTTGCACTCGCTTGCTAACAGTAATGACAATGCCCTGCTTTCAACTCGCTAATGTTAGCACGAAAATATACCTCAGAATAAGGGAATAACAGGGAAAATAGGTGATAACTGAAGGAGGGGAGGAAAGTGGGGAAGGAGGGGAGGTAGAGGACTGATATTTTGCATGGCCCAAGGGCAAATTTTTTTCTTTTCTATGTTTAAAATTTTTTTTTTTCTCTCTAACTCTTAAGAGTCTTCCCGCAGTCCGCCGGGGGAACTCTTAAGAGTCTTCCCGCAGTTCCCGGGTTAATCTTCATAGGAGTCTCTCTTGATATCAGTTACGTCGCACCGTGTATGTCTTAATCATTGGGATGTCCATTGTTTTATCTCTTGTCGGTGTACTTTACTATGTATATACTTAGCACAGTGGTGTAGGTTTGGTCTGTGATTTCTAGTACAGTGGAGTAGATTTGGTCTGTGATACCTAGTACAGTGGTGTAGGTTTAGTCTGTGATACCTAGTACAGTGGTGTAGGTTTGGTGTGTGATACCTAGTACAGTGAAGTAGGTTTAGTTTGTGATACCTAGTGCAGTGGTGTAGGTTTGGTCTTTGATACCTAGTACAGTGGTGTAAGTTTGGTCTGTGATACCTAGCACAGTGCTATAAATACTTCACCAACATATAGTGTCGTTGATAGCAATTAGTTATTATCCTTTTGCTTCTTTCACTTTTTCTGTTATATTTACATAGATACAGTTCAATTATTTAATTTTACAGTACACACAATATATTGATTAATCTATCCATCTTTTTGTTCTAGGTGCATGAAGAAGACAAAAGGCAAAGCTGCAAAGCTGCCTGTAATATCTCTATCCTCTCTGAAATCTCCATCTTAAGAGATTTCAATGTTCACCACTACCAATGGCCAACCTGGTGAACAAGCCTACATCATTTATGGTGGCGAGATAGTGATCGAATGGGTATGGAAAATGTGCAAACTAGCATGGGAGTGCACCTGATGACTGGAAAACAGGCATAATAGTCCCCCTATATAAGGGTAAAGGGGAAAGAGGAGTGTGTGGTAACCACTGAGGAATATGTCGTCTAGTAGGGAAGGTGTACAGTAGGGTAGTGATTGAGAGAGTGAGAGCGAGAACGGAAAAATGGATAGGTGACGAGCAGGGCGGTTTTAGGAAGGGAAGAAGGTGTGTTAATCAGATGTTTACCCTGAAATGTGTTGTGGAGAAATGATTTGGAGAAGCAACAAAAGCTGTATGTTGACTTTATGGACTTGGAGAAGGCCTATGACAGAGTAGATAGAGAAGGTATGTGGAAAGTACTTAGAATATACGGAGTAGATGGCAAGTTGCTGAAAGCAGTGACGAGCATGTATGAGGGTGCTAAGGCGCCAATAGTGTGAAAAATGAGCAGAGAGAGTTCTTTGATCTGAATGTTGGATTTAAACAAGGGTGTGTGATGTACCTGTGATTGTTTACTGTATGGATGTAGTCATGAAAGAAATACAAGGAAAAGCAGTGAATGTTGGTGTATCGCTGATAAGGGAAGGAAACTGGTGGAAGCTACCTGTACTACTGTTTGCTGATGATACAGTGCTGAGGAGCGATAGTGAATTGGAGGTGCAGGGTCTGGTAATTATGTTTGGAACAGTGTGTGAAAAACGGAATCTGAAGATAAATGCTGGGAAGAGCAAGGTTATGGTCTTTGAAAGGGATGCAGCCACAGAGTGTGAGGTGAGGTTGAACGGTCAGGCTATGGAGATTGTCAGCTTATTTAAGCATCTGGGCAGTGTGCTGAGTAAAGATGGGAATATGGATGAAAAAGTGCAGGAGAGGGTGCAGCAGGGGAAGAGGGTTGTAGGAACGCTGAAAGCAGTAACAAGGGTGGTAATCATGGAAGTGAAGAAGTCCTTGCCTGACAGTGTGGTAATCCCGACACTGACTTACGGAAGCGAAGCATAGAGGTTGGTGGAGAAACTCAGACCAAGAGTGAGAGGGGTGGAAATGAGTTACTTGAGAAGTGCGTGCGGAGTTACATGGAGAGACAGAATGATGAATGAGAAAGTAAGAGGGAGGTGTGGTGTGGAGGTAGATGTGCTGGAAAGTGTGAAAAGGAACACCTTGAGATGGTTCTGCAATATGGAACGTATGGGAAGCAAGAGAATGACTAAGAGGGTGTATGAAAGTGAGGTGGAATGACAGAGAGGAAGAGGTAAACCAAGAGAGAGGTGGAAGGATGGCGTGAAGAAGTATATGAATGAAGGCGGTGCAGGTTGGGAGGAGGGGCGTCGACTGACTGGGGACAGAGGTGCATGGGGGCGTTTCGTTTGTGGCCACACCTTCGGGGGTCACGGTGTCAGGCAATTGATAGATAGATAAATTAAAACTCCTTTGTGCCTAAATGTGTGTTTCAATACATTGTTCTGGCAATGGGTATGTAACTTTTGTCTCTGCCTGGTTAAATGCTGATGTATAGTATTATTTAATGTGAACAGATCTTTAAAGAAGCTCGGAGTAAGATTTTTCATAATTTTAAACATAAGTTTAGCTACTGCAAATGCATAAACATCTGTAAATGGTAATAGTTTTAACGATTTAAATATTGGGGCAGTATGTTCTCTATAGTGGATTGATTTAATTATTCGTACTGTTCTTTTCTGTAGAGTTATGATGGGTTTGATATTACATTCACTTGCATTACCCCAAACTTCTACCCCATATAGGGGTATACAAATGAATTATACATAGTTTTTAATGTTGATATATTCAGTAGTTTTCTAGCTTTACATATTATCCCTATACCATTAGATATTTTATCCTGTAAATACTTAATATACTCATTCCAAGTAAGTTTTCTATCTATAATTACCCCCAAGAACTTTGAATGTTTAACTTTATTTAAAGGGTTACCGTTAATGCAGACACTTAAGTTAGTTTTCACTTGTTTTTCCTTCACCGTGAACACCATATAGTGGGATTTATCTACATTCAAAGAGAGTTTATTGGCAATGGTCCACTCCACAAGCTTTTTCATCTCCAAATTCATCATATCAATGACCTTATCAATATTAGCCCCTTCTAAGAATAATGTTATTACCATAATTTTATGCAAAGTAATATTGGGAATATATTTGGAGATACATTCGCTATATCATTTACATATATAAAATACAACTAGCAGGGGGTACCCGGCGTTGCCCGGGTTTAAATTCTACTACCATAATCACCATCATCATTCACTACTACCACAATCATCACAATACTACTACTACCATAATCACCGGCCTCGACCTCCCTGTGCCTCATTAAACGGCGACCTCGATTTCGGCCGCTAGATGACCTCCGATTATGGATCTGACCACATCCGTACCCTAATTTTGGGAGGCTGCGAACAACTTTCGTTCCATACACCTTTTCGATCGGAGGCCTCCTTCTGCCCCAAACGGCAATTTTTTCATGTTTTTTTCAATTTCGACCTCGAAACGACCTTCGATCGTGGCCTCGCCCCCTCTATGACCTGACCCAGGTCAATTGACACCCACATGCAAAGTTTCAGCTCCCCAGGTCCAAAACTGCGGCCGCCTATTAAGAACACACAGACAGACAGACACACAAACTAATTTAATAATATAGATAAAGGACCCAAAACAGATCCTTGAGGAACACCACACTTCACATATCCCTTTCAGAATGTTCAGTTATAATTTACCTCTATCTATCTATCTATATGCTCAGGCCCAATCCCCATTTTGGGGGTAGCCGACTCAAGACAGAGCAAGAACAGGGAAAACACAAAAAGAACATAAAACAACAAATAAACACAGATAAAAAGCACCAACGCACACATCCAGGTCACCCAGGAGAAGACCCAGAGACCAGGGTCACCAAGGTCGCTCCAGCACTCCCCCGGCCCCCGACCACCCGGAGAGGTTCCGATCTCGGCAGGCAGACATGCAGCGGAGCCAAAGCCACAAGCCCTCCCACCACACTTCCAGGCGCACCCTTCATATTAATCGTCTCCCCGGGCCAGGTGCCTGATGGACTATTATCTAGTCCAACTTGCGCCCGACCCCTTACTCCAAATGACCACATGTTCACTCAACTATTCACAAGCATTCTCCATTCACTCCTGTCCACCACCACTTCCCCTGCCTGATCTATAGTCATTCCTCTATCATCCAAAGCCTTTCTTACACAGTCTCTCCATCTCAATGGGGGTCTTCCTGCCCTTTTATCTCCCCTTGTACCTGACTCACATATTCTCTTTGTAAGCCTCTCATCTCCCATTCGTTCAACATGACCATACCAGCTCAGCACCCTTCTGTCCACTCTGGCTGACAAATGTTCCTGCTGCCCCACTCTCCTACGTATCTCTTCATTCCTCAATCTGTCTCTACGAGTAACTCCACACATACTCCTCAAGCAGCTCATCTCCATCACATCCAGCCCTCTTTTCTCCTTTTTCTTCAGAGCCCATGTCTCAGCCCCATACATCACTGTTGGCACAACATTTCCTTGATACAGTGCACTTTTTACTTTCACTCCGAGATTTCTCGTCTTCCACATACGTCCCATTGCTCCGAAAACCTTCCTTCCTTCACACACTCTCTGTTTTACCTCCACTTCCATACCTCCACTCCTGCTTATTGTTCCTCCTAGATATTTAAAACACTCTACTTGTTCCAATATTTCCCCATCCAGCCTCACATCTAGATTCACTTTATGCTCTCCCCTATTACACACCATTACTTTACTTTTATTGACGTTCACCTTCAGTTTCCTCCTTCCACAAACCACACCAAACTCTTTGACTACCCGCTGCAGTTTCTCATCAGAATCCGCCACCAATGCTGTGTCATCAGCGAACAGCAACTGATTCAACTCCCAATCTCTACCATTCTTTCCTACTAAACCCAATCCTCTTCCCATAGTTCTCCTTTTCACCTCCCTCACCACACCATCCATAAACATATTAAAAAGCCATGGTGACATTACACAACCATGTCACAAACCTACCTTTACCTCAAACCATTCACTCAACTCACCATTTCCTACTCTCACACATGCTCTGCTCCCTTCATAAAAACTCTTAACTGCTTCTAACAAATTTCCTCCTATTTCATAAATCCTTAACACTTTCCACATTGCTTCACAGTCCACACAATCATACACTTTTTCCAAGTCCATAAAAGCCCAAAATATCTCCTTATGCTTCTCTAAATACTTCTCGCATAATTGTCTTACTGCAAACATCTGATCCACGCACCCTCTTCCCCTCCTAAAACCGCACTGTTCTCCTCCTATTGCAACTTCCGTACACTTTATTATCTTCTCTATCAACACCCTGCCATACAGCTTTCCAACCACTGACAATAAACTAATACCTCTATAACTTGAACACTCCTGCCGATCTCCCTTCCCCTTGTACAACGGCACAATACATGCACTCTTCCAGTCTATTGGTACCATTGACACAGCAAAGCACACATTGAAAAGTCTCACCAACCAATCTATTATCACATCAATAATTTACATATTGTACCCTATTAGCTAAATAACTTTCTATCCATTTCTGAGCAACCCCCCTGACCCCATACAAATTTTACTATTTAACCAAGATTTCATGGTCTACACTCACAGTATCGAAAGCTTTGCTGAAATCCAAAAATACCCCTACTATATGTTTACCTGAATCGAGAGCTTCGGAGATATTATCAATATACATTATTAGAGCTTAATTAGTAATATATCCCTCCCTAAACCCAAACTGGAAATCATAAAGTAATATATATTTGTTAAATAATTACATCAATCTAGTGTACATAATTCGTTCAAATACTTCGAGAAAAGGAATAATATTGATATTAACAAGTGAAACATCATTATGTTTATATGAAGGAATTACTTTAGCAATTTTTAGTTTACTTGGGAAAATATCTTCAGTCATACACATGTTGTTGTTGTTGTTGCTGTTCCCCAGGCTGTCTGGCTGAGCAGCCCCAAGGTCCCGAGCAAGGCCAAGGCCATAACCGAGCGCCCCCACAGAACCCTCCCTGCTTACCACTAATAAATCTCAGGTGACCGAAGCCACTCCAAGGCGGGGAGCTGAGATGGGCGCGGAAACGCCCGGGAAACCAAAGCCCCCCCCAAGGCCCTGTGCCCCTCAGCAATTATGAAGGGAAATTTGAGGGACACAGGAAAAATGTGACGCTTTGGCTCCCAATCTGCCAACCTCGAGGTTGGCAGTAGGGAGGTCAATCCACGGAAGAGACACCGTCACTTGAGATCTAGAAAATATAAGTAAAAGGAACAGTCAGGGTGGATGGGACTTGTTAGCCTTGGTCGGCAACCCATCTAGGGGAGACAACCTTATAAAAATCCGGTGGATGGGACTCGTCAGCCTTGGTCGGCAACCTGTCTAGGGGATGATAACCTGATACAAATCCGTACTGCTTACCGAAGGGTAAGGCAGGTTAGTGGATGGACTAGGCAAACACCACTGTAGAAAAATAGTTCTAACAAGATACACAGAGGGCCTCAGAGTCGGACGGATCCTAAATTGAGTGGTCAATCCTGTAAGTCCTTCAGTAAACTGGCTCGGGTTGTCCCTCTTACAGGGAATAAGTCCTCTTGGGGGCATTCTGTGTATGGCCACCCTCATTAAGGGGAGTAAGGCGTCTGGCAATAGATAGATAGATAGATAGAACAGTCAGAGTAAGCTATGGGTATGGGAGAGAACGCTCAGCTCTCATTCTGATAGACCAGCCCATCACTCTTCAAGTCATAGACATGGTAACTAGAGTTGTTAGTGTGTCGATAAAAGAGGAGAAAGTATCTTTAATAACCGTGGAGCTTATAATTTACCATCTCACCCTGATTTTTTTGTCTTTAGCTTAATAATTGTACTTTTAACTTCATCCCAAGTAGCTGGCCTTAACAAGATTGTATTTGGATTACCGGTAGGCATACATGATGAACATCTTCTTTGGTAATGACTGGCTTATTTTTATACCAATATTTATGTGGAAATCATTAAATGTATTGGTAATATGTTTAGCATCGCTTACCTTATTTCCATTTATAGTAAAGCCAGTTGTTTTCTTAGATGTATAATCATTATTGATTACTACTTTAATTAGTTCCCATGATTTCTTTATATTGCCTGTATTTTGTTTGAACAGTTCGTCATAATGTTCCCTTTCTGCTGTTCTTAATAATTTGTTCCAAAACAAATTATATTCTTGATACACCTTTTTGTTGTCCTCTGTTGTAAACTTTGTGGACTTAGTATACAATATATTTTTAACTTTAATTGACTCTTTAAGACCTGAGGTAAGCCAACACTGCCGGTTCCAATATGATAGTTTTACCCTACGGAGAGGAAAACACTCTTCATATAATTTAGTAAATGCTGAATGAAAGTTAAAGAAGGCACTCTGGCAATTACTTTCAATAGTGTTCGACCAATCTATCTATCTATCTATCTATTGCCTGACGACGTGATCCCCGAAGGGGTGGCCACGAACGAACCGCCCCCACGCACCTCTATCCCCAGTCAGTCGACGCCCCTCCCCCCAACCAGCACCGCCTTCGTTCATGTACTTCCTCACTCCATCCTTCCACCTCTCATTCGGTCTACCTCTCCCTCTCTCTCCCTCCACCTCGCTCTCGTTCGACCAATCAGTTTGCAATAATCTCTCTTTGAACCTTTTCACATTAATTTGTATTTAATTAACCGCTTAATAATAATATACTCAGGATATTTCTTCATTATTTTAGCTCTTATAATTCAAACTATAGGAAAATGGTCAGACTAGTCTGTATACAAAATCCCACAAATTAATTCATTATTCTGGACATCATTACAAAATATGTTATTAATTATTGTAGCTGAATTACCTTTTACTCTAGTGGGCTTATTAACCAGTGGCATATAAGAATATGAAACAAAATGCGTTTCATTAACCCTTATTTAGCGGCGAGCAACATAAGTCGAGTTAAATAAAGCTGGACTATGTGGCGGCGCTCGACATAACTCGAGTGGCAATTTCAGCACGTAATGTGGCTGAGAGAGAGAGACAAGTGGTGGCAGGAGACTAGCGAGCGTATGACTGCTCCAGACCACCGCGGCGAACCTACTGACACAAATCTCAGCTCCCTCCTCCCTCTCTCACTCGCTACATACTCAATTATGTACCGAAAGTACCGAATTACCTGCTTTTTGCACTCGCGTTGCACGGTTATTGCAAGAAAACTATCCATCATACAAGGATCGTTATGGTGTCATTCGAAAGCTCTGTTTATGCCCTTTCAGGGATAGGTACTTGTTTTACGTTCTGGGTCTTATTTAGGCATGAAAATGATCACGTAAACAGCCCTATTTTGGCTAAAAACACCCCGCTGTGCGGTACACATAAATAAACCGCATAGGCCGCTCGTAAGGTGTTAAAGTCTGACGTTAATCTATGCGTACTACTGTTTAGCAAATTTATATTAAAGTCACCCATAAGGTACACAGTTTTATTTACAACACATCACTACAGATACCTTAGAAGATACGCTTAGCTAGCTACACACTTGCTTATTGTATGTATAATGTTATTTTGGATTGATAAGTATATTTCCCGTGCGTTGTAATTGTACTAAGGCTCTTAACCCGTACAGCCCCAGCGACGCGTCTGACGCGTCGGCGATATATGTAATGCACAGCCCCAGAGACGCGTCTGGCGCGTCACCCTAATTGCGCCGACCGTAACCTCAGGTGTAGCCACTCAAGAGGGCTCAGATTTGTATGGGAACTGTGTACGTATCCCACGCAACCGTGCCGATGGTTGAAAACTCTCAAAGTCCACGTGTGTGCGCGTGAGTGCGCAATAACCTGTTTTTTTAGGGTAATTGCCCTCAATTTTTTACTCTTGTAAAAATACGTTTTCGGGGGCTCTGTAGGACCATTCTTTAAGCTTTTTGAGCGGTTTTTCGTGGTTTTTCCTTCATTCCTAACCCATTCGCTATTGTTTCTGGAATAAAACCATTTTTTGAAAACCGGTCGGGTTCTGGTGAACAAACATTACAAAACTAGCCGGGGCTCCACGGGTTAATATATGTGTTGTTCATTTTTGTACAAGTCTCGCCAATTATTAATAATTTGTATTCATCACACCTTAAAGATATCTTGCTCACTTATGTAAGTATCTTCACTATCTTTTATCATTGTTTGTGATCAATATATTCCCGTAATATGACCACTCAACCCTCAGCATGTTGTTTGTGATTCGTTTATTCTATTTTTACATGACCACTCAGCCCTCAGCATCTCTTTCCCTTGATTTTAACTTATCATAATTTTAGCTTTCACTTCTACTCGTATTGTATAATTTCTATCTATCTGTCTATTGCCGGAAGCCGTGATCACCGAAGGTGTGGCCACGAACGAAACGGCCCCATGCACCTCTCCCATCCAGCACCGCCTTCACTGACATACTGCTTAACTCCATCCTTCCACAACACACTCGGTCTACTTCTCCCTCTCTGTCCTTCCACTTCACTCTCGTACACTCTCTTAGTCGCGCTCTCTCGCTTCCCATATGTTCCACATGGCCGAACCATCTAAAGGTATTCCTTTTCATACTTTCCAGCACATCTACACCCCCACCACACCTCTCTCGTACTTCCTCATTTGTCTGTCTATCCCTCCATGTAACATTGCACACGCTTTTCAAGTAATTCATTTCCACCCCTCTCACTCTTGGTTTGAGTCTCTTTACCAACGTCCATGCTTCGCTCCCGTAAGTCAATGTCGGTATTACCACACTGTCAAGCAAGGACTTCTTTACTTCCATGCTGACCACCCTATTTCTTGTTACTGCTTTCAGCGTTCCTACAACCCTCTTCCCCTGTTGCACCCTCTCCTGCACATATTCATCCATACTCCCATATATACTCAACACACTTCCCAAATACTTAAATGAGCTGACATTCTCCATAGCCTGACCGTTCAACATCACCTCGCACTTTGTGGCTGCACCCCTTTCAAAAACAATAACCTTGCTCTTCCCCGCATTAACCTTCAGATTCCGTTTTTCACACACTGTTCCAAATATATTTACCAGAACCTGCAACTGCCATTCACTATCGCTCATCAGAACTGCATCATCAGCAAACAGCAGTACAGGCAACTGCCACTGTTTCCCTCCCTTATCAGAGATACACCAACATCCACTGCTCTTCCGTGTATTTCTTTCATGACTCCATCCATATATATATTGAACAACTATGGGGACATCACACACCCTTGATTTAACCCAAAATTCAAATCAAAGAACTTGTTCTGTTCATTCTCCACACGTACGGACGCCTTTGCACCCTCATACATGCTCTTCACTGCTTTCAGTAACTTGCCGTCTACTTCTTAGTACTTAGGGACTACTGACAACAAACCCTTCTCTGTATCCTCCTACTATCTCTATCTTCAATTCAAAGCCTAAGGTGGATGTTGTGTGTACGTACGCAACAATCTTTCTTGCTCTCGTGTTCCCAACTTTGACTCTTCTGAAATTTCAACTCTCTGGCTTAAGCTATCTTGTCACTCTCTCACTAAATATATATGTGCTGTTTATCTCTTCCCTACCGCTACTGACTCTCCAAAATTATTTGACTATCTTACTTCTAAAGTGGAACACATTCTATCCATCCCTCCATTCTCTGAAATGTCCAGCTTAGGAGATATCAATGTTCATCACCACCAATGGCTCTTCTCTCATTTCACAGACCAACCTGGTGAACAAACCTATATCTTTTCTATCCTAAATGACCTAGAGCAATTAGTTCAGCACCCCACCCGTATCCTGGACCGCCATAGAGATCGGCCAAACATTTTTGACCTATTTCTAACCTATAATCCCACCTCTTACACTGTAAATATTCTCTCTCCGTTGGGCTCCTCTGATCACAACCTTATTTCTGTTACCTGTTCTATCTCTCCAGTACGGTCTTCTGTCCCTCCAACCGGCAGCGCTTGTGGCACTTAGGCACTGCTGACTGGGAGGCTCTTCGGCAGTACTTCTTTGATTTCCCATGGAATGACTATTGCTTCCGTGGCCGGGGACCCTCGGAGTGCTGATCGCATTACTGAGATAATCCTCTCGGGCATGGAGGCATACATTCCATTTTCTTTCTTTCAGTCTAGTGAAAAAAAATCTTGTTTTTTTACTGCTGTCCGCAATAAGGAGGAACTATTCAAACGGTACCGGTACCGTTACCTTCAAACTCAAGAATCTAGTGCTTTTTATGTTTCTCGACACTTAATTGCTAGTGTTTGTGTGCGAGGTGTATGTATGTAATCATGTATGGCATCAAGCTACGTGACCACGAGTCAGAGCGGGTGGTGGTGGGTGGGATCTGATTCCAAATGAAGCCACTACTTTTAAGCTCCTCGGTGGCCTAGTGGTTAAGGTGTTGGAGTGCTGCACTACTGGCCTGGGTTCAAGCCCTGGCTGGGTCATATCACACAAATATAATATATATTAGGGCTCTACTTGTTTATTCAGAGAGGCCTTAAATGTGCCCCAGATTGCAAGTATCCTTCTCTAGTACTTAGTTGCTAGGTATTGCACTGCTCGATTGGTGCCTACAATCTCCCCTACAGAAGGTATACGTGTTGCCTGTGTTTGCCGGTAACAGAGTTAACGAGATCCAATGGCTACTTCCCAATGCTGCTAATAGATATGTATACATAGATACATCAATGACAATTCGAGCTATATGTGGACTGGGGGCATTACCGCCATACAGTTGTCAGATTTGTCTTTGTTGTGGTGCCTGAGGCCTTCGTTACTTACCTCCCCAACGGAGTGGTTAGAGGATATGACAACGGCTGTACCAGTACCAGTATCTATTCCTGTATAATCAATGGCCACAGCAGTAGTCACTCAGAGTAATGATAGCTTCATAACATATTAGGACAGATATGGTAGCTACGATAAGGCAATATGGACCATAACATGGGTCACCCGTTACATAGGTAATTTGCGGCAAAAGGCTGGGAAAGTTATCTAAATTGACACCCCTCCCTACCTTGCTAGTTAGTGAAGTGCAAGCTGCTGAAATATTTGTGATAAAGCTAGTGCAAAAGGACTCTTACAAGAGTGAATGGGACTCCTTGAAATAAACACATTTGAATTTTCTGAGTACTAATATTGTTATGCGACACGATAATTTTAGTGCGCTTGATATTGGTTCATTTATTTCCAATATAGGAAAACTTAGAACTCTGAGTAATCAACTGGAACACAACTGACCTGAAAATATTTAACTCTTAATCAATCAATCTCCACCAATGTCACAGAATACACAATTGCAGTTCACAAGTTTTATTTCATTTATAGCTTAGGGTACAACACATATGGCTGGAGTCTGAGTCTTACTTAAATAGAAATAAGCTCAGAGACAAATATGGAATAAAGATCACTATTCCTAATGCATAGAGGAACGAAAATAAAAGGTTCTCTTAATAAATAGTAACATAAATAATTGTAAGTTGATGAATATACATACAAGTATAAATAAACACAGAGAGGTTAGTCTCAAAACAATAGCTGATATTCTGAGGTAAAGTAACGCGAGGTACAGCTTGAACGAGGTAGGTAAATAGTACTGAGGTCACATGTGTTCAGTGAATATAAAATATATAATTTAAAATATCAGCTGAGATATAAATAACTTGAAAGTTAGTGCAATGTATAGAAGATATAAATCCCTATTAACCTATACAGTCACAATTATGAATATTAATTCTGGGAACTGAGGATAATTAATATTAGCCCGTGTTAGAGGCTGAAATCTCGTCGTATAAATATTAACGCGATGAGGTATGAATAGAATTTAACCCACCCAGACGTATTAACTTACGAAAGATAATGGTTGCCCGAGCGCCCGGTATTTCCCCCCACAACATTCTTTCTCACACTGAGGGACCATTAGAAGTCGGAGGAATTTGGGGTTGCCACCAATCGACAGATTCTGATCTAACTTACCTAACTTACTGAGCTCAATATGACTCAAAAGTGTCATATAACTTACTTATTGAATTATTTCACTAGGTTCATATGACGCGGAAGCGTCATATGATACCTTTGGGCAATACCGCCATATGACGCGGTCGTGTCACATGTGATGGAGAGGGTTAATAAAGAATTTAAAAAAAGCTTAATCTGAGGTTGAAGTCAGGAAGCATGGATATATATCGGTCTGACTAAGAGACAAAGTAAATTAACACTCTCTGTGGACACTTATATGCAATTACGTACCCAGCAAATAATACTTTAACATAGGATAAGATCTGCTAGGCGTTCACTGGTAATTTACGTGTAAGATGTGTGTTTTTATTTCCGAACGAATATATCTATAAACATTAAATGTAATATAGGAATCTATATTACAAAGTATCTAGATACATCAATCCCAAGACAGAGTTTGTATGTTCTCTCAATACGAGCAACGGTTGCTAGAAGACGAGAATAGTTAATCTCAGCGGTTTACGTTAAAATAGAACACGTAACATATCCTATCATCACTTTGCAAAAATCAACACATTCATAAGATCGAACAAGAAGCACTTAATTTGGGTTGGAGTATAGGAGGAAACAGCCGTGAGATATCTGGTCACACGTGGCGACTAGGTGAGGTATCCGTCTTCCTGTTTACACCAGGGGGACACGTCCTACACTCGCACTACTAGAAAGGGCACTTCTTGCTTGTCTGCTACACTCCTCCTTGGCCAACACACAACCAACACACTCAGCTTACAGATACTTTTTAAGGGGACTTAGGCTAGCCTCTATGGAAGTATTCTCCGAGTTGACTGGGTCATGTATAATCCAGGTACAGACGGATCCGTACCAGACAGTGAATTAACTTTGCCTAACTTTATCCTGTTTTTGGTCAGGTAGTATTACACATTCCAGATAGTGACAAGGCTGATGGATTTCGGAACACTAGAGGCATGAGAATTATAGTGTTTGAATTATTGCTCGGTTATACAAAGTCTTAAAAATATAATTCATACATGGTTATATGGGGAATAGTATCCTTTATGTATATATTTTAAAAGTAGGTATTAGGAGGCTTGTATAAGGGCAGGATAAATTATTTACAGTTTTCACATGTTCTTGGTCAGGGGAGGCTTCTATGTAATGTTTCGGTTATCAACTGTAATTTTCTGTTAACAGATGTTACCTTTCTTTGTAACATTAATGGTAGTTATTTCCGTCTGGGTAACTAGACGGAAATGGAGGCAGTTGGTGTGTTAATTGCATAAAATAGGCTTCATCGTAATTTAAATCGGATTCTAGTTGTGTATTCTGACCCTTTGAGGAGAGCGGCCATTATTTATAACCCCCTTGGGGATCCTTAATGAAGGGGGCCAGGTACGATAGATAGTATCTTAAGGGTTCCTGTGACCCTCGTTTTCTCTCTGCTTGGAGTAGGGGTGACTGCTGTAGGTGATTTCTCGATTCCAGAGGAGACTGAGACTTTGGTCTTTTCCTGTTGGAAATGGAGGCAAACCTACAGGTTGAGGTAGGGGGCTCTTCTGCAGATATGGATGGGTTATTGATGGTGTTGACTTATTCTCCTTTTCGCCCTGTCATCTCAAATATCATGAGACAGCTGGAACTATGTGTAGACAAGGGTATGATTAAGCTTAGTGTAAGGGTAGATTTCAGTTGGCCACTATCAAAGACGACATTAAATATCCTATAACTCTACAATCTACAATCTAATCATACCATAACCCCTCCAATCCCAACACCGTATATATACGTCAGTAGATAAGTAACTCCCCAGTCCCAGTGGCGTATATATCCGTCAGTAATGTACTTTCCTTGTAACTGCCTGTACAACCCTGTACCAGTTACCACGACCTTTTGAGCACTGCTCCCGTGTTGGCAACACTCCTCAGCTTATATGAGACCCACTGAATGGTGATTAGAGCCAGTGTTGCCTCATCCTTGTAGGTGGATAGGTGGTCTCTCCTGCCATTTTTGCCACATTGCTTGGGACTGCTGGGGACTTTTATTACTGTATCCTACGGTATAGTACGGGTTAACTCAGTTACTTATAGTTATATGTCATTTAGTATGTTGTCACTATATTGTGGGTAACTTGGTATCTTATTTGCATCAGAAATGGTGGATCCCGCATGTAGTAGTAATCACATTTTTTTATTCCTATGTTGACATATTATTTTCCTAGTTGAGTTTCGTACAATATTCTGCAGATTTCTGCTACATTCATGAGGGGTTTTTTAGTGCGTGTTTTTGCTTCACGGAGAAGGGAGATTCACGCTTGGGTTTTTTGTGCAGGATTTTTTTACACCCGTGAGGCTGAGCAGTGAGGGTGATTACCTTGGTTTTGGTCAGGCAGGATTGGGGCTTTCCTATATTGGAGGGCCAAATACCATCCAATGAGCTTTTAAGTCCCTAGGGTGATTACCAGGTAAGATAGCCTATTCAGTGTGTAACCAGTTAGGACTGGTATAGGCTACTGTACACATGTAGGTCAGTGATTTAGTTTAGGCTACAGTATCAGGCAAGAAGGTTAGATTACCATATATTTTGCATTACTGGTACTAGTCATAGACTGCTGATCACTGAGCCTTGTGTTCTAGTATTCTACAGTACAGTATTTAAAGTTAGGCTAGGCTAGTCTTTTGTGTTAAAATAGGTTAAATCAGTAGGCTTTGAGATAGGCTAGGCTAGGAGTAAACAGACTATAGGCTGTGTGAATCCTAGAGTGCTTTCCTTATCATATTTCTGCACATATCATTAATACATATAATTGCCTGTTACATGTGTATTTATTTTCAGGAGTGCCTTTAATAACTATGATGATATTTATGCCTTTATATACTAGGTTATAGGCTGTACACATGTTATTAGGCTAATTATCAAGCCAGTTGTCCCCATATCAGGTAACCTCTATAATAAATATATAATTCTACTGCATACAGTAGTTGTGTATCGCTCACTGAGGCTTTACATAAAATTCATAAGATCAGGGGAAGGGTTATATAAACGAATATAATTTCCACCCCGTGACAAGTGGCGACCGTGACCAGGACCTGATCTGGACGGCTAGCTTTTAATTTGTGATTTTGTGCAACATGGCTCAGGTTTGCCAGACCAGGAAAGATGTCAGCTGGATTCTCTCCTTGGTAAGTATGGTGACGTGTTCTCTGATAAGCCAGGTATTGCTAGAGTAGAGAGTCACACCATCGAGTTGAACAGCACGGTCCCTGTGAGAATCAAGCCGTACTCTATCCCTCTTCGACTACAGGATCGGGTAAGAAAGGAGATACGAGAGATGGAGGCTGCAGGCATCATCGAGAAGTCATCATCCATACTGTAGTCCAATGGTAGTCGTAAGTAAGCAGGACGGTGGGGTGCGTATTTGTGGGGATTATCGCAGGGTGAATGCGTTAACCAAGGTGGATGCTGAACCCATGTGTGACCCACGTACCATATTCGCCTGTCTTGCAGGATCAAGTTTCTTCTCAAAGTTTGATCTGACGAAGGGTTTCTTCCAGATAACCTTAGACCCTGCTAGTCGTAAGATCACAGCTTTTGGAACACCTGACGATCTGTACCAATACACTGTGCTGCCATTTGGTCTCACTAACTCACCTGCAGTGTTCAACCGGATGATGCGTAAGGTTCTGCTGGACATACCAGACGTGGAGATCTTCGTGGATGATGTTCTGGTGCATTCATCAACATTCAGCGAGCACTTACAACTACTGGACAAGGTGTTGAGTAAGTTGCATAAGCTCAATCTGACAGTGAAGCCCAGTAAATGCGAAGTCGGTCAGTCACAAGTACAGTACTTAGGGCACGTTTTAGGAGATGGATTTTGCGGGTGTCAAGATGACAAGATAACCAAAATTCGTGACACACCTAGGCCTTCAACGAAAAAACAGGTAAGGGCATTCCTAGGTCTAGTGGGGTACTATCGGGATTTCATACCCCAGTTCGCCACAGCAGCTCTTCCCTTGTATGACCTAGATAAGAAGCACTCACCTAACAAAGTTGCATGGGGCCCAGAACAGGAAGAAGCATTGACATGTCTAAAGGGTTGTCTCATTAAATAACCACTCTTACATCTGGCAGATTTCTCATGTCCCTTTGTCCTGCGTACTGATGCGTCACAAGATGCTGTGGGGGCAGTCCTCATGCAAGATAAGGATGGTAAGCTCTTCCCAATAGCATACCACAACAGACGTCTCAAGGGAGCTGAATCTAAGTACAGTACTGTTGAGAAGGAATTGCTTGCAGTAGTAGAAGGAGTTAAAAAGTACTACTTCTACTTGTTTGGGGAGAAATTTACCTTAGAAACTGATCATATGCCATTAACCAGTCTTCATACCTCAAAGAATGCAAATGCTAGGGTAATGAGGTGGGCAATGTTCCTCCAACAATTCTCCTTTTCAGCCCGGTACATCAAGGGTAGTGACAATGTTGGAGCGGATCTTCTGTCCAGACTGGTAAGTGGTGAAGACATCTGTGGGGAGGAAGGCAGTGCCGCTCGAGAAGCAACTGCAACGTAGTGTAATATTAATTGTGTAGTTGAGGATTTACTGTACTAATTGTAAGGAGAGATATAGAATATAGTGTGTTCCGTATGATTCTGCTGAAATTTTTGTACACAGGTTGTGTTGTTGGCCTGCACTGCTACTCGAGGACTCTAAGGGCGTCGTACTCAAGAGCACGGACCCTAATACTCGGTTCACACATTCACGTATATTGCTCCCGACAGCTCCCGTCAGGCGTAATCGCCAATTTTGTGTTCTGACGGGAGTAGTACGGCCGTGAACGCCCGTATAACCACGACTATTGCACTTCCCGTCAGACGTACCGTGACGGGGCCAGTGTTACGTCAGTCGTAATGTAGTCGTAGTGAACTACGTACGTGTTTGCGACTTGCGTAAGCATGTCCCCGTTCGTCCGCATGGGCTGCCCGATTTGCGGGAACACAGGCCACGCCCATGCCATGCCCCCACAAAACTGGCGTAGCTGAGGCCGTACGTCTTGGGATTGTTTAGGACCTACCTGGACCGGTTCCGGACAAACGTAGGCACACCCCGTCTGTCCAAACACAGACAAAGACAGTCTTTGTCAACCACGTAGGTATTGGTTGGAGTCTGGGAACTACAAAAGGGCAGGACTGGCCACACCTTTGCCATTCCCACTCCTTCCTCGGCACCATGAACATCGCGGAATTCATCCTGGAGGAGTTAAATTTTGTGAACTCCCTAATCAAACCGGAGAACAGGCATAACACGCGGCTAATGAAATGGATCCTTTCCTACATAGAAATCTTGAAACTAGTTGCAATAGCAAACTACATCCATCAAGAGGAACAAGAGAAGGAGAGGAGCAAGAGGACAGTGTGGGTGTGGCCTTATCTGCAACGAAGGCTTGAACATGGCCATTATGAGAACCTGATGGAAGAGTTGGCCAGAGAATGTCCACACATGTACAAGAACTTCACCCGGGTAGACAAACAACTATTTGATGAGATTGTGGAACGTATCACCCCCATCATTCCGAGGAAACCTACGTTCTGGCAAAAACCCATTCCTCCTGGTCTGCAGGTGGCCATCACCCTACGTTTCCTCGCTACGGGTGAAACCTACAGGAGCCTGCAGTACTCCTTTCGGGTTGCCCACAACACCATCAGCCAAATTGTTCCAGACACATGCCAGGCCATCATCTCTGTCTACGGAGATCAGGAGCTCAAAACGCCACAATCGCATGCTGAATGGAAGGAGGTAGCCAGCGGCTTTGAGGAACGATGGAACCTGCCACATTGTATAGGAGCCATTGATGGCAAACACATACGGATCCGCAACCCCACCTTTGGTGGCACATATTACTTCAACTACAAGAAGTTTTTTTCCATTGTCCTGTTGGCAATTGTTGACTCCAACTACAAGTTCATCTACGTCGACGTTGGTGCCATAGGGTCAGAGTCTGATGGTGGTGGCTTTGCACACACCTGTCTGTCTAAGTTGCTTGATAGACACTGCCCCCCGCCGAGGTCATCTCTACCGATCCCACTGGACCACCAACGGAATACTTCTTAGCAGGTGATGATGCATTCCCTCTGCGCGCCTACCTGATGAAGCCCTACCCCCAACGATTCCTCACGAAACCTGAACGGATCTACAACTACAGACTCAGCAGGGGCTGCCGGGTGGTAGAGAACGCCTTTGGCATTCTTGCCAACCGCTTCCGGGTTTTCCACACTGCAATGTGTATGAAACCTGAGCGTGCAGAGGTTGTTGTGTTGGCCTCATGCATTCTGCACAACATCCTACGAGGCCGAAACCCACCCCGAACAGAGGGTGATCAAGAGGACCCACACACCCACCAACTCATACCTGCCCCCTGGAGGAGTGACCCACCTATAGGAACCAACATCCCAGCCGTGTCCCGCAACACTGCAACCAGGCTTGCCAAGGAGCAACGGAACTACCTCAAGACCTACTTCTCTTCCCCTCAAGGATCTTTGGCTTGGCAGGATGACCGTATTTAGGCGAGTTATATCTACTTTAATACTTCTTTGAAATTTGTACGGTTTTCCCCTGTTTGCTTTGTATTTTCCTTTATATTTCAGTTTCATTTTACATTTTTGTGATAGAGTCTTTGACAGTTTGCTTTGTATTGTACTTTTATCTGTTACTTTTTATTTCTTTAAGTTTGTAGGTTCTTCGATATTTGGTTTATTGTTTATTTTTATATTTCCTTTAATTACGTCAATTGTTCCCTGCTTACTTTATTTTTCATCTTTTACTTTTATATTCCAATCAAGTTTTTAATTGTTTCCATGTTTCCTTTGTTTTGTAGTTTATGTTTTAGTTACGTTTTCAAGGTTTTTCATATTTATTATTAGGGGTTCGTCCCCTATGGGGAGCCCCTATTGTAATCATTAAACCTGGAATTTCATCCAAATTCTTCTTACGCGCCGGTTTCGACACAATAACTCCAGAACCGCTTTTTGGATCGGGATCAAACTTTCACAAGAGGTGCGTTTTTGTATTGGGCAACTTTTGATATGCTAAACATCCGGCATGGTGGTCAAACAGGTCCGTGGCAGCCGATTTCCCGAAAAAACTTGACGCTTAAATACTGTCTCTCCCACTCACAGGAAACGACTGGGCTTTGGCATACGCACTCCCCTACTAATGCTCCGCAAATTTTATAGAGAAGGTTTTGCTTTAGCACGTGGGTTTTTTTCCGGCAATCTTGAAAAAAAACTCGAATTCCACTTAAAATTCCACATCTTGAAAACTACGCCGATTATCAGAGCTATGATTGCGTAGTTGGGTGAGGCTCGCGATTCCGAACGTTTTGATACCAAAAAAATATAAATCGGTGGAATAGTTTGGCCGCAGCATTGAAAACTGTCTATTCTTAAATTACTTTAAAACCGAATTCGCTACCACACACAAAGTTTACCGTCTACAGTCTATAGGCTTCCACGCATCCCCCAGTTTTGCTTAATAACATAATCTCTTTATTATTCAGTCCTATCTTTTGTTTTTTTATTTAACTCTCTCAAAACCGTTCGAGTCCCTACGAATTCCAGCAATTATTTAGCCAACCTACCTATACATACCTACCCTACCAAATAATAATGATAAATTCAAATTTATTTTTGGTGAATGACAGAGTATTGGCTAAGGTTTTTAACAATTCCTCCCTTTGCCAAATGCTTAGTTTAATAACAATGATATGGACCTTTAAAGTTTTGGCAATTGCCCGTGTGACTCGTATTTTAACCCTCCTAAAGTGTTACCACGAAATACCGCTAGATCCTTTCTCAAAAGTCGCTAGCATGTTGCTACATAGCCAAACAATCTTAGGATAATGCTGCAATTTCTAAAGAGTTTTGGTTTGTTTGTTTTGCAAATTTTACAATGTAGTATGACTAGAATGTCTGAAATTTTCAAATTATCCCTAGTAAATGTCTCTAGATATAAAAGAAATGGCTGCTAGATTGAAGTAAATAGCTCTACATTTAGCGGTAATATGTAGCTTTACAACTGGCACCACTGCAACCACCACAGCCCTCCCAGTATGTCTCCACAAAATACCGCTAGATCCTTTCTCAAAAGTCGCTAGCATGTTGCTACATAGTCAAACAATGTTAGAATAATGCTGCAATTTCTAAAGAGTTTTGGTTTGTTTGTTTTGCAAATTTTACAATGTAATATGACTAGAATGTCTGACATTTTTAAATTATCCCTAGTAAATCTCTCTAGATATGAAAAAATGGCTGCTATTTTGAAGTAAATAGCTCTACATCTAGCGGTAATATCTAGCGATACAACTGGCAACACTGCCTAGCCCTTCCATCCTATCTTCTTCCTCCCTCATATGTATCAACAACCACTCTAGTGAACTTTCGGTATTTAGTTTATTCAGCTTAATACTATTTATCCACATAAAATAGAAACCTATCACGATTGTTGTCTAATACAACCATAGATAATGCTATTACATATTATTTGAACATGATGTTGAATTTAGCAGTTGTGTTTACCTTGAACAGTAATTGACAGTCTGTGACAGAACCGAAAGCTTCTCTTGCCGTGTAGTACTCAAAGAAAGCAGGGGTACTTAAGCCAAGTCAGAGATGCAGAGGTAAGTTTCACAATGCATTATAACCCTAGACAGACACCAATATACCACTAAATCAGACAAATATCACTACAAAAAAGATAGGAAAATATTATATTAATGTCCTAGGTATTTGAAATTATGCAAATGAGCAAAATCCATTATGATATAATGATAATATGATTGATTAGTATCTGGCAACAGTGTTGCACAAAATGTTCTGAACGTATGCGAACTTCGGAGTATTTATCCCATTAATATACACATCTATCACTATTTAAATGTAATACAACCATACACAATGCTATTACATATTATTTGAACATAATATAGGATGCTCTTTCCACCATTTTCTATATCTATTCACGAAAAATATAGGCCTAGCCTAGGCAGCGCTACCGGTAGGTACTAATTTATCAGTTCGACTTTTGATTGAGAGTGGGATTAGGCCTAGGCTAGGCCTAGCCTAGGGCTTAACATGGGATACTGTTTGGGGTTTGGGAATAGATTGAGGCTGCTTTAGGCCTAATTAGGTAAAATTAGTCAAATCGAGACAATTGCATAGCCTAGGCCTATTAAGCAAATATTTTACCAATCTACAATAGGCCTAGTCTATTCGCTGTAAGTAGGCAAGAAATCATGACCTAGGCTATAACCTCTGTAACTAAAAAACAACTAGGCCTAGAGTGATCAAGCTAATATGTGAATTATTATATGTCGACCATTTGGGAAGAGTCAGTCAAGGAATAGCCTAGATGTGGAAATTTGCAGCCAATTTGCTCTAGCCCTATTTGATATACAGAGGTTAGAGGTCATTGTTGAGGCCCCCCCCCCCCTCATGACATATTGTCATCATCTTGTATATTGCCAGCAGGGGCAAATAACCGGAAAAAATCGCCGTCAAAATAGACGCGAACTTAACCACGGCGATCGAAACATGTAAACACGGCGGTAGAGCGGCGACGAAAGCTTGCCATCATGTTCCCGTCCATTTTGAATGCCATTGGATACAATAATATGTTGAGGGGGGAAAATAGGCCTAACCAAACTGCGGCGATCGACCATGTAAACATGACGGCGGCGGCGGCGGTGGACGCTTGCGATCATGTTCCCGTCTATTTTGACTGCCATTGGATACAATAATATGTTGAGGGAAGGGCTTTGCGGCAATTGTTTTGGTTGTTTGCCCCCTACTGGCAATATATATGATGATAACATGTGAGGGGGGGCTTTCAACATATTATTGTATCGAATGGCATTCAAAATAGACAGGGACATTATCCCAAGCGTCCAACGCCGACACCGCCGCGGCTGCTGAAGAACAAGGAAATTAGCAATAGGTTTCATTGTGAACTGGAGGAAATTAATAGAAATAAGGAAGCGTAAATAGTCAATGGAATTTCCTTTATAATGACAATTATATGTATAGGTATAAAGTAAAAACAATATATTTTACATAATTTATTGCATATCTTACATATTTAAACAAATATATATTAAAAATAGTTTAACCACACCACTGAGTTTCCCCAAAATACTCTAATAGGGCTGGCCTGAAGAATTAGATCAAGATGGACAACCAATCAACACATGATAGGTAGGGAAGGGCAGGTTAACAACGGCGATCGACAAATGTAAACATGACGACCGTACACTCGGAAACTACATCCATCCCCATTAGCCTAACCTAACAACCTTACCTAACCTATCCTAGTATTATGGGTGGAGGCTGCCGCCCCCTAGACCCAGTACGTTGGATACAAAACTAACCCTCACGTAACACCTAGTATATGTCCCTAGTACCCAGTACATGGGATACCAAGCTAACCCTCACATAACACCTAGTATATGTCCCTAGTACCTAGTATTTGGGATACAATACTAACCCTTATATAACACCTAGTATATGTCCCTAGTACCCAGTACGTGGGATACAAAACTAACCTTCACCTAGCATATGTCCCTCACTCAGTACACCTTTCACCCTCACTACCGTTCGTGAGTCTTCATACATCTTCATTATCACACGCACCAGCCACTCCTCTACGCCAAATTTTCTCCTAGCCTACTGCACAACTTCTTACTTTCAGTAGAGACGTGATTTTCCGGGCCCGTCGCAAGACCACCGTCTCAACCGAGCCGTCGCAAGATCATCACAGGACAGGAAAAACAACACAGGCTTGCTCCAAGCCAGCACACATCTTACAAATATATAGGCTAGGCTATACAACTTCCATTTCATCGGAATAACATTCAACGCCAATTTAATTATCATAAGGATTATATAAATGCAATTCTGATATGAAAAAACAGTCGGTAAATAGCATAGCCTAGGCCAAGTGAAAGCTGGGGTTTGTTGTTGTTTCGTGGACAAAATTTAACCAAGCGTACTGTCCCACATTAATTTATTATCAACAATTGGATATACGTTACTGTGGGCTTTTATTACTCTACTTCCTAATAATAGGCAAGTAAATTATAACATAATGTTTGGATAAACAAATATACCGAAATAAATTAGAATGGAGAAACAGTAAGTTGAGTGAGATATTTCAGCTTGCCGTCAACCCAGCTCCGGAGCTCTTTTGCCGTCGCAAGAGAATATTGGTGTCTCGCTTGCTAAAGGTGGGCTTGCGACGGGACCAGAAAAACAGTTTTTCAGGTAGATCTTGCGACGGTGGTCTTGAGACGGGACCGGAAAAATACCTCTTAGATATCTTTCCTGCAGCTGCCTGACTATGAAGTTATCATACCTTCAAAGACTCTCTCACACTCACAGACCTTCATGACTTGGCCAAGCATTTTCAGGCCTCTTATAGCAGTTGCAAGAGGAGCCTAACTCTGAAATCACTAGATAGTGCCTCCAGAACCATAAAAAAGAGGAGAGGGCTTAATTAACACACTTCCCTGTTGGACTCCGACACGAACTGAAAACTCATCACTCAGTACCCTCACGTAACACCTAGTATATGTCCCTAGTACCCAGTACTTTGGACACAAAACTAACCTCCACCTAACACCTAGTATATGTCCCTAGTAACCAGTACATGGGATATAAAGCTAACCCTTACCAAATATCTAGTACCGTACTGTATATGTCAATCCAAGGTCCTCCTGCTAACGAAAAAGTTCCTGAGGTTGGTGGGGCGTATCCGTTGACTGCGGGGCATGGGTGCCCTCCCCTGAAATCTACGATGTCCCCGTCCTCCCTGTGAAACCTCTCCACCCTGGGGTCCTTTCCGCCCGGATAGGGTGACATAAGCTTCACAGCTTCACTACCCTATATCCTCAACAAGAAGTACTGTATATGTCCCTCACTCAGCTGTACACCTTTCACCCTCACTACCGTTCGTGAGTCCTCGTACATCTTCATTATCACATGCACCAGCCACTCCTCAATGCCAAGTTTTCTCCTAGCCTACTGCACAACTTCTCTGGCCACCTTATCAAAGGCCTTCTCCCGGTCTGCAAACACAACATCAGATCCCTATCTTTTAAGTACATACAGTACATACAGTATCTTTCCCTTATCATACCTTCTAAGACTCTCTCACAGACCTTCATGACTTAGTCAAGCATTTCAGGACCCTTATAGCAGTTCCCAGGGGAGCCCAACTCTGAAATCACCAGATAGTGCCTCCAGAACCATAAAAAGAAAGAGGAAAGGGCTTCATTAACACAGAGCCCTGGTGGACTCCGACGCGAACTGAAAACTCATCACTCAGTACCGGTACATCTTTCACCCTCACTGCCGTTTGTGAGTCCTCATACATCTTCATTATCACACAAATACCTTCATGACTTGGATTGTGCCGTGTCCTAGCATGAAACCAAACTGCATATCGTCAATATCATACCTTCAAAGACTCTCACAGACCTTCATGACTTGATCAAGTATTTTCAGGCCCCTATAATTTTCCCTATCCAATGAGTCCCCTTTGCTCGTATACAGTATATAATATACTTTTGTGCCATTAATCAGAGATTACTTCCTCTCTGATGATGAAGTTAATTAGCTCATTGAACACACCTACTCCTTTCTCACCTGAGGCCTTAATCATCTCGGCTAGAATGCCAGAGCATCCTGCAGCTTTTCTGTCCCTCATTAAATGATTGCACTGCTTACAAAAGCTGGCACAATCACAGGGAGGGGGGAGTATTGGCTTTTCGTTGCTAAGCTTCTCTATTCCATTCAAATTCCATGTTGAATAATCTTTCGTAGTGTATCACAAACTTATTTTACACTGGAAAATAATGCATGAGGAGGGCTGGGTAGGCCTATTAGTATTTTGTGAAATAACTTAAATTAGGTTAGGCTATAGTATACTTCATTAGGTTATTAGGCCTATGAGAAACCAGGCCTAGGCCTAGCTTAATTTTATTTCACTGCTCAACATATTATTATTTTTTTTTGCTTTTGAGCTCTGCATAGGGCTATATTCAGGTAGGCTTGGGTTTTAGTAAATTGCATTAGGCTATGCTACATATTTTTACTTCTATTGGAAAGCACAGGCCTACACAATAGTACACATGTTAAAGAATTTAACCTAGCCTACCACAATTTAGCCTAGACTGAAAGAACAAACAAAAATAGGCTAGGCTAATTGCAGCTAAATAATTTAGCCAAGCCTCACCAATTTTTAGCCTAGACTGAAAAACAAAACAAAAATAGGCTAATTGCAGTTTTGGTAAGAGTTGTAGTTGTGGGCATATCAAAAGCTTTGTTTATATAGCCTAGTCGCACGCTCGCAGTTAGGCCTACATTCGCTTCTAATTTAACTGCTGGGGTAAACTTGGTAAAGCCACCCGCAATCCGCCGGCCGGTAACAAAACAATTTACCCAACGCCTGGCCGTGAGATACAATAATGGGTTGAAGGGGCTTTATCCCCCTATGACTTATTGTCATCATCATCTATATCACCAGCAGTGGCAAATAACCACAGTCAAATTAGACGCGAATGTAACTGCGAGCGTGCGACTACGTAAATAAAGGGGACGATAGACCCGCTAACACAACTCTTAACGCATTTTTTCCTAATGTATTAGATTTTTTTATATTTATGACCTCAACAGTTGAAAGATGACAATTTTATGGTTTATTTTAGGCTATACAAAAACATTTGCTTTGTAACTTAGATACTCATATTTATGCTTATAATTGCACTATGAGTGGGTTTTTTCTTTTTATATGTAGGCCTAGGCTAAACAAATGTTAGTTTTTGTTTTATAGGCTAACTAGGCTGAATTTATGCTAATAAATATTAATTGGAGGGAGCAAATCTGTCAAGGAATAGCCTAGATGTGGAAATTTACAGCCAATTTGCTCTAGCCCTTTTTGAGATACAGAGGTTAGAGATCGTTGGATACAATAATATGTTGAGGGGTCAATCGCCCCCCATGACATATTGTCATCATCATATATATTGCCAGCAGGGGGCAAATAGCCTAGGCCTAGCCTAACTACAACAAAAATCGCCGTCAAAATAGACGCGAACTTATATTAACTACGGCGATCGACCATTGCCCGCACCGGCCGTCCCCCGGTTATTGTTGAGGTCCTGAGGAACCGTATGACTTTGACGAGCTCTTCCCTCCGCTGTCTCCGCATCCCATGTATCGTCGTACGGTACCCCTTCCCCTCCACATCCTACATCTGGTCGTTCTACATATGCCTCCTAAGCCTCGCCTCGTCCCGTCACTGAGCATGTGGATGGGCGTCCCTTTCTGGCTTCAAAGATGGATTCCTTCCGACAGCTCCTACTGGATTGTCTGGGGTTGGTTGATAAGGGCACCTCGCTTCAAGACATTGCTCTGGCCCTAGTACCGTGGTTTGTAGGTCTCTGGTTCACCACCTGATGACCTGCTATTGGGTTGTTGCCTTTACAGTGTTACGGTTCTACGAATGACCTAGAATGAAAGTGACATGGTGGTGAATTTTAACCTTAACTATAAACTAATTTAATTGTGACATAGGATCTCCGCGACCGCGAACTTATATTAACTACGGCGATCAACCATTGCCCGCACCGGCCGTCCCCCGGTTATTGTTGAGGTCCTGAGGAACCGTATGACTTTGACAAGCTCTTCCCTCCGCAGTCTCCGCATCCCATGTATCGTCGTACGGTACCTCTTCCCCTCCACATCCTACATCTGGTCGTCCTACATATGCCTCCTAAGCCTCGCCTCGTCCCGTCACTGAGCATGTGGATGGGCGTCCCTTTCTCTCTTCAAAGATGGATTCCTTCCGACAGCTCCTACTGGATTGTCTGGGGTTGGTTGATAAGGGCATCTCGCTTCAAGACATTGCTCTGGCCTTAGTACCGTGGTTTGTAGGTCTCTGGTTCACCACCTGATGACCTGCTATTGGGTTGTTGCCTTTACAGTGTTACGGTTCTATGAATGACCTAGAATGAAAGTGACACGGTAGTGAATTTTAACCTTAACTATAAACTAATTTAATTGTGACATAGGATCTCCGCGACTACGGTAGGGCCGGAGTGGGCGAGTATTCGCCTGAGGTTGCCCCAAGACAAGACAAGACAAAATTCTAGTGCTGGTTTTACTCAGATTTTGTGAGTTTTAATTTAGCCTAGCCTAGGCCTAAGAGTTCAGAAAATTTGCAAAATGCACCCCATACTAGCCTACCCCTAGCCTAATAGGCCTAGTGATTCTTTTTTGGCAGACCACCCACAAATTTTCATATAGCCTAGGCCTAGGCTAGCCTAAGTTCTGGAATGCATGTTGGAATAGCCTTCCTATAAACTGTAGGCTAGGCTACTTCCTTTTAATTTAAGTTTGATTTTTTGGAAAAATCTATTAGGCCTAGACCAGGGCAGGAAAGTAACATTTAAATGACGTGTAAAAAGTCGCCCATAAACGGCGGGCCGCTATGTTATTGTAATTTGGGAGCATATTTCGTCTGTTGATTGACTTTGTCCTTAATTGGGGATCCTATGAATTAGCACAGATGATTATGACTTACCGTACATCATAATACGTGACGGGCTGACGTGGGGGTGCAGAGCCGCAGAGACCCCCTCAACATATTTGGTGTCCCACAGTAACTTTTAATGGGATGGATGTAGTTACCGGGTGTACGGTCGTCATGTTTACATAGGGCGATCGTCGCGGTTAACTTCGCGTTTATTTTGACGTCGATTTTTTTCGGCATATTTCACTTTATTCACTTCCTTTTATATTTAGGCTATAATCTAGCTTTGGCACAACAATAACCCTAACCTACTCTTTCTTAACACCTTACGAGCGGCCTATGCGGTTTATTTATGTGTACCGCACAGCGGGGTGTTTTTAGCCAAAATAGGGCTGTTTACGTGATCATTTTCATGCCTAAATAAGACCCAGAACGTAAAACAAGTACCTATCCCTGAAAGGGCATAAACAGAGCTTTCGAATGACACCATAACGATCCTTGTATGATGGATAGTTTTGCATAACCGTGCAACGCGAGTGCAAAAAGCAGGTAATTCGGTACTTTCAGGACATAATTGAGTTATGCGAGTGAGAGAGGGAGGAGGGAGCTGAGATTTGTGTCAGTAGGTTCGCCGCGGTGGTCTGGAGCAGTCATACGCTCGCTAGTCTCCTGCCACTTGTCTCTCTCTCAGCCACATTACGTGCTGAACTTGCCACTCGACCTATGTCGAGCGCCGCCACATAGTCCAGCTTTATTTAACTCGACTTATGTTGCTCGCCGCTAAATAAGGGTTAAAGATTCTTCTAATCTTCCAGTAGCCTATAGCCTAATTTAGGTCATTTTTAAAGGCACACAATTATATGGTTGGTATTTTAAACGACACTACTGCAGCATTATGAGAAACAATTTATTAGAGATAATAGGCAACAATAGATTCGCCATATTTTTCTCCATAAGCTATAGTCCGCATGGAGGATTTTCGTTATCGACAAATTGAAAAAATTCCCACTTCACAGACAAAATAGACAAATACACCAAAAATTGGGGTGTGTGGGCAGCAGCCCCCACCCATAATAGCCTACTATAATAGGTTAGGTAAGGTTGTTAGGTTAGACTAGGCTAATATCCTTTCAAAGGGGTATAGGCCTATTTAACACTAGGATAGCCTATACCTGGTCAAGGGTAAGTCCTGCTGTAGTCAACTTGAATTCTACCTTAAATTGTAATATTAGACTAGACATAGCCTATAGAAAAAATAGCCTATCCTACTTATTTATTGTAGCCTATAATATAGGCCTAGCCGGGTAGAATGTAGAGTTCGGGCATACCGCCACCATTGTTTACACTGTGTAGAGCGGCGACGGAAGATTGCCATCATGTTCCCGTCTATTTTGACTGCCATTGGATACAATAATATGTTGAGGGGAGGGCTTTGCGGCAATTTTTTTGGTTGTTTGCCCCCTACTGGCAATATATATGATGACAACACGTCATGGGGGCAAAGCCCCCCCTCAACATATTATTGTGTCCAATGGTATTCAAAATTGACAGGAACATTATCGCAAGTGTCCGACGCCGACACCGCCGCCGTAATGTTTACATATGTCGATCACCGTGGTTAAAGGCTGGTTCACACATAGCCGAGTCGGTGCGTGAGTCCAACACGAGTCACACTCGTCGATTATCGCCGTCGCTGGAGGCTGAGTCGGCCGCGAGTAGCAATTGTTCCCGAGTCAAGGAGAGTGTAACACGAGTTAACTCGATTCAATACGAGTCAACACGTGTTCATGCAAGAGTCTGTACGAGTAGCTGAGAGTCAAAACGAGTGTAACACGAACCCAACACGAGTGTCAAAAATTTGAAAAATAATGGCCACATTCCAGGGCACGTAAACAAAAAGTATGGACGAGTCAACGCGATTGTTACACGGATCAACACAATTTTTATACGGATCAACACGAAAGACAACGCGTTGACTCTCGTTGGATCTCTGTTGCACACGTGTTGACTCGTGTTACATCCGTGTAAACTCTCGTTGATTCTTCCTACATTTTTGAAATAACGGTATTTCAAATGACACTTGCTTTTTCGTGTTACACTCGTGTTTTTTTCTCAGTGGATCGTGTTACTCTTGTTTACTCGTGTTTTCACTTGTGTTTGAATCGTGTAAACTCTGGCATCATGGGGGCACCAAATTTTGGCACTCACATTCGTGCTTTCTACTCTTGTTGATACGTGTTGCATGTGTGTTACATACGTGTTGTTGCATGTAGACACGTGTTGCTTCGTCAACGTCGAAATGATGACGAAAAGCACGAATCACCAAAGAGTGTTACACGGGTTTACACGAGTCAACACGAGTTAACACGAATAACGAAGAGTTATTCAGAGTCAAACACGAGTTAACACGTATGTACACGAGTCTACACGTATGTAGGCCACACTCATGGGTACTCGCCACGGGACCCAAAAATTTCATGCATGCATGAAATTTTTGGACCCCGTGGCGAGTACCCACAAGTGTGTCGAGTATACACGAGCGTAGCATGAGTCTATACGAGTGTTGAGGAGTATCGACGAGTCATTGCTGAATAGCAAAATTTCATCACTCGTGTTGGACTCGCGCACCGACTCAGCTATGTGTGAACCAGCCTTTAGTTCGCGTCTATTTTGAAGGCGTTTTTTCGGTTATTTGCCTCCTGCTGGCAATATATATGATGATGACAATATGTCATGGGGGGGTGACCCCCCTCAACCTATTATTGTATCCAAAAGCAGTCAAATAGACGGGAACATGATGGCCAGCATCCGCCGCCGCTCCATGTAGTGTAAACAAGGCTGGCGGTACACCCGAACTCTACATTCTACCCCACTAATTTTCCAACTAGCATAACCGATGATTATCAATGATCAATCCCAGTCAGAAACGTCCATGCTTCCCTCCCATAAGTCAATGTTGGGATTACCACACTGTCATGCAAGGACTTCTTTACTTCCATGCTGATCACCCTATTACTTCATATTGCTTTCAGAGTTCCTACAATGCTCTTCCCCTGTTACACTTTCTCCCACACTTCTTCATCCATAGGCCTACTCACATCTTTACTCAACACACTGCCCAAATACTTAAATGAGCTGACATTCTTCATAGCCGTTCAACCTCACTTCACACTCTATGGTTGCACCCCTTTCAATGACCATAATATTGCTCTTCCTAGCATTTACCTCCAGATTCCGTTTTTCACACACTGTTCCAAACATATTTACCTGACCCTGCAACTCCCATTCACTATCGCTCATCAGAACTGTGTTGTCAGCAACAGTAGTACCGGTTCTGTACTGTTGAGGCAACTTCCACTCGTTTCCTTCCCTTATCAGTGGTACACCAACATCCGCTGCTCTTCCTTGTATTTCTTTCATGACTCCATCCATATACTGTAGTGGTATATATTGAACAACCATCGGGACATCACATACACCCTTGCTTTAACCCAACATTCAGATTAAAGAACTCGCTCTGTTAATTATCCACACATACTGACACCTTTGCACCCTCATACATGCTCTTAATTGCTTTCAGCAACTTGCCATCTACTCCGTATATTTTCAGTATACCTTCTCTATCAATTCTGTCATAGGCCTTCTCCAACTCCATAAATGCAGCATACAACTTTTGTCGCTTCTCCAGATATTTCTCCACAACACATTTCCGGGCAAAAATCTGAGCCTACACATCCTCTTCCCTTCCTAAGATGACTACAGTAGCTAACCGTTTCC
>CM064525.1:45706701-45722107 GCA_032716605.1 Paralithodes platypus | reverse complement strand
CATGCTTTGATTACTTTCAGCTTTGATTTCCCTAAGCCACTCACACATGAAAAAGTAATCAGATTTAGAAATTATAAAAAATGCAGACCTAAATTTGGCTAGCAGTGAAGTAAAACAGTACTTGGGAAGTATTGATACTTCCAACCTTACTTCAGATGAGCTGGTGGAGGTACATGGAAATGCACTTAAATTAGTGTTCGATCATCACTGTCCAGAAGTAGAGAAGAAAATCATAGTACGAGATGATTCGCCCTGGTATAGCACTCGAGTTAAATTTCTTAGAAGAGCGCGTAGAAGAGCTGAACGTGAATGGCGGAAAAATAAAACAGACTCTACATGGTTGCAATAGCCAGAAGAGCTGTGGTCTACAAAATCAAAGATGAAAAGAAAGTGTATTATCAGGGAAAAGTTGACTCGTGTGGTAACGACCAGAGGAGGTTGGCTTCAATTGTAAACAGTTTACTTGGAAAAACAAGAGTCAGCTTAAG
This sequence comes from Paralithodes platypus, assembly GCA_032716605.1. Lineage (NCBI taxonomy): Eukaryota > Metazoa > Arthropoda > Malacostraca > Decapoda > Lithodidae > Paralithodes > Paralithodes platypus. The sequence continues at coordinate 45,721,619 of CM064525.1, read as the reverse complement.
ACCTTCTGTACCTGATGCCGAGTTGGCTGCCAACTTTGTGGCATTTTTTGCTGGCAAGATAACTCGCATAAGACAGGAATTGGATGATGCTTCTGTTGGTGAAGAACTTTCAGTTGTACTCCAACCCCGACACATTCCTAATAATGTCCTCTCATCCTTTCACTCAGTAGAGGTGGACATGATCTCGTCCTACATAAGAAACCTCAATAAAACATTTTGCCCGTTGGATCCCATAAATGTTTCCAAGCTACCAAGAGTCTATGATCACACAGTTGAGTTTATTTCCAAAATAATTAATAAGTGCTTCTCTGAAGGTAGCTTCCCACATTCTGAAAAGCATGCACTACTCCGACCTACTCTAAAGAAACCTGGACTTGATGTTGAGAACATGTTGAACTATCGTCCTGTCTCCAACCTGTCCTTCATATCAAAGATATTAGAGCGTGCAATACTTGACCAATTACAACCACTACTTCAGCAGAATGAAACTATCCCAATTTTTCAGTCTGCTTACCGACAGCATCATTCAACTGAAACAGCATTGATTAGAGTACATAATGATCTAGTTGAGAACATTTGCAATGGTGTGGCCTCACTATTGGTCTTGCTTGATCTCTCTGCGCCCTTTTGACACAGTGGATCACGAGTTGTTATTGAGTGATCTTTATGATTGTGGTGTGCGTGACTCCGCTCTCTTGCTTCTTGGGTCGTACTTGTCAGGTAGATCCCAGAGTGTGATGGTAAATCAAGTGGTCTCGGACTCGACACCCCTGCAGTATGGTGTTCCGCAGGGATCAGTTTTGGGTCCTATCCTATTTATAATTTATATTAGCAGTTTGTCTCTTCTGCTTCGTGCACATAATGTCACCTTTCACTTTTATGCAGATGACACCCAGATTTATGTGAGAATCACAAATATAGTTGATATACGGAGTAAGATGGAATTGTTGATGTCTGATATCAAGAAGTGGATGAGAGCGAGAAAACTTAAACTAAATGATGGTAAAACTGATATTCTCATCATCCGAGGAAATAGAAGAGCTGATGATATGGTAGGTGCCCTCTCCATCAATGTGGGTGGATCTCAGCTGCGACCGGCCAACTCTGTTCGAAATCTGGGTGTATATGTGAACTCCCGATTAGATTTCAAAGAGCATGTAAACCAGATAGTTAAAAGTTGTTACTTGCACATCAGAAATCTCTATTTGGTGAAGCCGTTTATAACCAGACGTTGCCTCCTGACGTTGGTTCACTCATTGGTCTTCTCTCGTGTTGATTATTGCAATGCCCTGTTGGTGGGTCTTCCAAATTATATTTTGAAGAAAGTTCAGTCTGTTCTTAACAGGGCCGCAAGACTAATTTTTGGTGTTCCACCTAGAACTCCTACTACATCTCTTCACATAGAACTGCACTGGCTGCCAGTAAGAGCAAGAATAGAATTTAAGTTGTGTTTGGTGACTTTTAAGGTTCTCAAATTTGGTGAGCCTAGGTACCTTGCGGAGCTGCTCAGGCGCCCACCGGCACACCATGGTGTAGTTGTGCGTCATGACAATGACCCTTTTCGTCTTGATGAACCAAGGGCTTTCCAGCAGTCTTCTTTCTTTGAGAGGTCATTCTCCTACATGGCTCCGAGGTTGTTGTTGTTGTTGTTGTTGTTCCCTAAGCTGCCTGGCCGAACAGCCCCGAGTCCCTGAGAAAGGCCATGGCCACGATCGGGCTTTCCCACAGAGCTCTCATTGAGTGTAGATTGTGTTGTTGGCGTAAGTGGTTGTGTGAAATGCAGTCTTCTATGATGTGTTTAATGGTATGGGGTGCTGTGTTACATCCCGGGCAGGCGTCGACAACGGAGTCATCCAGTCTCTTCTGATAGCTCAGGAGAGCTGGATGGTGTCCGCATCTCAGCCTGGCCAGGTGGACTCTGTCCTCGCGAGGAAAGGATTCGGAAGGATGGATTACGGGAGGTCGTGCATGCAGCTGTGTGTTGTCTGTGAGTGAGTGGATGGATCGGTGAGAGATATGAGTATGGATGTGCTTCTGGATGTGGTTCGGGGTGGGCAGGGGCAGGGAGGGAGACAGGACAATAATTGTGTGTAATACAGTGTGCTGGGTGTTGTTTTGATATTTCTTGGTGTCTGTGGGTGTGTTGCCATGTAGTTTAGTGGGTGATTGGTTCGTGGAGGCTGCTGCCAGGAATTGAGTACCTCTCATGTCCAGATGGTCTTTGACTTTGAGGATTTTGGTTTCTTGATGTAGGTGATCTGTGGGCTGTGCAGTAGCTGTGCAGCCTGTAATGATCTTCAGGGCTTTGTTTTGAATAGTCTGTAAGGTCTTATGATGTGTTTCAGCTAGGTTAGAAGCCCAGACTGGGCTTGCGTATTCCATCACTGATCTTATGTATTGTTTATATACTGTGGTGGTAGTTTCTTTGTTGTGTCCTTTTGGTGAGAAGTGACCTGAGGGCGTTAAGTCTGGGTGTCAGTTCTTTTTAATGTTTGTGGTGTGCTGTTTGAATGTCATATGAGTATCATGGTCTCCTAGGATTTGTGTGTGTTATGTGTTAGGGGTGTGTTGTTATGGTGAGTTGAGGGATGTATTCGTGTTCTCCTGTCCAACTTGTGAGCAGGGTTGCGGTGGATTTGGCTGGGGCTAGATTAAGTCTGTTTGTAGTGCACCAGCCAGTGTGTGTTGAGATAGGGTGAAGGAGATCTGTTGCTCTTTTGGGTCATGGTGTGTGCATGTGAGTGTTATGTCATCTGCATAGGAGGCTAAGTTTATTTGGGGCTCCGAGGTTGTATAACAGGTTGCCGCTGTCCATGAGACAACAGAGTTCTGTTGAATGCTTCAAGAGACAACTTAAGACTTTTCTCTTTGAGAGAAGCTATGATCTTGAGAGAGGTGTCATGACAGATGGCCATAGAGTTTAGGCTATTTTGCCACTGCTAGTGATTGTTAAATGTGTGTTGTATATGAGCCTTCTTTTGATGCATTGATTTTTGTTCTTTTTTCTTTCTCTTTGAGCGCTAGTGAATTCTTCGGAAAAATTGGCGCTTATGAGAAATAAGTAACATGCTTATTATTATTATTATTATTATTACTGTATGTCTGCCCCATTATGGTGATACATGTGTGCATTGCATGTAATTTGTGGGCCATTGGGAGACATCCCCTATTTAATTTTATATGTGGGGTTTTTGGTAGGGGGAATTTTGTCATATAAGTTCCCATCCCCCCCCCCCCCCCCCCCCGGCTAAAATTTTTGGTTGTTTTCTCCGGCGGCTTTTTGTTCAAAGCCCCTGTTTTCTCGTCTAGTTGACGAGTTAGGGAACAACCAAATGTCCCGGCGTGGTGCGCTGAACCACAATCCTTCCGGCGGAATATGCTCATTCCTACGGGAGCAACCTCGGCCTGCCGAGGAGACTCGCCCTGACCGAGTTGTCATACGACAAGACTTCCTTCGCCCGGCGTGCCAGTCTAGTGTGCAGGTGTTATGATACGTCATGAAAGCACGTTATTTATCTTTCTATTCTCAATAGTCACAGATAATTAAAACACGTAAGGTCACTAGGGCCAGTGACATTTTGTCACAGGTAAGCAGTCCAATCAGCTTAAAATGAAGAAACCTCAGTGTTTTCCATGGTCGAGTCCAGCGGAAGGTTAAAGTAGCTGTGGTTATAGCTAATTTTCCGGCGGACTTGAGATAGGATGTCTTTACACCTCGCAGGTTATCCTTATGAACATTGATTCCTGGAAATTTTATTTTAGAGATTGACCTAGGGCTGCAGTTGCAACACGCCCGGCGGCTGGTGGGTGGCTGATTCCGGCGGGGGGGCTATTTTCTTCCATCATGCTTCACTTTGAGCTATGCTGTACACTCTCTTGCTCATTATTACCAGTATTTGCTCACAAACTTTGCATCAAGTTCGTTAAATGTCTCGATCGTTCTCGCGGCTTGTGGGTGTCTAAAAAGTGCGCAGTCTGTTCTGAGTTAAAGACGGCTTTTATCACTAAGAAAGACTTATCGTGCCTAGCGGCATTGCAAGAGATAAAGACCATTTTCAACTCTTATGCAAAAGCTATTGCCCATAAGGCACTTCACTGCGATGATGATACCTTGTGGGTGAGTCTAATTATTTAGTCACCTTTGGTCAAGTCAGCCTCCAGCAAATCTACTATACCCAAAGTTAAGAAATCCCTTTCCAAAGCAGTAGTGAGGAGCTCGTAGTGATGAAAGTGACATCACTGAGGCGACCCCCCCCCCTCGACCGACCAAAGCGGAGGCGGTCGCCTTTCCCCCGGCAACGGTCAAGGTCATGGTCGAGATCCCCCAGGAAGCAGTCTAGGCACTCATCGGTGGAATCGTCCAGGTCGACCAAACGCCGGAAGGAGGAGAAGGTGACAGCAGCCAAGGCAGGACACAGTACCCGTAAAATGCTGTAACTTCGGACATTTTTCGATGTTTTTTAACAATTTCTCCTGAGTGTAAACACATTATAGAGATTTAACTAGGTCAAGTGATGTATGGTGATAGTGCGCCGTAATCCAGGAAGCCTCCTAAAATTATCCCCCATAAGAAGAGAGTTATCCTTATCCTAAATGATGTCCGAAGTTTGCTTGAAAAGTTGATAACTTCGGACATAGGTGATTTCTAATGGAAAATGGTTGCCAAGAAAGCTGAGATAACTTCGGACGAACGGAGGAGAACTTCGGACCTACGTTCGTGGCCTTATTTCATTCATTTTTCGGCTCCTACTATTTTATATGAATATTTTATTATTGCTGCTTATTCTTGTCCGATGTTATAGTGGAAAATGCACAGTCAATACTTTTAGGCCTGTATAATCAGTATAGGAGGGGGATATATACAATGTTTAACATATATTCTGTTTGGATCTGTTCTCGTTAGGCATCGAGCTCACTCCTAGAAAATATTGAGCAGGAAAAATAACCAATGCTGTCAAATCAATAACTCGAAAATTAACTAGGCCTAGTGAAAATATATAGGTATGTATAATATATCAATGCATATACACTTATGAATTTGAGCATTTTTATAGGTATAACGTATTTGTTGGTGTTTCTTTCGGCAGATAAAAAAACATTTGGACAAGATATATGCCTCTCCTAATTTATATATTATATATCCAGAATTATCCGAAATACATAAATAGGTTAGGATAGTATCATATTTTTGGGGTTTTTGGACTCAGAGAATGATGATTTGATCTTTTACCACCATGTTAATGATGTACTGTACAAGTATTATGAATGATTTTCATAGGGAAAATAATAACAAACGATTGTTTTGTTCCATGTCCTAAGTTACCATGTTTTTTTTTAAAACACAATCGGTTAAATGATACTGTTCTAGCTAGAGCGTTATACAAGTGTCCATACTTAGTGTACTCAAACTAGTATGAACAGTCTCGATGTTACGTAATCTGGGTTGATGTAGCGTTACGTATCATTCCGTAGTCTTAAGTTGAACGCTTCCATAACCTTGGTCGAACGTTCCATGATTGGGTAGAATATATTATTCTATAGTTGTATATAGGAAAGCAATTAATTATGGCTAATTTAGATAAGTGGACTGTATATTATTATTATTGAAGAAACATTAACCATATAGAATATATAATTACCCTTAGATGAACTCAGCTGGTGATTGGAGGATGTCGGAAAATAGGCTAGATGACTGGAAGTGCTTAGTAAAGTAAACAAAGTATGAAAAGAGGCTACAATAGGCTAGGATAGGCTAGATATTTACTTTAAGTTTGTGCTAACTAACAAAGATGATGATGAAATGACTATATGGAATATGAGATGAACGTGAAGCAAAAACACCTGATTATGAAACTAAAGGAAGAAGGCTTAGCGTGTGTAGCTGGGACGGAGGTTGGTTGGAGAGTGAGCGAGCGCATTATGTTTGTCTCTGTCGTGACATACCGCGCACGCGCATAACATATGGAAAATGTATCCCATCTTCTCTACAATGAGATACTTACGAACAATCTTAAACAGTAGGCTACCATAGTGCGGTTGGGAATATGAACATGATTAGATTAATATCCAGTATTCGAGAATGGATAATAAGTCGTAGGCGTGTGCATAAACCTTTAACCGTCCTGGTGGTGTAATGGTTAAGGTGGCAAAAATATGTGTGTGATAACCCGGGTTCGAATCCCGGTGGATCATATATACTTTAATTAATTTCATTGGGGGTGTGGTGGTGAGATTAATAAAAATAATATTATTAGTAGGTTTAGGGATATTTCTTCGAGAGGCCGTCTATATGATCTGTGCCCCATGAATATTCTTTCCTCTCGCTTAAACAGTAGGCTACCATAGTGCGTTTGGGAATATGAACATGATTAGATTAATATCCAGTATTCGAGAAATGGATAATAAGTCGTAGGCGTGTGCATAAACCTTTAACCGTCCTGGTGGTGTAATGGTTAAGGTGGCAAAAATATGTGTGTGATAACCCGGGTTCGAATCCCGGTGGATCATATATACTTTAATTAATTTCATTGGGGGTGTGGTGGTGAGATTAATAAAAATAATATAATACAAATATATATATATGGAAATTATAATCCTACAATACTTTCCCATATACAACTATATAATAATATATTCTACCCAATCATGGAACGCTCGACCAAGGTTATGGAAGCGTCCAACTTAAGACTACGGAAAGATACGTAACGCTACATCAACCCAGATTACGTAACATCGAGACTGTTCATACTAGTTTGAGTACACAAAGTATGGACATATTCCCACCAACGGAAAATATAAAAAATTTACATGATTAGATTTGCCTGGAGGCAATCTTATCCCGCCAAGCTTGGGAGGATATCTGGGCTGCCTGTCGACGTGGGCGTTCGCCAGACGCGTCAACAGGCTGCGCCGAAGTAGAAGCCAGAGAGGGGACTTCAATGGATAACTGATCCGAGGGGGTGTCCTTGTGATCGAGGTCACCCTCAAGAGGATATAGTCGGACTGTTGGCCGTGTGATTACTCCAGTCCTGGTGCGAACCTTTGCTACCCGAACCTCACCATCACGACCTGGTAATAACTCCTCTATCCGACCCAATTTTCAAAATGCGCGCGGGCCCTCCTCATGGATGGTTACCACGTCCCCTACCCTAGGCCAATGACTTTTTAATGGTGTTAGTTTATTCCTTTGCGCTTCCCTTAAAGTCACCAGATATTCTGTTGACCAGCGATGCCAAATATCTCGCGATAATTTACGAATGTATTTGTAGCGGGCCGATATCACTTCCTTACTTATGTAGTCTGGATCTTCCATAGTATCCTCGTCATGCTCTTCAGGAAGATCCCGCAGTCTGTATCCACGTACCAGTACTGAGGGTGTGATTGGGGTAAGGTCTTCCAAATCACCAGAAGCATAGTATAGAGGGCGATCATTTACGGTGGCTTCAATCTCCAAGAGAATGGTGTTGAGTTTCCTCAATCGAGATGAGAGCTCTACCCAACACCTTCTTCAGACCCGCCTTCACGATGCCTATGGCTCTCTCCCATATGGCGCCAAACCAAGGCGCTCTGGCGGGAATGAAACGCCATTCGCATTTACATCCGCTAGGCAGGTCTGAATCTTAGGATTGTTGCTCACTTCTTTGAGATATGTAGATGCCCCTATGAAAGTCTTTGCATTGTCACTCAGCATGATACGTGGATATCCCTGTCTACTGCAGAATCTTCGGAAGGCATGTAGGAAGCTATCAGAAGTGAGGTTGGTGACCAGTTCCAGGTGAATTGCCCTGGTAACAGCACAAGTGAAAAGTATCATATACACCTTAAGATTGGGTGAATCTTTCACAGGGATTGCTCCACTGTAGTCAACCCCGGTAACTTTGTAAGGGTCACCTGGGGTAGTTCGCAGGTTTGGTAAGGGAGGAATTCCGACGGGATCATAATGTGTTCCCTGTACTCTTCTACACTTTAAGCATTTGCGAAGGACTTTCTTGACCACCTGCCTGATTCTAGGCACCCACCATCGTTGTCTTACATAGGTGACTACATGACCAACCCCATAATGACAACAGAGTCGGTGACACCTATCGATGATAAGATGGGTGAAGGGATTATTGGGGGGCAGTAGTATTGGATACTTACTTGCCTCAGAGAGGGCTGCCAATCGTAATCTGCCTCCGCAATGTATCAAGTCCCCCTTCAAGTGTAAGCCCAATTGGTTGATCAGGTTATTCCTAGACTTAATTCCCTTAACCAGTAATTTATATTCCTGCGTATATATTTCTTGTTGACAGAGCTTATGTAATAATTGATCTACAATTCTGATCTCCTTCACATTGAGGTAAGCACTACCTGTGGACGGTGTGCCTTTAATTTTTGCTTTTACATTTTCTACAAATCGTATCACCCATGCTGTAACACGTTGTAACTTTTCATAGCTGCTGAATCTATCCCACTCCCATAACCGTGTGTCTTCGTCAGGCACCGAGTCAATTACCGGTGCCACAATAGCAGTGTGTTGCTCGCTCAAATCTATATTCTCTGGCCATTCGTTGGGATCATTAAGCCAGCATGGGCCATTCCACCACAACGCAGAAGATTTGAGAAATTTAGCAGAGACACCACGAGTAATGCAATCACTTGGATTCTCTTTGGTAGACACATACCGGAACTGTGCGGTTGGGAGCAGGGTACGAATTTCGTCGACACGGTTGGTGACGTACACTGGTAGCTTCTTACGGCTATGTAACCAGTAGAGCATAATTTGGCTGTCACTCCATACAACTGTCTCAGAGATATTTAGCAAAATTTTAAAAGTTTCCTCTACAAAGTGAACGAGTCTAGCAGCCAACAGAACTGCAGTCAGCTCTAATTTTGGGATGGAAAGGGATTTGATCGGGGCGACTTTCGCCTTCGCTATGACGAGACGGCTGCCACTTGTGTCAACAAAGTATATGGCGATGCCGTACGCGACCTTGCTAGCGTCTGAGAAGGCATGAATGGAAACAGGATGGTCCATGACAACTCTCCGAGGAAAATTAAAACCCTTACAGAGACGAAGATCCGAAATAATGTCATCCCACTCCTGAACCAGATCGCCAGTCAAAACTTCATCCCATCCTAATTTTATCCTCCATAATTGCTGAAGGAATAATCTCGATTTGATCGACACCGGTAGAACTATCCCCAAGGGGTCAAAAAGGTTAGCTGTCATACTCAAGCAAATTCGTTTTGTAATCTGCGAATATTGCGCGTACTGAACGCCGAATGAGAGGGTATCGGAGTCCGTTTTCCCAAACAACCCTAGAACTCTAACATGTTCCTGCTGTACAGCCGCCACACCATCCCGTTGCAGTACAGTCCGCAAAACAGAATTATTAGTCGCCCATTCACGCAAATGTAGATGGGCGTCATTCATAATCTCTCGGACTACAGCGTAGGTATCAACCAGGAAATCTTCTTCATTTCCTGTACCCAGTAAATTGTCTATATACAACCCTGACCGAATCTGATGAATAATCTGCGGATCTGCACTGACATAAGACAAATGTTTCAAAATGGTGGCGTTTAAAAGGAATTGGGAACAAATCGCTCCAAATAAAACTGCCCGGAACCGGTAACAAATTAGGGGAGAATCCAGTTGCCTCGGATACTTGGGCCACATAAATCGCGTATAGTCCTGGTCGTCTTCATGGAGTCTTAACATGAGAAATGCCTTCTCAATATCAGACACCCAGGCATACTTACCGAGTCGAAACCGAAGCAAAACCTGCGCCAAATCTGGCACCAGTGAGGGTCCAGTGTACAGGCAGTCATTAAGACTAGGATGACGTTCACTCATCTTGGCGGAACAGTCGAAGACAATACGCACTGGCGTAGTTTTGCTCTCCTTGACTACACCATGATGAGCCAAGTAATGCCCGGTATCTGATATATCAAAAGGCACCTCTTCAATAAAACCCCGGGACACCTGTTCCTTTATGACTTTTGAGTATTCCTCGCAAAAGTCAGGCTCCTTGAGGAATCTTTTCTGAAGTCCCCGAAGACGGCCTATGGCCAAACCCTTGTTAGATGGCAGCTGATCCTTGGAATTGTTCCAGGGCAGTCTCACTTTATATTGTTGGCTGTCGGGATCGTAGGTAACGGTATCCTCGTACGACGATAGTGCTTGACGCTCAACCAGTGAGTATTCCTTAGGGGTTATCCCGATATGATCTAATTCCCACAAAACATTTAAGTCATTTTTGCATGGTGGAATATTGCCAGTGGATATGTATTCGTCCATTGGTGTTACTGCTACTTTCAATACAGTAATTACTTCTGTGCTGGAGCTTGTAGGCTGTGTCACATATGAACCACTGATGGCGTACCCGTACTTGGTAGGAAGCAGAATTAGGCTACCTGACCTTTTATACCCAGGTCGCACTATATCGTAGTAGTGATCCGCACCGATGAGCAGCTCCAGCTGATCTGTGTCCGTTGCGTGAGGATCGGCTAATTTTATGCCTTTACTTTGTAAACTAACCAGTTTAGACTTTAGGTTAATTTCACCTTTATGTTCTGGCAATTCATCAACCACTATTGCGTCTAGATGATGAAATTTACCTCTGTGTTTGTATTGCAGTGCCACAACATTATATTCCCTAGAGGTCTGTTTCCCGGTAAATCCGTGAAGACATAACTCCTCAGTTCCTTTAGAAATGTAGGAAAGGGAGGATAGAACAGAAGACTTCACAAAGGTCCTCTGAGAACATTGGTCAAGTAGCGATCTGATATTAACACAATTATTATCCTTACCCTTTACCGGCAGCTGTACGGTGGGCAAGATTACTGTATTTTTACCTGTGGCAACGGACATTGTAGTTGAAGTAGCAGCAATATGCTCTCTCTTGGTGTTATCCTCCGCTGGTCTACTTTCTTTCCCTTGTTTTTGTGTACACAGGGAATGAGTGTTTGCCCTTACAAAACTTGCAGCTTCTTATGTTAGGATTAGTACAACCCGAATGGCCATGGTCTTTTGACAAGCACCCAGTGCAGAGACGTAGTTGACGGGCTCTTTTATCTTTAAGAGGCCCTGTCTTATACTTCATACACTTGTACCATAAATGATTGGTGCCACTACACAGAACACAGTTGAATTTCCTGTACTCACTCTGGGCGGTAAATGTTGCCGCAGCCATGGGTGTACCCCCTACTCTGTCTTGACCCGCCATATTGTACACTTCAGCCTGGAGGCAATGAGTGGATTTCTTATAATCCAGGCTCGAGTCTCCCATTTCCCGTTTTATGGTTTCTTTTAGTGGTGATGGTAACTTATTGACAAGAGTCGCCACACAAAATTCCTCCAGACAAATACCATGGCTAATGATTGACCTCATCACACTCTCTGTATTGGCATAGAAGTCCTTCAGGTCAGCTGTTTGGTGTTTGGGTGACACTAATTGATTGAATTTGGTAACATAAGCTGCCTTGATTCGATCTGGATGCCCATATGTCTCTTGCAGGAGCTCAATTGCTGGGGCATAGCTTGCACTTTCGATTATGAATCCTTCGACTAGCTTATGTGCATCACCCTGAAGCTGACCCTTTAGATAGGTGAAGCGTTGTATATCTGTGAGGTCGGGATTGTCATGGATGGTACACTTGAACATCTCCCAAAATCCCGACCACATGGTGGCATCACCTTCAAATTTTGAGAGAGTAAGATGGGGTAATTTGACTGCGGATTTCTTTGGCTCTTTCCTGACCTCCTTCTTGACCTCTGTAATCAGGATCCCCTTCAGTGTGGCAACGATTACTTGTATGCCCTCCATATATAGGGTATCCTCTCTGATCACCTCGATATACTCGGCGTCCTCGCAAGTGTCGGCCAGGTCCTCCTGTGTGACCTCATACTTGTCAAGTTGCTTTTGAATACTGAGCAACCTGGCCTCCACCTCCACTCTAGACGCCGAATCAAGGAATTCGTCAATATCAGAGGTCAAGACCGTCAAAGAGCCCTTAAGTCCAGCCCGACGCTTTTGTACACTTTTAGCCATGATTATACAGGAAGGAATTCTAATTACGTTAAATCAAAACTAATAATGCCAGACCGAATAAGTTGCGGCTAACAATACAGTACTCCGAGAAATCAAATTAAATCGTGAGCCGAAAATAAAACACCCTCACGAAATGCGGAATAAGAATTGTGCGCTATGTAGACAAGCAATCTGGAGCTTTTCAATTTAACTCCTTACGTAATAGTTATGAAATTATAGATTCATTACGCCATAAGTTAAGAAAAGTCGGGAGGGAAATTTATTACAATACAGTATAGGCCAAAAGTCTCCAGATGTCAAAAAGAGCAGTACCGTTTAAAGTTATAATAAAGTAAAGAAGAGTGTGAGCCTATAGGGTAATTGAAACAGGCCTAAACTCACTGGGTACCGCTAATTCTATATTATTAATTTAATAAATGTGAAAATTGTACACAAGAAAAATTCATCTCAAGAAGTCACAAGGAAAAAAAAGGTTTGAGTTGGATTAACACACACTCAGCCTATCAGCTATCATATTACCCCGCCTCCAGGGCACACGACGAGAGAATAATTTAGAATGACATGTGAATCTAATAAAGAGGTTATTGGCCAGTATAAATTTGATATAGAATGAATAACCTTACCTTTTGAAATTATTATACAATACAGTATGGATGATTTTAATCTTAGTGCCAATCAAGTGTTATATAATTTGGGCCTAAAGGTTTTACAATCAAAATTTAATTAATATACTGTACCGATTTGAAGGCTTACTAATCTAGGCTATACTGATTTTGTTGATCAACTCTAACGTCATGGTGAGCAAACATCTCGTCGTATGACCTGGCGACCATGGCAAATTCGTCTTGCATAAAGCACCGACGACAGGTGGCCAAGATCTCCGAATAGAGACGCTTTGATGCCTCGTGCGTGAGGTGTACCCCGTCGGGACTGAAGTCAGCCTCAGAGGTATTCATTGACTGATAGCGCTCCCGGGTGAAGGGGATATGGCGCTTTAGCCATCGGTTAACCGCATTTCTGATGCGGTTAAACTCGTCCGTAGAGACCCCTCGTGGAGCCTGTCACTTCTCTACCCCAATCACCCGGACTTCTCACCCCGAGAGCCGCACCACCTCCTCAGCTAGGACCTCAATCCCCTCCGCAATCCCTCTCGGACTGACCCCGCTCCTTATCTCATTTCCTCCTATCACCAAGAAGGTCAAGTCGGGCTTCAGCTCTAAAAACTGACCCAGGCTACTCTTGATCTCAAGGTGCTGACGCGGGCACCTGGGGCGGCCAGAGGAGTCACGGAAAAGAAAGGCCTGTGGACGGCTTGGTCCACGTACAAATCCCTGACGTAGGAGTGGCCCAAAATTGCCACCTTCCTAATTGGGCCTGGGTACGCAGGCCTATCGACCACCGCAGGATAATCTTCCCCTACCCCACCACCCGCTGCACCATGACGCCAAAAGCCCTGGGCCATGAGGGATAGACGAAAATATGGCACAAACAAAATATTACCACGTAGGCTAGGCCACCACCAACCACAAAAAAGGGGTGGGGGGGAAAACTAGTGAAAGGTCGAAGGACCAATTATATGGCTAATTTAGATAAGTGGACTGTATATTATTTTTATTGAAGAAACATTAACCATATAGAATATATAATTACCCTTAGATGAACTCAGCTGGTGATTGGAGGATGGCGGAAAATAGGCTAGATGACTGGAAGTGGTTAGTAAAGTAAACAAAATATGAAAAGAGGCTACAATAGGCTAGGATAGGCTAGATATTTACTTTAAGTTTGTGCTAACTAACAAAGATGATGATGTAATGACTATATGGAATATGAGATGAACGTGAAGCAAAAACACCTGATTATGAAACTATAGGAAGAAGGCTTAGCGTGTGTAGCTGGGACGGAGGTTGGTTGGAGAGTGAGCGAGCGCGTTATGTTTGTCTCTGTCGTGACATACCGCGCACGCGCATAACATATGGAAAATGTATCCCATCTTCTCTACAATGAGATACTTATGAACAATCTTAAATAATACAAATATATATATATAGGGAAATTATAATCCTACAATACTTTCCCATATACAACTATAGAATAATATATTCTACCCAATCATGGAACGCTCGACCAAGGTTATGGAAGCGTCCAACTTAAGACTACGGAAAGATACGTAACGCTACATCAACCCAGATTACGTAACATCGAGACTGTTCATACTAGTTTGAGTACACTAAGTATGGACAAGAATGATATAAAAAGTAAACAGGAAGGGTATATATAGAGGGAGGAGGATCAGAGGAGGCGAAAATCAGTGGCCCCCCTTTTTTCCGCCTCCTCTGATCCTCCTCCCTCTATATATACCCTTCCTGTTTACCTTTTATATCATTCTATCCTTACTTGATAATGCTGGTTGTCCAGTGAAACGCATCGTATATCCTGTATCATCATGTACATTAATGTAACCCTGTACCACCATGAATTTTGCTCATCTCCTTCATCTACTTCCTGCCACCCAGCGAAAACTCATCAGAGACCTGGAAACTTTGAATAATAAAATTTCCAACGCAGAAATTGCCATTTCTTTCAACCTCGTATGTATTAAAGAAAATGTATTACCTGGCTTTACTAACATATATATATATATGAGTATAGTATATGCTTGTATAAGGAGGAAGCATTCAAACGGTACCGACGCCTTAAAACTCAAGACTTTGATTCTTCATATGTTTCTGCCCGGAATCAAGCCAAATCTGTTCTTCGACTTGCCAAACACTCTTTCATCAATAATAAATGCACTGAACTATCCAACTCTAGCTCTTCCCAAGCTTTCTGGCATCTAGCCAAAAACCTCTCCAACAATTTCTCTTCCTGGTCTTTCCCTCCCCT
>CM064525.1:45604201-45701701 GCA_032716605.1 Paralithodes platypus | reverse complement strand
GGCCGACAGGCACCACCATCATCTTGCCTGCCTCCAGGGCCACAAGACCACGCACCACTGCCGCCCCTGCCGGCCCTTCTGTCCCTGTCCATAAGACTCCCGCACGTGCTAGAGTGACCCGGAAAACTCTGACACCATCAAAGTATGCCGCCCTGCTGTTTGATGGTGATTCGCAGGGCATTGGCAGCCCGGGTTTCGACGACGAAGCCCTAGCACGGGACCAAGGGTGGGGGGATTTGGGAGTGGACAGTGGGAGTGAGTCCGACGTCGGTGACGAGAATGAGGAAGGGCGTCTGTCAAGTGAAGAGGAGGGTGATGATGATGCTGTGCTGTATCGCGACCATGGAAGCGATATTTCAGACGATGAAGCAGACGCAGACGACATTCCGATCCCTGGCCTGCCTTCGTTCGATTGGTCTGACGGGGTAAATTTTGTACCTGACGTGCCCCAGTTCAATCCTGGGACGTCAGGTACAACTGACGACTGGCCCTGTGACGAGCAAGCGAACGAAAGCGACTTCTTCCTCGCTTTTTTCGATATGGAGGTATTGACTTACATCGTTGCCCAAACAAACGCCTACTACAGGTGGGTGTTTGGCAGATTGGACGTCATTTCTCCAAAAGCGAGAATACGAGGCTGGGTCGATACGACTGTGGAAAAATTCATGACGTTCTTTGCCTTGTTGTTCCTCATGCCTCTGTGCAAGAAGCATGTGTTGCAACACTATTGGAAGCACGACCCTCACATCGCCACCCCAACTTTCAATAAGTTCATGACTCGTGACAGATTTTTGTTGCTGCTAAGATTTATGCACTTTGCAGACAACGACAATCCTAACAGGATTGACAGGATATGGAAAGTTCGGGATGTGTTTACCATGTTGTTGGAGAGGTATAGGAAATACTTTTACCCCTTCCTCAATTTGGTGATTGATAAGTCGCTCGTGCTCTTCAAAGGATGTCTTGTTTTCAAGCAGTATATCCCCTTGAAAAGGCATGGGTTCGGAATCAAGCTCTTCGTTTTGTGTGACTGTGAAACTGGAATAGTGCTTGACATGATCGTGTATACAGGCACTGACATTGACGTACCGAAAGCCGCTGCCGGTGACCCCATGGGCATGTCAGGTGCCATCGTCAGGAAAATGTTGGCACCTTACCTGGGCAAAGGCCACATCATCTACACTGACAACTGGTATACTTCTCCTGCTCTCTGCCAGTTTCTTCATGACAACCAAACGGGGTCATGTGGGACTGTCAGAAAGACAAGAAAGTTTATGCCTAAGTTCACCGGTAATGTAATTCCTCTTACAGATGCCTCCTCCAGTGACACACCTGAAGACGACCTGGCCCAGGAACACCGCGAGAGGCATGTCCGAAGAAGGTGACGAAAGGGGCAGAAATACAAGCAGCTCGAAAAGTGTGGGAAAGTGATAGCCCTGAAGTGGAAGGACAAACGAGATGTCCACCTGCTTTCCACCATCCACACAGGTGCCCAGATGGACTCTGGTAAAATTCACTACAAAACCAGGAAGACCATCTACAAGCCTGACATGGTAGTGGACTATACACAGAACCTGCGCATGGTGGACAAGTCTGACTGTCAGCTGTCAGGCGTTGAGTGTCTGAGGAAGACTGTGAAGTGGTATCACAAGCTCTTCCTACACCTAGTTGACATCATGATGCTCAACGCCTACAACTTGTGGTTGGTGAAGAGGGAGAGTCCCCAAACCAGAAGATGAAATTCCGGGAGTTCATCTATAACGTGTCATACCAACTCCTGGAGAAGTATGGCACCACCACTCACAGACGTACGGCATGGCGTGGGGATCACGCTCCTGACCGCATCCAGCTGGGTGTCGAAAGACACTACCCAACCAACACCGAGCTGATTGGCACTCGTCATAGGCAGGTGCAGTGCCACGTCTGCAGCTCCAGTGTGAGAAAACCCCACGTCACCAAAAGAGTCACCTCAATGTGCGCGGAGTGCAAAGTTGCACTCTGCTTGGGTGACTGCTTCAGGGACTACCACACCTTCAAGAACTACTGAGTGTCGCCCCCTGCCCTGCCCTGCCCTGGACTCGCCCCGTACCCTGCCCTGGACTCGCCCCCTGCCCTGCCCTGCCCTGGACTCGCGCCCTACCTTACCTGACCTGACCTAATAGATCACGCTACCTCATAATGAAACATATATATTATATAATGTATAAGTTCCAAAGATGTCCCTGTGATATAGCTTTTACATTATATAATTGTATGTTTCATTATTTAGTTTATAAGTTTCAAAGATTTATATGTAATATGCCTTCTTTTTTTAGTATATCAATATATATGTTTGTTATAGCCTAAGTAATGTTTATACATTTTCTTACCTCAAATGAATTGTACAAAAATAAATATGTTTCAATAAATCCTGTCAAACCTACTAAGATAATAAAATAAAACAATAAAAAAAATAAAAAAAAAGGTCATGTCATTGTATTCTTACAATATGATATATTCTATGAATATTTCATATTGTTTGAATACCATTGCGCTGATCTTGTAAACAAAATGTTTTATCAAAAATATTCTAGACAGTATAAACCTTCCCCATAACCCCCTCCTGGATTCGATCCCACTACCCTACCACACTTTGAGTTTTCCAGTCCGCGACCTTACCAACCATGCCACAGGAGCTCATACCAAATATCACTCAAAACTTCGTGTCTACAATCGAAATGACAATATACGAAAACAAATTAATTATCCCACCAATTTACGTTTGTAAATTGATGGGATTATCAATTATATCATGCCAAGGTTTATAAAAGTTTGTCTCTGTCAAGAATTAGTAATTATATAACTGTATTCTGTCAAAAATTGCCCAAACACTCAGCAAAATTGCCCCTATCAGTGTGACTCCAGTCATTATTACACGGTCAAGCGGTCACTGGGTGACCCTTGCTGCTCCCTCCAGCCACAGCAGCTCTCTCTGGGAACAAAATTTGTATAAATACAATAATGCATAAAATACTCTTCACAAATACATTTGTATTGTATAATATTGTAAATAATAGTGAATAATAACTGTGTGGGTGTCGAAAATTGTTCAACCATCTTTCTTATGTCTCGCCTACGTCCTTACGTGCGTATATTGCATTATACATAGTCATGACTGTCATACAAATACTTGCAGTAGGTCTTGAATATACATTTAGATTGCATATTACTTGGAAATAAATAAATAAAAGTTTTCTGGTGGCAATCTACCATTTCGCAAGTGTAAGGCGACACCAGTCTATATTTAGCTCTCTATCAAAAAAGGTTAAGCCGATGTTTACTGACCACCCTCGTTCCTGGTCTATAATATAGTACTCTATTTACAGTCAATGGCCTACATGTTTCTGTGGTACTTCACATGTGTCTAAAATGCAATGTCTGCTTGCATAAAAATGCAATTCTGAAGTCCATTTATACGTACGACATACGCATCTCTCTCTCTCCATTCCTGACTCATGTTATTGTAGACCTCTTGGTGGCAACGAACACCAGACACCTCCTAGACATAAGGTTGTTCAAAATCCCAAGACATCCATACGCCTGGGGCGCCTCCACAATTATCACACAGCTGCATATGTTTACTGCCTTCTCTCTCTCCACGACTCACTCCCTGCCTCATCCCCCACCCCACCCACCCTTTTAGGCTTCCGTCTGCTAGAAACTTATTGATAATGTGCGTAAATATCGCATGAATTGGTCTATATGCGGTATATATATTGATATATGGCACGTCTACATATGTACAAGTCTGTATTATAGCATGACAGTGCTCTAAGTACGAGATATACGTAATATTATAGCGCAAACCACACTCTCAGCTCATAATTTGCCACCAAACCTCCAACCCATCTTCATTCCCGCCTAAAAATTATTTTATAATTCCCTTATAATATGCAATTTTTGGTCACTATGAGGCATATTCATTGTTATATGGGTGGCCGACACACGTATACGTGCTCGACATAGCCTGAAAGGGATAAAAAAAGGAGATATACGTGATAATACGCGGTAAACCACCCCCTCCTCCCCCTGGCTCAATCCCCTGGGCACGTGAAAATTCGGCAGGGAAATCTCGCCGCTCGATGACAATCTAGGCCGCGCGGTGCCATTCGCTCCACATTTTTCAACTACGGACCGTTCCCTCACCCCCCCAGACATTTTTTGGGGGGTCAAATATATATGGGCCGATGCACGCAAACATTCCCTACACGCTGATGTACTTTTTATCGAAATTGGCAATGGGTCCCAAAATCATCATACATGCGCACAGTATGACCCTGTAAAAAAAAACCTGTGCGCCGCGGAGAGGTTAAGTAGGTTATCATTCCCCAACAAATTTACTTATTTTGATGAATGCAAGCAAAACCCTGTATAAGATCCTTCATGACAAGTATATATATATATATATATATATATATATATATATAGTTTTTTTTTTGGGACTGTTTCAGGGGAATTACAATCAATCATATACTGTATAATTCAGTCATCAGTAGAACTAAGTAGATAATAGAACTCATCTCACTTGGCTAAATTACTCGACTCGTCGATTAGGTCAGGTGAAGGTATCGAGATATAATGGACACTCAGGTCGATGTTTATGATGCTAGCAAAAAAAAAAAAAAAAAAAAAAAAATGCACATAACATAATTTTGACTATCGGATTTCAATGTATTACATACCGGTATGTCTACGTTAAACTCTTAACCTCCTATTTTGTTATTATTATTAACTACAATAAACTACTTTAAGAGCCAGTCCATAATCAAAGACATTTACTAGATTGCCTTGTTTCCTTACAAGTTACAACTGTAATGTACACATTCTTATACAGTGCATCTAACTCGAACTTCAAACTTATCTGACTATAAAGCGATTAAAAGTTGACTGTAAATAACAAAAAAATGGGTTGGAAAGTATACATCTACAATACATATACCGATATTAGAAACACGAAATTAATGATATACAACAATTCATATAAAATAATTATATGACAGGACAACCTATCACAATCTTTGTTTTCATACTGCAGATCAATAAAACTTGGAAGACAGCAACACGCTTCAATAAGTATTTTTTCCTATGTGTCAATGGAGGAGACAAACGGCAGGCTGTCTGTAACGAGTGTCTCCCCCAAAGTCAAAAGAGTGACAGAGAGCCAAATTCAATGGTCGTTGGGGTCATAATGCCTGGACACACGGAATATAAAGCAGCTTAAGTCATAGTATGAAGGAAAGATTAATTAAGGGAGAGAGTTTGTTGAGTAGAAGAAAGACCGAGATCATTTGCTATTTCTGGAATTGGAGAGCTGGACAGAATAGGAGTGGGACTGTGTTGAAAGGTGGGTGCCTCACACTCGCCGCAGGAGAGGGGGTATGCACTGAGAGTGCTTTGAAGAATACTGATTGTTGTAATACTGATAGACGAGTGAAACTTTTCACAAACTAAGCTTTCCAACTGGTCAATACATAACGAAAAGGACCGTGATAACTAAAATGCATAAATTGAAAGATTACTGAGCATTCAAATCCAAAAAAGAGAATAAGCAATGTTCTTGTTAGTATTTCAATACATTATGATTGATAATAATTATGTAGAACTTTTGCTAATTGGCTTTATAAGCAGGTCATTTGAGCATAAATCCAATGAATTTATCCTAACCCTTTACAATTCCTTAGTCCGCCCTCTTCTGGAATACTGCGTTCAATCCTGGTGCCCTTATTACCAAAAAGATATAAACAAGCTAGAACGAGTTCAACGTAGAGTTACCAAAATGATACCTAGCCTAAAGAACAAACCATACGAAGAGCGTCTTAGAGAATTTAATCGATTTCCTTTAACCCAGCACAGATTAAGAGGTGACTTAATTCAAGTGTTCAAAATCATCAAAGGCATCGACAATATGAACTGTAGTAAGTACTTCACTATCGACCAATCTAATTACACGCGGGGAAACGGTTGCAAAATTATTGGTAAATCTTTTAACTCACACGAATCTAAGAATTTCTTCTTCAATCGAGTTGTCAACTTGTGGAATGGGCTTCCCCGAAACGTTATAGACTGCATCACCGTTGATTCATTTAAACTCCGCATAGACAAGTATGTCGCATCAAACCCGCGACTTACTGCGTTCGTAAATGAATAACTTTATTTTATCCCCCCCTCAGTTACTAACCCATCTGTCCCCTACTAACTTCCTAATCCTGCCACGGACATTAGTTCCAGGGCAGTAATTCCCTTTCCAATGTTCTCTTACCCACTCTAAACCACTGTCTGGACACTTGATCCTCAGTGTTTTGGAGGACAAACAACCTAGAATGGTCACTAGATCTGCTGTTGCTTGATTTCCTTTGTACTCCTTTGTACTCCTCACACACTAAAACACAGGATATACCTATAGTCCTACAGACCTAAACAGGCGGTTATGGGCGCGGTAACCTACCTTTACACTGGTGCCACCTGTCCACTTGACCCTTTCCGTACGACAACCTTTCCAAATTACTCTCGCTACCTCCCCCCCCCCCCCCCGTTCAAGGTCAATGTAGGGAGATCGGCTCTCTCTATATATACTGTATGTGTAAGACTGTGTAGCCCACATGAATGCATAGATTATTATTGC
The DNA here is from genome assembly GCA_032716605.1 of Paralithodes platypus. Taxonomy (NCBI): domain Eukaryota; kingdom Metazoa; phylum Arthropoda; class Malacostraca; order Decapoda; family Lithodidae; genus Paralithodes; species Paralithodes platypus. The sequence continues at coordinate 45,695,040 of CM064525.1, read as the reverse complement.
TATAATAAATTATATTACTATTCATCTCTCTCTTACACTCACCCTACACACCTCACCCCCCCCCCCCCCCCCCCACCCCCCCCCCCCCCCCACCCCACACACACACCACACCACTCTACCCCCTCCCCCCCCCACCCCGCATACACCACACCACACTTGCATCCACTTTATTCCCACTTTATTCGACGGTTCGATATATATATATATATATATATATATATATATATATATATGTATATGTATGTACGTATGTATGTACTGGTAATATATTTCCATTTTATATTTTTACTTTTTTTCCACACCACCCAAGAGGTAAAAGTTTCGGCGCATTTTTTTTTAAGAGGTTTCCCCTCTGTACCATCTGTGCCATCTGTTTTGTCTAACTATGCAAGTGGTGGGGCGATTTGGAGCGGCTTCCATTGTGGATGGTGTCAAAGTCAGGAATAAAATGAAGTGAGAGTATAAATTTTGTGCGCCTGGCAGCGCTCACGTGAAATTTGTGATGAGTTTTTTTGGCCGACGTCTGACAACGTCGCAGTAGCCATGTTGCCAAGCTGTATACAATGTCCATTGAATTTACTAATAAGCGAATTAATTATAAAAACAATAAAGCTTTTTTGTACCTGTAGAAATAGCCTGAGCATTTCAAACCGACTTAAGATACTTAATACCGAAAATAATGTATTTTCGTTGTTAGGGATTATACATGTGGCACCAATGTAAAGGGAGTAAGCGTGGGTAGGACCGCCTGTTAAGATCTGTTTGACTATAGTTGTACAATGCTTCACTAGTATTGTTATAAAAAAGAACATGAATTGCTCCTTGAATATGAGCTATATATGTTACAGTCAGACTGTGAAACGTAGTCATAAGCAGTTCAGTCAATCTGTGAAATGACTGGTTACTAACTGGTTACTAACCTAACAGGTTAGGTTTGGTTAGGTTAGGGTAGGTTAGGTTAGGTAGGTAGGGCAAACCCCATAGTTGCCTTCAAGCTCGTGAAAAGCAGATTGAGGTGTGTCATTGTGTGAACAGTTTGCTTCACTTCATAAATAATAGGTGGAGATCAATATAACTTAACCTAACCTAAGTTAGCTTAATAACCAGTTAGTAACCAGTCATTTCACAGTTTGACTGAAATGCTTAGTCATTTCATGAAATGCCTAGCTTCACAGTCTGACTGTAACATATATACTGTCTCTCTCTCTCTCTCTCTCTCTCTCTCTCTCTCTCTCTCTCTCTCTCTCTCATATGGAAGTCTTATATATACTGAATGGGTCAGACAATGTGGATTAAAACAAAATGCTTAGCCTCAATATTACACCTTTACCTTTACCTTTGGATACCTTTGGATGTGTTCGCCGCTCTTCTAGCGGCACCAAGGAGCGCGATGCCCCTCGTTATGGGTGGTGATTTGGTGCAGTACTGTTTGAAGCGACAGCTCGCTCCCTTGCGAGGATGGGCTCGTCTGGCACTTTTTGCAGTTCGACATCTAGGGCTCTCTTGAAGTTGTCTAACGAGATGTCCCTCATGTCTCTTACTCGCCGTGGGAGTTTGTTGAAGAGACATGGGCCTCTGTGTGATAACCAGCCCTCTCGCAGAGAGCCCATAGCACCCTGTTATTCATCCGGGGGATTTCGCATTCCCAGCCTCTCCTATCACTGAATTTCATGACTATCGGAGTATGTAGGTTTGGTACTAAACCCTCTGCGATTTTCCACGTGTATATTATTAGGTAACGTTCTCTTCTACGTTCCAGTGAGTACAGATTCAGTGCTCTTAAACGCTCCCAATAGTGTAGATGTTTTATCGAACTTATATGCGAAGTGAAATTTCTTTGTACACTCTCTACATCATTTATTTCACCTGCTTTGTATGGGGATGTTAATACGCTACAGTATTCAAGCCGGGGTAGCACTAGAGATTTGAAGAGCGTTATCATAGGCAATTCACCGCGTGTTTTAAAAGTACGCAGAATCCAACCCGTTAGACGTTTCGCAGCCGCCACTTTGACCTGGTTATGTACTTTGAAACCCATATTTTCAGACATTAATACCCCAAGGTCTTACACAGAGTTAGTAATATGAATATGATGAAAAGTTAACCAATTAATCTGAAGATATTAAAACGAAGTTAAGTCCGGAAATGAGATAACACAAATTATTCATAGCATTATTTTATTATGATTGGACAACATTATGTCGTCAACATAATACACAAAATTTGCATCCTTTATAAGCCATTTTAGAGTGTGGGAGGCTAACAAATTTCAAAGTGTGGGCGAAAAGACTTCAAGGTGTGGGCGAACGAACTTCATTGTTTGGGCAGACAAATTCCTAGTGTGGACGCAAAGACTTGTGGGCGAATAGACCGTAATATTAAACCCCTATCATAAGAACATAAAGAACATAAGAAAATGGGAGTCTGCAGAAAGCCGATTGGCCTAAGCAAGGAAGATCCCTGTCCCACACAACCCCAATTACAAAGCCCAATTATAGGCTCAACACTCTAATACCCTGAGGATCATCTTATCAAAACGGTTAGAGATTAACGCAGGATTACGGGGTCTACAGAGTGCTGATTGGCCCAACCCGGCTGATCCCCTTTCACACCCAACCCTTCTCGTCCATATGCTTATCCAATTTTATCTTAAAGCTCCCTACCGTTTGTAATCTCACTATAGCACTTGGTAGTCCATTCCACCCATCTACAACTCTGATACCAAACCAATATTTGCCTATATCTTTTCTGAAACGAAATTTATCTAATTTGAAACCATTGGTACGAGTTCTTTCGCTATCACTGAGCTTTAGTACATTTGTCATGTCCCCTTTGTTAATTCCACTAACCCACTTGAACACCTCTATCATATCCCCTCTAACTCTGCGTCTCTCTAACGAATGTAAACCTAATTTCTTCAACCTTTCTTCATACGGAAGATTTCTAAATATTATGGATCATTTTTGTCATTCTAGGCTGAACTCTCTCCAATGAATTTATGTCCATTCTGTAATAAGGACACCAAAATTGGGCAGCATAATCCATATGGGGTCTCACTAATAACAAGTAAAGTTTTATGATAACATCAGCAGTTCTGTTACTCACACTCCTAGAGATGAACCCGAGAATCCTGTTTGCCTTATTACGAACGCTTATACACTGTTGTCTAGGCTTCAAATCATTGCTAACAAACACACGTAGATCTTTCTCGCAGTCTGAATTTTCTAATTCTAAATTAGCTAGTTTATATTTAACATTTGTTTGCATCTTCCATATCTTTTAATACCTTGCATTTGTCAATGTTAAACTTCATCTGCCAATTTACTGACCATTCATGTAAGGTATCTAGATCCCTTTGGAGGCACTCTATATCTCTATCTGAATCAATTGATCATCCCATTTTAGTATCGCCTGCGAATTTACTTATCCTACTAGTTATACCTAAATCTAGGTCATTTATGTATATAAGAAACAACAGGGGACCTAATACCGATCCCTGGGGGACACCAATTTTGACTGCTCCCCACTCTGACTTGGTACCATTTATGCTGACTCTCTGTTTCCTACCAATTAGCCATGACCTAATCCATCCCAACAACGACCCTCCTATTCCATGTGCCTCAACCTTTCTCATCAATCTCTCATGAGGGACTCTGTCGAAAGCTTTACTGAAATCTAAATATATAATATCATATGACTTGTCACTATCTACTGCTTCATATACCTCTGAGAAAAAGTTAAGCAAATTAGTAAGGCAAGAACGTCCCTGAGTGAATCCATGCTGAGAAGAATTTATTAAGTTAAATTTGACTAAGTGGCTTCTAATTTTCCTAGCAATAATAGACTCTAGCAACTTTCCTATGATTTATGTGAGACTAATGGGACGGTAATTGGATGCTATCGATTTATCACCTTTTTTGAAGATCGGAACTACATTTGCAAGCTTCCAAGCTTCTGGAACTAAACCTGTTTCTAATGACTTGTTAAATAAAAATGCTAATGGGCTACTTAACTCATCTCTGCATTATTTTAATACTCTAGCATATACCTCGTCAGGACCAGGCGATTTTTGAGGTTTCAGTCTGTCAATTTCCTTAAATGATTTAATATACGGTACCGAATAAAATAGTTCGGTCGCATTATTTTATTTTACTAACTATTATGCGATCTTATTCAAATTAGGAATGACGTCTATCAATTATAGTGCTTCAAACCATCTCAATGAACCTTAGCTAATATGACCCTTCCTAAGCAGTACAAAGCAGTCTAAATATATTTGAAATATCTATCTATCTATCTATATGCTCAGGCCCAATCCCCATTTGGGGGGTAGCCGACTCAAGACAGAGCAAGAACAGGGAAAACACAAAAACAACATAAACCAACAAATAAACACAGATACAAAGCACAAACTCACACACATCCCGGTCACCCAGGAGAAGACCCAGAGACCAGGGTCACCAAGGTCGCTCCAGCACTCCCCGGCCCCCGACCACCCGGAGAGGTTCCGATCTCGGCAGGCAGACATGCAGCGGAGCCAAAGCAACAAGCCCTCCCACCACACTTCCAGGCGCACCCTTCATATTAATCGTCTCCCCGGGCCAGGCGCCTGATGGACTATTATCTAGATTGCGCCCGACCCCTTACTCCAAATGACCACGTGTTCACTATTCACAAGCATTCTCCATTCACTCCTGTCCACCACCACTTCCCCTGCCTGATCTATAGTCATTTCTCTATCATCCAAAGCTTTTCTTACACATTCTCTCCATCTCAATGGGGGTCTTCCTGCCCTTCTAACTCCCCTTGTACCTGACTCACATATTCTCATTGTAAGCCTTTTATCTCCCATTTGAAATATAAAACAGACTATACCGGTACTGCGATATATATATATATATATATATATATATATATATATATATATTGTATATAATATATATATATATATATATATAAATATATATATATACCGGTTTATATATATATATATATATATATATATATATATATATATATATATATATTGTCATGGGATCGTGCCTGAGATATACATAGCTAGACATATTAGAGAGTCGAGGGGGGTGCGGGGAGAGTATATAGAGAGAGAAGAGGGGGAGGGGATGCGGTGCTCAGTAACTATGGTCAAGAAGGTTCGGGAACCTTAGAGAGGGGTCTAGAAGGTCCTAGATGTTCTTTCCTTTTCCCGCCAATTCTCCAAGCATACGCTTGGTCCAAACCGAGGGTATAAATAAAGCAGGAGAGGGGAACGCAGTCCTTAGTCCCCCAGTTGGTGCCAGCGAGTGAAGTGCTTGTGTCTGTGGAGTGGCGACCAGGGTGATGCAGTACCCTCCTTCGACCATGTGTAAAGGTTAGTATATAGTGTTATTATATAAGTAATCTGATGTGCTAGACGCGGTCATTAATATGCGATAAGGGTAAATTCAAGGGAGGGTTAATTGTTTTGCATGGCATATAGGACTCCGTTAGGCTAGTGGTATCAGATTAGTGACGGGTAATTTTAGGAGTGAGTTTGACTGAGTGTGACTCAGTCAAGGCTCTAGTAAATTAAATTAGAGGGGTTAATCAAGTTTGTTAAACATTTGAATAGAAGGAGCGAGTGGTGTGTGAACGTAATTTTCGGATTAATTCTCATCAATTTGTGTCTTTTATTCAATAAACCGTTTTAATAGAATGTTTGTTTAATTTATCATTGGTAATTGTTAAATAATAGTTTTCCAATTATACATTCAATTTTCTTAAGAACATAGTCCCATCGTGTCAATAATTGAACAGCCTATATATCTACTATATATATCTATATAAATCTATGTATATACACACCGTTAATCCTGTAAGCTGGCCGAACAACAAAATAATATTATACTGTATCGATCGGTATAAATATATTGGGTAGGCGTGTCTTTGATATGTATCCCGGGTAGCCTAATTAATTAAAGAATATTTTCCTACGAGATCCTATATCTTAGTGGCCCAATTTATATACAAATCAGGGAGGCGACCTATTACACTCATATATATATATATATATATATATATATATATATATATATATATATATATATATATATATATATATATATATATATATATATATATATATATATATATATATATATATACAAAAGAATCTAGTTTCCTTTAATGCACAGAAACCAAGTACATTCAATTTTCTAACCGACAGAATCTCACTGACTCCCATATATTTTTTAATGATGTAAATATTCCCACTTCCCCTAGTATTGATATTCTCGGTGTAACATTAACTACTATCTTGAGCTGGACACATTATGTTAGAAGCATTGCTAAGAATGCCTCTAAAAAACTGGGACTCCTGTACAGAGTTCGAGAATTCTTCACTGACGAGCAGTTGGTCGTAATATATAAAAGTCATGTGCGTTCTCAGATGGATTACTGTTCACCTCTGTGGGGTGGAAGTGGAGTGGTTGCATTTAGGCAGTTGGACAAAATTCAAAATAAAGCTATTAGATTAATCAATAACCCTGCAATCACACAGGACCTTCCTACATTATCCATACGAAGAAACGTTGCATCCCTTGCATTATTCTACAGATATTTTCACAGCAATTGTTCCGAGGAACTTGCTTCAATTGTGCCTCCTCTCCACATCTTTCCCTGTAGAACTAGGGCAGCTGAGAGCGCCCATGAATTTACACTTTCTCCTCCACAATGCAGAACTTCTGCTTATCAGAATTCATTTATCCCCAGAGCTACTACTCTTTGGAATTCACTTCCCTCGAATTGCTTTCCACAAACTTACAATCTACAAATGTTTAAATCCAGTTGATACAAAGATTTTATGAATGGAGGATGCCTTTAGGCACATGGACCTTTTTGTTTTATCTGTGTTTTCCCTTCCTCTGTTCATTATCTCTTAACAAAAAAAAAAATATATATATATATATATATATATATATATATATATATATATATATATATATATATATATATATATATATATATATATATATATATATATATATATATATATATATATATATATATATATATATATATATATATATATATATGTATATATATATATATATATATAAATTATATATAGCCTATATATATATATATATCATTTATAGTGTATATATAATACGTGTAGGCCTATATGTGTGTCAAAATAAACAAAAACTTTTCCCTGTAGTGGGTAGAGAGCAATTTTTATCCCTATCTTTACTGCATAGATGAGAGAGAGAGAGAGAGAGTAGGGTAACCATGGTTGCTATACAGGACAGTAGATGTGGCAACGTGTGGTATTGAGATGCCTTGGTATTGAATTGGCTTGGTATTGAGCTGGTATGGTGATGAAACCGTTTGGTGAAGAAAAGGTCTGGTCATGAGATGGCATGGTATTGATGTGACTTGTCTTGTTTGTGTGGTGAAATGGCATGGTGTTGAGATGCCTAGCATCCATTGAGAGGGGGGGGGGGGGAATTTGCACACATTTGGACACATTTGGAGGAGTGATACGATATATGGAGATAAATTATCTCACATATTTACACATTCCGTTGTTTTGAGTGCCAGTGGGATGTTTGGAAAGGATTTTATTAGGCCATGGCTCATATGAGGACGCTCGCCCTCCTAGGGTTCAGACTCAAATGAGGACGCTTGCCGTTTATGGGTTAAGCGCATGGGGTTTATATCCATTGAGTTTGTTTCTCCTTCATCCATTCTGTTGTGTATGTATGTATGTATTATTTTCTTCTTATATATTCCAACTGCTCCCTCTCGGGCATGGCTGAGAGCCTGTACATTCAACCGTTATGCATTGAACGGTGAAGCCCGAGAGGTCTCGTTCCAGTCTAGGGGGTGAGACATGTGAAGCAGTGTTTAGCTCCAACCAGCCCCTGCCATCTTGTCTGGGGCTTAGTTGCCCACGCACTGCTCAAAGCAGCCCCATCTCTGACGCTGCCTAGCTCCAGTGCTTCACTGTTTCACCTCTTAGACTCGGACCTTCACTCTCAGAACGCCACCTATTGAGCAATGAACTCACTTGGCATGCCCCTCTATAGCATATTTTGAATATGGGAATATTCATACAGGGCACAATGAGGGTATTTAATTGGCGTTTCGGTGGGCTTTGTGGTAATGTACTGATACTAGGTACAGCACAAATTCCATCCAAATAATATCTTCCATTGACATATCGGGATTCGAACCCGGGTCCATTAGATTACCAATCCAGTGGCAAGACCACTTACCACACCTCCCCTTAATGTATGTATGTATGTATACATGTATCTATGTATGTACACAGGCACATACCACATAGCTGAGGGTGGCCGACTCTAAACAGAGTCCGAACAGGGAAAAAATAAAATAAAAAAACAATCACACATCAAGGTCGCCCAGGCGAAGACCTAGAGACCCAGGCCCGTTTAGGGTCTCCAGCAAAAGATTCCCAGGTCCCAGAACTCCCGGAAAGGTTCCAGTCTCAGCAGGCAGACATGCAGTGAAGCTTTACCACCACAATGCCCACCCACCAGGCATGACCCTTCAAATATACCGGTTCCCCGAGCCAGGCGCCTGATGGACTATTATCTAGTCCAACTGGCACCTGACCCCTTCTGCCGAACGACCACGTTATCACTCATCTATTCACAAGCATTCTCCATTCATTCCTATTTATTACCACTTATCTTGCCTGATCAATAGTAATTTTTCTATCTGTCAATGCTTGTACTACACAATCTCTCCATCTCAATAAAGGTCTTTCAACCCCTCTACCTCCCCTTGAATCTGACTCACATATTCTCTTTTTAAGCCTTTCATCTTCCTTTCGCTCAACTTGTCCATACCAGTACAGCACCCTTTTGTCCACTCTGGCTGACAAAGGTTCCTGCTTCCCCACTCTCCTACGTATCTCTTTATTCCTCAATCTGTCTCTACAAGTCACTCCACATACACTCCTCAAGCAGCTCATCTCTATCACATCCAGCTTTCTTCTTTACTTTGCCTTCAGAACCCATGTCTCAGGCCCATACATCACTGTTGATACAGTACCAGTATCCCTTGATACATTGCACTTTAACTTTCATTCCGAGATTTTTCACCTTCCACATACTCGTTTGTGTATATACAGTATATATACTGTTTATATATACAGTATATATATATATATATACTGTATATATCTGGTGAAAAACTGTATATGTTATTCCTCGGCAAAATACTGCTCTAATATTTATTATCATATACTGAACAAACTATGTAAATCAACTGATACTATATTTTATAGTGTATAAACTTCTGTTATCGTGAGTTGCCAATGTGAATATACTGGCAGACGAGTACTTCAGTATTGTTAGGATCTTTAGGTGACAAATGTATAACAGAGTCGACAGTCGTCAATTATTTGTTAACTATAATTTAATTTGTTTGATTTTCAAAGGTCTGATGTTACCTATATGGTCGGGTGGGCATTGGTGGCTCTCACTGATGTTGGAGGGAATATATAGGCCATATATAAGCATAATTAAAACACATTATTTCTTGAATATAGTAGGAGGAATTTCAAGAGATTATTTGATTATATAAGATGTGGTGGCTCCAGAATTGTGCATGGAATTCGATATCAGATACTTGGTGGTGGTGATAAACTTGGGTCCTACTCTGCATTTGTGTCATTACCTCATCAGATACTTAACTATGTAAGATGCAGTAGCTCTTGCTGTTTATGGGCCGGGATATTTGGTTAGCCATAAGAACAGCTTTAACCAGAATCAAATATATCTAATCTACCATAATATAGTGTAGACCCAGACTCCTTCGAGTAATAGAAAACAAAAGTGAGTAAGCTGAAAAGTGGGGGGTTCTGTAGAGCTTCTGAATGCTTGAAACCATGGTCCATGCATTGCGAACCATTGTAACTACTATTTGGCGAACTTGTAAAATTATATTTGACTGAGAAAAGGGTCCTCCCTACCAGTAAAGAGAAAGGGGAATATAGGAGGGAGAGTATTGTAATATTTATCGTGGTTCTAAACTGTTCAGAGTAACAGACAAGGCCTTTTCTCATATTATTCAGATGTGGATTCAAGGCCATCCTTTAAGCAGTCAAAAACGGTTTCAAATACAATAATTTTAATTTAAAAACATAAGTAGATAAATTAATCTGGCCGTCCAAGACATTGTGAAACTTCGGTTTGAGCGTCAACAAGGACTGTTCGTTATATTTTATCTATCGCAAAAGGGCGTTTAATTCAGTCCATCGTGAGACACTACGGAAACAACTTTTACTACTACTGTTGCATACCTCTCGCTATTATATCGCTTCTATAATAATCAGTGTTCCTCAGAGCTCTCTCAGTGTATACCACCTCTTCTACGTAGGGTACGTAGTCCCCGTCTTGTAACACAATCCCACTCCTACTCTGTGCAGCTCTCCAACTCAAGAGTGAAACGATACTCCCAGTCTTTCTTTTATTCAACAGCTGAGCTCTGGAACTCTCTCCAAGAATCCATCTTTCCATCATCCTATAACTTAAATTGCTTCAAACTCCGTCTGTCTAGACAATTTGGCCCGAACACTCCTTGGTTTTGGCCCTGTCACTCTTTCAACTCTGGTGGAGGCACTCGTCACAGGCAGTTTTGTCTGTTATCTCCTTCATCCACAATGAAAAATCAAAATGTAGGACCCAGCAACTATTACTAATTTGGTCTTTAAATAAGAGATCGAGCTCTTGCGAGTATTGGGTAACTAGGTCAGATAGTAGATGGTTTAGCGACAAGACATTATTTACAATATCAAGAAAAGTTAACTTATTACAGATGACATGGAACATTCGCATATATGATTTTGAGGCACTTCACAAAGAGTTGCAACTCTTTCGTCTTTCTTGGGCAAATATTCAAACATTTAATAATATATAGGATTCATTGATGTGGTGATGAAATTAATGTATTGGATTAATTCCCCTATTTTGTAGCGAGGCTCTTATCATAGGGGAATCAAGCAACACATTAAATCCCTGCATTAATCTGCAGCATGATGTGCAGAGTTTGCGTGGAGAGTTAAGGACTAAGAGGAATAATGGTGGGTATGATTAGTAGAATAATGTTTGAAGATGGTAGGCTTAAAATTATAAAGAATAGAACAGTTAAATGCAACACAATCTAGATAAGTTGTCATGTTGGGCCCAAATTTGAGAAATGAGTTTCAATGCGGATAAATGTAAAGTACTACATAATTATGAGAAAGCATACTATTCGATGAATGGCACTCAGCTCAAGAGTGTAGACAGAGAAACCGATCTGGGAGTAACAATATCGAATAACCCAAAACGGAGTCAACAATGTTCAGAAGTTGTTAAGAAGGCAAACAAAATATGGCTTTATAGGCAGGTCACTTGAGTATAAATCCAAAGAAGTTATCCTAACTCTTTACAATTCCATAGTCCACCCTCTTCTGGAATACTGCATTCAAGCCTGGTGCCCTTATTACCAAAACGATATAGACAAACTAGAACGAGTTCAACGTAGAGTTACCAAAATTATACCTAGCCTAAAGAATAAACCATACCAGGAGTGTCTTGGAGAATTAAATGTATTTCCTTTAACCCAGCTCAGATTAAGAGGGGATTTAATTCAAGTGTTCAAAATCATCAAAGGCATCGACAATATGAACTGTAGCAAGTACTTCACTATCGATCAATCTAATAACACGCGGGGAAACAGTTGCAAAATCATTGGTAAATCTTTTAACTTGCACGAATCTAAGAATTTCTTCTTCAATCGAGTTGTCAACTTGTGGAATGGGTTGCCCCAAGACGTTATAGACTGCAGCACCGTTGATTATTTTAAACTTCGCCTAGACAAATATCTTAAATCAAACCCGCGACTAACTGCGTTTGTAAATTATATTAACTTTATTTCATTCCCCCCTCAAATTCATCAAGGATTATTGTGTATATATATTACCAAGACGTTATATTATCTTTTTCCCAGATATACGAAAGATCACTTATAGCTGTGTTATGTTCCAAACCCATCTGTCCCCTACTAACTTCCTAATCCTGCCACGGACATTAGTTCCAGGGCAGTAGTTCTCTTTCCAATAATCCCTTACCCCCTCTAAACTACTGTTTGGACACACGATCCTCAGTGTTTTAGAGGACAAGCAGCCTAGAGGGGTCACTAGAACTCTTGTTGCTTGATTTCCTTTATACTCCTTTGTCATACGTTTCTGGTATTTTAAGGGGGGATGGGATGGTTTTTCTGACCCCCTTCTCCCTCATGTTTAGCCCAATTGGTTTTTAAATTTTAAGAAGTTTGGCCCATTAATTTGTCGATTTTAAGACTTTACGCCCCATTCTTTGTCAGTATTAAGACGTTTCGTACTATTTAGGTGTCAATTTTTTCCTGGCGAACGATAGTGAGCCTATAATTCTAAGAGTAACCGGTCTTCGGCCGGGACAGTTTTCTACCGAAACACGTACAAATTTATCTCGAAGGGAGATCTTGAGGATAGTTTATTAACCCTCAATACTCGCGGTGTCCGTCATATGACGGGAGAGTGAATATTGGCCACCCCTGCGGTGCCCGTCATATGATGGGTGCCATTTTGAGGCTATTATGAGCTATAAGAGAGAAACCCAGCGTTGGGGGTACGATAGGCGACCTCGGACCGCTCGCCACCGCTATGTGGCCGTCAGTGAAGCATACTATATATCATCCCTGCTTCCCTACTATTCTCAACAAGGATAAAATCCGGAAAAATACCTCATTTTAGGGTATTTTTGCCTCCGGTTGCACGATCGTTGCAAGAGAACCCGTGGTCGTACAAGGATGATTCAGGTGCCATTGGAAAGCTCTATTATCGCCCTTTCACGGATATATAATTGTATTACGGTCTTATGCATAAAAAAGAGCATGGAATGAAGACCATTATCTGTAATTATACCCGCCATGCGCTATGGTGATGTAAACAAGACAGCCCGCTCATTGGGAGGTAAGCTCGATGGAGCTTTAGGGAGGAAACTGAAAAATAATAAAAAGATAAAGCAATACAGCAAATAAATTTGACCATCCCCCCTTAAGGAGTTTATAGGTAAAAGGGTTGGGTTTACTGGATTTAGTAAAATGTATGTATTCGTAGTATTCAGGTCAGATAGTCATCATCCACTTGGTTTCCATGTCTTCAAGAGCAGTCAAATGTTCGTAAAGCTGTAGGTAATAATTCCTATCTACTAGTAGGCGGAACACTAAGCTGTCCTCCAATATGTTAAGTAATAGACATTAAGGACACTATAATATTGTTTATGCATGTGAAAAATAGAAGAGGTCAATTAATTGTGTTACCCCTGAAATTAGGTGAATGCAGGACTAATGAGAACGATAAAGAACAGAAAGTGTTTCTGTCACTATAGTGAATCTTAGCAATCAGTCACTATCAAAGTGTGGTAATATGACACTATAAAGACTTACAAGAATCAGAAGCCAGCGAAACGTGTGGCAGGCCTATTTGTAGAGAAATGTCTCCGAGTATAAGTATCAGAACCACATTCACCAACAGTCTGTCGCAGGGAAGAACTCCTGTGTGCCATACTGTATGTGAAGATATATCCTCAAGGATAGGAACAAAGGTTGACTACATTCACCTTGTGTCTCATGCAGGGTGTATTATCTGGTCCAGTCGTGTTGTCTATATACATAGATCAGATATTCTTTTCTCGTTCCCATGTGTGAGAAGTTATTGATTATGATGAGGATAGATAGTGATGGCGATTTGTACTGTAAGCTACGATGGTGAAGAACAGACAAGAAATCCGATCTTATCCTTACAACATAATTGACCAACACTCGATATCGTTCGTTTGCCTATATATAATATACATATATACTGTATATATATATATATATATATATATATATACAGTATATATATATATATATATACTGTATATATACTGTATATAGTATATATGAGATATACATATTAAAAACGATGAATTTCTCTCAGTGCATGCTATACTATGTTATATGAGGTTTACGCTAAGGGTAATGCTATGAAATGGTTAATGTATTTTATATAATTTACATGACATGACATTAAAATTGGAAAAGTGAGCCAGCAATAAAATGTATCCTGGAATACTGATGTACCACAGAGATTTACACCGCAGGGCTTTAGTAACGTTTGAGTGAGATGGAACACCAAGGAGATAGAGCTTGTTCAGTACGCTCCATTGCTAGTCAAGAACTCGTGCCACCCCCATATTTACATTGGCGACATCTGAATTCGAAGCCTTGAGTTACCTGGACGGTACCCTTCCAACAAGTATCAGATCGCTGGATTCGGAGGCTCCGTTGACCGGAAAGCTTCCTTTCTAGCTAGTACCAGACTGCCAACTCTAGAGGGGATGTCGCAACAGCTCGCTTATACCAGGATTCTGTTTATTGCTAGATGAAACAGAGCACATTGCCCAAATGTCTCCTCCGGAGGGGTAATCGAACCGTGATCTTCTCGGTTGTACACCAAATGCACTAACCAATACGCCAACAGATACGCCAAATGGACCTGACTCAAGCAGGATGATGGGTAGGATATACAGAAGGAAGAGATGGAGAAAGAAGAAACGATAATAAAACGAAGTAGGGGGAGAATAGGAACGGGACATAAAAATGAAGATTATAAGATTTAATATCATTACTGAATAATTTCCACAAGGTAGAGCGCTAATCAATGTCTAGCTTTATAACCCACACAGTTTACAATCACCCAGGTTAACCCAGACAGTGTGGCGGGTTACAGCCAGTTATAATTTCACGGGCATCGGGCCATTTTCGTATTATATTTATTCCTTATATGTAATGTACTAGTTCTAAAACTAAAGAAAAGTTAACAAATGTCACTCCTCTACCCTGGAAAGCGGAGATATGCCTACGAGCCCGGCCAGATACGCCTTTAATTTGTTTATTTTCGCTTCTTACTTCCTTTATTCACTTCTCTCTCCCCACCTTCTGGGAGGTGGACCTCACCTTCTCTCTTATCTCACTGTTATGGTAGACGAAAACAAGTATTTGTGGATTCTTCTAAGAGGGAGAAACTAGGAGTTCAATATATATACAATAAACTACAAGATGAGTTGTACAATAGTTACAAAACAACACTTTATTTGTACACAAAATAGGTCTCCCACAACAAGACGCTACACTCTAATCACATAAGTATATATGACACAGAATACAATAATACTGAGAGGCCATCAAATTTCCCTGAGTTAGAGCAGTAATTAAGTTTGTGCTTGGATGTGAGTCAAAGGTGAACGCACGGACTATAACGTGGAGATAATTATGGAATTAAATCTTATTGTAGGTTCTTAGGTTAGACTTAATCAAAGTTTAATTAAAAGTACAATAATGTTTATGCAATATCGTAACACAATGAGAATATATGGAAATGGTCTTCACGAATATGTTAATGTTTATTCACAGCTATTTGAATACACTGTAGCTTAGTCTGCCCGCATAAATGTACTATTGTTCGTTCTCCTTCCCTTACCCACTCTAAACCACTGTTTGGACACTTGATCCTCAGTGTTTTGGAGGACAAGCAGCCTAGAAGGGTCACTAGATCTGTTGTAGCTTGATTTCCTTTGTACTCCTTTGTACTCCTTTGTACTCCTTTAGCCCGATTCTTCATTATTACAACCGCGAGGGACAGTAACTATCTATATATGAATATCCCTAAAAAACGAGGGGTGTTGTTGTTCACAGTAAATTCCTGCTTTCAAGTATTTATTAATTACATTGATACCAGTGTTCAACTATAATACTAAGAACATTAAATAGGGAAAATCAAGGATAGTATGTGTGTAGTGTATTCTTGAAGGGCAATATAATTTATCACAAAAGGGGATTCTAAAATAGAGACAACACTACGTTAATTTTGTTCAGTGTAGAAGGGGGCTTAAGGATTTTCACTTTCAGTAGGTGTTGGGGACTTATGTCTTGTCATCTGAATGGTGTTTTATTGGATGGTCTCATACCATTGCTTTAAGAGTTGTAGAGGTGATTATCTCCTTACTGCTGCTGATCTTCTTGCACGGTCTCACACCACATCCCTTAAGATTTGTAGAGGTGATTCTCTTCTTAGATGCCAATCTCAAGCATGGCTGATGAGCATCAAGCCTCATAGGTGTGCCAGTCTCGTACTTGGCTGGTGAATATCGACATCACACGTAGTACCAGTCTTGAACGTGGCTGTGGAGCTTAGGGCATTCCAAGTTTGTACCAGTTTCAAACTTGGCTGCAGCCAAACAATAGTGGGGAATGTTCTGACATCACTGTCTGGTTGCCTGCCTGTTCACTTTGTCTGCGTTGCCCTGTATGATGATATTGAGTGTGAGAAGGGCTTGATCTGGTTCTTCTACTATTTTAATGTTGTTGAAAGGCATCTCTTTTTGGTGCAAGATGGCGCAGAGGCTGTTCCGCGTGGGAAAGGCGCTCTGGGCCTCTGTTATTGTGGTGTTTATGTCTTTCTGGCGCGGTTGCTGGAGTGAAAATTGGCTGTTCTAAGACATGGGTGCATCCTATGTTGTCAGAGCTCTGTTGGAATATATTTGTACATTGTAATAATACCTGCAATAATCCTTGCTGTTGGTCTGGAATCAAATGGCCTGGTATTGCAGGTAAAATAGGATTTGTGCCTGTTGTTGTTGTTGTTGTGGTTGTTGTTGTTGTTTTATATTTTGGTACAAGAAGATCATAATTTTTTGTTAAGATCTCCCACCACTAAACCCTTGGGCAAAGTAAGAGGTTTCCCAGACAAATTGGCAATCCTTATTGCCTGAGAATGGGCTGGTATGACAGCTGATGATGTGGCACATTTGGTTGCATAGGGTTGCTCCACTGAAGGGCAAAATATCATGTCTTGTGGGTGTGTCAGAGTGATAGGTACCCAGGTTTGGTGGTCAGCTGGAATGATGAAAGCACTCAGCACTATCGCTTGTGCAATGATATGAGGTGTCATAGTTGAGTTGGTGGCAGTTACGTCAGAGGTTGTTGTCAACATATATTTTTCCTTCTTGATAACCAAACGTTAAGTGGCGCCCTGCACAATCTATGTGGCCGCCTAGTTTCTTCAGTAGATCGAAGTCTACATATCCATCATACTTGGTGCAAATGGAATTGAACACTATATATGGATGTTCGGTTGTTGCAGAGGCCTCTGGGGTGGTGACTAGGACAGGGTGAGCTTCTCCTTTTAGTACTAAGGCTTCATTGCCTGCTCCTATTAAATTAACTGAGGAGGCTTTTAACTGTCCGAACTTGGCCTGATGTTTCTTGTAAAACATTGTATAAGAACAAGATCTGGCTGCACCTGTATCGACTAGGAATCGAACACGTAACCCCATCATCTTTAACTTTTCAAAGACCAAAGATTTACTTGTGATAGCCCCCACCAATAGTACGGTTAATGAGGGACTCTCTATAATTCCTTGGGTCTATCTGGCACTGTAATAGCCAATGTATCAAGCTCTTTGGCGACCTCCTCCACTTGATTATTTTCCTCTGTCGTGTCATCGTGTTGATCTTGGCTGCAACCTGGAGTGCCTTGAGAGGTTGATATCCATATGCTTTTGGATGATTCGTATTAGGAGAAATTCTCGGTGTGGCTCGCCTTTGCCTCTGCTAATCCCTCATTTCTTGAACAGCACAGTTTCCGTTGTTGCACACCCTTGATGTTGGTGGATCCATTAACACCAGGTTGGATTTTGGGGTGGTGGATTGTTGTGAGTAGATGCGGGGGGTGTGCTCTTCCTCCCTCCTGGTCCACTTTTGTTGTGGAGTCCATTTCTTGGTGGGTTAGTCCTGTTCTGGTCTCGGTCTGTTAGGGATATGTTTCATTCTGCTGATTGGCTGCTGCTGTTGCAACAGTCTCCGGATTGTTGTGAGATCATGGTCAATGCCCGTTGGTTTGTGGATCGAAAAATGTTCTTGAACCTTACCCGGAATAATCCGGAGTAACTCCTGTGCTTGTAAGGGGCCCCAGTAAGCCTACTGTTTTACGGTATCCCTCCCTAAATCATAACTCGAATCAACTAGGAATTATCTCATTTTAGCTATTAGGACACCTGGCCTAACTGGGATTCTGTCTAAGAGCGTGGAATGAGGGCTCAGTAATTTATAGCCTGGGTGGTAGCTCTCTTAAAAAAACTCTGTTAGTCAGGGTGATATGGTTTACTCTTAGTGCATTACAGTTGAGACCTAACACATGTATCAAGCTCCATATTATAAGGGCTAGCTTTATCTCACTGTTGCAGTAGCAGGACCCCGTGGTTAGAAGTTGGGTTTGGATGCTACCCTGTATTGTTAGATACATTATAGGGATATTTTACTGGGGACAGTAGTGGCTCGGTGTGGGAGTAGCCTGTAGCGCAACTAGGGTGGGTTAATTTGCATGCGCAACTGGCGGAGTTATGCAGTAGCCTAGTATATTGCAGTGCATTGTACCAGTGAACTATCACTACTTCTATCTCCCTTCATTGTTTTAATAACTTTAGAACACTTACCGTCAATTATAGACTATAGACTTACAGTTGAGCATCAACCCCATTGAAGATATTCTTTGCTGGGTTTAGTTGTGATTTATTACTAATTAACTCCCAGAGTGCCGACCAATTATCGACCTTGTATCGTGCCCAGTGCCGGCCGATTTACCTTTTTTTATTGGATAAATATTTCAGGTTGGATGAAAAAAGAAGAATAACGGCAAGAAAAAAACACTCACCTAGTCCATTTTGCCTGAAAATGTGATCCCAAAGTTTTAGAGACTTGAAAGTAGTCCCATATTTACCTAACACTTTATCACTTTTTTGTTGTTGTTTTTTGGGGGGGGGGGGGGGGGGGGGGGGGAGAGTGTCCGGGCTCCCACCACCTGGTTTCGATGAATGCAGATATTTGAAGTTGTGTAATGATATACTTGAGTATGGACTACTTTTAATATGCACACATATTTTTGTGATATACGTACGCACATGAGAGGAGCCATGGTTACGCAAAATACGACAACAATGCATTTTGTAAAAAAGTTTTAGTGACAATTTGAATTAAAACAAATCTTTACAAACACTTGGAGAGAATTTGGAGTATATCAGCATTGAGTATGAACTGCTTTTTCAACACACAATTGCTTTGGGGATGTGGGAACTCTCAAGAGACGATCTAAGGGTCCGCAAAGTACGCGACACACACAACACTTTTTATGTCACAATATTTTCCATTATTAATCATTGAAAGGCATTGGGCTTGTATTTTATCACTTACACACACACTAATGATTGTCACTAAGTCTTATAACATAAAATCACTGGTAAATATTCTTAGAAACTACACTTATATTTACATGTCGTTTATATGGTGCTTGGGAGATGGGAGGGGGGTGGCGGGAAGGCCAAAGGATTAGGGTACTTGTGGTATGATTATGAGTGATATAATTTTGGCGCTACAGATTGTTTTTGCCAAGTCTGAATATATACGGACGCGGCGTGACATAGTAGCGAGATATAGTGATGCATAATTTCATGCATGTGCTGCATCATTTTTAGAGGGAGTGCATTAAATGTCATAATTACCCTGATCAAAATAAAGTGGAAAGGAGAATGCAAACTTTCTTCCTGAATTTATCGGCAATTGCATAGGTGAGATACAAATAAAAAATCAGTAAGGGTTGCCAAGCAAATGAAACAGGGGTTCCAGTTACTCCTTATCACATGCCTATAAAGCCTCTCTGGAGTACTGTCCTGTTTGATTGGTGCCTATAAACTCCCCCACACATATATATATTTATTAGTGGCCCCTTCATCATTGACGATGCGCCTTATAAAGATATTGGCCAATCTTTGAACTCAAGGCTCGCCGTTCAAACGACCCGCCTAGGAGAGTAAAATTATTTGATTGCCATACATCGTGAGCGAAACGCTCTTAAATATAACAAAACCACTCACGGAACTCGTCCTTATGATGTGGGTACCATTACTAGAAAAGAAACCAGTAAAAAATAAATAATGTAAAGCATTAAACATGATCTAGCAGCTTGCGCTTCTCATGCTTCTGCTGTTATTGTCGCGTCATCCAGCTCTTATCTGGACGCATATGTCCTTCTTCTCCTAGGCGCCGTTGGGTTGGGAGGTGTGCACAACCTCACGCTTCATTCTTCTCCTGCCTTCCGACTTGTGAGTCTTTTCTCATATGTTCATGCTACATGCTGAAGTCAGGGTAGCTTATAGATTAGCTAGACTGTGTACACCTTGCCCACTCACCTTTGGAGACTGTTTTCCCAGTGTTTGGCAAAGGTCTTTGTCAGGAGCTCTTGTTGTGATAAGGCAAGACTCCCACGTGTGTTTTTTCATTCCCCTAGGTATTCTATTTTAGCTCTTATAGACATGAGGATTCTTTTAGAGGATCCGGGGCCCGCTTTTCGGCTACCTATTTGGGTGGGGTAAGCGGTTTATACTTCATTTAGAGGAACATGTGCGTTTCAAGTTATCTCACTTAGTGAGGAATTTGGCACTTGTTCATGAAGCTTTTCAGCCTACGTTCCTGTTGCTACGTGATGGGTGTTGGAGGGCTTTGCTGGATTTCAGGTTTGTGAGTGTGATTTATTCTACAACATGCCCCCATCTAGTTGGCCTCCTGTAGGTGTTTTAGTTATGGGTAGGATGTGTTATTTATTGATTGATTAATTAATGTATAACTATGTCATAATGTGTGCATGTTGCGTAATCTAGTAGCTTGGAGGGCTGGCCCTTCCGGCGGGATTTATTAAGTGAGACTTGAGACAACGTGCGTCTAGTCACTTCACAGGGTTTCCCCACCAGGAAATTTCTGGAAGTGTCTAGAGCTATGTTGATTTTGAGTTATTTTTGTTTGGTACAAGATAGGTCGAAAATCTAGTTTGGCCGGCGGTGGTAAGTTTTCGGGAGGCGAAGTTTTACTTCACTTTGTCTATTTGGGGTCCCCGGCTTGGCCGTCGCCCACAGGACATTTCCGCCTCAAGGCCTAGCAGAATACGTTCGTAGTTTAGGGCTATTCAGAACGCAAACTGGTTGGTTGATAGTGGGAAAACTATCCGCCGGGAAAAAAGGCTGAGCCGAATACAAACTCACCTCTTCCGATCTTTAGCATCTCAGTAAACTGTGTAGCTTTGAAAATGCAGGCGCTGTCCGCCGGGAATTGTGGGACGCATGACTCTAGAGGCGCTGGCCGCCGGAATCAGGTTCTTTTTAGATGAGATGAGGTCAGTGTTGGTCACTTAGGTAAGATGTTATTACTCAAATAGCATCTGGTATGAAATACAATACTCAAGTAGCATCTGGAATGATACTTAACGCAAAGGGAAATAAGATTGTCCATTGTTAGTTAAAGTCTTTTTTCTCATAAAACGTTGATTTTAATTTTAGCTTTCCAGCCTAGCATGTTCCTATGAGCATTGATTCTTGATTTTTCTCAATCCTCAGGTGCGGTAGCCAAGTTACGACTCGGGATGCCTAGGAGGATTAGCAATTCCCCGGCGGGAGGGAGCAATGGATCCGAGTGGGTTTAAGTTTTGTTCAGGCAGCAACTGTGCAAACCTCGCCGTGTTAGGACATAAACTGTGTGTTAAGTGTGTAACCTGTTTAGACAGATCAAGAGGTCGGTGGCTATCCTAATCATGCTCGCAGTATTCAGTTCTTCGCAATGGCTTTCTAACCCACTCAGACAATAAATGTGAGACAATTTTGGTATATATTAAATCCAATTTCGTGCTGTATTGCAAGAATGTCGCCCATAAGTCTCTTCAGTTGCATGATCCTTTACTAGACGATTTACTAAAAACAGTGCCTACTTCTTATGTGACCAGTAGTTCTCCTGGTCAAAAGACAGTGTCGAAATCCTCCGATTCATCTAGCGGTCGTGTAGCTCCCTCCCGCCACCATAAAAGACCCAGGACCTCTGACGAGACGGCGACGGGGTCGCCTGCTCCGACATCCCGGCGCGCTCAGTCACGTTCCCCTTTGGCTAATCCTAGGTCATCATCACCTCTAGTGACACATGAGGCGAAAAAGCACCGTCCCCACTTTACTTCAGCCCTAGCATCGGGCGATGGAAGATCGAAGGACTCGAAGAAATCCTCTAAGCAGTCATCCACGAAGAAGCCAGCCAAGTCTCAGACCTTTGCCAAGCCGGAGCCCAAATCTTCTTCGTCCCGCCGGGATTCTTCACAAGACTCTGATGCAAGCATCATAGGCCCTACACCTCATTTTTCGATCCCCCTTCGGGCGGCACAGCCAGTGCTTCCCGTTAATCCGGTACTCGGGGTTGATCTACACAGCAGTGGTCCTTCTAGCAGACAAGATGATGTTATCTCCTATTCGTCTCGGCAGTTCGAAGAATCTGCTGCCGAAATTATGGAAACCTATCCTATCCCGGATCTTGACCTGGGCGAGGATATTCTGCCCGGCGCTCCTGCAGCGAACACAGGAACGCATGACACTGTTGTCCGGGCTGGCGAGTCTCGGTCGGAAGCTTTCCCAGCCCCCCCAGCCCGGCCACCGGGTGTCACCTCTCTGCAACAATATCTCGCAGAAGGGGAGGAACTTCCGTCTGGCCAACGGATATGTCCTTCACTCGCAGGTACGCAGGGCTTGGAAGTCTCTCGCCCTACGTCTGCATCTGACCAGGAAGGTGGAATAGTGGTGACACTTGAACAATTCCATGAGTTGCTAAATTGTGTGCAATCAGTGAAGGACGAACGTAAGGTGAAAGTGTCTACACCTGCAACCCCGGCGGTGCGACCTCTTGGGCAAGCGCTAGTTCAACCTTCAAATTTGTATCCTAACCCCAGGTTAATGTTCAACCTCCCACGCCTAGTTCCGCATCTTTGTTGCCTTCAAAGCTAATCTTGTTAGCGGACCTTATTCCATCTCCCCTTGATAGATCTGTACCTTCTAAGAGGGACCCTATGCCACTCTTATATGGACCAGATATTTCCTGGACAGTTATTAAGCCCACTCGTCCCGAGGTCGCGCAGCCGATGGTAGCAGGAGAATTACTTGTACCTGAACATTGGTTTGTTGAAATGAGTGAGGCCAAGAAATTAAAGGACAAGAACAGAACCGGTGATGTGTTAGTTGTAATTATCAAAGCTATCCCGAGTCTTTATAGTCCTGAGTATTTTGTCTATTTGCAATCCCC
Organism: Paralithodes platypus; assembly: GCA_032716605.1. Lineage (NCBI taxonomy): Eukaryota > Metazoa > Arthropoda > Malacostraca > Decapoda > Lithodidae > Paralithodes > Paralithodes platypus. The sequence goes on along the minus strand of CM064525.1, from coordinate 45,671,805 downwards.
GGCTCTCCCTCCGGTGTCTTTTGTGAAGCTTATTTCTGATTGGAATAAGTCTGACGGGTTAAATTATGTGAAACTTTCACAGGGCATCACCCCAGAACTTAATACTATTCCTCAGAGGGACGATGCAGGTATCCCAGTCATTCACATTGACGGTGAGGAGTCTGCGCCATGGATTGCATGGGGACAGGAGGCCCAGCTGTTTGCCAGCACCATTACAAATAAGAGCAGTCATCAGCTCCCGCCGGAAGATAATCATTGGTTTTCCAATCCAGTAGGTAAGGCGGCAGGAGTACCACAAAATATACTTGATTTTTTTGGGTGCACCAAAACTTTCGTTATGTCAGCTAGTAGATCCTTTTAGTGCTCCTACTCAGTTACAAATTGACAAAGATTTTAAGATGAGGCAGAAAGCCTGGCAGCTTGTATCCCAATATCTGCTCAGCCGTCAGCTTGCGGCTTCTCTAGCCAGGACGACTGAGTCGGTTACTGATTTAACCCCTAACTGTCGGCGAGCAACATAAGTCGAGTTAAATAAAGCTGGACTATGTGGCGGCGCTCGACATAGGTCGAGTGGCAATTTCAGCACTTAATGTTGCTGAGAGAGAGAGACAAGTGGTGGCAGGAGAGTAGCGAGCGTATGACTGCTCCAGACCACTGCGGCGAACCTACTGACACGAATCTCACCTCCCTCCTCCCTCTCTCACTCGCTATATACGGAATTGTATGGGGAAAGTGCCTAATTACATGCTTTTTGCACTCGCGTTGCACGGTTATTGCAAGAAAACTAGCATCATAAAAGGATCGTTATGGTGTCATTCGAAAGCTCTGTTTATGCCCTTTCAGGGATAGATACTTGTTTTACGTTCTGGGTCTTATTTAGGCATGAAAATGATCACGTAAACAGCCCTATTTTGGCTAAAAACACCCCGCTGGGCGGTACATATAAATAAACCGCATAGGCCGCTCTTAAGGTGTTAAGCACGCACAAGGCACTATCTCTCACTAGGTGCCTTCTACTCCAGAACTGAATTCAGTCACTTGGGAACATTCGCACTGCTGTCTTTGAGGCAGTGAGGGTGCGTCAAGACTTACGAGTATATCTGGTGAAGAAGCTGCCGGTGGAGATAGGTAGAAGGTAAATTTTATCTGATGTGTTCACAAAAACCCTTGCCTCCACAGATGCCTGGCGCATGGTTAATTGTTTATTGGGCTCGAACAATGCCACTGCTTCCACAGCAAAGAGTGGGTCGACATTTAAAACTAAATTCACTAAGAGTCCCTTTCATGGACAGTTTCAGTCACCAAGGTCATCAAAGACTCACACAACCCCCGGAACCAGTGGCACAGCTAGAGGCCACATTCAGTCCAGGGGTAAGGGTAGATGGTTCAGGGGACAATCAAAGCATAGGCCTAGTAGCAATGATAGCAGAGCCTCTCGTCCCTCTAAAAATCAGTCAGAGTCACAACCCTCCCATTAAAAAAACTGAGACACCATGAAGCTCTCTCACTCCCAGCGCCGCGAAAAGGCGAGTCGGATCCGAGAGTATCTCTGCCGGACAACACCAGCCTAGGGACTGGCAGCTTTCGGGCATGTTACCGGGCATGGCCCCGAGATACATGGGCAAGGACAGTGGTCCGCAAGGGTCTCTCGTGGAGATGGTCCCAGCGACCCTATTTATGTGTTCCCCAAGAGTTCAATCATGTTTCTTTAGAGGTGGGATCCGTCATCCGGGAGATGACACTAAAGCAGATCATTGTCCCCGTTTCGCCAACTCAGCCCGTATTCACTTCCCGAATATTCCTGGTGCCAAAAAGGGAAAGCATTCAGATGAGGCCGGTCATCGACTTGTCTTCTCTGAACCTATTCATCCACAATCATTCGTTCAGGATGCTGACGGTAAATTAGATCAGGCTGACACTGCCGCCGCAAGGTTGGATGTGTTCCATAGATCTGACAGATGCCTACTGGCACGTCCCTATAAACAAACGCTTTCAAAAGTACCTGGACCTGCGCTAAGGGAATTCGACATTTGTATTTCAAAGGATGCCCTTTGGTCTCAATCTAGCACCCCGTATTTTCACAAAGTTAGTCCGAAAGGCTTTGTTACCATTGCTCAAACAAGGGATCATGGTGTTCTGGTACCTAGACGATTGGTTAATTGTAGCTCAGTCCGAAATTGCTTGCCTTCAACATGTGCATCAGGTAATGTCTCATGTCACTGCCCTGGTATTCAAAGTGAACTTGGCGAAGTCAAACTTGAACCCCACAAGACCATCCAGTGGGTGGGTCTACTCTGGAACACCGAGTTACTCTCTCTGAGTCAGAGTTCGGACAACCATCAGAGATTTCGCAAGAAACTCTTTCGGTTCCTCCATTCTCTGACCACCACAAGGAGAATTTGGGAGTCTCTGGTGGGGTCACTCAACTGGATAAGGTTGCCGGTTCCATTAGGTCGTCTGATGGTCAAAAGGCTTATTTTGGAGGGAGACAAGAGCTTTCCGCTGTTGCCCGCGGAAACACTATGGTGAATCCCGAAATTAATCCACAACCTACTGGCGTCTTGGGTGAAGCCAGAAGTATTGCACTCCTCTTTGGCATGGACCACTCCTCCTCCGACGATCTGGATCGACACAGACGCGTCAGGTACCCTGGGATGGGGGTATCAGTCAAACCTGGGCCATCAAGGTCAGGGTCTATGGTCCAGGTACAATCACCTTCACATAAATGCCAAAGAGTTATTAGTCACCCTGTTTTTCTTAAAGGAGCATGGCTCAACCCTGATGGGAAAGTCCTTAGCCTTCAGGATGGACAATCTGACTGCAGGCACATGCATTCAGAAGCAAGGGTCAGTGAGATCTCAAGTGTTACAAAGGTTGATGGAAAAGATCTTTCGGCTAGCTGCAAGGCTAGAAATTTATCTTCACGCAACATATCTGCCCGGCGTGGCAAATGTATGGGTAGATGCTCTGTCACGGCGACAGAGCACTCTAGTAGGATGGTCTCTCAAGCAAACCATCTTTCAAGAGATGATTGCAGAGCCATACCTTCCACAAGTGGACTCGTTCGCGTCAGAGGCGACTCACAAGTTACCTCAGTTCCTCACACGCCGGAGCCAAACTCCGGCGGGGGGACCAGTCGCATTTCTGGTGGACTGGAACAAATGGAGCTCCATTTATCTGTTTCCACCACCAGACGCATCCTTAACCCGCTGATTGCCAGGGACGTATATATATGTCCAAGGGTGTTGTCACGCCCAGTGCCAGGGATGTATATATACGTCCACGCCGAAAATAATTCGTAGCAGCGAAACGACTGCACCTATGGCTTTTATATTTCTACCACATGTACCTTACCCTTCTGGCTTCTTGCCACCACCAACACAACACCCTCCCCCCACCCACTCGCTGACTATCGGTCGCCTCAAAAGGAAAAAAAATGAAAATCTGTGGCGGCGAAACGACTACACCAATCGGTTCCATATTTGTGTGACAAGTCCCTTACCCTTCTGCCTTCCCCCCACCACACCCCCAACTGCCTTCCACCACCCACTTCCAGCGTATCCGTACGAAGAAAAGGAAAAAAAGACAAATCTGTGGTGGCGAAACTACCTCACCAATCGGCTTCATATTTGTAACAAAAGTCAATTACGCTTCTACCTTCCCCCAACCATCCCCCAAACCAACCCTCCCACCACCATCCTACCTATACATTCCGATACCATAAAAGTTGATGATTTACTCTGAAAATTTCAGCTACATTCGGGACCATCGGGGACCTGGTTTCTGGCGAAAATGGACAAGGGGAGTGTTTTTTTTACCATTATCCTTCCTTTCTCACCCAACTTGATAGATTTAGCCAAAAAAAAAAAAAAAAAAATCCTCTGGCACTGGCAGATGCATAGGCTCAATAATTGTCTGGCACTCTGCGGGTTAATGAGCAAAGTAGTTCACAAACTACGAGGTTATCAAGGCATGGTCTCGATGATCGCGCCCCCGTGGCCGGCCCAAGTGTGGTACAACCAATTGAAGACGTGGGGTGAGAACCCGGTGTCACTCCCGATCTCGTACTTCCATTTAGACACAATTGGAAACCTCAAGACCTCACTGACTTGTGCCTTGTGGACATTCAGAAGACCAAGTGGTTAGCACTGTTTAGAGATAGTGTGACTCACAAGTTGATCAATCAGTATACCCCGTCAACACAAAGACAGTACCAATCACATTGGAAGGCATTTACTACCTGAATCATAGAAACTGACCAGCAGCAGCCCTCAGTGGCCTTAATATTGAAATATTAAATTACCTCTTTGAAGAGCGTTCATTGTCAGTGACCACATTAACACCTTACGAGCGGCCTAGGCGGTAATTTATATGTACCGCCCAGCGGGGTGTTTTTACCCTAAATAGGGTTGTTCACGTGATCATTTTCATGCCTAAATAAGACCCAGAGCGTAAAACAAGTATCTATCCCTGAAAGGGCATAAACAGAACTTTCCAATGACACCCCAACCATCCTTGTACGACCACTGGTTCTCTTGCAACAATCGCGCAACACGAGTGCAAAAACCATGTAATTAGGTACTTTCCCTACATAATTCCCTGTGTAGCGAGTGCGAGAGGGTGGGGGAGGGTGGGATTCATGTCAGTAGGTCCGCCGCGGTGGTCTGGAGCAGTCATACGCTTGGTACGCTCCTCCCACCACTCATCTCTCTCTCTCAGCAACATTACGTGGTGAAAATGGCACACGACATAAGTTGTGAACCGCCACTTAGTCCATATTTATTTCACACGACATAAGTTGCGCGCCGCCAAAGAAGGGTTAAGGCATCACCTCACGGCTATTGGGATGCCTTTTTTCGACTTAACTGGACTTTCCATACCTGAGGCAGAGGAGAAGGGGTTCATGCGTGCATGTTTCCCGACTTCGTCCCCCCCCCCCCCCCTCGCCAACTCATGCCCAACTGGTCTCTTGATTTAGCCCTCCATATGCTTCACTCACAGAGGTATTGCCGTAATCCTACATACGAGTTAAAGTTAAAGAAGACTTGTTTTCTTATGGCCCTGGCCACGGGTAACAGGGTTTCTGAGTTAGCAACGATGAGTTCGGAACCATCTTGCCTACGGTTCTCTAGGCGTGATATGAGTGTACATATAGCACCTAGTCCTAATTTTGTAGCTAAAAACAAAACTGCAACAAATGAGATCGGTCCTGCAACACATGCGGGTATCCAGCCTCCTCCTAAAGCCCACCAAATGTTTTCTAGCCCGAACAGAGGTGTCATACCTGGGGCATATCGTCACTGCGATCTGGATCGCCCCAGATCCTCAGAAGACTGCCGTAATGTACAGCATAGCTATGAGGACCTACCTAGTTCATAAGATGGAGTGTTTGGACCTCATCTTCGGTCTTAAGACGTCGCCATTGCCTGATAATTACCGATCACCAGTCCCAAATGGTTGCATGGGACACAGTCCTCCGAATCCTTCCTGGTCTTGCCTGCGCGAATTGCTTGAGGAGTTCAATTATACTATGTAACACCAAGTTACTCACCAACACAGATGGCCTCTCCCGCACCCCCATGCCCCTCAACCGTAAACAGTAAATCGTCAGTGCAATACAGTAGGATCCCCGTTGATACGAGAAGGACGCCCAACTGGCGAATGCTGCATAGGGCCTCTCTTGGCCCAGTTGGCTACCTGCCTGATTCCCGGGCAGAAGAAGGACGATCAGTAGAAGAAGGACAATCAGCAGAAGGACGTTTTATCCTTCCCCCCATTCAAGGCCAAGCGATCCTCTCTGTTCCACGGTAGTCTTGGTGCACATTCGGGTGAGAAGCCGCTGCTCCAGACCTTCAAGAAGAGGTTGTGGACTCCATCCGCAAATGACATGGCTGCTGACATGGCCCAAGGGTGTCACAGACATACTTTGGGCAAGGATAGGTATAATTTTACCAGTGCGTAGGGCCACCTTCTTGACAACTGCCTTTCGAGACCCTCTCTTTAGATGGCATGGGCCCCCATAAGTCCTACAACGGGTACCAGTTTATCATAACGTTTGTGAACATGTTTTCCTGGTTTGTGATTGCCGTGCCTGTGAAACACCATGACTTCCACACAACCGCCAAGGTCCTGCTTAACACCTTAAGAGCGGCCTATGCGGTTTATTTATATGTACCGCCCAGCGGGGTGTTTTTAGCCAAAATAGGGCTGTTTACGTGATCATTTTCATGCCTAAATAAGACCCAGAACGTAAAACAAGTATCTATCCCTGAAAGGGCATAAACAGAGCTTTCGAATGACACCATAACGATCCTTTTATGATGGCTAGTTTTCTTGCAATAACCGTGCAACGCGAGTGCAAAAAGCATGTAATTAGCCACTTTCCCGATACAATTCCTTATATAGCGAGTGAGAGAGGGAGGAGGGAGCTGGGATTCGTGTCAGTATGTTCGCCACGGTGGTCTGGAGCAGTCATACGCTCGCTACTCTCCTGCCACCACTTGTCTCTCTCTCTCAGCAACATTACGTGCTGAAATTGCCACTCGACCTATGTCGAGCGCCGCCACATAGTCCAGCTTTATTTAACTCGACTTATGTGGTGAGCCGCTTTTTAAGGGTTAAACACGTAATATCTGCCTTCAGGATCCACACCTCCGTGCTCAGCACCCGAATGTCAGTCAGACTTGTGCGGCCCTCGATGAATTGCTAGGGTATAATGTATCCCTCGCCTCCCCATACCACTCCCAGAGCAAAAGGAATCGTAGACAACGCTCACCGAATCGTGGACAACACCCTTTGAGTAACTATGGTTCAACATAATCGGAAGAATTGGCATGAACTCCTCCCCATTGTCCACTGGAGTCTAAACCATGCTGTCCACTGTGTCACCGGATTCATCCCCCTCGAGTTGATATTCAGTTGCCCTCCGAATTTACCACCTAACCCCATTGTCCCCCAGAACAACAAAGTATCCCTTCCTCTTCCACTATTATCTCACCCTCTTAAGAGTTACTTTGCAAGAATACCAACACAACCCCATCCCCGACAATATACAACCCCCTAATCCTTGCCAGGTTGGCGAACAGGTCGCTGTATTGAATCCTGGAGAGATTGTAGACCCCAATTGGGCAGGGCACTACCCAGGGGAAGCATATAGGCATGTGAAAAGGAGTTGCTGGAACTCCTGTTTCATTTGTCTGGCTTCCCTCACTTTTTTCTGTTTGTGTCTCTCCTACACAGAGAGTAATCTAGCTAGCTCTCACAAACACCTCCTCCTCTCATACATCCCAATACACCAACAGAGTTAAAGTAAAATAAAATGTTTCAAATAGGGACTATCACTCTTTCAACGGGGCGAGGGGGGGGGGGGATTAATCAATCCCATTGAAACATGCACCCTTGTGTTCTTTCCTAAATTTATTATCATATCCTGTCAAACCTATGAACAACTCGGTTATGCTTCAATAATAGCAACATATAAGTATTAAGGAAACACTAGCAGGCTATAGTTTATAAAGTTTTATGGCGACATGCTTCAATATAATTAATCATACTTAGTCTTATCCCTGAAATAATTGTGGGTTAATAGGGAATGAATTAATAGATTAAAGGGAGGCTATACAGATTTCCTACAGTCATCAATACAGGTAATCATCCCAACATTGTAAGTATTGAGACTCTTTAGCCATATATGAGTTGTAGAATGACTATGTATCCAGGTAGTTAGTAGGTTTAAGGTATTCACGATAAAGGATAATGCATCAGGTATTGTGATGATTAGGATATTAGTTTTCTAGGTTTGTGTTGTAAATATTTATGAAGCTATATGGTATGGAAATTATTGTTTGCTGTCGTGGGTCTGGTGATCACTTAGTCGGGTTGAAGTTTCTCTGCAACCATATTATGAATAGCCTACTGCTAGGCAGGTTCTAACGTGAGTAACATCAACGTGGAGTACTGTGTTACCCATAGGAACATTTTTTATGAATAGCCTACTGCTAGGCAGGTTCTAACGTGAGTAACATCAACGTGGAGTACTGTGTTACCCATAGGAACATTTATTTTTGTATGGACTTTTAATTTTTATAGTGCTGTCCAAACCGAGAACCATGTGAAACACGATATACAGATTGAGGAAAGTGAAAATTTGTATGGGAATGAAATGCAAATACAAACCTGTTTAGTTTACGATTGGCTATCATTTACCTACTAAACATTGATATATGATACTACAATCACTATGAGTATTTTGGTTTTCAGTGATTTATTATGGAAAATGTTATCACTGACTGACATTTCTATAATTTTACCTAGCATGATCCTCTGTGATTAAGCCTGCAACCATTCTGGAAATCTGTTGTACATATACCCTATTATTAATCCAAATATTATCGTAATAATACATATACACACACAAATACCGGTATATGTATTTTCATGTGTGTTGGCAGTCATGACTGTTTTCATGTGTGTATATGTAGGTGGGTATTGGTGTTATTGAACTTATCGTTTTCTTACTGTATTTACACATTTCCCAAACATTCAGACATTGTCTTATTCTGGTTAGCCTGAGTTTATACTGTATATTTGAAGATTTCCAAGTCTAGAATGATACGTACATAATTGACACAGGCTATGTGATGCTACCCTGTCTACCGACACATTATCATCTTATTTAAAACCCACACACACAATTTGTCAATGAAATGCTAACTCGTAAAGATGCCTGACTGTATTTCCTGTGTTTGGTTACATTCCTTCAGTACGGTAGTAATTAATTGCCGTCCATAATTGTATTTTTATAGCATCTTGGTGGACTTATGATTAAGTAGTTGACTAAATAGTATCCTTGCGAGATATACCGACAAGAGTCTCCGATGCCATATTGTAGTATTACTTTTTCATTGTCACAATGACCATGCCACACCTTAATTTGTGTTAAAATACATATTAATTTACACAAAGACCTCTAAATCATCATGATACAGATACTAGTAGGATTATACAAACACAAATTAATAAATATTCAGGTGTGCATGAATATAATGTATAAGGGCAACATAAGTGATACCAGAACGCCCCAGCAAGCAATCCCTTAACGACAAACGTAGTGAAGCCATAGAACTCTTAAATTCTGATCAAAATACTATCTCCAATTGGGGCAGAGAAAACTTTGTTACCTTTAATGCTTCCAAAACCCAATTTCTCCATCTATCTACCCGTCAGGATCTCCCAGCGGACTATTCCTTATTCTTCAACAATACAAAAATCATCCCTTCATCTTCTCTCAATATTCTTGGTGTCTCTTTTTCTTCTGCTCTCATTTGGAAGGACCATATTACCAGTCTTGCTAAGACAGCCTCCCAGAAGCTGGGTGTGCTCAACCGCCTTAGGGGCTTCTTTTCCCCAACACAGCTTCTTGCTCTGTACAGGGGCATAGTGCGTCCTTGTATTGAGTATTGTTCACATGTGTGGGGAGATTCCTCTCACACCGCTCTCCTAGACAAAGTTGAAAGGAAGGCCTTTCGTATCATTAACTCCTGTCCACTCACCAACTCTCTGCAATCTCTCTCTCTCCGCCGCAATGTTGCATCTCTCTCGCTATTCTATCGCTACTATAATAATCAGTGTTCCTCAGAGCTTTCCCAGTGCATACCACCTCCTTTACGTAGGGCACATGGTACCCGTCTTGCAACTCAATCTGTGCAACTCTCTAACTCATGAGTGAAACGTTACTCTTAAACTTTCTTCTACTCAACAGCTGAGCTCTGGAACTCTCTCCCAGAATCAGTCTTTCCCTCTTCCTATGACTTAAATTGCTTCAAACTCCGTGTGTCCAGGCATTTTGGCTCGATCGTCCCTTGATTTTGGCCCTGTCACTCTTTTAACTATGGGGGAGGCACTCGCTATAGGCAATTCTGCCTTTTGCCTCCCTCAATCACATAGAACAAAAAAAAAATTAAGCAACTTGGTTGAGCTCGAGAAATTTCAGTCTTCTACTGTCCTTCTCACTTTTCAACTTGTTCTTCCTCTGTCCAATTACTCTTCTTTCCTATTTTACTCCAGCCATCTGGTCAGGAACAGTTAGAAGACAACCTAAACAGAGGGGGTAAGAAACATCAAGGACATCGTACACACTAAAAAATACCGTTTATGTACGGAAGAAGTAAAAGGGAAGAGGAAGCTTATGTATAAACAATAACGCAACTACGTAAGAAGATATGGGTGTGCGCGGAGACTAAGTCCAATAAATGTAACGTCTTGCATGACAATAGTTTCTCCGCTTGCCCGAGAGAGCCAGGGATCCATACTGAATACGCAACACAAAGATCACACCATTTTTGGCCTCACTTCCCAGGTACTGTGTAAGGAGAATTACTGTAAGTGTTTACCTGTATATTATTCTTAGTATTTATGTGCCAAGTTTATATATATATATATATATATATATATATATATATATATATATATATATATATATATATATATTCTCTTTTAAACAGACGAGGTTAAAGGCAATAGCAGTTTCAGCATTTAGTATTTTATTGTTACAGTTTTCAATATTTCTAACAATTTTCCTCTGGGGTTCAGAGATGAGGTACAACAGGTTAGCAAAATTCATGGTAGATCCAACGTTTCACAAGTAAACATCTTGCATCTTCAGGGAATGGGCAGGTAATGATTAGAATAAGGACAAAGCAACATATTTATACAAAATTCGAGGATCAAGAATAGGTAGGTGGGCGGAGCTACTGGGTGTGGGGTGGCTGTTCATTGGTGGAAGGCAGTCTATTCGCGAGACGGGCACTAAATCTTATCGGTGGTTGGTTGTTGGCTGTGGGTGGCTGTGATTGGTTGGTGTTGTCAGTAGTGTGCTGATCGCGGAAAGGTACGGGAGGGGGGCACAGGGCGAGAGGAACGAGGGCAGTATGCCTGTAGCGCTTGCCTGAAGGAAGAATTTGAAGGTCTTGTGTTTGGTTGTTGATGCTGGGGTTGAGCGTTTGGATATATAGAGCTTCTAAAATAGCTAGTCTTCTGGGGTCTGATTCTTTGTCGAGTATGGTAGTTTGTTTGTCTAGGTCGGCGCGAGTTAGGGCAAGATGGTGGGGGGCTTGATAGTGATCTTTTATAGCGCCAGATTGAAGGTGGAGGGTTAGTCGACGGGAAAGGCGAGTCTGTGTCATTCCAACATAGGATAGGGGTCCACAGTCCCCAGAGGTGCAAATATGCTGGTATATCACATGATCGTCTTTCGGTTGGTTGGTGGAAATGGGGCGGTTACGGTGGACAAGGTTGGAGGTCTTAGGAGATTTGTAGTAAATAATGAGTTTTATTTTATTGTCAGGGTTGGTGGGGAGGACGTTTTTGTGAATTATTTCTTTCATAATGGATTCGTCTGTTGTGTGGTCGGAAGATATGTAGTTTCTGTAGAAAAATGTAATGTCATTGGCCGGGTTGGTGCTAGGGGGGTCTTGTTTGTACCATTTTTCTAGGTGGTGGTTGATGGCATTGGTGACGTCAGTGTTGGAATACCCATTGTTGACTAGGACCTGGGTGAGCCTTTCCAATTCATTGTGTGTGTCATTCCAGGTGGTGCAATGGGTGAGGGCTCTCCTGACATAGGCGGCGATGGTGGACTGATGGTATCGTTTAGGGCATTCACTTTCCCCATTAAGACATTGGCCATTGTTAGTAGGTTTGGTGTACACCGTAGTTTTGAAGCCGTGGTCGTGGAGGGAGACAAGGAGGTCGAGGAAGGGTAGATGACCATCGGTGGTTTCTTCGTATGTGAAGTTGAGTCCGGAGGCGGCCATGAAGCGCTGCTGGAGGTCCCTGAGTTCGCCCAGGTCCTTCACCCGCACAAAGATATCATCGATGTACCTGCAGTAGACAGTGGGCCGGTGGGCAGCCAGGAGTTCCTCTTCGATAGTTCCCATGAAGAAATTGGCGAACAGGACCCCCAGGGGGCTTCCCATCGCTACATCGGTGTAGCGATGGGAAGCCCCCTGGGGGTCCTGTTCGCCAATTTTTTCATGGGAACTATCGAAGAGGAACTCCTGGCTGCCCACCGGCCCACTGTCTACTGCAGGTACATCGATGATATCTTCGTGCGGGTGAAGGACCTGGGCGAACTCAGGGACCTCCAGCAGCGCTTCATGGCCGCCTCCGGACTCAACTTCACATACGAAGAAACCACCGATGGTCATCTACCCTTCCTCGACCTCCTTGTCTCCCTCCACGACCACGGCTTCAAAACTACGGTGTACACCAAACCTACTAACAATGGCCAATGTCTTAATGGGGAAAGTGAATGCCCTAAACGATACCATCAGTCCACCATCGCCGCCTATGTCAGGAGAGCCCTCACCCATTGCACCACCTGGAATGACACACAATGAATTGGAAAGGCTCACCCAGGTCCTAGTCAACAATGGGTATTCCAACACTGACGTCACCAATGCCATCAACCACCACCTAGAAAAATGGTACAAACAAGACCCCCCTAGCACCAACCCGGCCAATGACATTACATTTTTCTACAGAAACTACATATCTTCCGACCACACAACAGACGAATCCATTATGAAAGAAATAATTCACAAAAACGTCCTCCCCACCAACCCTGACAATAAAATAAAACTCATTATTTACTACAAATCTCCTAAGACCTCCAACCTTGTCCTCCGTAACCGCCCCATTTCCACCAACCAACCGAAAGACGATCATGTGATATACCAGCATATTTGCACCTCTGGGGACTGTGGGCCCCTATCCTATGTTGGAATGACACAGACTCGCCTTTCCCGTCGACTAACCCTCCACCTTCAATCTGGCGCTATAAAAGATCACTATCAAGCCCCCCACCATCTTGCCCTAACTCGCGCCGACCTAGACAAACAAACTACCATACTCGACAAAGAATCAGACCCCAGAAGACTAGCTATTTTAGAAGCTCTATATATCCAAACGCTCAACCCCAGCATCAACAACCAAACACAAGACCTTCAAATTCTTCCTTCAGGCAAGCGCTACAGGCATACTGCCCTCGTTCCTCTCGCCCTGTGCCCCCCTCCCGTACCTTTCCGCGATCAGCACACTACTGACAACACCAACCAATCACAGCCACCCACAGCCAACAACCAACCACCGATAAGATTTAGTGCCCGTCTCGCGAATAGACTGCCTTCCACCAATGAACAGCCACCCCACACCCAGTAGCTCCGCCCACCTACCTATTCTTGATCCTCGAATTTTGTATAAATATGTTGCTTTGTCCTTATTCTAATCATTACCTGCCCATTCCCTGAAGATGCAAGATGTTTACTTGTGAAACGTTGGATCCACCATGAATTTTGCTAACCTGTTGTACCTCATCTCTGAACCCCAGAGGAAAATTGTTAGAAATATTGAAAACTGTAACAATAAAATACTAAATGCTGAAACTGCTATTGCCTTTAACCTCGTCTGTTTAAAAGAGAATCTATTACCTGGCTATACTAACATATATATATATATATATATATATATATATATATATAAATAAGATACCGAGAAAAAGAAAAGATACCCCTCAAACGCAGAAGAAAATGAGAAAGGAGATCGTTCAAATAAACAACGGGAACACAAGTCAACCTGGAATCAAGACATCTCCAAAACTACCACGCCCAAACGAATCAACAGCAAGGGAAGCCAGGGTTGCAACCATTAGGTTAGAATGTCCTCCTACATCAGGAAAGAACATTCCACGGAAACATTCTCCTACATCATCTACAGTATGTCTGTAGATTAGACTACAACAAGTTCGAGTCAATGATTGTTAGTTAGTATGATGTACAGATGTAATATTAAAAATATACCATGTAACAAGACGATTGTCTTCACATACTCATGCATTACATTATCAATCCTATTATAATATACGTCAATAATCTTACGTTTATAATACTGAATAATACAACTAATTATGCTATGATGTCTTTCATGTTTTAACTATGCAAAAGTAATACAATACAAAGTAGATAAACTCTTTTACTTATTTTTCTCAACAACATAATATACTCACATGCCTTCTTCTTACTAAGCTATTCTACTAATAAACAATTCACATTACCTTCCTTCATGTATTTAAACTTTCCTAAATATACTTCTTTATTCTTTTCATCGACTCCTTCACGCTTAACGTATGTCAACATACGCCGCCCGAAATACCAACCTATACTCCCAGGACTACCAACCTGTCAGAATCCTTACTCGCGTATATATACAATTTATGGTGTAAGTAAACATCTCTATTACCTTTTTCTAAGATATTAAGATAGCCCACTTGTTAAAGTACTACCACATATAAATCATAAGTCTAATAGACTACTCTTGTAGGTTAAATACCCTGATGCGCATAGCGAGCTTCACTTTTTATTTTTTTCCCTTCGCCTGGGTTTTTCCCACTTAGAGTTTAACACTACACGAGCGGCTAGGTTTGTAACTTCTACTACCTGTCAAGCGGGCAGATTTACCCTAAACGAGCTTCATTCCATGCTCTATTTAATGCATAAAGAAGAGCCAGAGTGTAATACAATTATGTATCCGTGAAAGGGCGTTAATTGAGCTTTCCAATGACACCTGAACCATCCTTCTATGACCATGGGTTGTCTTGCAACGGTCGTGCAACACGAAGGAAAAATCCCTAAAATACGGTAATTTCCTTACATATTTCCCTGTCTAGGGAAGCAGTGGATGTGGGACCAGTCGCGGTACGGGAGCCGTGCCGAACGGTCAGAGCACACCTACGCTCCTCCCACCGCTCGGACTCTCTCTCAGAGCCGATTATGTGCTCAACATCGCACTGGACTTAAGTCGGGCCCCGCTCTTTAGTCCTTGGTTCTCTTGACCGCCTTAAGTCGGGCGCCGATAGACAAGGGTTAAAGCTAAGAAACTTGAAACCTTGAACAAAAGTTATATTATCCCGAGAACCTCATGACCCTGCCTTTTGATAAGACCACCCAAATCAGCCTTGACTCAAAACCTTTTTATTTAAAATACCATCTTTGTGTAATACTCACTTATCATTGAGTTATTGATTAAAGTAAAGAAGTTGACCTCACAATAGAGCAAGAAGGACTCTCTATCCTAACAGAGAGTGCACGTTAGCACCCATGCTCTCCTCAAAGGGTGAACGGGTACCCCTCAGTAATCGTCAACACTATGACAAGAAAATCTGAGAGGAGTAAGCAATTTTGAGGCTTCTTATTAGTGGCATACCACGTAAGAAACCTCAAGATTACCCTCCCACTCAGTTGGATAGACGGCATACCGAACATCTACTTGTCTGAGGAGTTTAAAAATCCTATGTGGCATACCATCAGTTAACATCGATGCCTCTAATGGGCTGTACCTTCAGTGGTAAAAGTTTAAGTTGTCAGACATACCTACGCTTCAATTCTTTATTACTGCAGATACGGTAATTGTATCCTATTAATAGGATCTGTGTAATTACTGGCATACCAGTGATTAACATAGAGACATTTTCTAGGTTACTTGTCCTATTGGAAGGATCCCTGTTAATACTGGCATACCAGTAACTAACATAGAGATCTTTAATAAGTTCTACTCTTAATGTTAGAGAGTTGAGGGACTCAGGCATACCTACACCTCAACCTTCTAGTGTTAAAAGTTAACACACCCAAAGTATCCTCTTAACGGGATCTTTGTCATCACTGGCATACCAGTGACTGACATTGAGACCTTGTATAGGATATTAGTGTCCTACTGGAAGGATCCTTGTTATTACTGGCATACCAGTAACTAACATAGACACCTTTCAATAGGTTCTACTCTTAATAGTTGAGAGTTGAAAGACTCAGGCATATCTACACTTCGATCTTCTACTATTAAAAGTTAACACTCTAACTCCTCGCAAGAGATCTGGCATACCACGATCTACTGTGAGGGTAAGGGCTTGCGAGATACCCTCGGGCACTCTGCACAAAAGTCCTAGGTGTACTTAGTCTACTGACATACCATTAGACTAGTGCAACTGAAAGGTTTAAACACCGCACTCCACCTTTTTACAAGGGACCTTGGCATACCACGGTCACTTGTGGAAATAAGGGCTTGGCGAGATACCTTCACAGGCACTCTGCTTATACAAGTCCTAGGTGCATTTTGTCTGTGGCATACCATTAGACTTTGCAACTAAAAGGTTTAAACACCGCCCCGGATTCCTTGAACTTCTTATAAGGGTCAGAGGCAGACGAGACAGACACTTCCACAGTCTTCTCGCGTGAGACCGATATAGTGCTACTTCGTCATAACTGAGACACTATATTTAAGATCTCACTTCAAGAGTACCTGAACGGAATTCCATCACCGGTTAATAAAACGGTCAGGATAGACGAGTATTCTACACTAAAGCTATAGGCTGAGAATACTCGCGCGTTAGTCTGATGTGGTGAACAACTATTTAACTATAGTTACGGAACCACATTTAAGACCTCAAGCCCATTAACCCATCTGTAACTTACTTCACCTAGACGGCCTATGGAGACTCAGAAGACTACAAGCAGTTAATCAATCCAGCATCTGTGAATATCGCCATTGATAAAAGTGAATATAAATCAATGCCCAGTGACGAAGGAGAAAGTGAATTAAAGTTCCTCAGTATTAACTTATTGAAGACCACCAGTGCGCACGGTAACTCTATAAATAAGGCAGAGTCCAAAAGTTCCTTATTTCAAGATAAATTATTGAAAGTGTTATCTAACTCGAGTCTATAGATACAGACTCCCTATATAAGTGTACCAGAGGAAGAATCAATATTGGTACACTTCGCTGACGTTTAAACGGAATTAAAATTCAAATAAGTCAAATTGAGCATGTATTAACTCTGCCATAATTCCAACCAGTGACAAATAAATTAGAGTCCCAAAAGTTCCTTATTTCGGAATAAATCCTCGAAAGTGTTAAGTAACTTGAGTCTATAGATACATATTCCATATATAAGTGTACCAGTGTTCGTACACCTCTCTGACATCTATCAGGAATTAAATGCAAATAAGCCGAATTTAGCATGTATCAACTCTGCCATAATTCCGCTCAGTGATAAATAAATCAGAGTCCAAAAGTTCCTTATTTTAAAACAATTCATAGGAAGTGTTACTTAAACCGAGTCTATAGATACAGATGCAATATAGAAAGTGTACAAGTGTTAAAACCAGTGTGATTACACATCTCTGAAATTTGTAAGGAATTGCATTAAAAAAAACGAAATTTCTTTACCATCGTCATAATTTCTATAAGAATGAAATAAGTTACTTCTATTGTATTCTTTGCATGTATCTGTATGAGTTCTGATATTCCAGTCTCGAAAGAGCTCACCTCATCCAATAGCTAAACCTGACTAAAATCAGGGTATAACAATATATATATATATATATATATATATATATATATATATATACAGTATATACTGTATACATTACATATACATATTAAAAAGAGGACGGTCAAGAACCAGAAGATAACCATCTTTCCTTTCCCTTTATTATAACCTTGGCCAAGGTTTAATCTTGAATCCAACGTACTAGGTCTAGGTTGTTAGGTTAGGTTAATGTCTTTCTATATTGCCACTTTCTGGTACTAGGGACACGTACTACATTTTTAGGTAAGGGCTATTCTTGTGGCCCATGTACTGGGTACTAGTGCGACTTACTAGCTGTAAGGTAAGGGCAAAGTTAGTCTTACATCCCATGTACAGTTCCGAACACATGAAACAGAGAAGCTGCTCCTGCCGTCTCCTCAGCCACAGAGAATCCCTGGTGTATCCTTTCTGGCTGAAGAGTTACGATGGGGCAGAAGGGGAGGGATGGAGGCGATGGTGGTGGTGGTGGTGGTGGGGGGGGAGGTAGCAAATAATTTGGTGGGGGATAGAAGGGATGGGAAGGGAGGCAGAGGAGGGGGGGGGGGGTAACATAGGGAGGCAGGGGGGGGGGGGGGGGAGGGTGGGCATAGATGCCAACCCACTCAACGTCGAATGTATTATTTGGGAGTTAAACTTAATGTGTTCCATTTTATACTATCTGACACCTAGAGTTGTTAAATCTGTAACGCAGCATTAGCATAAATAATCGGAGAAACTTGTTCAAACAATTGTTTCGAGACTCACGCGAATTGGTGGGAGGATAACAGGGTAACCAAGTGTACGAGTTTTGTAATGTTGTGGTTGGCAAGATTGGTAACACTTGGCAAGTATCGAAGTGATACCGTAATGACATATTAGGCTTTTTGTATATCCATTATCTATAATTATAAAATATAACTTCCTTACCTCTTTAATTACTCAATATTCCTTATGAAGTGGACCCCACTGTCATGTGCCGTTGCTGTCATATGCATGGGGTTGAACGAATTAGCCTGTGGTTCAGTCAGAATCAAATTGACTTCACCTGCTAACTTAAAATAATATAGTTTTGCCTTGTATTGTGCATCCTGTCGTATTGCGTTAGCGCGATCTGACCTAAGCTGGTTGTGCGCCTTTTCCTGTTTTCCTCAATAAATCAATTCATAGCAGACTTTAATATAATTATCCCATCAATGACAGATGTTTCAGTATGTTCAAAATACTATGATCTGTACTGTGTAATTTATTTATATTGCTATCAATATATATTAGTATAGGCTCCTCTTACTAAGATATACAAGGCATCTATAAGTCATCATCAGGATCTAAAGTTACCAACATAAAATCTCAGTACTAACATTAAGTATTTTGAACATTAAAACTAAGACTCATATTATGTTACCTATTATTTTACTTTTTCCATGACACTTAATATAGAGTTCAATACATTAAACGCTATATTATATAACAAGGCACTCTGGGAGTATGAACTAACAATTAGCTAAACTAATAATACAAATAATAATATTTGATGGGAAATTATCTTTCATTTTTCAAATAAAACACCTGTGCAGTCCTCACTCTTTCTCCTAAAGGAACTTATTTTCTGTTGTCCTTCGACCTTGGACATGGAATCGACGTCTCCCTATCATACTGGCTTAGCCCCTTCTGTTCCGGCGTCTTCTTTTAACTTTATTCTGGCTACTATTAGACGATTTCATTCACTATAAAAAGGGCCTCAGAAGTTAACAAGCTTCGTACTATCTCACTTAACCCTTTTTACTACCACAGCTCCTTCTTATACTACACAATCCTCTAAATATAGATAGACTAGTATTAAAAAGACGTTGCCGGTAAAGGAGGGGTTAACGCTTTATTTTTGTTCTATGATTATGAAGAAGACAAGAGGCAAAGCTAACTGCAACAAGTGTCACCCCCAAAGTTGAAAGGGTATTAGTCGCTATTTTAAATGCTTAGTGTGTGTGTGTGTGTGAGAGTGCGTGCGTATAGGAAAGTGTACTGAATTGAGGAGGAGGAAGTGTTTGTGGGAGCTAGCTGGATTACCCTGTGTAGGTCAAACACAAACAGAAACAGTGAGGGAAGACAGACAAATGACACAGGGGTCCCAGTAACTCCTTATCACATACCTACGAGGCCTCCCCTGGCCTCCACTGCTCGATTGGTGTCTACCATATCCCCATCGCCATTTCCCAATGTTGGGTGAACTCGCTCCTCGGCTATATTTACTCCAATTTTGGCATGAATAAATTCCCTCTGTATTAATAATGTTTCGCAAACGCTAATAACATGTCGAGAATATAACATATTAACGCAATTATGATAATTTTGACCGATAAGTCAATGAAAACAGTCTTGAAGAATTGAAGGTAAAATAATGAACAAGAATACACCGGCGATTGTCAGTTCTATTTAGTAGCGCTGAGGTAACCGTAATAGGCATACATTCGAAATATAAGAGTTTTGAGCCCCTCCGATGACGACTTTTTATATGTATAATTCGGATTATTTTAGTCTAATGTATGGTAGCCTATCATGTTTAAAATAGGTTAAAATATATCGAGTTCATTAAAATATATGGTTCTTGGTTACCGTAGGCTTACAATATTTTCGAATCTAATTTAACTAGCCTAACTATGCTAACCTAATTTCATCCTTTCATAACTTAGCTTATTATATCCTAACTTAATCTTATTTCCTAACCTAGATTACTGTATCCTTATTTATGTCCTAAACTAGAGTATTATTGCATATAATAAACCAAGCCAATTAAAACTTACTATATATGAAATACACACAATATCTACAAATTATCTAAGTTCACTTCATATAATGCCATTCTAACTAAAAAGTAAAACAAATAATATTAATCAAATAAATACAAACGTTTTCGCTGCCACGGGAGACTTGATCCCCGGTTCTTAATATTACAGTCGGTGCCTCCCGTAATAAGCCACCAAAACTATTATTGAAGATACATGCAAGCAAATCAGAGTATAGCTGCTTAATTGCATGTCCATTTAGCCGTTTTGCAGTTCATAATAAATACATTCCGTATTTATATGCCAGTGTGATAGACCCTTGAAACTACGATTTCCAAGGAACAAGCCTGTTTCTCAGGTAATATGTTCACTTTTAATGAAGACGTGCCAGAGCATATCTCAGGTCGCAAGTATTTCCTCAGTTTATTAGAAAAAGTAGCCGTTATTGGAATTGTTGAAGGTTCCTATTGCGAAATGACCATATCTGCCACTACTGTTTGAGGCTGAATGATAGATTATGACAAATGACAATTAATTATGGATGGGTATATTATAGCATACTCACATAGCAAGCAAAATACAAACATATCGAAATACACACACCTATATGCTTAAAGTAGAGCTCGACAATATTGTGCTATTAAAACAAACAAACATGTGTTGCTATAAAAGGGTGTAATGTATCGTATCCTACTGTATAGTTGGCTATATTTCAGCTTAAAAACCGATTCCTCGATACATGGACAAATATGAAACTTCTACATAATTATCTATGCCAAGTCCTCATAATCAACAATCTATTTTGCTATACAATCTTCGTAATAGTTGAGTAATAAAGATGAGGGCACGACTATTTACCATTAGCTGAAAATAAACAAAGTATAGTAATATATCACGGTAATATGAACATCAACACCAATGTATGACGATTTTATAATAATTATCGCATATTAGCAAAGCATAAATCATGCATAAATCATTTACTATTTGTCAAAGCACATTGCGTAATTATCCTTATCCGTGGTTTGTTTGTTTTATCAATGATTTCCAATACCTGCCAGCTCCCAACTTAACTTTGACAGCCACTCAATCACACCCTCCTTTCCTACCTCGCTAACACTTCTACCCCAACTCCGCAAACAATCATCCTCCCACCATCGCCTACTTCCACACTCGTTCTCCCCCATCATAACTCTCCAGCTAGAAAGGACACACCAGAGGTTCTCCGTGACTGAGTAGACGGGCTGAGGCGGCGTCTCTGTTTCATATGCTCGGAACTGTACTTGATATTAGGGAAGCGTATTACCTGTTAGTATTTTGCCCCCTTTTTATATATAACTTAATACACATCTCCCGCATGAATGAAACAGGTAGTATACAATGCGGCTAATCTATTATGGGAGATATAATTCAGCTTTAAACCCGGACATAAAAGACAAATTTACCAAGACATAGACTGTGAGGTCAATTGAATGAAGTGTTTGAAATACTCAATGGGTTTAACGTGAATTATATATACAATCCTATCCCATATGCAAGCATGGCATGTATGTGTAGAGCTTTTTCATATATATGATATATTCTACCTGGAACAAACTTGTTTGGCAGACTCTGAATTGATTGTAGTGCAAAATAAAATGTCTTTCTTTTAACTTATGGGTATTTCCTTGGATGGACCGAGAGGTATTTGAAATGCTAACTATTCCATATAACTCTCTCTCCAATGATCCATGACGTGTTCAATGCATAGCTGACTGTAGTGTGTCAAATTAGTGTAATTTCTCCTAGCCGACAAGGGGGTTATTTTCATCCCAATTTGGATGCTTAAAAGGGATCGGCCGAAATGCAAAAACAAACATGTTTTTTACACTGCTTAGAATACAGAACAAGGTTTTCGCAAATAATCTGCTGGTGAGATTATGGTTTAATACTGCAGATTTCAGATTTTGCACCCAATAATCAGTATATTTGCGAAATCTAGGGTTTTTGTTCCTCGTATAACGCTGACTTGAAACAATTATTTCTGGTTAAGACATTGGTGTTTATATTTCGAACATTTTGAGGCATTATTATATACAGTATTTTATTTTTCCAAGACAGTTGCAGAGCTCAAACACTATTGATGAACTTACTTGTTTTATTAGTGAATTACGGAGTGATATAGTGGTACATATATTATACTATTATTAAATATTTAAAAGGGCTGATGTCAAATCAAGACCGTCAGATAGAGTGTTTTTATTATTAGTACCAAAATTAATTGCTTAGCAGAAGGAGCAGTATATGCAGACTTATTCGATTTTTTCATTTTGTTTAATGTCACACTGTATAAAGTGACAGATCCACTTGGCCAATGGTTTGCTTATGTATTATTGTATGTTCAAGCACTTGGTCACTTACAGCAGAACAATGGTTTAACGCTTACGAGCGGGCGCGTAAGGAATTTCTACTACCCGCCAAGCGGGTGGTTTTACCCTAAATGGCCTTGTTTCCGTGCTCTTTGTCATGCATAAACAAGAGCCAGAGCGTAATACAATTATGTATCCCTAAAAGGGCGTTAATTCAGCTTTCCAATGACATCAGAACCATCCTCCTACGACCACGCGTTCTCTTGCAACGATCGTGCAACACGAAGGAAAAATCCCTAAAATTCGGTAATTTCTTGACATAATACCCTGTGTAGTGAGGGAGGGAGGGTGGATGTGTGTGGAGTAAACGTCAGTAGGCTCGCGGGGGACGTGGCGAACGGTCAGACCCCGACCTACGCTCCTCCTACCGCTCGGCTCTCTCTCAGAGCACATTACGTGCTCAAAATTGCATGCGACTATAGCCGGGCCCCGCTCTTTAGGTCCTTCTCTTGTCCGACTATAGCCGGGTTCCGCCAAAGAGGGGTTAAAAAAGCTTGGATTGAAAATTGCTCTATCCTGGATCATAATCAGAAAGTAAGTCAATATTCAAGTAATTGGATTAGATCGAGCTGACATTTCCTTTAACCCATAAATGGACACCGTCCTCAATAGAGGTTTTTGTGGTGCACTGTCCTCAATAGATACCAAAAAACAAAAAAAATTAAACACCGCAGTGGCACTCAAAACAGACATTTGTGATTAGGTGAGATAATTCCCCTCCATTACTTGCCACCACTACTACATATGTGTCCCCCCCCCCCCCCTCCCCGCCTTTTCCACCCTCCTCAATTATCAGCTATTTTTCATCTTATTCCCCCATTATCGGGTAATTTTCCCCACAAATTTCCCTTACACGGTCTCTTTAACATGGGCGAGGCAGCTAGAGATCCTTGCAACATAGAGACTTCTACTCAGAGCCGGGCCGGCTCTGAGTCAGTGTCGCTCAAAAGCTCGGGAAGGGAGCATTATACGCCGCCCCAGCTTTCGCCTAATGATACGACCGGGCGGCAATAATACGTCTCTTTCACCCCCTAAATGTTATTCACACTTCTTTTATTGCTCTTAAATTAGTCCTATTACGAAGATAACGCGTTCATAACTATATTGGTGGCATTCGCACAGTAGATGGGTGACAGTGATAACAGTTTGACAGTGATGGCAATAAGGTGGTGGTAATAGGTGAAGCCATTAATCATTTCTGTACCAGCGACGTCTTTATGTTTTTATTTCAGTTGCATTTAGACGATTTTATGAAGATTAGAATGGATATTGTTACGTATCTTGATCCTCAAGTGGTTAACTTGATGAATCTAGATAGCACAGATATTAAGGTATCAGTCAGCTGAAGGCAAAACAAAAGTAAAATCTAATAAAATTATTTCCTGTTGTTGCTTCCTTTCCTTTTGGATCTTAGGACTTGGTATCCTTTATTGACTGATACTCTTTAATTATGGAAAAATACTGAAACTAATTAAAGTCATGTAGTATTTATAAAGAATTATTATTTAACCCGTACAGCCCCAGCGACGCGTCTGACGCGTCGGCGATGTATGTAACGCACAGCCCCAGAGACGCGCCTGACGCGTCACCCTAATTGCGCCGACCGTAACCTCAGGTGTAGCCACTCAAGAGGGCTCAGATTTGTATGGGAACTGTGTACGTATCCCACGCAACCGTGCCGATGGTTGAAAACTCTCAAAGTCCACGTGCGTGCGCGCGAGTGCGCAATAACCTGTTTTTTTGGGATAATTGCCTTCAATTTTTTACTCTTGTAAAATCCGTTTTCGGGGGCTCTGTAGGACCATTTTTTAAGCTTCTTGAGCGGTTTTTCGTGGTTTTTCCTTCATTCCTAACCCATTCGCTATTGTTTCTGGAATAAAACCATTTTTTTGAAAACCGGCCGGGTTCTGGTGCGCAAACATTACAAAACTAGCCGGGGCTCCACGGGTTAACCGAAGCTTAGTAGGCTATGGTTTTGAACCGAATAAGTTAAATCTAAAGAAGGACTATTAATTATATATCAAGTCTTGAAAGATAAATATTAAGGTAAGAATATTTCTGTCTCTTACCCTTTTTTAAATGAATAGATAGTTTTCTTATATGTCCTTTTATTTATATTTAATGTAGTTATTATTCTTGGTTCTTGTCTTACGTTAATAGTATTATATTATTATTATCATCAGGATTAATATCAAAGTCACATAAAAAGTTAGATATATATTTAATAATTAGTTAAATGTATTTCTTAACCACGTAACATTGAGGTTTGATTATGAGTAAATTAAGTTACAGGATCGCTTCATAGATTCGATTCAGGTCTCACTCAAATAATATGAAAAGCAAAAATAATATTTTGAAGCTAAACGAACTTTCTTCAGCTTAGGAAATCACTACAAGTAACATTAAAACAGCCATGTTAGTCTAAGGCGATAATACTAATATGAGACAATAGGATCACCGTACTAAGCACCGTTAAGCAATGTAAGCTTAATTAAAAGAAAATGAAATAACTCGTAAGTCTTAATATAAAACAATAGTATTACTTTTATCATAACCCAATACTTAAAGAGTTGCTTTAGTCCACAAGTCAGTCAACTAAAATAGTTAAGTACAAAATAGTAGCGTTAACGTTAATTCCCAATCAAATAGTTAAGTACATAATAGTAGCGTTAACGTTAATTCCCAATCACATATCTCACTAACCAACATAACGTAAGTGTTTACACCGAACACACTTAACACACACTTATATAATCTGACTGACAGTCACAAACCCATTATAATACTTTACCCCATCTTCCTCCAGCTGCAAGTTCACCTTCCCCAACTCCAAATGAGACTGATTTGAATGCCCACTACTCGGGTCTTATATACTAAACAATGATGGTGTAGGAACGAATCAGGAGGCGGGGGCTGGTGCGCGCCCCAATCACAGCTCCTCTAGTTGCGTAAGAGGTGCGTGGTCCAATGGAGTCTCCTGGCGTCGAATCATCGTCATAGCGTCGGGTCATCGAAGTAGTTTGCAGGGTCCCCTATGACTCACGCAGGTGTGAAGGCTTGTTTGCTGGTATGCGGACGAGCTGGTTTCCCCCTCACTGGTTCGCTCGCCGGTCTGCTTCGCCGCCGGGGTAGTTTGGCACTCCTTCAACTCTTAATTCTAACTCTTAACCCTTAATTAGCGGCGAGCAACATAAGTCGAGTTAAATAAAGCTGGACTATGTGGCGGCGCTCGACATAGGTCGAGTGGCAATTTCAGCACGTAATGTGGCTGAGAGAGAGAGACAAGTGGTGGCAGGAGACTAGCGAGCGTATGACTGCTCCAGACCACCGCGGCGAACCTACTGACACAAATCTCAGCTCCCTCCTCCCTCTCTCACTCGCTACATACTCAATTATGTACCGAAAGTACCGAATTACCTGCTTTTTGCACTCGCGTTGCACGGTTATTGCAAGAAAACTATCCATCATACAAGGATCGTTATGGTGTCATTCGAAAGCTCTGTTTATGCCCTTTCAGGGATAGGTACTTGTTTTACGTTCTGGGTCTTATTTAGGCATGAAAATGATCACGTAAACAGCCCTATTTTGGCTAAAAACACCCCGCTGTGCGGTACATATAAATATACCGCATAGGCCGCTCGTAAGGTGTTAAATTAACATACAGGGTTACGTATGTCAGACCTCCCTCCTAGAAAAGAGTTTAAGGAGTATAGTACATTATATTAAACATAATACATAAATAGATTCACCACCAGATTGGCAACAGCAAGATTATAATGAGGATATAATAAGGATATCACCCAAAGTAGGCAACGTCTCCAGGTACCACATCAGAACATAGCCGGAACGTAGCTGGAGCGCTATTCGAACTGCAAGGCATCTCACAGCTGAAGGCTTGAAAGCGCACTACTAAAGCATGATATTTACCTCGCTAAAAGGGAGAGCTAATTGCCAAAATCCTCTCATTAAATTTATCTTACTGCTGTATGAGGCCAACCTGGTAAATGCAATCTTTGATCCGTGGCAGTGGGTAGGTATCGTTCTTTGTGACAGCATTAACTTCCCTATAGTCCATACATAACCTATGGCTCCCGTCTGGCTTTGGCACAAGTATGACCGGACTACTCCACTGTCTTAAGGCCCTTGTGATCAGCTCGTTTGATAACATAAAGTCAAGCTCGACCTGCAGTATACTCCTGCGTTGTGGTGAGACACGGTAGGGGGATAGTTTAATGGGAGCTGCATCCCCTACGTCGATGTCGTGCAAGGCCAAAGAAGTGAGCCCTGGAGTATCACGGAACACACTGGGAGACTGAGATAAAACAGAGATTAGTTGGTTCGCTTGATCAGAGGGAAGATGACATAGTTTAGATAGTAATTCCCCCCAAGCTACTGAATTATACTGAAAGTTGGATAGGCTACATGACAAGTCAAAGTCTGCATGGATACCTTCAGGCTCTGGAACAGTCTGTTGCGGGTCAGTAAGAGAACTGAAGACTTCGTCCGCACCAGGCTGTCCACAGGTCCTGACATTCACTGCCACAGTGGGAGAATCTGGAAGAGAGGAATCAGGGGACCTATGGTAGGGTTTCAACATATTTATATGGAATACTTGCGTGGGCTTTCTCCTGTCTGGGGTAGTTACTAGATAATCGGTAATGCTCACCCTCTGAATGATCTTATATGGGCCCCTGAACTTGGCAGATAAAGGTTGGCCAAAAAGGGGGAGCAGGACCAAAGCCTCATCACCGGGCTGAAACTCCCTCTCACGGGCTTTTCTGTCATACCAGTTCTTCATGGAGCTTTTAGCCACTGTCAAGTTTTGAGCGGCAAACTCACATGAGGATCTCAGCCGGGTTTTGAAATCTGAAACATACTTGAGGAGGTTTTGGTTCCCCTCCTGGCCAACTAGGCTATCCTGCAATAGTTGCAAAGGACCGCTTACCTGGTGACCGAAAACTAGCTCATTAGGGGAAAAACCCAGGGATTCAGTTGGAACCTCACGAGTAGCAAATCAAAGAAAAGGTACCCCCTTATCCCACTCAACTCTGGTCTCTGTACAATATTTACGCAACATTCCTTTTCATGTCTTATGATATCGTTCGAGAGCCCCTTGACTCTCTGGGTGGTAGGTGCTAGACTTAACATGCTCGATACCCAACTCCTTCAGGGACTGCTGAAAAATGTTAGAGGTAAAATTAGTTCCTTGATCACTTTGCACCTCATGGGGGAAACCCATTCTGGTGAAGAATTTGAGCAGTTCCTTGATGACAGTTGGAGCAGAGGTAGTCCTTAAGGGTAGTCCTCTGGGTAGCGAGTTGCCATGTCCATAATAGTTAATAAATAATTGTTACCTTGGGAAGTCTTAGGCAATGGGCCTACAATGTCCACTACCACCCGAGTAAAAGGATTCTCGAAGACGGGCAAGGGCACCAGAGGATGTACAGGCACCTTCTGATTGGGTTTTCCCATCATTTGGCAAGTGTGACACACTCTACAAAACTCCACTACATCTGCACGCATTCCTGGCCAGTGAAAGTGGGCTCTCATTCTGTCTAGAGTTTTTCTCACACCTAGGTGTCCTGACAATGGTATACAATGTGCCATTTCCAAGATATCTCTACGACAAGGTTTGGGGACTACTACTTGATGGACGTCCCAGGCCCCGTCATCGATTGGTCTGTGTGGCTGTCTCCACCTACGCCACAATACTCCTCCTTTGAGGTAGTAACATTCACCACCCTCCTTCTCACATTCCTCTTCAGTCACGGCCCTGGCAGCTAACTCCTTGCATTCACTATCATCTCTCTGTAGCTCTACCAGGCCACTAGGACAATTTGGAGGGGTTTCATAGTCATCGTTAGGGTCAAGATGAGCCAAAAAGGAGTCAGATAAATCCACATCAGTCACATCATCAGGCACAGTTGGAGCGTCATTCACACTCTCATCATCCCTTTCATCAACTCTTACATTCGGTACATTTCTGTCTGAGGGAACTGCTACTTGAGACATTGAACGTGTGACAGCACACACAG
The DNA here is from genome assembly GCA_032716605.1 of Paralithodes platypus. Lineage (NCBI taxonomy): Eukaryota > Metazoa > Arthropoda > Malacostraca > Decapoda > Lithodidae > Paralithodes > Paralithodes platypus. The sequence goes on along the minus strand of CM064525.1, from coordinate 45,643,187 downwards.
GGAAAACTGTTGGCATCTCCTTTTCGAGCTCACCGGTTAGTGGCTCGTTAACAGGGGAAAGTGACAAAATGGGGTCTGGTCGGACCTTCTCACCTGCTACATCATTCCCCAAAAGGAGTGTTACCCCAGGCACAGGGATATCTTGGGACCTACACAAAGCTATGGTGGCCTCACCCTGTAGTAACTCACATTCAATTTCGCCTTTTACCAAGTATGCATAAAATTGGCATCCAGCACCTCTCATTACAACTGGTTCGCCAGGTGGGCACTCAGTGTAAGGATTCACCATGAGGGTGCTAGTAGAACCTGTGTCTCTCAGAATGTTTACCTCATGCATACAACCATTTAATCTCACGTTGCCAGATGAAATAAAGGGACGGTAACTGTCCTGCATTGATGGTGAAATTATTATTGGCTTAACCCTAGTGGGTTGCACCACACATGCTACTACACCCCTGTCTAGATGGTTTACGTTAGCTGCTAGGTACTCCTTCTGTCTGGAGTCTTGCATTAAAGGAACTTTTGGTGCTAGGTACTCCTTCTGTCGGGAGTCCTGCATTAAAGGAACTTTTGGTGCTAGGTACTCCTGTCGGGAGTCCTGCATTAAAGGAACATATGGAGTTTGAGATACGGCGGCAACTGTCTGCCCCGATCTCTGTTCTCTCCTTCGCCCAGCACTGATAAGCTAGGTGGCCTCTCTTGCCACAAAAAGTACATACTTTAGGGGATACGGGAACGTTCCCTCTTTGAGCATTACTATTACTTTGGGCCCCACCTCTGTTACCATTGCCCTGAGTCACATTTTTAGTTGGGGGAACAATTCTATTTTGGCTAGCTGGGGAAGACGTTACAGGCTTGTGACTGGGTCTGTCAGATTTGTGATTGGGATACTTAAAATTAGAACTAGAATTATCGTAGGGCTTTTTTCCACGAAATTTGTTGTTGAGCACATATGTGTCAGCCATGTCAGCGGCGTCGGCAAGACAATCTACCTTTTTCCCCCTAAAATGATAGGCTACAGAAGAATCAATTTTCCATAGGAAATTTTCTAACAGGACCAACCCCTTCAGATCGTTGTAGCTTGTGACTTTCTTACTCTTGACCCAATGATTGAAAGTTTTAGTCATGGTCCTGGCAAATACCTTATGGGTTTCTTCTACTTTCTTCTGGTTTTTACGGAAAGATTGCCTGTAAGCCTCAGGCTGCAATTGATAGGATTTTAGGATAGCTTCTTAGAGATTGTCATAATCCTGCCTAACCTCTGCTACTTCTGACAAATACGTGGCTCGAGCCTGCCCTGTCAAAACGGTTTGTAGCATAAAAGGCCATTGATCTCTTGTCCACTTCATACCTCCAGCAACTTCCTCAAACAAAACAAAGAAATCCTGCACATTATCCTCAGGGAAAGGTGGAATGACACTGGTCATAGTCAATCCCAGAGGGGGAGCAATTAAGGGAGCATTTGTATTGACATTTAGTTGAGCCGTACGATATTGATATTCACATTGTTCGGTTGTTGCTCTGGCTTTTATGCTGGCTTCTTCGGTATTTATTCTGGCTAGTTCTATATTTAGTCTGGCTTGTTCGGTCGTTACTCTGGCTTTTATGCTGGCTTATTCGGCATTTGTTCTGGCTTGTTCGGCATTTATTCTGGCTAGTTCTATTTTTAGTCTGCTTTGTTCTAGTTCGAATATTTTATCACCGGTCAAACCAGGTGGCAATTGTTCATTAAGTTGGCTAGGTTTACTCGAGATCCCACCAACTGCTCCGTCACCCTGCTTGCCTTCTACAGGGAAAAGGTGGGTTTTTATGGTCTGAGCCACCTCTACTTTGGACATGTTTGAGACAGTTAACTGGAGATGCGAGGCAAGCACTTTCAGTTCGGATTTTGACAGACAGTCAATATCAGGGGCTGTGGGTTCTGATTCTATGAAAACTCGAGCATCTTCGTCATTAATTAGTTGAGGCATGATTAATATTTGATTTTTAAGTAGTGAAACGTAAATATAACTGAGTGAAACTGTATGAAACGAATCCTGGCGAGGTCGCCACTCTTCTGTTACGTATCTTGATCCTCAAGTGGTTAACTTGATGAATCTAGATAGCACAGAGATATATATTAACCCTTTATTAGCGGCTCACCACTTAAGTCGTATTTAATAAAGCTGGACTATGTGGCGGCGCTCGACATAACTCGAGTGGCAATTTCAGCACGTAATGTGGCTGAGAGAGAGAGACAAGTGGTGGCAGGAGACTATGACTGCTCCAGACCACCGCGGCGAACCTACTGACACAAATCTCAGCTCTCCTCCCTCTCTCACTCGCTACATACTCAATTATGTACCGAAGTACCGAATACCTGCTTTTTGCACTCGCGTTGCACGGTTATTGCAAGAAAACTATCCATACAAGGATCGTTATGGTGTCATTCGAAGTCTGTTATGCCCTTTCAGGGATAGATACTTGTTTTACGTTCTGGGTCTTATTTAGGCATGAAAATGATCACGTAAACAGCCCTATTTTGGCTAAAAACACCCGCTGGTACACATAAATAAACCGCATAGGCCGCTCGTAAGGTGTTAAGGTATCAGTCAGCTGAAGGCAAAACAAAAGTAAAATATAATAAAATTATTTCCTGTTGTTGCTTCCTTTCCTTTTGGATCTTAGGACTTGGTATCCTTTATTGACTGATACTCTTTAATTATGGAAAAATACTGAAACTAATTAAAGTCATGTAGTATTTATAAAGAATTATTATTTAACCGAAGCTTAGTAGGCTATGGTTATGAACCGAATAAGTTAAATCTAAAGAAGGACTATTAATTATATATCAAGTCTTGAAAGATATATATTAAGGTAAGAATATTTCTGTCTCTTACCCTTTTTGAAATGAATATATAGTTTTCTTATTATGTCCTTTTATTTATATTTAATGTAGTTATTATTCTTGGTTCTTGTCTTATGTTTATAGTATTATATTATTATTATCATCAGGATTAATATCAAAGTCACATAAAAAGTTAGATATATATTTAATAATTAGTTAAATGTATTTCTTAACCACGTAACATTGAGGTTTGATTATGAGTAAAATAAGTTACAGGATCGCTTCATAGATTCGATTCAGGTCTCACTCAAAATAATATGAAAAGCAAATATAATATTTTGAAGCTAAAAGAATTTTCTTCAGCTTAGGAAATCACTAGAAGTAACATTAAAACAGCCATTTTAGTCTAAGGCGATATTACTAATATGAGACAATAGGATCACCGTACTAAGCACCGTTAAGCAATGTAAGCTTAATTAAAAGAAAATGAAATAACTCGTAAGTCTTAATATAAAACAATAGTATTATTTTTATCATAACCCAATACTTAAAGAGTTGCTTTAGTCCACAAGTCAGTCAACTAAAATAGTTAAGTACATAATAGTAGCGTTAACGTTAATTTCCAATCAAATAGTTAAGTACATAATAGTAGCGTTAATGTTAATTCCCAATCAAATAGTTAAGTACATAATAGTAGCGTTAACGTTAATTCCCAATCACATATCTCACTAACCAACATAACGTAAGTGTTTACACCGAACACACTTAACACACACTTTTATAATCTGACTGACAGTCACAAACCCATTATAATACTTCACCCCGTCTTCCTCCAGCTGCAAGTTCACCTTCCCCAACTCCAAATGAGACTGATTTGAATGCCCACTACTCGGGTCTTATATACTAAACAATGATGGTGTAGATACGAATCAGGAGGCGGGGGCTGGTGCGCGCCCCAATTACAGCTCCTCTAGTTGCGTAAGTGGTGCGTGGTCCAATGGAGTCTCCTGGCGTCGAATCATCGTCATAGCGTCGGGTCATCGAAGTAGTTTGCAGGGTCCCCTATGACGCACGCAGGTGTGAAGGCTTGTTTGCTGGTATGCGGACGAGCTGGTTTCCCCCTCGCTGGTTCGCTCGCTAGTCTGCTTCGCCGCCTGGGTAGTTTCGCACTCCTTCAACTCTTAATTCTAACTCTTAAATTAACATACAGGGCTCCGTATGTCAGAATATATATGGTAGCTAAAAGGATGAATGGATATAGTCTTTCGCATTATAATTATTGCTAAACGTCCTTGCTAAGCTGAATATAATCGTCTAAATATAGCTAGATTAAAATTTAAAAAATTGTTGCCGGTACAGTAGGGGTTAAGTAGCCATGTGTTACATTGGTATGACTGACGCAAAGGCGGGTATGAACAACGTGGTCAGTACGATCAGTAGAGGGAGGTGATATCCATGGGGAGACATTGTCTTTGGATGAATGGAGATGGATAGTGGCAGGGAGATTTTTCCATTCCTCATTTCAGGCAGTACAGACCCTGGACCCGAGCACCGGAAAGATGTCAGGTAGGCGAAGCAATGTGTTCTCAGGAGTACCTCGCCTCGCTAACTTAGCAAGAGAGTCAGCACGTTCATTTCCATCGACACCGATGTGGGCAGGGATCCAACAGAGTGTTATGCGACAACCTGCAACCAGGTCATGAAGCACGTTGACAATACTGCGAACGAGAGGGTCACGGGGTGCAAAGTAATGCAAAGCCTGTAGTGCACTCATGGCGTCGCTACATACAACAATGTAAAGGATATTTCAAGGAAGATCACAAATCATAGTTAGAGCACCTCAGATAGCCAATAGTTCAGCGGTAAAAATTGAAGAATAATGGTGTAATGTGCATCGATTCGTACCAAATTCTGAAACCACAGCACAGCCCACTATACCATCTTCCTTTGAACCATCCGTGTGAATGAATACAGCAGGGCGATGAGCAAACAGGTGGTTCAAGGCAAGAGTTCGTAAGATATGTGGGTTACTATATTTGCGTGTCAATGATAGGTGAAAGAAAATGTAGGACGAAGCAGGCACCAAGGTAGCACAAAACATCCATCCTCTGAATTATGCAGGAACTGTACATTGTAGGTGGAAAAGAGAGACTCTTGGCCACAATTGGAAAGGATGGTGATAGACACGCAAGTGGATCGTCAGAATGGAAATAAGGAATTACAGTAGGTGATGACAATAATCGGATGGCCGAGCACATAATAAATATTTGAAAATTATAATGGAGGGGCATGTCACCAGCCTCAGCTAGTAAACTACTAATGCAGGAAGATCTAAACACACCAGAGCTAAGTCGAACTCCGAGGTGGTGGATTGAGTCGAGTCTTTGCAAACCTTGGGGGAAGCGGTACCATAGATCGAACAACCATAGTCAAGCATCGATAGGATAATGGCTTTGTAGAGTAGTGTAGGCCGATCCGCTCCCTACCGGACCCCAGCTATAGTCTTGATGATGCTCATGCTCTAGAGACAAGAAGCTTTTAGACTATTGATATGATAAATCCAATTAAGGTGGGAGTCAAAGGTCATCCCCAAAAACCTGACGCTGGCGAAGAAAGGGATGCACAAACCTTCCCATTCGTAGGGCAAGGGACTGACCGCGTAGGTGCCGTTTATCGCGATATAAGACCATGGCTTTAGTCTTTTCAATGGCAATTTGGAATCCAGCCTTGGATGCCTACTCATGAATGTGGGTCAAAGTGGAGTTCAGTCGACGTAAGGTGGAGGAGGTTTAGTAAATTGCAGTCGTCGACAAAAAGACTGTGAGAGACGCCCGCAGAGAGGCATTTAGAAATCTCATTAAAGCAATTATGAAGAGCTTACCACTGAGGACACCAGAGGGAATACCAGAGGAATCTGAGGAATACCAGAAAGGAGAGGCATGCAATGCAATAGCCCTCCACCTACCTTAACCTGAAAGATACGATCTGACAGGAAAGCCTTTAGAAATATAAGTTGTTGTTGTTGTTGTTGTTGTTCCCCAGGCTGTCTGGCCGAACAGCCCCAAGGTCTCGAGCAAGGCCAAGGCCATAAATGAGCGCCCCCACAAAACCCTCCCTGCCTCGCATTCCAGAGTCATATAATACCTTGAGTTTTTTTAATCTCCAAGTTGTGTTGTAGGCCTTCGCTATGTCAAACAAAATGGCCACGGTAGGATGGCGATTTACAAATCCTGCACGTATCTGATGTTCGAGGTGGGTTAGAGAATGAAGAGTAGACTGGCCTGGGCGAGGCCCATTTTGAAAGGGCGACAGGAGGTCATGCTCTTCAGCATAATACATGAGTCTTGGATTAATCATCTTCTCTAATAATTTGCACAGGCAAGAAGTTAGTACGATGTGACTATAGTTGGTGGGAGGAGTGGAGCCCTTCTCAGCTTTGGAAACCGGCATTATGAATGCGTGTCGCCAAGGAGGAGGGACGTAACCTGTACTCCAAAATTGATTATACATCTGGAGGAGAAATTGCATAGCATTGTTGTGGAGGTGACAGATGAGCACATATTATGGAATGCCATCGGGGCCAGTGTAGTGTCAATGCACTGTTGTAAGGCGTGCCCGAGCTCGGACATAGTGAAAGGCATATTATAGGTAAAAGTGTCACCACCATCAAAATGAAGTACCTGTGATTCGACACTTTGTTTGTGGCAAAGGAACTTGCTTGTGTGTAACGCGTCCGAGCTAACCCGAGCAAATGGGGTGGCATGGCAGTCAGCTATGTCAGAGGGATTAATTAAAGGCACACTTGTTTCAGGACATGTCAGCGTTAATAGCGAAGGACAAGTATTCAACCCGTTCAACTTCCTGAATTTCTCCCATATTTTTGTATTAGAGGTACGACAGGTAAAGCTAGTTATGTAGGCCCTCCAAGAGATTAATTTGCTTTGTAATATTGCGCGTTTAGTGAGAGCGATGACCTTATTGTGAAAGCAGTCTGGAGTAGACTCTGAATCAAATCTGGATATTTAGAATAAGGGATGAGCGATCGTGTATCCCTAAAGCGTGATCTAAGCTAAACCCACTGAGCCCCAGCTAGTTATAAATAAATGTACCACCAGGGACCGGCAGGTTTTGAAAAAAAAAAAAAAATCCAGAAACAATAGCGAATGGGTTAGGAATGAAGGAAAAACCAACAAAAAATGATCCTAGGTCAAAAAGGGGTCCTACGGTGCGCCCGAAAGTCGATTTTACAAGAGTAAAAAATTGAAGGCAAAAACACCCAAAAACCATGTTTTTGCACGCTCACGCACACGCGGTTTGACTTTGAGAGTTTTCAACCATCGGCAAGGTTGCGTGGGATACTTACACAGTTCCCATAAAAATCTGAGCCCTCTAGGTGCCATAGGACCGGAGTAATTAACATTGACGACACGTTGTCGTCGCTGGGGTTTAGCGTTACATACATTGCCGACGACACGTTGTCATCGCTGGGGTTCAGTGGGTTAAGGGGGGTGACCTGTTTTTGTTCTGTCCTTTTCTATCTTTCTCTGGCTTGTATCCATTTGGCCCCATTCAGCCTACTGTTTTAAGACATTTATCCCCATCCAGGTGTCAATTTTTTACTGGTGAGCAGTAGCGAGCCAGCATATTTTTTATTTTTGTTTGACAGTAGGCTACATTTGTACATTTTTCGATAGAAAATGTCTCCGGCGAAGCCGGATTTCTTCATATAATGCTGGCTCGCTATCGCTCGCCAGGAAGAAATCGACACCTAGATGGGGATAAATGTCTTAAAATAGTTGGCTGAATGGGGCCGAATGGATACAAGCCAAAGAAAGAGAGAAAAGGACAGAAATAACAAAAAGCAGGTCACCCCCCTTAACCTAAGAAGTGCGCATGGGGGTAATTAGAAACGTCCCCCTGTGCTGACGTATTTGAGGTGTTTCCATCACTAAAATATTCATTTTACCATAAATAGCATTAATACTTTTCCATACGCGCCTATTAGGGGTTGATTATAAAGGTATTAACCTGAAACAACAATAAAACGAGTGAAAACAGCGTTTGGATGGTCAAAATCGGAGATATAGGCCGCGAGTTATAGAATGTATGGGTGAGGCAACCTGCTTTCCCGCCAATTTCCCCCAAGGCCACTGAGACACAGTCGATCGATACTCTCTCTCTCTCTCTTGTACTCGCTTTCTATCAGTGATGACAACGCTCTGCTTGCAACTCGCTAATGTTAGCACAAAAATATACCTCAGAATAAGGGAATAACAGGGAAAATAGGTGATAACTGAGGGAGGGGAGGAAAGTGGGGAAGGAGGGGAGGTAGAGGACTGAGATTTTGCTTGGCCCAAGGGCCAAACAAAAATAAAAAAATGTATGTATTTTTTTTTCCGATGTTTTAAGTTGATTTTTTTTTCTCTAACTCTTAAGAGTCTTTCCGCAGTCCGCCAGGGGAACTCTTAAGAGTCTCCCCGCAGTTCCCGGGTTAAGGAGAGTCATTTTGACACGATGTTTAAAAGCAATCAAAACACCCAATGCAGGCGACCACCACAGGACTTGACGAGGATGGGTACAAGGAGATGTCTTTGGGATAGAGGCGGTAGCTGCGGAATGGAGAACATCCATGAATTAGGTAAAGTTCACATCTGAGGGTTCATCATCGTTATAGGCATGAATATCGCCTGATAATAACTGAAAGGAAGTCCAATCAGCTTTAGAGATGTTATATTGCGGTATTTGGGTGGATGAAATGGAACTTTTATGTCAGAGGAGAATGGAATAATGATCGCTCGAAAAGCGATCATCAAGAACTACCCAATCAAAGTGAGGTGCAACAGAATCGCTCGCCAATGACAGATGAACAGACAAGAACGAACCATGTGTGGAAGACCTATAGATTGGGATCATGTGATTGAATCAGCACATCTTTGTGGAGGATATTAACTGCTCTATATGTCTACCGGGAACATTAATATGAGCTGCTCCCCATAATGGGGAGTGAGCATTGAAGTCCCCAAGTATGAGAAATGGATGGGTCAATTGATCAATGATACATGATAAGTCATGGGTGGAATAGTGGCAAGACGGTTGATTATAAGAAGATCACACCATGAGGTGTAATAATTTGGAGAGCGATAAGACAACAGCAACAGTTTGGAAAGGAGACGCGTTTAAAGTCAGAGTGGAGTACGTGTGATAATTTCGGACTAGGATAGCCGTTCCCAAGTGCCCCTCAATAGAGGGGGAACATGTGGTCTTGCGATATCCTTTTGGATGGACAAGAAATTATCCAATATGTTGCAAGCAAATGCATACTGGCATGTGCAACCTTAACAAGCACTGTGGTTCACAAGAATGCAAACGTTCTCTGTATCCATTCATGTTCCAGTGTATAATATTACAGGTATTGGTAGGAGTAATCTAGATCAGGTGATTACATACATACATATATAACATTTTAAGACTGAGTGCTCCACACATACGTGCAGTTTCAGTCTCTTGTCCTAATGGCAGCGTTCCAGGCAACCCTATTAAGGGCTGCTTCACTTGTCAAGTTTTGAATTTGAGATCGGCACGTATAGTCAGATCCCAGGTCTTTTTCGGTCCACCCCTTGGTGCAGCTCCCTCTACAATCACAGACCTGCATCTTTTCACCCAATTTTGTTCATCCATTCTCTCCACATGTCTATACCATCCCAGTCTACTTGTCTGCATCTCCTCGCAAATACTCTATATACCTAAACATCTCCTCAGCTCATCATGTGTTATTCTATCCTGCAGCCTGTCCCCACACATCCATCTCACCATTCTCATCTTATTACGTTCCATTCTGTTGACATCCTCTACTATAACGGCCCATGTTTCTGAGGCATACGTCATTGAACTTCTAACACATGAGGCATACATCTTTCCCTTTAGGGGGAGAGGCATTCTTTTCATGGTCAGAATTGGCAGCAGCTCTCTGAACTTCCTCCAGCCAAAGTGATCCTGATTTCTGAGAAGGGAATTTGATGAGGGTAAAGGAGAGGGCGAGGAACTATGTGTTTGAGGTGTAGAGGACGACGATCCAGGAACCAGCTGAGCCTGATTACTGAGGGGCAGGCGTAAAGGAACCCCTGGATCGCTAGGAGGGATGGTAATAGAAGGTAAATCAGCAATAAGGTGGTCAAGCTGAGATTGTAGTTTAGCAATAAAATTAGGTGTCTCAAGGTTTTGGCATAAATGTTCAATGCAGACACAGTGTGATTCATGTTTAGATAGCGGCAATGACGGACTGTGCTGCAGACATGAATGAACGCACCCGGGAGGTAATGTCGTGTTCCGTTGAGGTAAAAGAATCCCTAATGTAAGGTAGGAAACAGGACGAACAACCGCAATGTGTGTCATGGGAGGAAGTGTTTTGTGAAGATTTAACATCATTGTGATCGATCAGGGCAGGGCATTCTTGAGTGCTTCGGGTAGTACAAATCAATTAGATTGTTAAGAAATCTCAACATCTAGTCACGTAGACTTCCACTGTGGAAACGGCTGCCTCCGACGTTGGAGAGGAGTCACCCTGGTACAGACTAGAAGGCTTGGCAAGTTTGGACGTCAATGGGGAATTCGTGGGCGAAGAGTTAGAGTCACGCGACCTCTTGCGGCAGACAGGCGCATCATGTATTTGGACTTGTGAACTGGAGATGCGGTATGTGACCAGGTCAGTATCCACAAGATCAAGCAGCAGGAGAAAGGGTTGAATGTTTAACATGGTCAACACACACGCACCCAAGTTTGTGAGAGGAAAGCGGAACATCTGAGGGTGGCTTCCGACAAAAGATCTCTAAATATTTCGTCCAAGTGCCAGTTGGAGAGGAGATAGGATTGAGGAAGAACAGCTTACCACAATTATTACACCCACATGAACTGTCATGATCAGGTAGGGACCAGGGGTCTGCAGGCTGGGCCGAAACCGTCAAAAGCCACAACTGCCTGCTCAACATCGTCAGGAGTATCATTTGCTTGAACCATAGGGCTCGCGGTAGTGGTTTTCGTGGCACCCCGGATTTTATGGGGTGTACGAGAGTCAAGGGGTAACGTTTTATGCAACAGGAATTGAACCGTAAGGGAGGGGCATGACCCAGATTTTGAAACAGAGGTCACCAGTTTCTGTGAGGAAGGTCAAGATCGGGGAACAGTTCCAAGACGAGGTGGGCGCTGAGGTAGAGGAGGCTTGGACTTGGCATTAGAAACAAAGCCCACTCGCATAGGATCTTTCTAGGCAAATTTAGGTATATTAGACCGAGTGGAAGACCGACCAGGTACTTGTCGGAACTGTGGGGCAGATTGAGATCCAGGCTTATCAAGAGAAATATCTGGATCCGTGGTCATAACTTCCATCGCAAGTGCCATGAATGAATTGTGTGTAGAAATCAGAGAAGTAGTCAATGCAGATGTTGCGTTGTTGGTGGAGCACGTGGTCGATGCTCGATGAGTAGTAGGTGATGGGATAGTCGAGCGAACCGGAGTATGTGTCAAGGCAGTGGAGGGCGATGGATCAGAAGAACGTGCCACAGCGGCATACCTGCGCTTGGGCGCCATCCCAGACTCTCGCACAATGCGTGCAGCAGATTTGTAAGGAATGGCTTTCTTTGATTGTAAATGAAGTACCTCCTTCGCAAACATGTAATGAGAACATCGCTTATCGGAGGCGATGTGCCACAATTCGCAAATGTTGGAGTAACAGCGGGGCAAGGGACAGGATGATTCATACCATCCCCCGTCTCCACTCCACAGTGTAGGCAGCGCCTTCCAGAGCGACAATATTTGTCCAGATGACCGAATTTCCAGCAGACAAAACACTGATGAGGCCGACGAACAAAAGGCCCACACGCAGCAACTCAGCACCTAAAGTGATGGAGAGAGGTAGGTCATGGCAATCAAAGTAGATTTAGCAATGCGAAGAGGTGGTCGATCGCATTCAACATCTTTCCTGGGTGATACAGTGTATGTCTCGACTTTTTGTACAGCCGCATAATCAAACTGCAATGCACGACACAGACGAGAACCAGCATCCTTGAAGTCAGCCTCTTTAACAAGAACGCTGTGCATAACGACACCTGTGCCAAAGCATTGGTATAATGTCTCTTCCAGGTGACCTAATAAGAAGTCGCTGGGAGTGTCCAGGAGGGACAATATGGTGGAAGATTGTTCCTCGGAATGAACTTCCACGATGCGGGAGGTCTCTGAGTGTTGGAACATGGTAACAGGACCCACTTCTTGGCGAAGATAGATTTGAAGATCAATGTAATAATGAGGGCGATTTTCAACTTTGAAATACTTCGGCCATCTCGGTGGCTCAAACAGCGTGCTCAGTATCGCAGAAGTGGTGCGAAGTGGGCGTTTAGATCGGCGGTGAGAAGAAGATTTGGCATCAAAAGGTAAGAGCGTCATTATAGAGGAAGGAGTCACTGTAGAACCGGGGAATGACACCGCCGGTGAGGGCTGAGTGAACAATGCGGTGGTTTTAGTAACGCAAGAAAATGCCCGGGCATCTCAGTTAGGTGGAAATGAGGTGACACGATCGGTAGGTAAAGGCCGTTCAGAATGAACCACAATCAACCCATTGGGAAGGTATGGTGCGATGGTACTGGAGGAATTCAAGGCGAACTCTGGAACAGAAACTTCAGGATTAAAAGTAGGTGGAGGAGGGTTAGAAACAGTAGACAAGATCAAGTCCGAGACGTTAACCAAAGTGGCAAAAACTGAGTCAGTGGCTAGTGAGGGAGCGAGCATAGAGGAGGTAGACGTGCCAAAAGAACTTGACTCGTCTAGTCGGTAGTGTATTAGGAGCAGAGGTCGGATGGATGTCCAAGGATGGAGCAGGGGTCGGTAAAGAACCCGGTATAGTGGCAGGTAAAGAACCACCACCACACGAGGGGAGGATGGTCAAGGAAGCAGAGTCAGGCACATTAGCCATATCTACGCCAGCGCCAGTGATCGAAAATCCAGAGGAAGACTCCATGAGACAAAGGCATCATTGTTCATCACATGTATTTGTTGATTTCATTAATTAAGTTTAGAAGTAAAGTTGGTTGGTGAAAAAATATGAATTAATTCTGGTTCAGGAACAATTTATAGCGATGCCTTCCCGAGGGTTAAGTGCCCCATTAATTACTCCTTCCATTCGTCTATACATTAGGCTACCATAGCACAGTTGGAATGTATGTACACTCGCTCCAAGAAGTATCTGCACCCCTACGCTGATCATCTGGTGTGTACAGCTTGATAGGTTTGGCACCTCTGTCTGCAACTATATCCATGTGTCAGAGACGATCACATGGATATAGTTGCGGGCAGAGGTGCAAACCCTACCGAGCTGTACACACCAGATGATCAGCATAGGGGTGCAGATATTTCTTGGAGGGAGTGTACATGCTCAGAATAATATGCAGGATTCTATCTATCTATCTATTGCCTGACACCGTGATCCCTGAAGAGGTGGCCTCGAGCGAACCGCCCCCATGCACCTCTTTTTTTTTTTTTTTTTTTCTATGTGATTGAGGGAGGCAAAAGGCATAACTGCCTATAGCGAGTGCCTCCCCCATAGTTGAAAGAGTGACAGGGCCAAAATCAAGGGACGTTCGAGCCAAAATGCCTGGACACACGGAGTTTGAAGCAATTTAAGTCATAGGAAGAGGGAAAGACTGATTCTGGGAGAGAGTTCCAGAGCTCAGATGTTGAGTAGAAGAAAGTTTGAGAGTAACGTTTCACTCTTGGGTTGGAGAGTTGCACAGAGTAGGGGTGGGATTGAGTTGCAAGACGGGTACCACGTGCCCTACGTAAAGGAGGTGGTATGCACTGGGATAGCTCTGAGGAACACTGATTATTATAGTAGCGATAGAATAGCGAGAGAGATGCAACATTGCGGCGGAGAGAGAGAGAGATTGCAGAGAGTTGGTGAGTGGATGGGAGTTAATGATACGAAAGGCCTTCCTTTCAACTTTGTCTAGGAGAGCGGTGTGAGAGGAACCTCCCCACACATGTGAACAATACTCAATACAAGGGCGCACTATGCCCCTGTACAGAGCAAGAAGCTGTGCAGGGGAAAAGAACCCCCTTAGGCGGTTGAGCACACCCAGCTTCTGGGAGGCTGCCTTAGCAAGACTGGTAATATGGTCCTTCCAAATGAGAGCAGAAGAAAAAGAGACACCAAGAATATTGAGAGAAGATGAAGGGTTGATTTTTGTATTGTTGAAGAATAAGGGATAGTCCGCTGGGAGATCCTGACGGGTAGATAGATGGAGAAATTGGGTTTTGGAAGCATTAAAGTTAACAAGGTTTTCTCTGCCCCAATTGGAAATAGTGTTTAGATCAGAATTTAAGAGTTCTATGGCTTCATTACGTTTGTAATGTCCCCAGTCAGTCCCCAGTCAGTCTGTCCCCAGTCAGTCGACGCCCCTGCTCCCAACCAGCACTGCCTTCATCCATATACTTCCTCATTCCATCCTTCCACCTCTCTTTCGGTCTACCTCTCCCTCTCTGTCCTTCCACCTCGCTCTCGTACACCTTCTTAGTAATTCTTTCGCTTCCCATACGTTCCACATGGCCGAACCATCTAAAGGTGTTCCTTTTCACACTTTCCAGCATATTTACCTCCACACCACACCTTACTTCCTCATTCATCTGTCTATCCCTCCATGTAACTCCACACGCACTTCTCAAGTAACTCATTTCCACCCCTCTCACTCTTGGTCTGAGTCTCTTCTCAAACGTCCATGCTTCGCTTCCGTAAGCCAGTGTCGGGATTACCACACTGTCATGCAAGGACTTCTTCACTTCCATACTGACCACCCTATTTCTTGTTACTGCTTTCAGCGTTCCCACAACCCTCTTCCCCTGTTGCACCCTCTTTTGCACTTCTTCATCCATCGTCCCAACTTTACTCAACACACTGCCCAGATACTTAAATGAGCTGACAATCTCCATAGCCTGACCGTTCAATTTCACCTCATACTCTGTGGCTTCACCCCTTTCAAAGACCATAACCTCACTCTTCCCCGCATTTACCTTCAGATTCCGTTTTTCGCACACTGTTCCAAACAAATTTACCAGACCCTGCAACTCCTATTCATTATCCCTCATCAGAATTGTATCATCAGAAAACAGCAGTACAGACAGCTTCCACTCATTTCCCTCCCTTATTAGCGATACACCAACATACACTGCACTTCCTTGTATTTCTTTCATGACTCCATCCATATATACAGTAAACAACCACAGAGACATCACACACCCATTTCAACCCAACATTCAGGTCAAAAAATTCGCTCTGCTCATTCTCCACACTTACTGCCACCTTTGCACCCTCATACATGCTCTTCACTGCTTTCAGCAACTTGCCATCAACTCCGTATATTTTAAGTACTTTCCACATACCTTCTCTATCCACTATGTCATAGGCCGTCTCCAAGTCCATGAAGGCAACATACACCTTTTGTTGCTTCTCCAGATATTTCTCCACAACACAATTCAGGGTAAAAATCTGATGTACACATCCTCTTCCCTTCCAAAAACCTCCCTGCTCATCACCAAGCCATTTCTCCGTTCTCACTCTCACTCTCTCAATCACTACCCTACTGCACAACTTCCCTACAACGCTTAGAAGACAGATACCTCAGTGGTTACCACACACTCCTCTTTTCCCTTTTCACTTATATAGGGGGACTATTATGCTTGTCTTCCAGTCATCAGGTGCACTCCCCTTCTCCCATGCTAGTTTGCACATTTTTCATACCCATTCGATCACTATCTCATTATCATACCCCAACATTTCCCCACAAACTCCATCTGTTCCTGGTGCTTTCCCCAACTTCACTCTTTTCATGGCATCCCACACTTCTGACCTCCTGATCCCCACCTTTTCCTTCACTACTTTTCTTCTTCCTCCCATACCCCATCCAACTATGTTTGCTGGCGCTTCATTCCTTACATTTAGCAACTTGTTGAAGTACTCCCTTCATCTTTCGACTATCTCTTGCTTTTCGGCTAGCATTCTCCCATTCTTATCTTTCACACCCATACTGTTTCCCTTGCTACCTTCCCTAACTTTCTTGACTTCTTTCCAGAACAGTTTCTTAAACTCCCTCCATTTTACACTCAGATTACTTCCAAATTCCTCATCTACTCTTCTCTTACTTTCCTTCACTACTCTCTTCACCACTCTGTTTCTCTCTACGTACCTCTCTCGTTTCTGGATCTCCAAATCTTCATTCCCTCTACTACCCAACCACTCTCTATACACTTTCGTCTTGTCTTCCACAGCTATTTTTACCTCTTCTGTCCACCAAGACTCGAAACTGCATAATAAATCGTAGGCTTGTGCATAATTCTTTAACTGTCTTGATAGCATAATGCATAAATGCGCGGAATTTCGGTGTGAGTATCCTAGGTTCGAGTCCTTGAAGTGCCACATGTATTTGTTGATTTCATTAATTGAGTTTAGAAGTAAAGTTGGTTGGTGGAAAAATATGAATAAGCTCCACACCCACCTTGGAGCCAAGAATTAGAGGATTTTGTATGTGTCCTAGGAGTCAAACCCAGATATATACCTCAACCCCCTGTGCCTTATGGACGGTCAACTCGTCAGCTTCTGGTCCAGCACAGAGGGCGAGATTTGACGGTAAAAGTTTCCCCTAGTGTGGGCATGTCAGGTACTCCAGTTCTACGGGTAGAAGGGAACGCCGTCCACATCCACCCTCCACCAAAGTATAAAGAGTAGGCCAGCCATCAGAGATAGAAGTGGAAGCAAATAAAAGGACAAAGGTAGAGGGGGAAAATTACAGAAAAGTGGTACCTCACAGGCCTCTGTAAACCAACGAGAAGGGAGGTCCTAGCCCACGAGGTCGGCGGAACCCCAATCCTATGTAGGTCTGCGTCGCCCCCAGGAGCAGAGACCACCGGTCACACTTCAAGCCCCGCCACCGCGACAAGGTAGCTCCCTAACGGCGGGGAAAATTTAATAAAAAGGGTGACAGAACACCTCCCTGTCTAACACCACTGAAGGCATCCTGCCACCTAATACAGGCTTTTTGGTTTCTTAGATAGTGCATCAGGATGAGTATAATGTCAATTGGAAGATTGGTAGATAGCAGCTTATTTCCAAATTTCATGTGATCAATTTTATCAAAAGCTTTGCTAACTAAACTAAAGTCATATAGCTTGTTCTTTTCTTATTTGTATATTTCAACATGATTTATTTTACTAAAAATACATGCATCAATTGTTGAAGACCCCTTTTTAAACCCAAACTGTATATTGTTTATTGGTAGCTTTGACTTCAAGATGTCTAAAATATGAATTTCAAAATGTTTTAGGAGGCATGAGGATTGCATGACTGGCCTGTATAGTAGAGTCTGATTAGTTTTATTGTCTTTGGGTACAGTAGATATAACACCCTTCAACATGTAATCAGGAATGTAGCAGTGAGAGAAACAGACCTTAACACTAGATTAGCGGGCTAGCGGTTTATTTATATGTACCGCCCAGCGGGGTGTTTTTAGCCAAAATAGGGCTGTTGACGTGATCATTTTCATGCCTAAATAAGACCCAGAGCGTAAAACAAGTATCTATCCCTGAAAGGGCATAAACAGAGCTTTCCAATGACACCATAACGATCCTTTTATGACGGCTAGTTTTCTTGCAACAACCGCGCAACGCGAGTGCAAAAAGCATGTAATACGGTACTTTCCCCATACAATTCAGTATGTAGCGAGTGAGAGAGGGAGGGAGGAGGTGGGATTCGTGTCAGTAGGTTCGCCGCGGTGGTCTGGAGCAGTCATACGCTCGCTACTCTCCTGCCACCACTTGTCTCTCTCTCTCAGCAACATTACGTGCTGAAATTGCCACATGACCTATGTCGCGCGCCGCCAGATAGTCCAGATTTATTATACTCGACTTATGTTGCGCGCCGACACTTAGGGGTAGAAACGAACAAGATTATTTTTAAAAATTATCTGAGGTATTTAAATAAAAAATGAGAATGAATATCATGGACAACCCCTGAATTTAATTCAGTAATAATCTTAGTTATTGTCTTGCTTGAAAACTTCATATCATTTGTTTTCTTTCTCCCCCCCCCCCATTAATTCCATAATATATCTAAGAACATCCTTTCAATATCAGTATTTCCTTCTATTGCAGGCTGATTGAGCAAAAGCTTTTCAACAAACATAATATTTATTTTCAGATAATCATTAGCACCGTCTATAACATCAAAGAACTTTGTGCATCCTTTTCTCTGTTTAACAATTTTCGATAATTTGGCCTTTCTTCTTTAGTCTAAAGTTCTCTATGATAAAATTGCTAATTTCCCTCTGTTCATTGGATTTACAGTCATTTAGTTTTTTCTTAAATTATCTTCTGCTAAACTAACATTTAACCCGTTGAGCCCCGGCTAGTTATAATATTTTGTTCACCCCAGTCCAAGCCATTTTCACTTATTTTTTTTGTTTGCTAAAATGGAAGACAAGGATGAGAAATGAAAAAAAAACAAAAAAAAATCACCTCTGACATTTTTTTTTTGGGGGGGGGGCCCGGGGGGGGTTGGGGGGGGGGAGCTTCAAAAAAATTTGTTGAGCCAAAATGGAGAGAATGGTGAGAAATGAACACACAAATAAAAAAAACTCATTTCGGTCATTTGGGGGGCGGGGGGGGGGGGTTTCAATAGTTCGTCTCCCCCGCATGACCACCCGCCCGGAAGCACTAGGGTAAAAACTGAGTATGGCATTGTACGGCATACATCCTAAGGAGTATCTCACATAAATCTGAAGCCTCTAGCTCCCATACGACCGGAGTAATGAAGGTTCAAAGTGGCGGTAAACTAGGGGTGTAAACTATCCCCACTAAGCCCACCACCACCAGCCGCGCGGCAGTCTCGGCCCGCTCACACCTACTGGCCCGGCTCCCCCACACACTACGGTACCGCCCCCTCCTATTCTCCCGCCATTTCCTACCTTACGAGCCACGTAAGTGTTTTTTATATGTCGGACGCACGTGATGCGTCGCTGGGAGTTGGTGATCAAAGACTGCCGACGCAACACGTGCGACGCTGGGTCTCTGCGGGTTAATCATGCTCAGGTGTCCCTCTCTGCCTACCACTCCTAACCCATGAGAGGAATTTTTGTCTGGTGGAGTTCTTTTACACATCTGCTCCATCCTGGTATCATCTTATGTTTGTTGTTCTAAATATATGTCTTCATATAATCTATACTGGCCTCCTGAATGCTGTCCCTAATCATAGCATATAAATAATTAATGCTCTTAAGGCCCCCATAGAAGATACGACCGCCGGATCCGTTCGCCTGAATCGTAAGCGAATTGTACTGTGTGTGGGTTTCTCTTCCAACCAGAAGTGGACGGAGTCAGTTGACCTCTCCGGCCTGCTCACAAGCTGCCACTGCCAGGTTCCTGGCTTCTGTTTCAGGTCAGGCGCCTGACAGTCTAGATGTCTATGGCGCTATCATACGATGTACTTCAGTTCCATAGCAACACCCGGTGAGTGAACATGACGTCCACGTCCACAGATAAGGAATTTTATATATATACAGTATATATATATATATACATATATATATTTTGTTTTGTTTTGGTCTATGTGAATGAGGGAGACGAAAGGTATAACTGCCTGCAGCGAGTGCCTCCCACAGATTTCAAAGAGTGACAGGGCCGAAATCAAGGGATGTTCGAGCTAAAATGCCTGGACACACAGAGTTTGAAGCAATATAAGTCATAGGAAGAGGGAAAGACTGATTCTGGGAGAGAGTTCCAATGCTGAGCAGTTGAATAGAAGAAAGTCTGAGAATAGCGTTTCACTCTTGGGTTGGAGAGTTCCACAGAGTAGGGGTGGGATTGTGTTGCAAGGCGGATACTACGTACCCTATGTAGAGGAGGTGGTATATACTGGGAAAGCTCCGAGGAACACTGATTATTGTAGTACCGATAGAATAGTGAGAGAGATGCAACATTGCGGCGAAGAGAGAGATTGCAGAGTGTTGGTGAGTGGACGGGAGTTAATGATACGAAAGGCGTTCCTTTCTACTTTGTCTGGAGTGCGGTATGAGAGGATCCTCCCCACACATGTGAACAATACTCAATACAAGGATGCACTGTGCCCCTGTACAGAGCAAGAAGCTGTGCAGGGGTAAAGAACCCCTTGAGGCGCCGGGCGGTTGACCACACCTAGCTTCTGGGAGGCTGCCTTAGCGAGACTTGTAATATGGTCTTTCCAAGTGAGAGCAGAAGAAAAAGAGACACCAGGGACATTGAGAGAAGATGAAGAGTTGATTTTTGTATTGCTGAAGAATAAGCGATAGTCCTCTGGAGGTTCCTGATGGGTAGTAAGATGGATAAATTGAGTTTTGGAAGCATTAAATATAACAAGGTTTTCTCTACCGCAATTGGAAATAGTGTCTAGATCAGAAGATAAGTATTTTATGGCTTCATTACGTTTGCTTTTGGGGGACTGCTGGCTGGGGCGTTCAGGAAAACTAATTGAATGGTGTAAGTGTAAGGTAGAGTCGTCTGCATATGCATGGATGGGACTGGATGTACAGTTGAGACGATAATTTTTTGAAAATTAGAAAGAGAATAGGAGATAGGAAAGAACCCTGAGGAACACCGGAGTTGATAGGATGAGGAAATGAACGATGGCCGTCCACAACCGTGGCTATGGAACGTCCAGAAAGGAAATTAGAGATAAAGGCACAGATGGAGGGACAGAAACCGAAGGAGGGCAGTTTGGAATTTTTTTTTTTTTGCCAGACTCTATCGAAGGCCTTCGATATGTCTAGTGCAACAGAAAAAGTCTCACCGAAGTCCCGAAAGTTGGATGACCAAGAGTTAGTAAGATAAGAGCAAAGATCACCAGTAGAGCGACCCTTAACCCGGGAACTGCGGGGAGACTCTTAAGAGTTCCCCCGGCGGACTGCGGGGAGACTCTTAAGAGTCAGAGAAAAAAAAAATCAACTTTTGACATAGAAAAAAAAAAATTGTATTTATATTTTTTTATTTTTTTATTTTTTTTTTGGCCCCTGGGCCATGCAAAATCTCCGTCCTCTACCTCCCCTCCTTCCCCACTTTCCTCCTCTCCTTCATTTATCACCTATTTTCCCTGTTATTCCCTTATTCTGAGGTATATTTTCGTGCTAACATTAGAAATCCGGTTGCAGGGTGTGGTCATCACTGATAGCAAGCGAATGCAAGAGAGAGAGAGAGAGTATCGATCGACTGTGTCTCAGTGGCTTGGGGGAAATTGGCGGGAAAGCAGCTTGCCTCACCCATACATTATACAACTCGCGGGTTATATCTCCGATTTTGACCATCCAAACGCTGTTTTCACTCGTTTTACTGTTGTTTCAGGTTAATACCTTTATAATCAACCCATAATAGGCGCATATGGATAAGTATTAATGCTATTAACACCTTACGAGCGGCCTATGCGGTTTATTTATGTGTACCGCACAGCGGGGTGTTTTTAGCCAAAATAGGGCTGTTACGTGATCATTTTCATGCCTAAATAAGACCCAGAACGTAAAACAAGTACCTATCCCTGAAAGGGCATAAACAGAGCTTTCGAATGACACCATAACGATCCTTGTATGATGGATAGTTTTCTTGCAATAACCGTGCAACGCGAGTGCAAAAAGCAGGTAATTCGCCTTTCAGTACATAATTGAGTATGTAGCGAGTTGAGAGAGGGAGGAGGGAGCTGAGATTTGTGTCAGTAGGTTCGCCGCGGTGGTCTGGAGCAGTCATACGCTCGCTAGTCTCCTGCCACCACTTGTCTCTCTCTCTCAGCCACATTACGTGCTGAAATTGCCACTCGAGTTATGTCGAGCGCCGCCACATAGTCCAGCTTTTTTTAACTCGACTTATGTTGCTCGCCGCTAATTAAGGGTTAATGGTACAATGAATAATTTAGTGACGGAAACACCTCAAATACATGCGCACAGGGAGAGGTGTCTAATTACCCCCATGCGCACTTCAGAGGTTAAGGAAGCCATACTGGCGATCTGAGAGCAGATTATGAGAAGAGAAATTATTAAGAGTTTTGGAAGCAAGAATAGTTTCAAAAACTTTAGAGATACAAGAGATGAGAGCAATTGGACGATAGTTGGAGGGTTGAGAGCGGTCACCCTTCTTTGGGACAGGTTGAATGAGAGCAAACTTCCAGCAAGAAGGAAAGACGTTAGAAGAGAGACAGAGACGAAAGAATTTGCCTAGGCAGGGGGGTCAGCACGGAAGCACAGTTTTTAATTACAACAGGAGGAACACCGTCCGGACCGTACGCCTTCTTAGTATTAAACCCAGAGAGGGTAGAAAGTACATCTTTAGAAGAGATTAGGATATTAGGCATAAGTAGGAGAGAGGGGGGTGGAGAGGGAGGATTAGCACCGGAATCATCCAAGGTAGAGTTTCTAGCAAAAGTTTGAGCAAAGAGTTCAGCTTTGTCAGAGGAAGAAGTGATGGTTGTGCCATAAGAGTGCAAAAAGGTTGGGAAAGGCGAGGAAGAAAAGTTATTGGAGAGGTTTTTGGCTAGATGCCAGAAAGCTTGGGAAGAGCTAGAGTTGGATAGTTCAGTGCATTTAATATTGATGAAAGAGTGCTTGGCAAGTCGAAGAACAGATTTGGCTTGATTCCGGGCAGAAACATAGGAAGAATGAGATTCTTGAGTTATAAGGCGTCGGTACCATTTGAATGCTTCCTCCTTGTTGTGGACAGAAGTAGAGTAAACCAATTTTTGTTTTGCATTAGATTGAGAGAAAGAAAATGGAATGTACGTTTCCATGTCTGAGAGGATTATCTCGGTAATGCGTTCAGCACTCTCCGAGGGTCCTCGGCCACAGCAGCAGAAGTCATTCCATGGGAAATCAAAGAAGTACTGCCGGAGAGCCTCCCATTTGGCAGCGCCAAAGTGCCACAAGTGCCGACGGCTGGCAGGATCAGTTGGCCATACTGAAGAGAAAGGACAGGTGATGGAGATAAGTTTATGGTCGGAGGAGGCCAAAGGAGAGACAAAATTGACAGTATAAGAAGAAGGGTTAGAATTCAGAAATAAGTCAAGAATGTTGGGCCGATCTCCGAAACAATCCGGGATACGGGTGGGTTGCTGGACCAGCTGCTCTAGGTCATTTATGATAGAAAAGACGTAGGCTTGTTCACCAGGTTGGTCAGTAGTGTGAGAGGAGAGCCATTGGCGGTGGTGAAAGTTGGAATCTCCTAAGAGGGATATTTCAGAGAAGGGAGAGATAGATAGAATGTGTTCCACTTTAGAGTTTAGATAGTCGAAGAATTTGGGAAAGTCGATAGAGTTAGGGGAAAGATAGACGGCACAGAAATATTTAGTATGAGAATGACAGGATAGTTTGATCCATAAAGTTGAGAATTCAGAGGAGTCGAAATCGGGAACACGAGAGCAAGTGAGTTTGTTGTGCACGTATGAACAACATCCACCTTTGGCTTTGAAACTAGGATAGAGAAAGTAGGAGGATACAGAGAAGGGCTGCTGGAAGTTGTCTCAGATACCTGGGTTTCGGTGAGGAAAAGAAGATCAGATTTGGAGGAGGAGAGATGGTGTTCGATAGAGTGAAAATTAGAGGAAAGGCAGCGAATATTGCAAAAGTTGATAGTAAGAGTGACAGGTCGTGGTCCAGATCATTTAAAAGGGGTCGTCAGGGGAAGGTCGGGCATGTGTGGGGGTATTTATGTCCCCCCCCCCCCCCCCCCCTGGGGACTCCGGGGCTGGGCCTGTGTTCATAATTTGTTTAAATCATTTTAACACCTTACGAGCGGCCTATGCGGTTTATTTATGTGTACCGCACAGCGGGGTGTTTTTAGCCAAAATAGGGCTGTTTACGTGATCATTTTCATGCCTAAATAAGACCCAGAACGTAAAACAAGTACCTATCCCTGAAAGGGCATAAACAGAGCTTTCGAATGACACCATAACGATCCTTGTATGATGGATAGTTTTCTTGCAATAACCGTGCAACGCGAGTGCAAAAAGCAGGTAATTCGGTACTTTCAGTACATAATTGAGTATGTAGCGAGTGAGAGAGGGAGGAGGGAGCTGAGATTTGTGTCAGTAGGTTCGCCGCGGTGGTCTGGAGCAGTCATACGCTCGCTAGTCTCCTGCCACCACTTGTCTCTCTCTCTCAGCCACATTACGTGCTGAAATTGCCACTCGACCTATGTCGAGCGCCGCCACATAGTCCAGCTTTATTTAACTCGACTTATGTTGCTCGCCGCTAAATAAGGGTTAAAGGAGGAAGTGTGGTGTGCATGTTGAGTGTAGTGAAGTAGATAGAAGGAGGAGGTGGTTGTGAGAGCATGCTGGACTACTCTCAGTGTATATGTCCAGGTCATAATAATAAGCCCAAATGGTGGAATAAAGACATTTCAAACTGCCTGCTTGCTAAAAAATTTGCTAATGATAGATTAAAATCTTCACAAAATGACGAAGAACGGGTGAAATTTGTAGAGTGTTACGACTGGTGTTTAAATATATCAGGGCTCTTATTCATTGGACTAGTAATAGCATAAATGCTACAACGGAAAGCGCTAGATCCAACCTCTGATGTATATTCCCAGTGAACAAAGAACACAAATACTCTACAGAGTTCTATATGCAATAATAGGCTATCAATCTCTCAATAAATGTGCGTCTACTCTAGGCTTAATGTTATGTGAAAACAGCCTATTACTACCTATAACCGAAGGTGCTTTGTTATGGTATGCAAAGTAAGGTGGTAAGAGAAGTTACAGCTTACGTTACTTTAATCAATAAATGTCAGGCACCCCTGCATGAAAGAAAGTGCACTAAAGTCCTTCAACACCAACAAGGAATCTTCTTTAAATGTTAGATGCTATAAAGATGCTCGTATCGGAAATGGAACCCAAAAAGGCAGGCAGCGGAACAATGCTCGTGCAGGCTATGCACACAAAAAGGCAGGATATATAATGCAGTCGGGGCCAAGAATATCCTAAACGCTACAACAATAATAATCGCCACGACAATGCAGTATTCCTATCAACAAAAAGAGCCTAAGTCGTTTGTGTCTCCATACATCAAACTAGGCTGCGAAATGCTTGTGTAATCATAAATGGGTAATTCATAAAAAGAGTAATTAGGTTAATATACTTAATGTCTACTGTGACTGATAAAGTCTAGCTAGAGTCAATGATAAGAGATACTGGTGCGCATGGCATGCCGCATAGCCTAGTGCAAATCTCAAGTCTGTGCGTCAAATATTACGTTATAGGGAAGGGTAGCTCTCTTGAGAAACCTTAATACCGAAGTATCAAGCGTTCTCCTGGCGTACCTCAAAAACAAACAATCGAGACTAGAACAGTGCAGAATGGTATAGGCAAAAAGCCCTCATTCGTGCATGCTCTATTCTCAATGGCACACAGACTAGAATTTACCCAATCAACTCCAGTTCTCAGGTATGTCGTGCAGCTTTTAACTAAAGCCAGCACTCATCGGAAACAATACCTTATAATATCAGACCCCTAGTCTAGCATTATCTAATCCAGCAGAACACCAATACTTATAGGAAGCAGTACTGAACAATATGGATGCTAACCAATACTTCGTGATCAACTTATCTTAACAACTAAACATACATAGGTTATATCAGACCTTAACGCACAATAAAACTGGCCAGCATGAAGCTGATTTTGCAGAGTTAACCAGAGGGGATATAGTCTTAAAAAAAGGTGGTGAAAGAATTATGAAAAAAGAGAGAGGTAGGCAGAGGAAAAGATTCTCAGGTGCAGCTCAGGGGACAGGTAGCAAGGGATAAGATAGATGCGTTCTAGAAACCAGATCTGAGGGAAAGAGTGGCGAGGAACCTGTATATATACCGGGACTAGTTTTCACCGTGCAAAGTAAAGCGGTAACAAGTCCTCTAGCCACTAGCAAAGAAGCTAGCAACATGGTAAGGACCTCCTTCAACCAACCCCCACGAGGCAGCCAGCCGTGACGTCATCGAGCGGGGCAAAAACACTGCGCGCGCCCCTCTCACTCTGTTCTACTCTCTCTCTATCTCCCAGATCCCATCATTACTAGTTAATGATAAAACATATACTTTACAATAAAATATAGAAAGCCTTGACATGGGTGAAAACAAAGCGCCTTTCTGGACTGCCCATGACACGAGCTTTCCTATGAAATAAAGCACACCCTAATACATAAACTGTAGCCACATCCACTGCCCTGGCGATCCTAGTGAGTCATTGTAGGACAAGCCATGCGGTTCTAACGGAGTGGTTAACGTCCCCCCCCCCCCCCCCCCCAAGATTTTTCTCAGAGGCCCCAAGGCTCACAAAAATCTGATGGTTAGAACCCATGCTATATCTCTATCCCATCACCCAGCGGCAGTAAAATATCTGGCACAGTTCCACAACAAAACATTTTACAAAATTCTAACCCTCCCCAACACAATAGGTTAAATTATATGTAGTTATGCTCCTCAAGAGCGAGCTTCTCTAGCCCAGCATTCTGAGAGGAGTGCAACTCAGAATTACTGCTATAACATACTGAAAAAATTAAACTATCAAAGAAAGAGTTTTTTATTTGATTTTTATGTTTTTAATTTGTTTATTTCGGCTGCACTATAGGGGCAAGCCTAGTTTTTTCTTCTATACCAAACGCTCAACTCCTGCTTTACGACCCAATACGCTGGGCTACAACCGTGAGCCAACAAGCACCAAGCGCAAAATACTATTCAAACTAAAGCAGGAGGCTACCCGTGTGTCAATCTACCAAGGATCATATACTCTTGAACGACCATCTGCAACCACGTTGTCACAACCGGCAATATGGCGTATGTCCAGGTTATATACCAGTAACCTTAGTGACCACCTGGTCAGCCTCATATTCCGATTGTGAAACTGGTCCAAGAACTTGAGAGGGTGATGATCTGGGTAAACTACAACGACCGGACCATAGGCTGGAACATAGACCTCGAAAAGCCCCAGTGCAAGCACAACTGCCAGCAGCTCCTCCTCGACAGCAGAGCAGCTCCCCTGGGCCGAATTGTACTTCTCCGAGCAGAAACTAACAGGATGCTCCAGCCCATCATCGTCCTTTTCCACAAGGACGGCACCAGCCCCCACACCACTAGCATCTGTTGCTAGTTGGAAAGGTAGGCTAAAGTCAGGATCGGGTGAGTGCACAACAGGTGTTTTACTTCCCTAAACACCTTCTCACACTCAGGCGCCCATTTGAACTTCTTATCCTTCCAGTTATCCTCCACCTGAGCTTGACTGTCCCATTCTCCTTCTCCACCTTGACTGCTAAACGTCATCACAGGCACAGTGAGAGGCTCAGGGGGGTGCCTCCCATACTCCTTCATGAGATTAACGTGACATAACTGATTGCGCTTCCGTCTGTCTGGAGTGGCTACCAAGTAATCCAGGTCTGATAGCTCCTCAACCACCCTATAAGGACCAGCGTACTTCGCGGATAAGGGGTGACCTACAAGGGGCAGTAGAATCAACACCTCCCGACCCACGTGCAACTCCCTGAGTTCAACCTTGAGGTCGTACCTGTCCTTCCTGAGGGCCTGAGAGCTAGTCAAATTACGGCCAGCCAACTCCAGACTGCGCAACATCCGTTCTCGACTGTTGAGGACACACTTGAGCATAGAACGAGGTTTTTCTGCGCCCTCCCATACTTCTTCAACCATATGGAGAGGCCCTCTGACACGGTGTCCAAAGACGAGCTCATTAGGGCTGAATCCCAAACTCTCCCCAGGTACCTCCCGCACAGCAAACAAAACACATGGCAGGCCAAGATCCCAATCCTTCCCACTCTCAAAGCAACAACAACGAAGCACAGATTTCAAGG
This sequence comes from Paralithodes platypus, assembly GCA_032716605.1. Classification (NCBI taxonomy): domain Eukaryota; kingdom Metazoa; phylum Arthropoda; class Malacostraca; order Decapoda; family Lithodidae; genus Paralithodes; species Paralithodes platypus. Next base: position 45,615,468 of record CM064525.1, on the reverse strand, counting down.
CTGAGTGCCATCGCTCTAACACACTCTGGCTCTCCGGATGATACGCAGATAACACAACCCGAACAACCCCATGCTGCGGCATTGCTTGAACAAAGAGGCTAGAAGTGAAGTTGGGTCCCTGGACTGACTGAATCCCCTGCGGGTAACCATACCGGGAAAAATACACTAGCAAGCTTCGGACCACCGTCTTCGCCGACCCATTTCTCATAGGGTACGCTTCAGGGTACCTTGTTGCTACATCTCCCGACTGTGCATCACTGTCCTTCAACTCTTTCGTCTTTTTTAGCCCATCCTCTGCCCCTTCAGGAACAGTTACTGAGTCTTCTCCAGACTCGAAATGTGGTCCTAATAATGAGTCCCCGAGAAGGTCCGTTGACACTAAACTCTCAACCGCATCAACTTTCAACCCCTTCTCGGTACCCTTCCTCCGCTGATCTAAAGACTGTTGACCATAATGTGACTCCCTGGATGCAGGATCTCCGGTGACAACACACGCCATAGGCTGCCCCGGACACTTCTCAACCCACTCCTGCTCCTCCCTACTCACGTCGGCCGGCTTCTCGGCAACGACCAAGGGTGGAGCCTCAGAAGTAGGTCCCGCAAAGTCGTTGCCGAGAAGGAGGTCGACGCCCCCAACAGGTAACTTCTCCACAATTCCTACATCCAGGTCCCGAGTCACACCATCAACTTCCACCTTCATTCTTACAAGCGGGTATGACCTTGTCGCATTAACTCCCTGAACCACAACCACCCGCGCCGTATTGACAGGTTTACCAGTGAAATTTCTCAACAGTGTTTGCGATGCCCCAGTGTCACGCAAAATTCTCACCTCATGTCTTCTACCCCCCCACTCCACACAACTGAGTCCCCTGTGGTCACTAAAGGCATCACGGACAGGGAATAAGCCTTCCGGATCCTTCTGCACTGGCCGTGTATTTATCTCGGAAGAAATGCCTCTAACAAACTCCGATGTCCTCTTGAACACTCCAATGCCGTGAGCAAAAGACACGGCTGCCGGAGGAGGTCGACTAGGGCACTCATTTGCCTTATGACCCTCCTGGTGGCAACTAAAACACATAAATTTCGGTTTCGGCTTATACTGTGATGTAAAAGGCCCCTGACTTTTCACATACGGTGTGGTGTAAGGTTTGGATTCACTTTTAGTTTCATGGCTCTTCTGTTTAAATGTGTCATTGTTACGGGGAGGGGGAGGGGGAGGATAACGGTCCTTAGCACTTACATCGTACTTCTGCGAGGACCCGCAACCCCGAATCAACGACAGCCATCGATCAGCCACTTCTGCTGCTTCGACTAGAGTTCTTGGGTTTTTCTACTTTAAGTTCCAAGTTAGATCACCGCCCGTGCTCTTAAAGAACTGCTCCAACATCATCAACTGCTTAACTCCATCAAACGTTGTTACCTTTTCAGATCGGAGCCAGTTCCCCATAGCATCGGACAAGTCCCGGGCGTGTTCCAAAAAGGTGCTATCTCTTCCCTTAGTTACACCCCGGAACTTCAAACGGTACGTTTCTGGTTGCAGTTCGTAAGCCGTCAGGACAGCCTCCTTGAGATCCTCATACACAATACATGACTCCAAAGGTAACGCATCGTAGGCTTTAAGACCCTTGCCTATTAATCTAGAGGATACAAGTGCTGCCCATTTATTCTCTGGCCACTGGTGTTCCTGGCACTTCTTCTCAAAGCGTGCGAAAAATTCTGTTACCCCACTCTCAACAAACACCGGAACCAGTTTCAATAAGTGCGAGACAGACTGATCAGGAGCACGGTTAAGGTTTAAAATTACCGGTGGTCCCCCCAGGGGACACCTACCCTGATTAACCATTTCACCATACTGCTGTTCCTCAGTTTCGACATTTCGTACTGTGTCTCCATTCTCCTCTGATCCGGTATAAGACATGATGCTCACAAAAAATGTCCCACCTCAATATTCAGAAAAGAAGTACCCCAAACTCTTATACCTCAATATACACACAACAATTCTCGGAAATACTCAAGGGCTATACTATGTTGCAAACAAAAATTATTCTTGCTGATCCCCGCAAAATATTCCCCAAAACAACAAATGTTCCCTGCTAATAAATGTAGGTTCACCAAATCCTGGCAAGGTCGCCATTTGTTATGACTGAGGTTTAAATATATCAGGGCTCTTATTCATTGGACTAGTAATGGCATAAATGCTACAACGGAAAGTGCTAGATCCAACCTCTGATGTATATTCCCAGTGAACAAAGAACACAAATACTCTACAGAGTTCTATATGCAATAATAGGCTATCAAACTCTCAATAAATGTGCGTCTACTCTAGGCTTAATGTTATGTGAAAACAGCCTATTACTACCTATAACCGAAGGTGCTTGGTTATGGTATGCAAAGTAAGGTGGTAAGAGAAGTTACAGCTTACGTTACTTTAATCAATAAATGTCAGGCACTCCTGCATGAAAGAAAGTGCACTAAAGTCCTTCAACACCAATAAGGAATCTTCTTTAAATGTTGGATGCTATAAAGATGCTCGTATCGGAAATGGAACCCAAAAAAGGCAGGCAGCGGAACAATGCTCGTGCAGGCTATGCACACAAAAAGGCAGGATACATAATGCAGTCGGGGCCAAGAATATTCTAAACGCTACAACAATAATAATCGCCACGACAATGCAGTATTCCTATCAACAAAAAGAGCCTAAGTCGTTTGTGTCTCCATACATCAAACTAGGCTGCGAATTGCTTGTGTAATCATAAATGGGTATGCATAAAAAGAGTAGTTAGGTTAATATACTTAATGTCTACTGTGACTGATAAAGTCTAGCTAGAGTCAATGATACGAGATACTGGTGCGCATGGCATGCCGCATAGCCTAGTGCAAATCTCAAGTCTGTGCATCAAATATTACGTTATAGGGAAGGATAGCTCTCTTGAGAAACCTTAATACCGAAGTATCAAGCGTTCTCCTGGCGTACCTCAAAGACAAACAATCGAGACTAGAACAGTGCAGAATGGTATAGGCAAAAAGCCCTCATTCGTGCATGCTCTATTCTCAATGGCACACAGACAAGAATTTACCCAATCAACTCCAGTTCTCAGGTATGTCGTGCAGCTTTTAACTAAAGCCAGCACTCATCGGAAACAATACCTTATAATATCAGACCCCTAGTCTAGCATTATCTAATCCAGCAGAACACCAATACTTATAGGAAGCAGTACTGAACAATATGGATGCTAACCAATACTTCGTGATCAACTTATCTTAACAACTAAACTTACATAGGTTATATCAGACCTTAACGCACAATACAACTGGCCAGCATGAAGCTGATTTTGCAGAGTTAACCACAGGGGATATAGTCTTAAAAAAAGGTGGTTAAAGATATGAAAAAAGAGAGAGGTAGTCAGAGTAAAAGATTCTCAGGTGCAGAGCGGGTTACAGGTATCAAAGGATAAAGAGTGATGCGTTCTAGAAACCAGATCTGAGGGAGAGAGTGGCGAGGAACCTGTATATATACCGGGACTAGTTTTCACCGCGCAAAGTAAAGCGGTAACAAGTCCTCTAGCCACTAGCAAAGAAGCTAGCAACATGGTAAGGACCTCCCTCAACCAACCCCCACGAGGCAGCCAGCCGTGACGGCATCGAGCGGGGCAAAAACACTGCGCGCGCCCCTCTCACTCTGTTCTACTCTCTCTCTCTCTCCCAGATCCCATCATTACTAGTTAATGATAAAACATATACTTTACAATTAAATATAGAAAGCCTTGACATGGGTGAAAACAAAGAGCCTTTCTGGACTGCCCATGACACGAGCTTTCATATGAAATAAAGCACACCCTAATACATAAACTGTAGCCACATCCACTGCCCTGGCGATCCTAGCGAGTCACTGTAGGACAAGCCATGCGGTTCTAACGGAGTGGTTAACGTCACAAGAGCTACGACGCAAAGCCAAAAAGTTAATTAACCCTTAAATGGCGGCGCGCAACATAAGTCGAGTATAATAAATCTGGACTATCTGGCGGCGCGCGACATAGGTCGAGTTGGTATTTCCCGCCGTAATTTAAGTGGAAAGCAAAATCTAGCGGTCAGGCAGTGTACTACTAAGTCCCACCCACACATCCCCACCGCGTGAGCTTGGCTCAGTACCGCTCTAGCCGCCACAATGGAGAGACAAGATTTGCCCATGTTCGATTCGGTGCCCGGCCCCAGTACGTCGCGCCAGCCAAGGCGTAGGGCCCCGCTCTCAGCCGAGGAGTTAGTTCTGCTGATGAACTCTTCAGCGGTATCTAGAATATCGTTGAATGAAAGCATGGAAGGGCTTGGTGAGAGTGGGGGAAGTGAGGAGGAAGAAGAACTGGAAGATAACCCTGTCATCGGTTTTCACAGACGCCATAACTTGCGGGGCGAAGATGGCGAAGATAGTGATGAGGAGCTTGGTGAACACACTGGTGTGGGTGTTGGTAAGTACAATGTACATTTATATTATTTGAGAGATTGATAGAGATTATATATATTATTATCTTATATATATCGGTGTACAGTAGAATACATTCCTTACGCATGTGACTGAAATTGCTCGCAAGTTTGATTGCAAGCGATTGAAGATTGTGGTGTTGGTCTTCATATATTACGTTTCCATTCATTATTTATAGGCGTAGGCTATATAATACATATATATCGGTGTACAGTAGAATACATTCCTTACGCATGTGACTGAAATTGCTTGCAAGTTTGATTGCAAGCGATTGAAGATTGTGGTGTTGGTCTTCATATATTACGTTTCCATTCATTATTAATCGTAGGCTATATAATACATATATATCGGTGTACAGTAGAATACATTCCTTACGCATGTGACTGAAATTGCTTGCAAGTTTGATTGCAAGCGATTGAAGATTGTGGTGTTGGTCTTCATATATTACGTTTCCATTCATTATTTCCGTACGCATGTGACTGAAATTGCTTGCAAGTTTGATTGCAAGCGATTGAAGATTGTGGTGTTGGTCTTCATATATTACGTTTCCATTCATTATTATCTTATAGGCGTAGGCTATATAATACATATATATCGGTGTACAGAAGAATACATTCCTTACGCATGTGACTGAAATTGCTTGCAAGTTTGATTGCAAGCGATTGAAGATTGTGGTGTTGGTCTTCATATATTACGTTTCCATTCATTTGATAGGCGTATATCACGGTGTAGGGTTGATTTCATAGTATGAAATCAACCCTACACCGTGATATAGACGCCTATCAAATGATGGTATTGATATTATTATTTAGTGTTTGCGAGTTTTCATTCATTTGATAGGCGTATATCACGGTGTAGGGTTGATTTCATAGTATGAAATCAACCCTACACCGTGATATAGACGCCTATCAAATGATGGTATTGATATTATTATTTAGTGTTTGCGAGTTTTCAATCATTTGATAGGCGTATATCACGGTGTAGGGTTGATTTCATAGTATGAAATCAACCCTACACCGTGATATAGACGCCTATCAAATGATGGTATTGATATTATTATTTAGTGTTTGCGAGTTTTCAATCATTTGATAGGCGTATATCACGGTGTAGGATTGATTTCATAGTATGAAATCAACCCTACACCGTGATATAGACGCCTATCAAATGATGGTATTGATATTATTATTTAGTGTTTGCGAGTTTTCATTCATTTGATAGGCGTATATCACGGTGTAGGGTTGATTTCATAGTATGAAATCAACCCTACACCGTGATATAGACGCCTATCAAATGATGGTATTGATATTATTATTTAGTGTTTGCGAGTTTTCAATCATTTGATAGGCGTATATAACGGTGTAGGATTGATTTCATAGTATGAAATCAACCCTACACCGTGATATAGACGCCTATCAAATGATGGTATTGATATTATTATTTAGTGTTTGCGAGTTTTCATTCATTTGATAGGCGTATATCACGGTGTAGGATTGATTTCATAGTATGAAATCAACCCTACACCGTGATATAGACGCCAATCAAATGATGATATTGATATTATTATTTAGTGTTTGCGAGTTTTCATTCATTTGATAGGCGTATATCACGGTGTAGGGTTGATTTCATAGTATGAAATCAACCCTACACCGTGATATATACGCCTATCAAATGATGATATCAATATACGGTATATATATATATATATATATATATATATATATACGTATATTTATTGTTCTATATATGATATTTTGGAGAAATTTACTTTCTCTCTCTCACTTTCTCTCTCTCTCTCTCTCTCTCTCTCTCTCTCTCTCTTTCTCTCTTTCTCTTTCCTTCTTCCTATCGTGTTTGTGTGACTTACTGATTACTGTAGGCCACTCCTCAAACAACCAACCCTCACAGCCACCCGGGCAGTACCACCAAGTAGGATTTTCTTTCTCTACCTTCATGTATGTATGTATTTATTCATTTCTTCGCGTGACTCCATGTTGCTTGCAATCATTTGATAGGCGTATATCGCGGTGTAGGGTTGATTTCATAGTATGAAATCAACCCTACACCGTGATATATACGCTTATAAAAAATGATGATATCAATATACGGTATATATATATATACGTCTATTTATTGTTCTATATATGATATTTTGGAGAAATTTACTTTCTCTCTCTCTCTCTCTCTCTTTTCCTTCTTCCATCTGTTTTGTGGACTCACTGTTTATCAGGTCAATCCCCAGAATACCCTTTTGACAATTAGCCCCGGGCACTACCATCTTGTAGTATATTCTTTCTCTACCTTCATGTATTTATTCATTTCTTCGCGTGACTCCATGTTGCTTGCAATCATTTGATAGGCGTATATCACGGTGTAGGGTTGATTTCATAGTATGAAATCAACCCTACACCGTGATATAGACGCCTATCAAATGATGGTATTGATATTATTATTTAGTGTTTGCGAGTTTTCAATCATTTGATAGGCGTATATCGCGGTGTAGGGTTGATTTCATAGTATGAAATCAACCCTACACCGTGATATAGACGCCTATCAAATGATGATATTGATATTATTATTTAGTGTTTGCGAGTTTTCATTCCTTTGATAGGCGTATATCACGGTGTAGGGTTGATTTCATAGTATGAAATCAACCCTACACCGTGATATATGCCTATCAAATGATTGAAAACTCGCAAACACTAAATAATAATATCAATACCATCATTTGATAGGCGTCTATATCACGGTGTAGGGTTGATTTCATATCAACCCTTCACCGTGATATATACGCCTATAAAAAATGATGATATCAATATACGGTATATAGATATATATATATATATATATATATATATATTTATTGTTCTATATATGATATGATATTTTGGAGAAATTTACTTTCTCTCTCTCTCACTCTCTCTTTCTCTCTTTCTCTTTCCTTCTTCCTATCTTGTTTGTGTGACTTACTGATTACTGTAGGCCACTCCTCAAACAACCAACCCTCACAGCCACCCGGGCAGTACCACCAAGTAGGATTTTCTTTCTCTACCTTTATGTATTCATGTATTTATTCATTTCTTCGCGTGACTCCATGTTGCTTGCAGTCATTTGATAGGCGTATATCACGGTGTAGGGTTGATTTCATAGTATGAAATCAACCCTACACCGTGATATATGCCTATCAAATGATTGAAAACTCGCAAACACTAAATAATAATATCAATACCATCATTTGATAGGCGTCTATATCACGGTGTAGGGTTGATTTCATACTATGAAATCAACCCTACACCGTGATATATACGCCTATAAAAAATGATGATATCAATATACGGTATATAGATATATATATATATACGTATATACGTATATTTATTGTTCTATATATGATATTTTGGAGAAATTTACTTTATCTCTCTCTCTCTCTCTCTCTCTCTCTCTCTCTCTCTCTCTCTCTCTCTCTCTCTCTATCTCTTTCTCTCTCTCTCTTTCTCTTTCCTTCTTCCTATCTTGTTTGTGTGACTTACTGATTACTGTAGGCCACTCCTCAAACAACCAACCCTCACAGCCACCCGGGCAGTACCACCAAGTAGGATTTTCTTTCTCTACCTTTATGTATTCATGTATTTATTCATTCCTTCGCGTGACTCCATGTTGCTTGCAATCATTTGATAGGCGTATATCACGGTGTAGGGTTGATTTCATAGTATGAAATCAACCCTACACCGTGATATATACGCCTATAAAAAATGATGATATCAATATACGGTATATATATATATATATATATATATATATATATATATACAGTATATATATATATAAATATATATATATATATATATATACTGTATATATATATATATACTGTATATTGGTGTATATTGCTTGCAATCATTTGATAGGCGTATATATCATGGTATACGGTACATTTGTTTCTTTACGAAGGTGACCTTGAAATTGCTAGGACTTTTCTCTCTCTTTTCGTAAGGAAAGAAATGTACTGTACACGTTATATATACGCCTATCAAATGATTGCAAGCAATATACACCAATATACAGTATATATATATATATATATATATACTGTATATTGGTGTATATTGCTTGCAATCATTTGATAGGCGTATATATCACGGTATACGGTACATTTGTTTCTTTACGAAGGTGACCTTGAATTTGCTAGGACTTTTCTCTCTCTTTTCGTAAGGAAAGAAATGTACTGTACACGTTATATATACGCCTATCAAATGATTGCAAGCAATATACACCAATATACAGTATATATATATATATATAGATATATATATATATATATATATATAATATATACTGTATATTGGTGTATATTGCTTGCAATCATTTGATAGGCGTATATATCACGGTATACGGTACATTGTTTCCTTACGCAGGTGACCTTGAAATTGCTAGGACTCTCTCTCTCTCTCTCTCTCTCTCAAATCAATCATGACTTAGTTGTCAAGTTTGAGTCTGCACATCCCTCATACGAAATACCATTCCCACAATTTTCATAGGCAACACAAGACAGGCCAAACGACGAAGATCGTCATCCCCACAGCCACGCCCATCCACATCCAGGCAGCGAGCTTCGTCAGAGCCTCCAGTGATGCCCGGTGAGCTAGGGAACATCTCGGGGGTAGTGCAGCTACCACCACTAACCCCCGCCCATGGACAACCAGGACCAGCGACGGCAACACCAGCTGTTGTTGCTCCTCCCAGGTTGTCAACGCCACCCGGGCTGCAGCGGATGAGGAGGATCAGGAGGACCAGGCGTCGGCTGACGATGTCTGAGAGTGATGCCGGCACCGGCTCAAGCTCTCCCGATTCGCCTGAAGCCAGGATATCCCCCACGCCAGCAAGCGACTCTAATGGCGGGGAGGCACAGCCACAGCCACAGCAGGGACCGCCACAACAGGGACAGCCACAGCAAGGTGCCCGGGGAAGGGCCCGAGGAAGGGCCCGAGGAAGGGCCGGAAGAGGTGATCGGGTACGTGCTCGGGGAGGTGCCCCAGGAGGTGCCCCGGGAGGTGCACCAGGAGGTGCCAGAGGAGGTGCCCCGGGAGGTGCCCCAGGAGGTGCCAGAGGAGGTGCGCCGGGAGGTGCCCCAGGAGGTGCCCCAGGAGGTGCCCCACGAGTGGTCGGGAGGGGCAGGAGGCCGGACGAGCCACCTATCTTTCAGTGGGAGCACTGCGAGCCTCGGGATATGCCTGGGGTTCCACCCAATTTTGATAAGGGGACAAATGGCGTCCAGCCTGCCTTTCCCTGTTCCGAAGATGACACCCCTTATGACTACTTCCGAGCATTCTTTGACGATAAATTGCTCGGGGACATGGTAAGGGAGACAAACCTCTACGCAAGCCAGCACTCCGAAGAGATGGCCTCGCCCCAGATGAGGAGATGGACGCCCATCGATATCCCTGAGCTCCTCATGTTTTTGGCCCTCACCATGCTAATGCCCCACATGAGAAAGCACAACATGCTGGATTATTGGCTGATGCATGACATTAGATCAACGCCAGTCTTCAACATGGACATGCCCAGGGACCAATACCGGCAAATTCTCAAGTGCTTGCACTTTGTCGACAACACTGCCGCACACGGAGCTGACAAGCTTTGGAAAATCCGGCCATTCCTGAACTCCCTCCTGACCAGGTATCGCCGGTTTTTCAAACCTTTTCAGAATGTTGTGATTGATGAGTCCTTGATCCTCTTCCGTGGACGTCTCTCTTTCAGGCAGTACATTCCGTCGAAGCGTCACCGCTTCGGGATCAAGTTCTTTGTACTGTGTGACTGCGAGACAGGATACGTGCTGGACCTCATCATCTACACCGCTACTGATGTGGACATTCCAAACGACCTACTGGGTCTTTCAGGGGCGGTTGTGAAGACACTGATGGAGCCGTATCTGGATGCCAACCGTATCTTGTACAGCGACAATTTCTACACCTCTCGTCTCCTTGCCAGGTATCTCCTTGCAAGGAGCACGGGAAGCTGTGGAACTGTCAGGGCAAACAGGAAACACTGGCCCAAGTTTCATGCTACACAGAAAGGAGACATCTTCCGGAAGAAGAGCAGCAGTGACAGTATACTGGCTATTTGTTGGCATGACACAAAGCCAGTCAATGTCCTCTCCACCTTCCACAAGTCCACAATGCGAGATAGCGGGAAGAAGAGATACCACATGGACCCTGTCACCCGCGAGAAGCATCTAGTCCCTATCTCCAAACCTGACCTTGTTATGGACTACAACATAAACATGCGGTTGGTGGATAAGAGTGACATGCAAATCACTGCTGTTGACTGCCTCAGGAAGACGTGTAAGTGGTATAAGAAGGTGGTACTCCATCTTCTTGATGTCACTATCCTGAACGCGTACAACCTGTGGATGACGCGGACAGGAAGGAAGAGCTCGGTAAGGCTGTTCGCGAAGGACATCATCGACTCCATCTTCAGGAAGCACGGAACCACACGTATGCTACCACCTCCGAGGCCGATCGTGAATATGCCTGCCCGCCTTGAGAGCCGGGACTACTTCTTGACCCACATGCTTGTGTTTTGCCCCCGCTCAGCATCACAAATCGCAGCCAACCGGAAGCACGGACTGAAGCAGTGCCACGTCTGCAGACATACAACAAGGAGGAACCAAATCAGGAAGGAAACTACGTTCATGTGTAGTTATTGTAATGTGGGACTATGCGCTTCTCCATGTTACACAGAGTACCACACACTGGAACACTTCTAGACCTCTTCCAAGACCTCCTCCTCCTCT
>CM064525.1:45534201-45601701 GCA_032716605.1 Paralithodes platypus | reverse complement strand
TATATTTTACGTTTAAGGTGTACGCAAAACCACTACCTACCTATATCTTACTTTATTATACTCTATATTATGATACCGATATCATAACAACATGTTTTGGTTATTTCTTGCATATGACTTATACCTTGAACAAGTAGTTGTACAAGATTAAAACTTATTATAAGTATATCTCATTATAATAATAATAATAATAATAATAGTTCTTAAAGCTAGCTAATGATAGCTCAATGCGATTAGGCGTTTTCCAGGATGTCAAAATACTACTACCCCATCCCTTTGCTCATGAGGGATGGTAACGACTCAGTGCTTGTGAAAAATCTTTAATGCGCCGAGCGTGGGCGCGAACCCGAGCCTTCTGGGTGGAAGTCCGAGACGTTAGTCACTACACCAAGCGAGCCGCTACTTTGTTATATTGGAGTAAAATAAAACACAATGATATATACATTACTATATTATATACAAAGACATAAACAACCTTACTGAAGAGCCAATTTACGTGACATCCAATATTATTCGTGAACAAATATATATAAGTAACTTAATTATATACTATATGTATGAAGATGAACAATATATTTACTGTAACACACACACACACACACACACACACACACACACACACACGATATCATATTATATACTATGCAATACAGTACACATTATCTATTTCTCTAGGGTTTGAAGCTTTCTCTTCACGCCTACATTCTTATTAGCTCTGTTAGCTGTTGGGATGTTATTTTCTTTAGCACAGTAATTATTTAAAATTGCATTTTTTGAAGCATATACCACCATACTTTCTATTTTTTCGGTGCTATGACCATTTTCACAGATATCACTAGGGAACAGGAGATAAGCATCTGCTAAAGCCGTAACTGTGAGGTGTGTTGCTATATTTCTTTGGCTAGTAGCATTGCGAAAGGCAGGAAGCTTAGCAAGATTGTTAATTACAATATAGTTATACATGACCATGTTCGCAGTCACACTATCTGGGTATATAAGAGAACCTCTGCTAATTCCAGCAATGTAACTTAGATTTTCTGGGATTTCTTCAGCACTATCTGAACACGTAATCATTTCTTTACAAGCATTACATTTCATTTTCTTTATCACGGAGTAACAACAATAGCCAGCTAAATAAACTATAACGGGGATGATGTCTTTACACCTGTCAATATCCTCCTTACAAACTTCAACATTCGTATGACATAAACCAAAATCAATTTCCTCATCTGTTTTTACTTGCTCATAGTCAATTTCTTCAAAATCCTTTAAAATGACCTTCTTGTCGAGTAGGGGAAAACTAAGTTTTAACACTGACATCATCCGTATCTTTTTCTCACACTCATATATTTGGCGTACAGAAATATTGTAATTTCCTCCTGCTAACTGTCGATACTGACCAAATCTTGCTTCCAAATTGTCTGTTTGAAATGTTCCTGTTAGTATGTAGGTCATATTCAGTTCTGTTATGCAATAATTTGTTATTTCTAATATTGCATGGGTCGTATGTTTCAGAGCTCTAATTGTTTCCCTAGTCAGTTTCCCCCCACATCCTGGAAGACTATCCCACGCATCTAACCACTTAAGGAAACTATCCAAGAACTGATATCGGTCATCATCTGTACTATTTGTTAATGGACAAGATAACTTGTTATTGTGCCTAAGACCTTTAAATGGGGATTTCACATTCATTATATTCCACCAATTAAGAACCACTTCGATGTACCTAGCAACATCTGAAAATAACGTCAGGCCATTATGTTTTCCAATATTGAGCAAGGCTTGAATTATATACTCATTACAAATTTGGAGAACTAATTTGACATTTTGTCTCTCTAGGTTGGAGGGGGATAATGCTTTCAGGCTTAGCCTATGGCCTAGGCCTGCTTTAGGAGCAAATTTTCCTCTAAGAAATACAGTTTTTTTAGAGTACTGAAAGGGGCATACATTATCTTATTAGATTCATTAAGGACATTTTTACTTGGGAACTGTGGGAATTTCATAGTTTTTTCTTCATCTTTCTGTCCTAGCCAATTATTCCTGATGCATTTTAAAATATGTACAGCGTCGTATAGGAAAAAGAGAGGTCTGGTACTTTGCGCTGGATGTGGGTAAACAATGGACAGTTTTGGTGGATTGGCAAAATATGATACAGCTTTGCCATTGATTGCATTATTGTCTGTTACAATGCTAATGACACTAAATCCTATCTTCTCAAGCCCTAAAATAATCTTCTTCATAATGTTATATAATGTCTCTGCCTTCATTATCTTTGCTGGAATTATGTGAACAACATCTCTGTATTTTGACCGAATACTGTTTAGCATAAACACATATGCGCTTGTTGCAATTGCATCACTGTCAAATGCTGAACCAACAATATTTCCTGCTTTATAATCCAAGTAAGGCTTCAGGTGAATTTCATCAACCATCATTATAACCGTTTTATCACGGGTTGTCAGGGACTTAAATTTGTCCTTAATATACATAAGAAAATGGCTGGTACGGTGTTCGATAGCTGGGTTAAACGTTTTGGACAAAAATATTCGTCTTATAGTTGAATAGCTAGGTAGAATTAGGCATTTCTTATCTCTCAGAAGTCTGTAACCTTGAGGTGAGCAATTATGCAAGAGAGAGGAGAATATCAAAAATTCTGAGGAGTGATCAAATTTAGTGAGAGTCATTAAATGAAGCTGTTCACAAACGAATTTGAGTGTATTCTGATACTTGAAGCCATTATCCTGTACAATAGTTGACAAAAAGGAGATCACAAGTTGAATTATTACAATTGAATTAATTGGGTTTGAGGCAGGATTATTGATATCGCACTTACGCAAAGCATCAAGCAACACTTCAAGTGTATTAATGTCAGTGACCTTTGAAGGAATCTTATAATCCCCTAGCTGGTTTATTTGCACCGCCTGTACACTAGCCTGAACATTACAGTCTGATTTGATGACTAAAGACAAAATAACTTTAGGTTGTGGGGAATGAACAATTCGACATATATGAAAATCTTCCTCGTTTTCAATAACTGTCCAGTATTTCTTATCAATGAACTGTATTTTGTCTTTAAGTTCATCTAAAGAATGAAATGTTATGTCTTGTTTGTACTTATTGTTATCTGCAATACTCTTTGCTACCGCAGCTTGAATGGCAGACTCTTCCATTCGTGTCCTCTTCTTGTCCGGGGCTTCTCTAGCATGTGATGGGCCAGAAAGGTAAGAGGGGCAGTTTGGCAATTGTGATGGAATTACACCATCACAGAGCTGAGGATACGTCAACTTGGCCACTAATTTAGTTCCGCTCTTCTCGTCAAAGTACGAAGTCTCTCGCCTTATTTCATCAGGTCTAAAATGGAGCTCACACACCTGTAAGAGATGAAAGCTCCGATATAGCTAAGCTAAAAATAAATCGTTGCATAATTGTATTGCGAGCGATATTATTGCTTGGTAGTTCAATCATTCACGAAGGAGTAAATACACTGATTTTGAGCAGTGTGTAATTTGACTTATGAATATTATATACAATTCAATATACCACACTTAAATTACAGTACTGGGTAGGCTTAAATTTTGTATATATATTTTTCCATAATTGGGAATACAAAAATTATTTCATTATGCAGCATTGATCCAGGAGGAGGATCCAATTCAATGCATCCGCCAGCGTCGTCGTCAAACATACACAACAAACAAAATAAAATAACTTCTACTCCGTGGTTATGGATAACTTGCTTCGTCGATAATAATACTAATACTAATAATACTAATATTAGTAATTATAATAATATCAATAATGAAATTAATAATAATTATATTAAAGGTAACACATCTATTATATCATTAATGAAGTCATCGATATACCACATAATAAACTCCCGAAAATATATATACTCCCACTGTTGAGCTACTCAATTACTATTATTCTTATTATTACTATTATTAATATTATTATTATTATTATTATTATTATTATTATTATTACTGTATTATTACTACTATTATTATTATTATTATTATTATTATTATTATTATTATTATTACTATTATTAGTATTACTATTATTATTATTATTATTATTATTAGTATTATCAATATTATTATTATTATTATTATTATTATTATTATTTATATTAACATTATTATTATTTCTATTTCAACTTGCTGAAGGAATCAGTAAATTTAGTCATGTAATGTTTAAGCCTACCGTACTCAATACTTAGACACGTGAATAACATTGTAGAATAATTTTTACTCACCCTGCTGTTTTCATTTGGAGTGTAATCTACTCGTCGAATGGCTGTAAGCCATTTGCTGGAAAGGTCAGCATTCCTTGGAAACCTAAACACGAGCACTTTCGGTCCCGATCTGTAATTCCCCTTGCAATTTGGCACTGAACACGTGTAAGGTATTGTTGATGATCATGGAGAAGCTATCACAGGGAATAATGTACTTATAAAGTATATATGAGGGGGAAATAGTTTGGAAACACAGCGACATCCTCCCCCTACCTCACTAAAATGTATACTGACCTGTCGACGTCACAGAATTTAAAGGTCCCATCCGT
Source organism: Paralithodes platypus (assembly GCA_032716605.1). Classification (NCBI taxonomy): domain Eukaryota; kingdom Metazoa; phylum Arthropoda; class Malacostraca; order Decapoda; family Lithodidae; genus Paralithodes; species Paralithodes platypus. The sequence goes on along the minus strand of CM064525.1, from coordinate 45,597,132 downwards.
GCAGCCTGGTACTCTAGGTGGCCTTGGTCAGACAGACAGACAAGAGGAGTGAGAGAGACAGAAAGAGAGAGAGAGAGAGAGAGAGAGAGCGAGAATACAGAGAATACAGAAATAAGGAGAAACAAGATAAAATAAGAGGGTTTACCGAAGGAATAATAGACGCGCGTGAGGCCGAAGTCAGGACAAAGCGAACGCATCCGAACGCGCCAGGGAAATAGACCAAAAAGTAGCCTCCCTTCCTCACCTCCTCCCACCCTCCACACTCGCTCACTTCATTCAGAATAGACTTCTATGGGGAGACGGAGAGTTTTCGTTCCAAAAATCATCGTTTCGTTCCGATTGCAGCCATAGTTACGGCGCTAGGGCGAGTGAAAGTGAGCGAATATTTCGGGATTGTGCCCGCTGGGCGGCTCGGTGTAAAATACCGCCTAGCCCGCCAATAAGGTGTTAATATACAGACCTCCAGCTCAATCAGTGCAAACTGACCGAGAAATTTACGAACAAATTGCAGATGTAAGTAACTCACAAGATACCATAATTTTTGGCGACATTAATTTACCTGTGACCAAGTGGGGCGATACTCTTACTTCACACTCCGGACATGACTTGTATACGAACTTGCAAGAGAGTTCGCTTTATCAATTTGTTCGAACGCCGACCCGTGGTAATAACGTTCTTGACATTGTACTTGCAACAAAAGAAGAATTAATAGAGAATTTGAATGTTGGTGATGAATTCAGTAACAGCGACCATCGTACGATAACTTTCACTTTAAAGTTTACTAGTAACGAACCAAATAGGAGCATCGAAAAAGTCCCTAATTTCAAGAAAGCAAACTTCCATAAACTTAGAGCTATGTTTAAAGAAACGGACTGGAGCTTTTTAATTAACAATAACGACATAAATACATCTTGGAAGTTATTCGAAACCACTTACATAAAAGCAGTGCAAGACTGCATACCATCGAAAATACGGCGTCCAGGCCATAATAATAAGCCCAAATGGTGGAATAAAGATATTTCAAACTGCCTGCTTGCTAACAAATTTGCTAATGATAGATTAAAATCCTCACAAAATGACGAAGAACGGGTGAAATTTGTAGAGCTACGACGCAAAGCCAAAAAGTTAATTAAGCAAAGTAAAAAGACCTTAGAGTTACATATTGCGAATCAAAGTCAAACAAACTCGAAAGAATTCTATAGTTATATCAGAAAGAAAAAGTAGTTACTTCAACTGTTGGACTGTTAGTCGATGAAAATGGAGAATACACCAAAGACGAAGTACAAATGAGTAATGCCCTCAATACCTTCTTTGCATCAGTTTTTACAACAGAAGACCTCAGTGATATCCCTACACCATCGCCGATTCAGATTGATAATTCAGATGTTCTAAGCAATATCACCGTTACAGAGAGAGAAGTATTGAATTGTTTAGATAAACTCAAGGTAAATAAAACGCCTGGACCTGATACAATCTTGCCTAGAGTTCTAAAGGAAGCTAAGGATGAGCTCTCCAAACCACTGACATTACTATTCAATAAGTCCTTGCAGTCTGGAACTATGCCTGATCAGTGGAAGCTAGCCAACGTAACACCGATATTCAAAAAATGCAGCAAATCCCTACCCCGTAACTATCGTCCAATTAGCTTAACCTCAGTTGTATGTAAAATTCTAGAAACGGTCATACGAGACAGACTCTTAAATCACTTAGAGGAAAAAACATACTTAAAGATACTCAACACGGCTTTCGTAAAAAACGTTCCTGTTTAACAAACCTCTTAGACTTCTTCCACGATGTCCTCAACCTCTACGATTAGAGTAAAGCTGTAGATGTTGAAATGGATAGAAAATTGGCTCAGCGACAGAAAGCAAAGAGTAGTCATAAACGGTAAGGCATCTAAATGGACCAATGTGAGTAGCGGGGTACCCCAGGGATCGGTACTAGGACCAATTATCTTTCTAATTTACATCAACGACATAGATGAGGGTCTCACCTGTACAATCTCAAAATTTGCTGACGATACAAAAATTGCAAATAGCGTACTCTCAAAAGAACAAGTTGACGATATGCAACACAATCTATATAAATTGTCATGTTGGGCCCAAATTTGGCAAATGAGTTTCAATGCGGATAAATGTAAAGTACTGCATATCGGATACCTAAATGAGAAAGCAAACTATTCGATAAATGGCACTCAGCTTAAGAATGTAAACAGAGAAACCGATCTGGGAGTAACAATATCGAGTAACCTAAAACCGAGTCAACAATGTTCGGAAGTTGTTAAGAAGACAAACAAAATAATTGGCTTTATAGGCAGGTCATTTGAGCATAAATCCAAAGAAGTTATCCTAACCCTTTACAATTCCTTAGTCCGCCCTCTTCTGGAATACTGCGTTCAATCCTGGTGCCCTTATTACCAAAAAGATATAAACAAGCTAGAACGAGTTCAACGTAGAGTTACCAAAATGATACCTAGCCTAAAGAACAAACCATACGAAGAGCGTCTTAGAGAATTAAATCTATTTCCTTTAACCCAGCGCAGATTAAGAGGTGACTTAATTCAAGTGTTCAAAATCATCAAAGGCATCGACAATATGGACTGTAGTAAGTACTTCACTATCGACCAATCTAATTACACGCGGGGAAACGGTTGCAAAATTATTGGTAAATTTTTTAACACACACGAATCTAAGAAATCTAAGAATTTCTTCTTCAATCGAGTTGTCAACTTGTGGAGTGGGCTTCCCCGAAACATTATAAACTGCATCACCGTTGATTCATTTAACCCTCTCACGACCATATGACGCAGAGGTTGCCAGATTAGCAATACTAAATAGAGTTCTCTCACTCCTATAATTACTTCTCGAAAATTAGTTTTCTGCCCACAGCTAACTCAAAGACAACTGCAGAAGTTGAAGTAACTAAACTAAAGGTTTCTAAATACCCCTGATGGTAACAAAGGCTTTAAAGTATCCCTAATAGGCTCAAAATTGCGTCAAGAACGTGAGAGGGTTAAACTCCGCCTAGACAAATATCTCGCATCAAACCCGCGACTGACTGCGTTTGTAAATGAATAACTTTATTTTATCCCCCCCTCAGTTACTAACCCATCTGTCCCCTACTAACTTCCTAATCCTGCCACGGACATTAGTTCCAGGGCAGTAATTCCCTTTCCAATGTTCCCTTACCCACTCTAAACCACTGTTTGGGCACTTGATCCTCAGTGTTTTGGAGGACAAGCAACCTAGAAGGGTCACTAGATCTGCTGCTGCTTGATTGCCTTTGTACTCATTTGTACTCTGAGTGGAAGGCACCCGCCTTTCAACGCAATTCTACTCTTATTCAAACCCCCAAAATAACATATTTATATCTATATAATTACTTTAAAATAGTGTGTGATGGAGTGGGACATTTTCTTAAATGCATATAGGGACTCTGATAACCATAACCAAATTAACTCTATCTATTAAACGTCACAGCGGTGAATATTCCTCTCAGGTATATCAGGGAAGACTTCACAGGATTGAAAGGGATACTGATGTCTCCCGAAGACTCGCAGGGGAACTCGAACGATTTGAAGCAGAATTCTTGATGCCGAAATCTGTATTATAAAGGAGTACAAAGGAAATCAAGCAACACCAGGTCTAGTGACCCCTCTAGGCTGCTTCTCCTCCAAAACACTGAGGATCAAGTGCCCAAACAGTGGTTTAGAATGGGTAAGGGAAAATTGGAAAGGGAACTACTGCCCTGGAGCTTATGTCCATGGAAGGATTAGGGTGTTAGTAGGGGACAGATGGGTTAGTAGCATAACGCAATTATATGTGATCTATCATATATCTGGGAAAAAGTCGCGGGTTTGAGGCAAGATATTGATCTAGGTAAAGTTTAAATTAATCAACGGTGCTGCAGTTTATAATGTCTCGGGGAAGCCCATTCCACAAGTTGACAACTCGATTGAAGAAGAAATTCTTAGATTCGTGCGAGTTAAATGATTTACCAATAAATTTGCAACGTTTCCCCAAGTGTAATTAGATTGGTCGATAGTGAAGTACTTACCACTGTTCATATTGTTGATGCCTTTGATGATTTTGAACACTTGAATTAAGTCGCCTCTTAATCTGCGCTGGGTTAAAGGAAATAAGATTCAATTCTCTAAGATGCTCCTCGTATGGTTTGTTCTTTAGGCTAGGTATCATTTTGGTAACTCTACGTTGAAGTCCTTTTAGCTTGTCTACATCTTTTTGGTTTTAAGAGCACCAGGATTGAACGCAGTATTCCAGTAGAGAGCGGACTAAGGAATTGTAGAGAGTTAGGATAACTTCTTTGGATTTATGATCAAATGACCTGCCTATAAAACCAATTATTTTGTTTGCTTTCTTAAAACTTCTGAACCTTGTTGACTCGGTTTTAGGTTACTTGATATTGTTACTCCCAAATCAGTTTCTCTGTCTACACTCTTAAACTGAGTGCCTTTCATTGAATAGTTTGCTTTCTCATTTCGGTTTCTGATATGTAGTACTTTACATTTATCCGCATTGAAACTCATTTGCCAAATTTGGGCCCAACATGACAACATATCTAGATTGTGTTGCATATCGTCAATTTGTTCTTTTGAGAGTACGCAATTTGCAATTTTTGTATCGTCAGCAAACTTTGAGATTGTACAGGCGAGACCCTCATCTATGTCGTTGATGTAAATTAGAAAGATAATTAGTCCTAGTACCGATCCCTGGGGTACCCCACTACTTACATTGGTCCATTTGGATGGACTTACCGTTTATGACTACTCTTTACTTTCTGTCGCTGAGCCAATTTTCTATCCATTTCAACACACCGTCTTGTATTCCATGGGCTTTTAGTTTTAGAAGTAAACGTTTGCGGGGAAGTTTGTCAAAGGCCTTTTGAAAATCAAGGTATATAATATCTACAGCTTTACTCTCATCATAGAGGTTGAGGATATCGTGGAAGATGTCTAAGAGGTTTGTTAACCTGGAACGTTTGTTACGAAAGCCGTGTTGAGTATCTTTAACCCTTAATTAGCGGCGAGCAACATAAGTCGAGTTAAAAAAAGCTGGACTATGTGGCGGCGCTCGACATAGGTCGAGTGGCAATTTCAGCACGTAATGTGGCTGAGAGAGAGAGACAAGTGGTGGCAGGAGACTAGCGAGCGTATGACTGCTCCAGACCACCGCGGCGAACCTACTGACACAAATCTCAGCTCCCTCCTCCCTCTCTCACTCGCTACATACTCAATTATGTACCGAAAGTACCGAATTACCTGCTTTTTGCACTCGCGTTGCACGGTTATTGCAAGAAAACTATCCATCATACAAGGATCGTTATGGTGTCATTCGAAAGCTCTGTTTATGCCCTTTCAGGGATAGGTACTTGTTTTACGTTCTGGGTCTTATTTAGGCATGAAAATGATCACGTAAACAGCCCTATTTTGGCTAAAAACACCCCGCTGTGCGGTACATATAATAAACCGCATAGGCCGCTCGTAAGGTGTTAAGTATGTTATTTTCCTCTAAGTGATTTACGAGTCTGTCTCTTGTGAGTATTTCTAGCATTTTACATACAACTGAAGTTAGCTTAATGGACGATAGTTACTGGGTAAGGATTTGCTGCCTTTTTGTAATATCGGTGTTACGTTGGCGAGCTTCCACTGATCAGGCATAGTTCCAGACCGGAAGGATTTATTGAATAGCAATGCCAGTGGTTTGGAGAGCTCATCCTTAGCTTCATTTAGAATTCTGGGTGAGATTTTATCAGGTCCAGGCGATTTATTTACCTTGAGTTTATCTAAACATTTCAATATTTCTCTCTCTGTAATAGTGATATTGCTTAGAACATCAGAATTATCAATCTGAATCGGCTATGCTGTAGGGATAATATTTAATTCTTCTGTTGTAAAACCTGATGCAAAGAAGGTATTGAGAGCGGCTGTGTTTACACCAAGCGAATCGAATCGATTCAATTCATGAAGAATCAACACGATTTATGAATCGTGTTGATTCGCCACACTAGTTTCAATGTAACCGTTTACACCAGGCGAATCGAGTCAATTCAAATGCCGGTTCATGGCGATTCAGAGCCAATGATTGGTTTGGACCCATTTTTTCATCAGTCAAGGCGAGTCAGCCGAGGAGTAAGCACCATGCTAGTGGACGTCCTCATCAATTTAGTACAAGAACGACGTGCTATATATGATCCTAGTGATCCTGTGCACCGAGATCGTGATGCCATTGCTGCTTTATGGAAGGAGATTGCTACAGAAATTAAATGGAAAGGTAAGTTAAACAGTGTCTATGTACTTATTAGGCCTATACTACAGTAGAGGTTACATGTATTGTACTGAACCATAGAAGGAATTGCTGTACCCTACGAATTACTAGACAATATTATTCTGCATATTTAAAAAAACAAATGACAACAGAAAGCGTTATGGATATGGTTAGATATTTTCATTTGGCAACTGTAGGGTGTATCGTCTACTTTTGAAATGCGTGACATAACGTAACCGCCAGTCAGCCAGGCACCAGCCAGAGTGGGGGGGGGGGGAGGGGGTGTACACTTCCTGCTATTACCCCCTGTGCCTCTGATTTCGTTCACTAAATACTACGGTATGCCACGTCACATAAATGCTGTTCTAAAAGTAAAAGGTAATATGACAAAATACTAAAATTAACATAGCAGTATTTGTTTTAACACCTTACGAGCGGCCTATGCGGTTTATTTATATGTACCGCCCAGCGGGGTGTTTTTAGCCAAAATAGGGCTGTTTACGTGATCATTTTCATGCCTAAATAAGACCCAGAACGTAAAACAAGTACCTATCCCTGAAAGGGCATAAACAGAGCTTTCGAATGACACCATAACGATCCTTTTATGATGGCTAGTTTTCTTGCAATAACCGTGCAACGCGAGTGCAAAAGGCATGTAATTAGCCACTTTCCCAATACAATTCCTTATATAGCGAGTGAGAGAGGGAGGAGGGAGCTGGGATTCGTGTCAGTATGTTCGCCGCGGTGGTCTGGAGCAGTCATACGCTCGCTACTCTCCTGCCACCACTTGTCTCTCTCTCTCAGCAACATTACGTGCTGAAATTGCCACTCGACCTATGTCGAGCGCCGCCACATAGTCCAGCTTTATTTAACTCGACTTATGTGGTGAGCCGCTAATTAAGGGTTAATATCCCCCGTATACCGTTTAAGCCTAAATACGGAGTAGATGTGATATGGTATCAACTGGTGCGGCCATTTCTTCTGCGGTGAATGTATGTATCAGTGGATGTTTCTGTCCTGCCACTCGACAGCTCCACCTGGTGAGACTCAGAATACACTCTGAGTATTCTCTCAGAGTGTCGCGAACTGACATGGCTTCTGCTGTAGGCCTTGTACTTCTTGTTGGTGACAGGCTCCTCATGTTTTGACGGTGGTCATCAATTGCATCATCATTATCACCACGAAAGTTCATATTGTCTTCATGATGAATGAAATTATGAAGCACACAGATACTTTTAACTATTGCTTCAGATACCTCAGTGCTTGTCTCCATTGATGTTTTCAGTACACCAAATTTCTGAGTTAGCATTCCAAAAGCACATTCTACTGTTCTCCTAGCTCTACTAATCCTATAGTTGAATACCTTTCTAGAGTAATCTAGGTCCTTTCGAGGGTAAGGCCTCATTATATTGGGCTTTAAAGGGAAAGCTTCATCTCCTATGAGATAGAATGGTACTTTGATATCAGTATGAAGTATTTCACTAGGCTGTGGGATATCTAAATGACCAGAGAGAAATGAACTTCCCATATTAGAGTAACTGAAAACTGCACTGTCACTGTTCCGCCCATATGCCCCAACATCAATCAGAGTAAAACAACACTTGGCATCAGCAATAGCCATTAGTACAATAGAGTGATACCCTTTGTAATTATGGAAAAGTGAGGCTGCAGTAGGTGGGCATTTCAGCCGACAGTGCTTGCCATCGACACTTCCGATACAGTTTGGAATATTGCATTTATCGAAAAATGCTCTTGCTATCTCTTTCCACTGTAGATGATCAGGTACTGGCATATACTGTGGCTGTAATACTTTCCATACAGCATTACTTGTTTCCTTGACAATCCTATGCACTGTAGTCTTCCCAATGCGAAACTGGAACCCAAGGGAAGCAAAGGACTCTCCGGTAGCAACATGTCTGGAATAGAGAAAGAGAGAAACCCTCCATGAATAGGCCTTCTATTTCAATGTAATTTTTTATCATCATTGCTGTTGCCATTAAAGTAATAATAACTACTAATATTATTTATTATCATTATAATCACCATTATTTTTATTTATTTCACAGAATCCGATTGCAGGGACAAGTGGCATCAATTAAGGAGCAACTTTATGAGAGAGAAGAGGAAGATTACTACTCAAGCATCTGGATCAGCTAACATCAAAACAAAGAAATGGGTATTCTACGATGCTATGGAATTCCTCATACCCCATGTGACACCACGAGCAACATCTTCTAATGTACCACCACCGCCTGATGAGGACAACAGTTATGATATAGATGATGCTGCACCTGATGATAATTTATCAACCACTAATATCACGGATGCACCTGATAGTGCGCGTTCTCAACAAACAGCAACCAATGTAGACGTCTGTGAAGGGGGAAGTAGGCCTACACCTGCTATCAACCAGCCATCATCTACAGCAAAGAAGCCTAACGCCAACAAAAGACGTCGCTGCGAGCTTCCAAGTGAAGTAGATGAGCAAATCGTGGGGGAGTTGCAAATGTTGCGAGAACAAGCAGTTTGTAAAAATTAAAATGAACTTGACCCAGATCGCCAGTTCCTGTTAAGTCGACTACCTCATATGAAACAACTGTCGCCTGTCGACAGTATTGACATTAAAATAGAAATACATCAGGCCTTTCGTAGGAAATTCGTTAAGGACCAAAACTCCAACTACGGTTACTGGACTGACCAACACCAACACCCATCTCATACACCGTCACCGTATGCTAGTGATAGTAATTCTGAGTACACTTATTTGTGAGAGGAATCCTTAAAGTAGGAGGACATAACAGTTACTGTATTCATAACCAGAAATAAAACATGTCTACATACGTTTTTGTATTATTTACAGCTGCCTGAAACACTAGACCAATCTACTATACTCAAAGTCACGGGAGAAAAGAAATTCCTGTTTGGCAACCGTCTTCTAACTTGTTCGAGTTAGTGCATTCGTGTAGTGCATAGCTAAATGATATACAATGATGCTAAGAACAACAGACTTCAGTGTAAAACAATAAACTAAATTGGATTTACCTTTTTTGTAAACTCAAACCTAAATGTAACATAAGTATTAGCAGTCAGCCGAGCGTATGGAACGAAACAGTGGCGGGTAAGGAGTGGACAGAGGAGGATGTTAAGATAATACACCATATATCTCCCATATAAAGCAATGTTGTTATTTCACATGTGTATAGGTTTGTAGTACAAGGCACATGTGAATAATGAACACCATGAATGTAGGTATAAAGGAACATTATTTTAGAGAAAATAAGAAAATAATGTCAAGGGAGGGAGATATCCCGCGTGTGGCACGGTCTTTAAACGAGTTTGAATTCCTTGGCCTCCCTCATCATTATTTCCGTATATTTTTTACAATAATCTTCTTAACACCTACGTTCAGGGTGCTCATTGTTCACATGTGCCTTGTACTGCAAACCTATACACATGTGACATAACAACATTGCTTTATATGGGAGATATATGGTATATTATCTAACATCCTCCTCTGTCCTCCCCTTACCCGCTACTGTTTCGTTCCATACGCTCGGGCGGCTAGGCCAAAACCATGTATTTCATCAGCTGACTGCTAATACTTATGTAACATTTAGGTTTGTGTTTACTAAAAAGGTAAATACAATTTATTTTACTGTTTTACACTGAAGTCTGTTGTTTTTAGCATCATTGTATATCATTTAGCTATTCGCTACAAAAAAGCACTAACTCGACCAAGTTGTAAGACAGTTGCCAAACGGGAATTTCTTTTCTCCCGTGACATCGAGTATAGTAGACGTTTTTTAACACTAGATTAGCGGGCTAGCGGTTTATTTATATGTACCGCCCAGCGGGGTGTTTTTAGCCAAAATAGGGCTGTTTATGTGATCATTTTCATGCCTAAATAAGACCCAGAGCGTAAAACAAGTATCTATCCCTGAAAGGGCATAAACAGAGCTTTCCAATGACACCATAACGATCCTTTTATGATGGCTAGTTTTCTTGCAACAACCGCGCAACGCCAGTGCAAAAAGCATGTAATTCGGCACTTTCCCCATACAATTCCGTATATAGCGAGTGAGAGAGGGAGGGAGGAGGTGGGATTCGTGTCAGTAGGTTCGCCGCGGTGGTCTGGAGCAGTCATACGCTCGCTACTCTCCTGCCACCACTTGTCTCTCTCTCTCAGCAACATTACGTGCTGAAATTGCCACACGACCTATGTCGAGCGCCGCCAGATAGTCCAGATTTATTATACTCGACTTATGTTGCGCGCCGACACTTAGGGGTAAATGACTACACTTAACTTAGGAAAATGGCCAGCCTTTCTTCAGGTCGAATTGCAAGTCGGTAATTGGTGTTCTGCTTCCTAATGGAGGACCCAATCAACTCCACCAACATCTTAAATTGTTCTGTGGTTATCCTAAAGAAATCATAAAACTTCTCCGGATTATTGAGCAAATCTGGGAACAAATGTCCAAAGCTCCCAAATTCAGGTCTTCTAGAATTAATTTCATGCACCCATATTCGTTGCCGACGCCTACGCCTACGCTGCCTCAGCCACAGCAACACTGCTATTTCTGCAACAGCCAATACGTCCATACTCCTCGAAGGCTGCCTTGGTACTGAATGATGAGTGTTGATCAGACTCAGTCGGTTGGAACTATGCTGATTCATAATGATTCGAGTCAAATGATTCTTCATGAATTAAATCGATTCGATTCGCTTGGTGTAAACGCAGCCTAAACTCATGTTTGCTTCATCTTTACTGTAATCTCCTTTCTCATCTACTAACGGTCCAATCGTTGAAGTCACTACTTTCTTCGTCCTTATGTAACTATAAACAAATGTCGGGTTTGTTTTACTTTGATTTGCAACATGTAATTCTAGTATGTTCTTACTTTGTTTGATTAACCTTTTATCTTTGTGTCGTAGATCTACAAATATAACTTTATTTTCATGGGTATCAGATATTTTTAATCTATCATGAGCATTCATTTTAGCAAGCAGACAATCCACAATATCTTTATTCCACCACTTAGGCTTATAAATATGTACTGATCTTCAGGTTCTTAATGGTATACACTCATGTACTGCATTCGAGTAAGTGGAGGTGAAAAATCTCCATGATTGGTTAATATCATCATTGTTAATCATAGAACTCCAGTCGATTTCCTTAAGTATTGCTCTAAGTTTACGGAAGTTTGCTTTCTTGAAATTTGGGACCTTTTCTTTGCTCGTATTGAGTTTGTTACTATTGAATTTTATATGGAAAGTGATCATACGATTGTTACTATTACTGAATTCATCACCAACATTCAAATTCTCTTTTAATTCTTCTTTTGTTGCAAGTACAAGGTCAAGAACATTATTACCACGGGTCGGCGATCAAACAAATTGATTTCATTACTTGAAAATGCTATATGAATAGCGAAACGTCGTAACCTTTGTTCACCATGTACCATCCTGTATCCACTTCATCATTAACTTCGCCAATCTACTGTACCTCCTTACTGCCCATCAACGCAAAATTGTCAGATCCTTGGAAAACCTGAACAATATAATCTCTAATGCTGAAATTGCTATATCTTTTAACCTCGTGTGCATCAAAGAAATTTTATTACCTGTCTTTACTTACATAAAACTACATAACGAGAATGCCAGACGTCATACCAGCACCCACCTGTTTCGTGAAGAACACACCTACGAAAAGAATGCGATGCTCTTCTACGGACATGGGAAAATGAAGCTTCTCCTAACCACATCAAAGCCGAAATCAACACAGCCCTCGAACAACATAGGCAAAAAACCGAAAACACTGCCATCAAAAGCTTTCTCACCTCTACGGTGGAAACATAAAACTTCCCAAACCGTCCAAAGGATATAATATTATAAACCTAACAAACACCATTCTGACACTGAACCAAGAAGACCTACTCAACAAGGGCCTCAACTACCACTACATCTCCAAACCTGGCCCCCACCGGAAACGCCTAGAAACAGAAATCCTCTTGGACGACATTCTACGTCTGAAGAAGGAAGGCAAGGTCACCACCACCTCCGCCCTACAACCCACCCTTCTAGCTGAAGCAGCCAAAACAAGAGGAACACACCACAGCAAAATACTCAACAAACAACACTTCCTAGCCGCTAAACAACTCAGAGAGAACCCCAACATCATCATCCGTCGTGCGGATAAAGCTTCCTGCCTTGTGATCCTTGACAAGGAGGAGTACCTTAGGAAAATGGACATCATCTTAAGCGACAATAACAAATTTAAAAAGATCACGCTCAACCTGACCGATGAAATCAAACGTATCGCCAACACCACTATCACCGCCATCAACGCCAAACAAGGAGGAGTTCATCTTAAAAAACTCATCGGAGAATACACCCCCGGCTATGCTTACGGAACCGTCAAAACTCACAAACCTGGAAACCCCCTCCGCCCCATCATCTGTCAGATCCCCACCGCCACCTACCAAACCGCCAAGGCCTTGAACAACCTCCTCACCCCCTACGTGCCCTGCCAATTCAACCTCAACTCCGCCCACGATTTCCTCGAAATTCTACGAGAAGCCCCCCGGAATAACGACCACACCATCGCCTCCCTCGACGTAGAAAGCCTGTTCACCAACGTGCCCGTGGACAGGACCATCGACATGATACTACGTCGAGTTTACCATTGCCCTGACACACCCACCCTAGACATCCCGGAGAAGTCCCTGAAGATGCTGCTGGAGCTTTGCACTAAGGAAGCCCCCTTTCTTTGCCCACGAGGCAACATGTATCAGCAGATAGACGGAGTAGCGATGGGCAGCCCCCTGGGAGTTCTTTTCGCGAATTTTTTCATGGGAACCATCGAGGAGGAGCTCCTAGCCGCCCAGCGACCTGCCGTCTACTGTAGATACGTGGATGACATATTCGTGCAAATTAAGGACCTCCACGAACTCCAAGAACTCCAGCATCGCTTCATGACCTCCTCCGGACTCAACTTCACCTTTGAAAAATCAAATAATGGACATCTCCCCTTCCTCGACATCCTCGTCACCCTGAACACCCTTGGGTTCAAAACCACAGTTTACACAAAACCTACTAACACAGGACAATGCCTCAATGGTGACAGCGAATGACCCCGTCGTTATCTCCTATCCTCCATCTCCCCTAAGTCAGGAGAGCCCTCACACACTGCTCTACTTGGGCCGACACCCACCAGGAACTGGAAAGATAATCGCAAGTCCTAGTAAACAATGGATATTCCTATTCTGACGTCTCCAGCACCATCAACCACCACCTTGAAAAGTGGTACACCCAAAAGCCCCCCACCATTAACCCTCCTAATGAAATAAAGATATTCTACCGAAATTACATGTCCTCCGACCACAAAACCGACGAGGCCGTCATAAAAGAAATAATATCTAAACACGTCCTCCCCACCAACCAGGAAAACAAAATTAAATTAATCATACATTACAAATCCCCTAAGACCTCCAACCTTGTTCTCCGTAACAGATCTGCTCCCACCAAAACAAAAAGCCCGATGACTGACGATCATGTAATATACCAATTTACTTGTATTTTTGAGGACTGTGGACCTCAATCATACATTGGTATGACGCAGACTAGTCTATTCCGACGGCTAACCCTTCACCTTCAGGCAGGAGCCATAAAAGATCACTACCTGACCCCCCCCCCCTCACACGTAACAATTTAACCCTTCCTCCCCGGGTGTCCGTGTGGAAGGACACCACGAAATAAGGGCAGGAGCCCGGGTGTCCTGTTACTAGTCAGTAAGCTTTCAAGCCTATTCAGCTTGGTCTGAACGCCGTGTGTCCGACGCATGTAAACAAAGCTGATCGTTGCGTCACCGCACCTCTGAAAACAATAAGGAGACGTTGGATCAATGTTATTGTTGTGACGTCAGACGAAATTAGTGTGTGAAAAGCTCCGATATTGTCAACATCGCGGCAAAATTCGCTCCACGGAAATCGTCATCACAACTGAACCAGTTGACTTAGAGAGCTCTACTTAACGCCAGTTTACAGATTGGAAACCGCACTACGTTTATAGATGCGTGGGAAAATTTCTAGCAGCTAAAACTAAACAAAAATACGGTAGCCTAGGCCTAGACGTTTTTCGGCCAGATCGTACGGGTAGCCCACACTGTCCTTTGGAGAGACAGCCCGGGCCCGGAGGGTTAAATAAACACACCACCATAGTTGATAAAGAAAGTGACCCCAGACGACTCCCAATATTAGAAGCCCAATACATACAAGCCCTGAATCCTAGTATTAATAATTATCAAACTCTAGACCTACAGATACTCCCTTCTGCTAAAAGACACTACCCAGCTGTGATGCCCCTGGAGAGACGACCCTCAGCTCCGCCCCTCGAACCCACACATCTCACTTCACGCCACCCAGCTCCCAGCCAATCAACGATGACTTCGGTCCCCCCTTCTCTCCACCACCCCACACCCCCAGCCACGATTGACTCCAGTGTGCAACTCCTGACGTCATCACCCACTGGCCAATCACAGACCAGGAGAAGTGCCCGCATAGCGAACATACCATCCACCAATGATAGAAGATAGCCTACCTTAACTTCGCCCCCTCCGTCTTCCCAGCTCCTATATAAGCTCACATTTTTCTCTATACCATCACACTTCGAGGTGGTACTTGGTGACGCTCTGGTCTCTCCTACAGGCCTGTACCCCCCCCCCCCCCCCCCCCCTATCTTCAAGCAGCAGAAGAAATAAGAAAGGAGAATCTTCAAGCAGCAGCAGATAGAAGATGGACGACTTGAGGACCAGCCAAACCTAGCCCCCTAGCTTCCTCCATCAGTTCTCTCTCCTCCAATCAACACCTCGATCTACGCTCGCCCGGCCAATCAGCTCCCTGCATCTCACCTCATAATTATCTCATCATCATCCTTCTCCATTCTCATTACTTTCCTCTTATCTTTTCCTCAAACCTTTCTCATTACTTTTCTTTTTCCAAATTATTAAATTTTACCCACTACCGCCCATTAGAAGCCCACTTGTAGTACGACGCCGAACCCTGAAGGCATTGCCATGAAGGAGGGGGGTTTGCCCCTGGTTATAGGAGGCAAGTGGGTAGGGTTTATACTTCAAGTAGGTTAGGGTCCTGTGACATAGGCTTGCCTACACTCCAAGGACATAGGTAGGAGTTAGGTTTTTCTGGGGACATTCCATAGGGGTGCCCCCTGGGTACAGTTTTAGAATTCTCCATCAAAAAATTTCAATTAACTATACCTCCCTAACTTGTTATTTTCCCCATTTACTTTCACTTTTCTTATAGTTAGCACTTAAACTTGTTTCTCCCAATGATTCAGTATGGCACTGTATGTCAAATTCAAATGCATTGACGATCCCCCTGATGACCCAGGATCTCACATATTTAGTATCACTCAAGCCCAAATAGTCAGGGTTTTAAAAAATCTCAATGTTATTAAGATAAGACTTGCTTCACAAAAAGATCTTGATGCATATCTTAACCCTGCCACTCTAAAGAAACTCCAATCTGCTGGTTATGAACTAGTCCTCTCCCCAGAACTTAAAGCTGCCTGTACAGTCAAAATTCTGCACCCTGACAAGAGCATCTTCAACAAAGACGAAGATGAGATTGCCAGGGAAATTTCCAAGAAAAACTCCATCACTGTCTGTGAAGTATTTAAAACCCAACGTCAAGCCCTTAAAATTCGTTGTGCCTCCCCTCAGGAGGCCAGTAAGCTTCTAAAAACAGGTCTCAAGGCATTTCATGTGATTTTGCCGCCTGATTTTCTGACCCCTGAGTCCTGGATCAATCTCAAGCAGTGCTATAACTGCTATGCTTACGGACATCCCACAGCCCAATGTAAGAAAACAGTAACCTGCTCTCGTTGTGCTGAGTCAGGGCACTCATCTACCACCTGCTCTTCAATCACCCTGAAATGCTCAAACTGCAATGGCCCTCACATTGCAATCAGTGCCAAATGTCCCTTCCATCTCAATGTCTTAACACCTTACGAGCGGCCTATGCGGTTTATTTATATGTACCGCACAGCGGGGTGTTTTTAGCCAAAATAGGGCTGTTTACGTGATCATTTTCATGCCTAAATAAGACCCAGAACGTAAAACAAGTACCTATCCCTGAAAGGGCATAAACAGAGCTTTCGAATGACACCATAACGATCCTTGTATGATGGATAGTTTTCTTGCAATAACCGTGCAACGCGAGTGCAAAAAGCAGGTAATTCGGTACTTTCGGTACATAATTGAGTATGTAGCGAGTGAGAGAGGGAGGAGGGAGCTGAGATTTGTGTCAGTAGGTTCGCCGCGGTGGTCTGGAGCAGTCATACGCTCGCTAGTCTCCTGCCACCACTTGTCTCTCTCTCTCAGCCACATTACGTGCTGAAATTGCCACTCGACCTATGTCGAGCGCCGCCACATAGTCCAGCTTTTTTTAACTCGACTTATGTTGCTCGCCGCTAATTAAGGGTTAAAAGACACTAGAAAAAACTCAAAGGCCACTCCAACCAAACACGTCCTTTATTCTCATCCCACCCAGTCACTGCCACATCATATGCTTCAGCGGCCACCTCACACATCTCTCAATCCTCACCCCCCTACTCCACCCAACATCAATCCTCCCGGCCCATTGTTCAACCGCGAAATATTCGCCCAAACTTCAGTCCTTGTTAATGTTGCACTCCACCTCACGAACCAAAAAGTCACCCCACAGTTTAACAAGCTCCTAAATGATGGCCTGACTGCCCACAACCTCCCTGCCATCATGATCCCTGAGTCTTGGTTCCAGCATAGCAAGAACTCTCACACTCCATCTCTCTTAGCCACTCCTCTTCCTATTCCACTACCCTCAACCTCTACCTCCAACTCATCCTCCACTACCCCTATTCCTCAACCCCCAAGCGCCAACAAAATCCCTGAAATGTCAATCCCTCCCACCACTGAAAATGAACCTCAAGATCCCCCTACCCAAACGCCCCCCCCCCCCCCCCCCCCCCTCACAACTGTCACTGACCAACTCTCAATGCATCTGTCCCTGACATTACTACCCCAACATCCTTCATGCCTCCCCCACCCCCTCCTACACCAACAACGCCCACCATTCCTTCCCAATCTCCTCTAAAACGAAAGCCCACCAGCCCAGCTGAGTTACCCTCCCCTGAATTAAACCGCTCTCGGTCAAAGTCACGTAAAGTCGAAACCCCAAGAAAAAACACCAACTCTACCTCCAAATCTCTATCTTTTGGAGGAGGCCGCTCCTCATCCTCTCCCTCTCCAGCCCGGGCCCCACCATCCCTCCACTCCCCCACACATAGCTCACTTCACGATACCCCATCATGTTAAGTCATCCAATTCAACATAAGACACTACTACACTAACAGACACCTACTCACACAATTAATTTTAGATAATGACACGGACATAATACTAATTAACAGCACCTGTACGTACAACACACATAAAATTATGATGAAAAGCACCATTCAACACGAATTATTCACAGACTGGACATACAAACATTTCCTTGCAGTTAAAACACACACAACACTTGGATCCCTCATAGTTGCCACCACATATGTCAGACCAAATACCTACATCCCTTACACAGACTTAAATACCTTATTCAATAACAATGCACCTACATTTATACTTGCAGACTTTAATGCTAGACACCAAGCTTTCCAACATAATACCATTAATCAACATGGAATTCAACTATTAGCACTACACAACCACAAAAGATTAACTTTTCAAGGCCCAGACTTCAACACAGTGTTCACACCAAACGGTAATGGTAAACCTGAATTAATTTTTTCAAACCAAGCTTTTAATATATTCCATCATGATATTTCCCCAGGACCACTTTCAGGATCAGATCACATCCCAGTTTTCATGTCAATTTCCTCAAACCCAATTCAAGTCCCATGTCAATCTCATTTTAACTACTCACAAGCAAACTGGGAAGAAGTTAATTTTGTTTTATCAGAAGACAACTACATACACGACTATGAGGGACAACACTACACACACATAGACCAACAAATTGAGAACCTACAGAACAAAATCATAAATGCAGCCAACACAACCATCCCAAAAACTACATACAAAATCACACACACTTTCAGACCCTCCATCAGAACACAACGACTCCTAGTGTCCTATCGTCGTAGATTCGAACAGAACAAACACAACCACATACCAGGCCGAGTATGCTACGACCTCTCCAACCTCAGAACTCACATCCTTAACAGCCTGCAATCTGATCATGATGCTCACTGGACTCACCTACTACACTCAGCAGAACAAAACAGAAAAACTAAGCCCTGTGAATTCTGGAAACACATAAAACGTTTACAAGGTAATAATACTCCCAGAACATCCTCCCTCAATGTTAATGGCAACACAATTACTGATCCTAGGGCTATCACAGATACATTTAAACAGACATGGCAACAAGTATACCACCCACACCCCATTGAAAGGCCTGCCGAACAACACATCCGCAATATAGAACAACATCTCACTACCATCCCCGACAACATCTCCCATGACACACACATTAACCTAAACACACTTGACCCTCAAAACATACTCACTGCTCCCATTGTGCCAGATGAAGTCAAGTTCATCCTGTCTAAAACACGGAGAAAGGCACCTGGTGCCACGGGCATTAATCACCACCTTGTAAAGCACCTAACCTAACACTTTCATAACAGCATTCACTCGCCTCTACAACGCCATCCTGGCATCAGGCTACTTTCCCGTCTGCTTCAAGACAGCGACCATTATCCTCATTCCCAAGAAAAACCAAGACAAGACTAATCCACTAAACTACAGACCCATTAGTCTACTTGAGACTCTTGGGAAGACTCTAGAACGTATCATAAACCACCGACTCAGACTATTTCTCGAAGACGAAGGACTCCTCACGAACATGCAATTTGGTTTTAGACAACACAGATCGACACAAGAAGCACTAAACATTATTACAAACTACCTTCACATAAACAAACAGTCCAGACGAAAAAACAAGACAGCCTTAATTACCAAGGACATAAAACGAGCTTTCGACACAGTGTGGCACGAAGGCTTGAAGTACAAAATCTGCGAAAATTTCAACTTCCCATTAATTACTCAGAAACTTCTCTGCAACTTTTTGGATAATAGAACAGCCAAAATTAAGTTTTCTAATCTTTATTCAGATTCATTTGCACTAAACACAGGCGTACCTCAAGGCTCAGTGCTCGCTCCTACCCTCTACATCCTATACACAAATGACTTTCCCAACCCCACTCACAATGACTCTCTCACAGTAATGTACGCAGACGACGATACACAAATAATAAGAGCAGACACAATAGACGCATTGACAAACAGAGCTCAAAGAGAACTTGACAAAGTAGCACAATGGGAGCAAAATGGCGGATTCAGGCTCATCCTCAAAAATCACACGTCACATACTTTGCCAAAGTACATCCCCGCCCAAGACCCTTATTCCAGAACTCCCGAGCACCTGTCCCTAACCGCACACAAATAAATGTCTCTCCCACTAACAAAGTACTCGGCCTCACATTCGACAAAAACATCCGATTTCATCAGCAAGCAAAAACTTCCATTGCCATCGCATCTAAATCCCTACAAACCATCTTTCGATTCAGAAATGCCTCAATAAAAACCAAGCTTCACTTATACAAAGCACTTATAAGACCTCTTTTGTGCTACGTCCCACTCAGCATTTCACTTTCGGCCCCTACCAACCAACTAAAATACCAAAGCATACAAAATAAAGCACTGAGGTGGATGTTCGGGACGCAGTGGTATGAGTTCCAGACGGCAAAACATCTTCACAATCTAGCCCACATCCCCCCTCTAAATACTTATTGGCAGCAATTAGCAGAAAAACAAATTATAAAACTTGAGACCTTTCATGATAACTTCATCCAAATTTTCAACAAAATTTTGTATCCCCCCCGCCCCTTATCAAATCTCCTTCACCCCAACAACAGAGAGGCACCCATTCCAAAATTCACTTAAAATCAGGATTGGTAGAGGCGGTGGGTCATGTCGGCTCGTTCACAGTCCAACCTCCCTACCACTCTTGACCTAGATTCCTAGCTTCACTTCCGATTAAAATGTATAACTTCAAAGACAAATTACAAGACAACAACCTTTTAACGTAACTTCTAATATAATAACAGTACAGCCTTCTTACAGGTTCTGCCACTGACAGTCTTCCCCAACAGTACCCCCTTTTTGACTCCATGCCACCCAAAATTATCTCCCCCTTTTATACCATTTTCGAATTACTACCATCCAAAAATACAACCCCAAAACATCCAAGCCCAATAGCAAGCATTTTCGATTTTATACCACCCAAAATTAACTTGCTCCCCATCCCTTACCCCCTCCTTGGCAAGCCATCCTGAATCTCATTAAAGTAACTTCTCCAACTAAATCAACTCAACCCCAGCTCAATTATTCAACTCACGCACGTTGGGTCAAGCCCCGACACCCTATTTCTCCCACTATTATCACTGTCTCTCCTACTTAACCAATAAAAACTTCCCTTCTTTCACCCTCACCCACCTTTTCTATATTGTGACGTTAACCACTCCGTTAGAACCGCATGACTTGTCCTACAGTGACTCGCTAGGATCGCCAGGGCAGTGGATGTGGCTACAGTTTATGTATTAGGGTGTGCTTTATTTCATATGAAAGCTTGTGTCATGGGCAGTCCAGAAAGGCTCTTGTTTTCACCCATGTCAAGGCTTTATATATTTAATTGTAAAGTATATGTTTTATCATTAACTAGTAATGATGGGATCTGGGAGAGAGAGAGAGAGTAGAACAGAGTGAGAGGGGCACGCGCAGTGTTTTTGCCCCGCTCGATGACATCACGGCTGGCTGCCTCGTGGGGGTTGGTTGAGGGAGGTCCTTACCATGTTGCTAGCTTCTTTGCTAGTGGCTAGAGGACTTGTTACCGCTTTACTTTGCGCGGTGAAAACTAGTCCCGGTATATATACAGGTTCCTCGCCACTCTCTCCCTCAGATCTGGTTTCTAGAACGCATCACTCTTTATCCTTTGATACCTGTCACCCGCCCTACACCTGCGAATCTTTTCCTCTGCCTATCTCTCTCATTTTCCATATCTTTCACGACCTTTTATTAATATTATACCCCCTCTGGTTAACTCTGCAAAATCAGCTTCATGCTGGCCAGTTGTATTGTGCGTTAAGGTCTGATATAACCCATGTATGTTAGTTGTTAAGATAAGTTGATCACGAAGCATTGGTTGGCATTCATATTGTTTAGTACCGCTTCCTATAATAATTAGTGTTCTGCTGTATTAGATAATGCTAGACTAGGGGTCTGATATTATAAGGTATTGTTTCCTATGAGTGCTGGCTTTAGTTAAAAGCTGCATGACATACCTGAGAACTGGAGTTGATTGAGTAAATTCTAGTCTGTGTGCCATTGAGAGTAGAGCATGCACGAATGAGGGCTTTTTGCCTATACCATTCTGCACTGTTCTAAGCTCGTTGTTTGTCTTTGAGGTACGCCAGGAGAACGCTTAGTACTTCGGTATTAAGGTTTCTTAAGAGAGCTACCCTTCCCTATAACGTAATATTTGACGCACAGACTTGAGATTTGCACTAGGCTATGCCGCATGCCATACGCACCAGTATCTCGTATCATTGACTCTAGCTAGACTTTATCAATCATAGTAGACATTAAGTATATTAACCCAATTACTCTTTTTATGCATACCCATTTATGATTACACAAGCATTTTGCAGCCTAGTTTGATGTATGGAGACACAAACGACTTAGGCTCTTTTTGTTGATAGGAATACTGCATTGTTGTGGCGATTATTATTGTTGTAGCGTTTAGGATATTCTTGGCCCCGACTGCATTATATATTCTGCCTTTTGTGTGCATAGCCTGCACGAGCATTGTTCCGCTGCCTGCCTTTTTGGGTTCCATTTCCGATACGAGCATCTTTATAGCATCTAACATTTAAAGAAGATTCCTTGTTGGTGTTGAAGGACTTTAGTGCACTTTCTTTCATGCAGGAGTGCCTGACATTTATTGATTAAAGTAACGTAAGCTGTAACTTCTCTTACCACCTTACTTTGCATACCATAACCAAGCACCTTCGGTTATAGGTAGTAATAGGCTGTTTTCACATAACATTAAGCCTAGAGTAGACGCACATTTATTGAGAGTTTGATAGCCTATTATTGCATATAGAACTCTGTAGAGTATTTGTGTTCTTTGTTCACTGGGAATATACATCAGAGGTTGGATCTAGCGCTTTCCGTTGTAGCATTTATGCCATTACTAGTCCAATGAATAAGAGCCCTGATATATTTAAACCTCAGTCGTAACAAATGGCGACCTTACCTAGGATTTGGTGAACCTATATTTATTAGCAGGGAACATTTGTTGTTTTGGGGAATATTTTGCGGGGATCAGCAAGATTTTTTTTTTTTGCAACATAGTATAGCCCTTGAGTATTTCCGAGAATGTTTGTGTGTATATTGAGGTATAAGAGTTTGGGGTGCTTCTTTTCTGAATATTGAGGTGGGAAATTTTTGTGAGCATCATGTCTTATACCGGATCAGAGGAGAATGGAGACACAGTACGTAATGTCGAAACTGAGGAACAGCAGTATGATGATATGGTTAATCAGGTGAACTGTGAGGAGGATGCTAGGATATTTTTGCAATGGCCTGTTACTGCCGAGCGGTTGGAGGGTGTGAATCGGTACGGTCTTCAATGCCTGGCCACAGCTATCGGTCATGCGGTTACTAGCAGCATGACCAGGGATAACTTGATAACGTGTGTACTGGGCAGGGTGACTGGTGAGCGAGATGGGTTGAGTGCTCAGAGCCCTTCGGCCATGCTTCCCCTACACTCGACTCCCAGCCATCCCAGTAGTTTGCCGACCCCGGTACGCTTCCGCAGTTGGGTGGTGACTGGCAGGGTGGGTTGCCCCTGGGGGGACCACCGGTAATTTCAAACATTGTAGCACCTTCACCTCCTCAAGGGTTATCTCCAGAATTATTGCTTCAGGTCGAATTAGCTAAGATCGAAGAGAGAAAATGTCAGCTTCAGCAGCAACAAAGGATATGTGAGCCTCAGCAGTAATTAGAATTAGCCAAGATAGATGAGAGAAAAACTATCAGTCAGCAGCACATAGAGCTAGCAAAAATCCAAGCTAATTTAGAGTCGACTAGGTACTGTGCCGACATGGACGTAGAGAAGTCGCGAGTAGAGGCAACGGGACAGCGACTTGGGGCTGGTAACCGTGTTCATGATCAATCTCTCTCGCACTTATTGAAACTGGTTCCGGTGTTTGATGAGAGTGGTGTAACAGAATTTTTCGCACGCTTTGAGAAGAAGTGCCAGGAACATCAGTGGCCAGAGAATAAATGGGCAGCACTTGTATCCTCTAGATTAATAGGCAAGGGTCTTAAAGCCTACGATGCGTTACCTTTGGAGTCATGTATTGTGTATGAGGATCTCAAGGAGGCTGTCCTGAGGGCTTACGAACTGCAACCAGAAACGTACTGTTTGAAGTTCCGGGGTGTAACTAAGGGAAGAGATAGCACCTTTTTGGAACACGCCCGGGACTTGTCCGATGCAATGGGGAACTGGCTCCGATCTGAGAAGGTAACAACATTTGATGGGATTAAGCAGTTAATGATGTTGGAGCAGTTCTTTAAGAGCATGGGTGGTGATCTAACTTTGAACTTAAAGGAGAAAAACCAAAGAACTCTAGTCGAAGCAGCAGAAATGGCTGATCGACGGCTGTCGTTGATTCGGGGTTGCGGGTCCTCACAGAAGTACGATGTAAGTGCTAAGGACCGTTATCCTCCCCCTCCCCGTAACAATGACACATGTAAACAGAAGAGCCATGAAACTAAAACTGAATCCAAACCTTACACCACACCGTATGTGAAAAGTCAGGGGCCTTTTACATCACAGTATAAGCCGAAACCGAAATTTATGTGTTTTAGTTGCCACCAGGAGGGTCATAAGGCAAATGAGTGCCCTAGTCGACCTCCTCCGGCAGCCGTGTCTTTTGCTCACGGCATTGGAGTGTTCAAGAGGACATCGGAGTTTGTTAGAGGCATTTCTTCCGAGGTAAATACACTGCCAGTGCAGAAGGATCCGGAAGGCTTATTCCCTGTCCGTGATGCCTTTCGTGACCACAGGGGACTCGGTTGTGTGGAGTGGGGGGGTAGAAGACATGAGGTGAGAATTTTGCGTGACACTGGGGCATCGCAAACACTGTTGAGAAATTTCACTGGTAAACCTGTCAATACGGCGCGGGTGGTTGTGGTTCAGGGAGTTAATGCGACAAGGTCATACCCGCTTGTAAGAATGAAGGTGGAAGTTGATGGTGTGACTCGTGACCTGGATGTAGGAATTGTGGAGAAGTTACCTGTTGGGGGTGTCGACCTCCTTCTTGGCAACGACTTTGCGGGGCCTACTTCTGAGGCTCCACCCTTAGTCGTTGTCGAGAAGCTGGCCGACGTGAGTAGGGAGGAGCAGGAGTGGGTTGAGAAGTGTCCGGGGCAGCCTATGGCGTGTGTTGTCACCGGAGATCCTGCATCCAGGGAGTCACATTCTGGTCAACAGTCCTTAGATCAGCGGAGGAAGGGTACCGAGAAGGGGTTGAAAGTTGATGCGGTTGAGAGTTTAGTATCAACGGACCTTCTCGGGGACTCATTATTAGGACCATATTTCGAGTCTGGAGAAGACCCAGTAACTGTTCCTGAAAAGGCAGAGGATGGGCTTAAAAAGACGAAAGAGTTGAAGGAGGACAGTGATGCACAGTCGGGAGATGTAGCAACAAGGTACCCTGACGCGTACCCTATGAGAAATGGGTCGGCGAAGACGGTGGTCCGAAAATTGCTAGTGTATTTTTCCCGGTATGGTTACCCGCAGGGGATTCAGTCAGTCCAGGGACCCAACTTCACTTCTAGCCTCTTTGTTCAAGCAATGCCGCAGCATGGGATTGTTGGGGTTGTGTCATCTGCGTATCATCCAGATAGCCAGGGTGTGTTAGAGCGATGGCACTCAATCTTGAAATCTGTGCTTCGTTGTTGTTGCTTTGAGAGTGGGAAGGATTGGGATCTTGGCCTTCCATGTGTTTTGTTTGCTGTGCGGGAGGTACCTGGGGAGAGTTTGGGATTCAGCCCTAATGAGCTCGTCTTTGGACACCGTGTCAGAGGGCCTCTCCATATGATTGAAGAAGTATGGGAGGGCGCAGAAAAACCTTGTTCTATGCTCAAGTGTGTCCTCAACAGTCGAAAACGGATGTTGCGCAGTCTGGAGTTGGCTGGCCGTAATTTGACTAGCTCTCAGGCCCTCAGGAAGGACAGGTACGACCTCAAGGTTGAACTCAGGGAGTTGCACGTGGGTCAGGAGGTGTTGATTCTACTGCCCCTTGTAGGTCACCCCTTATCCGCGAAGTACGCTGGTCCTTATAGGGTGGTGGAGGAGCTATCAGACCTGGATTACTTGGTAGCCACTCCAGACAGACGGAAGCGCAATCAGTTATGTCATGTTAATCCCATGAAGGAGTATGGGAGACACCCCCCTGAGCCTCTCACTGTGCCTGTGATGACGTTTAGCAGTCAAGGTGGAGAAGGAGAACGGGACAGTCAAGCTCAGGTGGAGGATAACTGGAAGGATAAGAAGTTCAAATGGGCGCCTGAGTGTGAGAAGGTGTTTAGGGAAGTAAAACACCTGTTGTGCACTCACCCGATCCTCAGGGCCCCTGACTTTAGCCTACCTTTCCAACTAGCAACGGAGGCTAGTGGTGTGGGGGCTGGTGCCGTCCTTGTGAAAAAGGACGATGATGGGTTGGAGCATCCTGGTAGTTTCTGCTCGGAGAAGTACAATTCGGCCCAGGGGAGCTGCTCTGTTGTCGAGGAGGAGCTGCTGGCGGTATTGCTTGCGCTGGGGCATTTCGAGGTCTATGTTCCAGCCTATGGTCCGGTCGTTGTAGTTTACCCCGATCATCACCCTCTCAAGTTCTTGGACGAGTTTCACAATCGGAATATGAGGCTGACCAGGTGGTCACTAAGGTTACTGGTATATAACCTGGACATACGCCATATTGCCGGTTGTGACAACGTGGTTGCAGATGGTCGTTCAAGGGTATATGATCCTGGGTAGATTGACACACGGGTAGCCTCCTGCTTTAGTTTGAATAGTATTTTGCGCTTGGTGCTTGTTGGCTCGCGGTTGTAGCCCAGCGTATTGGGTCGTAAAGCAGGAGTTGAGCGTTTGGTATAGAAGAAAAATCTAGGCTTGCCCCTATAGTGCAGCCGAAATAAACAAATTATAAACATAAAAAACAAATAAAAAACTCTTTCTTTGATAGTTGAATTTTTTCAGTATGTTATAGCAGTAATTCTGAGTTGCACTCCTCTCAGAATGCTGGGCTAGAGAAGCTCGCTCTTGAGGAGCATAACTACATATAATTTAACCTATTGTGTTGGGGAGGGTTATAATTTTGTAAAATGTTTTGTTGAGGAACTGTGCCAGATATTTTACTGCCGCTGGGTGATTGGAAGTAGAGATATAGCATGGGTTCTAACCATCAGATTTTTGTGAGCCTTGGGGCCTCTGAGAAAAATCTTGGGGGGGTGTGACGTTAACCACTCCGTTAGAACCGCATGGCTTGTCCTACAGTGACTCGCTAGGATCGCCAGGGCAGTGGATGTGGCTACAGTTTATGTATTAGCCTGTGATTTATTTCATATGAAAGCTCGTGTCATGGGCAGTCCAGAAAGGCTCTTTGTTTTCACCCATGTCAAGGCTTTATATATTTAATTGTAAAGTATATTTTTTATCATTAACTAGTAATGATGGGATCTGGGAGAGAGAGAGAGAGTAGAACAGAGTGAGAGGGGTGCGCGCAGTGTTTTTACCCCGCTCGATGACGTCACGGCTGGCTGCCTCGTGGGGGTTGGTTGAGGGAGGTCCTTACCATGTTGCTAGCTTCTTTGCTAGTGGCTAGAGGACTTGTTACCGCTTTACTTTGCGCGGTGAAAACTAGTCCCGGTATATATACAGGTTCCTCGCCACTCTCTCCCTCAGATCTGGTTTCTAGAACGCATCACTCTTTATCCTTTGATACCTTTCCCCCGAGCTGCACCTGAGAATCTTTTCCTCTGCCTATCTCTCTCATTTTCCATATCTTTCACCACCTTTTATTAATATTATACCCCCTCTGGTTAACTCTGCAAAATTAGCTTAATGCTGTCCAGTTGTATTGTGCGTTAAAGTCTGATATAACCCATGTATGTTAGTTGTTTAGATAAGTTGATCACGAAGCATTGGTTGGCATTCATATTGTTTAGTACCGCTTCCTATAATTATTAGTGTTCTGCTGGATAAGATAATGCTAGACTAGGGGTCTGATATTATAAGGTATTGTTTCCTATGAGTGCTGGCTTTAGTTAAAAGCTGCATGACATACCTGAGAACTGGAGTTGATTGAGTAAATTCTAGTCTGTGTGCCATTGAGAGTAGAGCATGCACGAATGAGGGCTTTTTGCCTATACCATTCTGCACTGTTCTAAGCTCGTTGTTTGTCTTTGAGGTACGCCAGGAGAACGCTTAATACTTCGGTATTAAGGTTTCTCAAGAGAGCTACCCTTCCCTATAACGTAATATTTGATGCACAGACTTGAGATTTGCACTAGGCTATGCGGCATGCCATGCGCACCAGTATCTCCTATCATTGACTCTAGCTAGACTTTATCAATCATAGTAGACATTAAGTATATTAACCCAATTACTCTTTTTATGCATACCCATTTATGATTACACAATCATTTCGCAGCCTAGTTTGATGTATGGAGACACAAACGACTTAGGCTCTTTTTGTTGATAGGAATACTGCATTGTCGTGGCGATTATTATTGTTGTAGTGTATATTCTTGGCCCCGACTGCATTATATATTCTGCCTTTTTGTGTGCATAGCCTGCACGAGCATTGTTCCGCTGCCTGCCTTTTTTGGGTTCCATTTCCGATACGAGCATCTTTATAGCATCTAACATTTAAAGAAGATTCCTTGTTGGTGTTGAAGGACTTTAGTGCACTTTCTTTCATGCAGGAGTGCCTGACATTTATTGATTAAAGTAACGTAAGCTGTAACTTCTCTTACCACCTTACTTTGCATACCATAACCAAGCACCTTCGGTTATAGGTAGTAATAGGCTGTTTTCACATAACATTAACACCTTACGAGCGGCCTATACGGTTTATTTATATGTACCGCACAGCGGGGTGTTTTTAGCCAAAATAGGGCTGTTTACATGATCATTTTCATGCCTAAATAAGACCCAGAACGTAAAACAAGTACCTATCCCTGAAAGGGCATAAACAGAGCTTTCGAATGACACCATAACGATCCTTTTATGATGCTTAGTTTTCTTGCAATAACCGTGCAACGCGAGTGCAAAAAGCATGTAATTCGGTACTTTCCCCATATAATTCAGTATGTAGCGAGTGAGAGAGGGAGGAGGGAGCTGAGATTCGTGTCAGTAGGTTCGCCGCGGTGGTCTGGAGCAGTCATACGCTCGCTAGTCTCCTGCCACCACTTGTCTCTCTCTCTCAGCAACATTACGTGCTGAAATTGCCACTCGAGTTATGTCGAGCGCCGCCACATAGTCCAGCTTTATTTAACTCGACTTATGTGGTGAGCCGCTAATTAAGGGTTAAGCCTAGAGTAGACGCACATTTATTGAGAGTTTGATAGCCTATTATTGCATATAGAACTCTGTAGAGTATTTGTGCTCTTTGTTCACTGGGAATATACATCAGAGGTTGGATCTAGCGCTTTCCGTTGTAGCATTTATGCCATTACTAGTCCAATGAATAAGAGCCCTGATATATTTAAACCTCAGTCGTAACAATATTCATTCATTCATTCATACTATGCCATTCATTACTTGAAAATGCTATATGAATAGCGAAACGTCGTAACCTTTGTTCACCATGTACCATCATGCATCCACTTCATAATGAACTTCGCCAATCTACTGTACCTCCTTACTGCCCATCAACGCAAAATTGTCAGATCCTTGGAAAACCTGAACAATAAAATCTCTAATGCTGAAATTGATATATATATATATATATATATATATATAATATATATATATATATATATATATATATATATATATATATATATATATATATATATATACATGTATATACAGTATATACTGTATATATATATTATTTTGAAAAAAATAATATGGTTAAGGTCAACTGTCAGAGGAAAGGTCGAAATTAGAATGTTTTATTTTTATGTTCCTTAACTGACAGATAAACACTCATAAAACTTACGTTTATATCTGTCATTCGTATTTAAAGGTCAGAGACGCATTGAATCCAATATTTATCAAAAGTCAAGATCAATATGAAAGTCAATTTTTGCTTACTACTAATTAAATGTTCAAAACATGTACCGGTCAACTTCCACATAAATATTGAAGATATATAGGCTAGGCATAAGATCATAATATGTTATTATGCTAATATTATTCCTAAGTTGACGTATAGATTGATGCATAATTTACTCGGGTATACAGTTTTCATATTAAATGTTTATTTATAATATCATAACATAATGCTGAAACATATTTGTATGATGCCTTTAATAGTGAATTGTAAATAGAAAAAATATATAATTCGCAGAATTGAGTATGCTGTTTTATTTCCTAAATGCTAAAGCGGCACTTCTACTCTATATATAATGCACGCAAAATGGCATATAATAATTAGCGAAATGTTGACTGTCAATTTAACAGAGTATGGAATGTATTAAACCGTGAAATCACATACTGTATAATGAAAATAAGCACCTTATAAGGTGGAATACCTCAAGGAAAATGTTCCAATTATCAGTTTCTTCAGGAAAAGTTGCAGTACCCTGAACATGATACGTATGAGCTAATTTATGTAAACAATATGTAATCGGATGAGTAAATTTAGATTATTACACGGGGGTGTAATACTTACAGTTTCACTGTTAACTACCAGTCACGCAAATAAGTATTGGGTAGGAGTATTTCATGAGGTTGTTTATCAGTGTGGCCTCATTACACACGAACACAATGGTTGTTGTTATACTCATTACTAGACACACAGCAGTTTCATCACCAACACTCAATAACACTTCTCACCATAACTAGTGCAACTAATTTTGCGTCATCGTGTTACTTCCTCTATTGAGATTACTATCCACAACATTACCCTCCGAAGTATCACAACACTAATATAATGCAACCTTTCTATCCATAACATTCACTATGTATCATACAATTTACGTCCATGTAATTTCCAAATAATGCTATCACTATTACGAAAATAGTTTAAATTATCATGTACCCATCATCACGAACAAATATTTTACTTCAACACTGACAGCACAGTAATATGGCTACATGAATCATTCACTGTTAAGACACACATTTCCGCTTGTAAATTTCTAATTAGACTAACAGGCACTGTTGTTTGAAGAAAATAACCCTGACATTTACATACCTTATTCTTTGCCCTAATATCCGAATTGTAATTACTTACCCTTTCTAAATAAATAGCACGTATGAATATATACAGTATATCACGTCCCTTAAAACAAATATTATACATTAACCATTTGTTTAAGTACCGGTAGGTCCACAGACTCCAATAGCGTCTTATCGCCGATTTTTTTGTTTTTTGTACACATAATGAACAAAAAATATATTCCTGGCACTACACTAATGGCTCGAAGCAAAAAGGGGAACATGAAGTAGTAGGGGGTGAAGAAGGCAGCAAAAGGAAGAGGTGAAAGTTGCACGATATAATCCAATATGAGTGTGAAGCATTCTTTTTCAGGAATTGAACGGATATGACACCGCAGCGACATTATAATGTGCTAGAAAGAAACAAACAGTCATATATACCCTGGAATACTGCTAATCCACAAATATTTACATTACAGGCCTCAATAATGTCCCGAGTGAGACGAAACACCACTGATAATGTTATTGCTCAGTACACTCCATGATATTTATCATTAGAAGTTAATGAGGAACTCGCGCCACCCCTAAGTATCTATTGGGATTAAAGGCTGGGATAATTTGAGCGGTCACTACCAGCTACTAACCAGACCCTATTGTACTTTATTTCACTGATCGAAAATAACCCAAACAACCTTTATACGCTAGGTCAGGGGTATTCTAATAGTTTGCTTAGAGGTCCAAAGACACCTATTTCTTAGGTAGCAAGGATCCGGACCATTACCTCCAACCCCCCCCCCCCCCCCACCCCCCCCCCCCCCCTCTCACCAACTCACACGTACAGGAAAGAATGTATATCAAGACCACCATCATCATTGCTATAGCCCTATGTTGCTGATTACCACCAGTGTTCAATACCTTAAGTGTGCGGCAGCTCCGTACTTCGTTTAACTTTGGATATTCATAAACTATATTCTTCAATTTATATTCTCACAGTTCCTTTGTAATTTGCATAAATACGCTAGATAATATCCAAAAAGGCGTTATATTGCTAAAGACGTTAATTGCAAAGAGAGTTCTAAATTGTTGTGTAAGTGTATCGGAAGGTAGAGCACGATTTGTTTGTACAGAGTCTCAGTTAGGAGCAAAACGTGATAAAGGAATGGATAAGGCAAGACTAGGAAATATATAGAAATAATACAAATACTTTGAAACGAAGAATTATCCAAAGCTTCAACCGAGATGTTGCCATGAAGCAGAATTACTGTAAAATGTTTATAACGTGATGTTTGTTGTTTGTGATAACTGTTAGTTTGTGAGATGAATGAATATTGTATTATCGCCTTACGAGCGGGCTCGTCAGAAACTTCTACTACCTGGCAAGCGGGGGGTTTTACCCTAAACGACCTTGTTTCCGTGCTCTTTTTCATGCATAAACAAGAGCCAGAGCGTAATACAATTATGTATCCCTGATAGGGCGTAAATTGAGCTTTCCAATGACACCAGAACCATCCTTCTACGACCACGCGTTCTCTTGCAACGATCG
The DNA here is from genome assembly GCA_032716605.1 of Paralithodes platypus. NCBI lineage: Eukaryota > Metazoa > Arthropoda > Malacostraca > Decapoda > Lithodidae > Paralithodes > Paralithodes platypus. The sequence continues at coordinate 45,564,733 of CM064525.1, read as the reverse complement.
TGCAAGACGAGTGCAAAATCCCTAAAATACGGTAATATCCTTACATAATTCCCTGTGTAGCGAGGCAGTGAGTGTGGATGTGTGTGGAGGGAACGTCAGTAGTCGCGCGAGACCCGTGCCGAGCGGTCATGAGCCGAGCTACGCTCCTCCCATCGCTCGTCTCTCTCTCAGAACCATTATTGCTCAAAAATTGCCTACAGACTTAAGTCGGGCCCCGCCACATAGTCCTTGGTTCTCTAGCCCGACTTAAGTCCACCCCCGCTAGACAAGGGTTAAATAGACACCTATTTCTGATGCCGTCTTTTGTCATTTAATTATGATATGTACCGCTATATGATTAACCTCCCTTAATATGTCATTATACGAAATTTGGGATTGGCTACGAACTGACTGGTCTAGTGACTATTACTACCAGCTTAGCAGACCATCTCTAGAGGTTAATTTTATTGTAGTTTCCAATTTCCACATCATTTACATTTTATACTGGCCCATCATATCTTTTAAAATGTCATAAAAGAAAGGAAATGCATTGTCCTTTGTAAATATTAATTGTGAAATATACCGGTATTGAATTGTTAGCAAATGAATGGATAAATATCTGCCTGTCATTTACTATGGGTTTCAGAGGCCGTGTAGCATCGTTTTTCGGGAATAACTTATTAACAAACAGTTGGATCAGTATGATATTTTGACAACTTTTTTCACACCGTCCCCTAATTTTCGTCAATATAGTGCATTACCAAAAGTGTAGAAATAAGCCACTGTGTCATGAGGTTAAAGTCACACATTAATGACTAAGAAACGGACAAAAACACAGTAGTTATCAGCCACTACCCAACCCTATTAACGCCTTTAAATTCAAGTTATCTGTCAATATCAAGTATAAATTTACAAAAATACATATTTTTTGTATATTTATACTTGATATTGACAGATAACTACCGTACTCTTGTAGCGTATTTGGTTTGCTCTCCACTATATTAATTGCTTTGTTATAATCCACATTAAATTTGAAATTCTGTATAATCCAATTACAATTGCGTAGTCTCTGCATTTTCTCCGCATGCAACGATCAAATTAGCACAGTCAGACTTTCGTCCAATACTCACTAAAAGATTTTCACCAGTCATACATTCATTTGCTATTCGTCACTGTTGGTGCCGCAGTTAACACTATTTTCTGCAGTTACATAATTCATTAATTTTATTGGCTAATTAGATGGATTTACTATACATTTATTGGCTAATTAGATGGATTTACTATACATTTATTGGCTAATTAGATGGATTTACTATACATTTCTTTTCGAATTTGATTCTGTCAATGTTATTTTTTGTTTAATGTGAACATTCTTAATCTAGTTTGCAATTAGAAGTAGCACCTACTTGCAGACCCATGATTGACATACATGAAAGGTTCAATGTTATCATAATATCCAATACTCTTACACAGTACTTATCCTCCAGTTCTATTGCAAGAAACACATGCATTGCTATATACTGTATATATGCCTAATCAAATATACAAATAAATATATAAATTACAAACCAACACTTTATATTGATGAACAAAATCGCCTCGAAATATCAACCATACGTTTGAAATGTTATTTTTTAAATGGTAGCGCATTCTAAATTAACCTAGTTTAATATCTAACTAAATCAATCAATACCTAACTTAGATTAACCCTCGGAATCCGGGAGGCCTCATATGAGGCAAAATGCGCGGCTAAAAATCGCTGCTAAAATTATCATAACTCGGCAACCACGCCTCGTAGCGATGTCATCTCAACGGCAGTCTACAGACAACAAAAAGTTCTACATTTTGCAAAACAATTGACTGCTCTAGGTGGTCTCAATCAGTAGCTACTGAATTATGAAGCTTGACTGTAGGAAAATGGCCCCGGACACAGTGATCGGGATCATATGAGGCCCCCCGGATACGATGGGTTAAGGATATAATCACAAAAAATGCAGGTCACCTCCTTGCATTTTAGCAGCGCAACCAAGTGTAATGAATTTGACCATACTGTAATATCAATCATGGCCGCATATGGGAGAAACATCTCCAAACCTATATGCATTCCTTACTTACGATACAAAATATACTGAAAACACAACAATAACAACAACATTTTTTTTTTTTTTTTTTCTATGTAATTGAGGGAGGCAAAAGGCATAACTGCCTATAGCGAGTGCCTGCCCCATAGTTGAAAGAGTGACAGGGCCAAAATCAAGGGATGTTCGAGCCAAAATGCCTGGACACACAGAGTTTGAAGCAATTTAAGTCATAGGAAGAGGGAAAGACTGATTCTGGGAGAGAGTTCCAGAGCTCAGCTGTTGAGTAGAAGAAAGTTTGAGAGTAACATTTCACTCTTGGGTTGGAGAGTTGCACAGAGTAGGTGTGGGATTGAGTTGCAAGACGGGTACCACGTGCCCTACGTAAAGGAGGTGGTATGTACTGGGATAGCTCTGAGGAACACTGATTATTATAGTAGCGATAGAATAGCGAGAGAGATGCAACATTGCGGCGGAGAGAGAGAGATTGCAGAGAGTTGGTGAGTGGACGGGAGTTAATGATACGAAAGTCCTTACTTTCAACTTTGTCTAGGAGAGCGGTGAGAGAGGAACCTCCCCACACATGTGAACAATACTCAATACAAGGGCGCACTATGCCCCTGTACAGAGCAAGAAGCTGTGCAGGGGAAAAGAACCCCCTAAGGCGGTTGAGCACACCCAGCTTCTGGGAGGCTGCCTTAGCAAGACTGGTAATATGGTCCTTCCAAATGAGAGCAGAAGAAAAGAGACACCAAGAATATTGAGAGAAGATGAAGGGTTGATTTTTGTATTGTTGAAGAATAAGGGATAGTCCGCTGGGAGATCCTGACGGGTAGATAGATGGAGAAATTGGGTTTTGGAAGCATTTAAGTTAACAAGGTTTTCTCTGCCCCAATTGGAAATAGTATTTAGATCAGAATTTAAGAGTTCTATGGCTTCATTACGTTTGTCGTTGAGGGATTGCTGGCTGGGGCGTTCTGAAAAACTAATGGAGTAGTGTAAGGTTGAGTCGTCTGCGTATGAATGGATGGGAATTAAGGTACAGTTAAGGAGATCATTTATAAAAATTAGAAAGAGAATAGGAGATAGGACAGAGCCCTGAGGAACACCGGAGTTTATAGGGTGAGGAAGTGAACAATGGCCGTCCACAACCGCGGCTATGGAACGGCCGGAAAGGAAATTAGAGACAAAGGCACAGATGGAGGGATAGAAACCGAAGGAGGGTAGTTTCGATATGTCTAGTGCAATAGAAAAAGTCTCACCAAAGTCCCGAAAGGAGGATGACCAAGAGTTAGTAAGATATTAAAGAAGATCACCAGTAGAGCGACCCTTAAGGAAGCCATACTGGCGATCTGAGAGCAGATTATGAGAAGAGAAATGCTTAAGAAATTTGGAAGCAAGAATAGTTTCAAAAACTTTAGAAAGACAAGAGATAAGAGCAATTGGACGATAGTTGGAGGGTTGAGAGCGGTCACCCTTCTTTGGGACAGGTTGAATGTGAGCAAACTTCCAGCATGAAGGGAAGACGTTAGAGGATAGACAGAGACGAAAGAGTTTGCCTAGGCAGGGAGTCAGCACGGAAGCACAGTTTTTGAGAACAACAGGAGGAACACCGTCCGGACCGTACGCCTTATTAGTGTTAAGCCCAGAGAGGGTAGAAAGTACGTCTTTAGAAGAGATTAGGATATTAGGCATAAGTAAGAGAGAGGAGGGCGGAGAGGGAGGAATAGCACCGGAATCATCCAAGGTGGAGTTTCTAGCAAAAGTTTGAGCGAAGAGTTTAGCTTTGTCAGAGGAAGAAGTGATGGTTGTGCCATCAGTTTACAGCTTGTTCACTCAAAGTTGGACGTATTTTTATTGTGCGGTTTTCTACCATAATATTATGCAATGTTTGTTAACTTTTATTTGTTTTTATTTATTCAGTATTATTGTTTTATATCGTGGACATCCTGGGGTTGATTAGAAATGTATCCGAGATCCGGATCTGGACCGCGGACCGCCAGTTGAGTAGCCCTGAGCTAGGTGTACAAAGTTTAGTTAATCACATACTGAATATTTAAGTGTGTTTATATCTTAGTCATGCAATGCATATAACCCGTCCACTGACATTTCAGATAATGTACAGGACTTAATGTTTATGATTAATTAAAAGACAGGCTATATGTTCAAACATTGTGCAAACACATACTGTACATTCTGCCTCACTTTCGAACAAATACTACTATATGTCCAGTTTCAATCTAGAATATTTAGCTTAACATGAGTTGTCATAAACAAATAATCTCTCCTAATTATTGAATGATGATTGAATACCAAAAATCAAATACTTATATTTTGTAAGCACTGACATTCCAAACGCAATAAGGGCTTATGGCTTTAGGACGCTAGGCTTTGGTGTGAACATTATACCTGTGGTCGAAAAATGTAATGAATTTATTTAATCCATGTTGTTTTATTTGAAAATGTGTTTCAAATGTTCGATCATATTATTATTTATTTATTTATGTATTTTTTTTTCTTTGACCCTAGATGGATATTAGAGGGGAAGGAAGAAGTTTGTGGATGGAAGGAAAAATTATGTATTTATCTTACACTAAGTGAGCAATTGGAATTTACTGATGCAAAGCAGGTTGCAATGGTTATGTCTAAATAATGGAAGACTTTTCAAGTTTTTTATTTAAATACTTTATTACTGTGTGTAATGGCTCACCTCCTCTTAATGCCCCTTTGCCACTGGTGAGACAAGTCACGATTTTCGTCGCCGATGACTTAGTTTTGTCAAATTTGCAAGAATACGTGCGACGCTCACGATTTTGACCGTTACAAACAGATGACAAGTTATACTCAGCGAAGATGTCGCCGATGTCGGCGACGCAATCGCCGACCTTCTGCGACGTTATTGGCGAAGTGAGCGATGTTTCGCCGATGACCTCTGCGAGGCATGTCACATTTTCAAAAATATCTTGCAAAATCATGCGAGGATGAAAGAAAACTCACCGTATGTTCTGCGACGTCTTCGGCGATTCAAGCGATGGTTCGGCGTATTGAAACCTGGATGGGGGTAAACGTCTTAAAACCCCCAGAGTGCCAGGTCCGTATATATACGGACTAGGGTCTTGTCACGCCCAGTGCCAGGTCCGTATATATACAGACTCGCCGGAAAAAAATCGTAGCAGCGAAACGACTACACCTATGGCTTTCATATTTCTACCACATGTACCTTACCCTTCTGGCTTCTTGCCACCACCAACACAACCACCTCCCCCTACCCACTCGCTGACTATTGGTCGCCTCACAAAGAAAAAAAAGGAAAATATGTGGCGGCGAAACGACTGAACCAATCGGTTCCATATTTGTGTGACAAGTCCCCTACCCTTCTGTCGTCCCCGCACCACACCCCCACTTCCCTTCCACCACCCACTTCCAGCATATCCGTACGAAGAAAAGGAAAAAAAGGAAAATCCGTGGTGGCGAAACTACCTTACCAATCGGTTTCATATTTGTAACACGAGTCAATTACCCTTCTACTTTCCCCCCACCATCCCCCAAATATGAAAACTAATGGGGTTAACCATGAGGAAGAAAGGGGACCAGAAACACGACCCAAAAACAAAAATATATATATGTTGGCTCGCTACCGCTCACCAGGAAAATATTGAAACCTGGATGGGGTAAACGTCTTAAAACAGTAGGCTGAACGGGGCCGAACGGATTATAGGCAAAGAGAGAGGGAGAGAAAGAAAAAAAAAACGAGGAGGGAGAGAAAGAGAAAACAGCTAGGTGGGCTCAATTAGGCTAAGCCTAAACATTGAGCCCACCTCGCCGTTTTCTCTTTCTCTCCCTCCTCGTTTTTGTTTTCTTTCTCTCCCACCTCGCCGAAGGTGCTCTTTGGCATCGTCGATGTTCTCAGAACATCTGAAAGCATCGGCGAGCAGAGCATCGGTGAGCATCCATGCAGCGTTGTAAAGGTTTTTTATGCGAAACCCTCCGCGATGTCTCGCCGATGTCGCAGATGATCGCAGATACCCTCGCAGATCCTTCGGCGATGCTCGACAATGCTTGCGAGGGTAACCAATCCTCGTGAGTCCTCGTCCAAAATTTTGAACTGTCCGAACATTTGCGAAGGCCCTTGCGAGGCCTTGCGAGGCCTTGAGAGGCCTTGAGAGTCAAACGATTGTTCATGAGAGGTGTTGAGACATGTCACGAATGTGCCAATTTATTGGTGTCGGTGACGAAAATCGTGACTTGTCTCACCAGTGGGAAAGGGGCATAAGTTTTCCTCCTATAGGATTCCCTCCTAAATCTGAATAGAAACTGATGGCTAAGTGATATCATGTGAAACCTCAAATTGGTACATATCTATTTTTGCCGACTTTACACAAATGTTTTACAATATTATTTACAATTTAACCAACATACATAAACTTCGTTGGAGTAAAAAATCCCCCCCCCCCTCCCCCCTCCCCCTTGATATGTTTTTGTGAGGGTACGACCGGGCCGGGCCAGGATTCAATCCCGGGTCCCTACGCTCATGAGGCGAACACTTTCACCACTAGACCAAGAAAAGTACTCCACTTGGGATTGGGCCACAAATTATTACCTGCATCCAGTTCCGTTTAAGTTTTCTGCCACAACTGCTGGCATTACATCACTTTTACATCCAGGTAGCGAAGACTCCGAGCGAGCCACAAGCAAACGAGGTATAACTCTGAGGCTCTGAGACGACAAACACCAGTGACATCCCTTGCTTTCATCACTTGCCGGCTCAAGCACGGCAAGGAGGTAGCGCTTAAGCCTACCCTATCGCAACCATACCCCCTCAACGAACTGAGGTCACTGGGTGAACAGCATCCCTGAGAATTTCTTAGAACTATGGCCTTTGCAACTGTTGTAACAAACCAGTTGAGGCAAGCCAGTATACCATGGGGATTTACTTAAGGCGCTTTCCCACATTCACGACTCGACCCAATTTTTGTTTGCCAAATGCTTGTCGGCTGACTTTCGCGACGAATTGGTACAATTTTTTAATGATGATCGATATAATAAGAATGTAGCAGAGCACTCCGCAACATGTTTGGTGATAGTCAGCGATATCGTCGGAAACATATGCGATTGCTCGCCAATTTCGTTGGCAACAACATCGGACAACACTGAAATTTGAATTTCAGGCAGCTTTTACAGGACAACTTAATGCGATCATTGAATAATTTATCTGCAAATCGTTGCCGACATCGTTTGCTGACATGTCGGTGATGTCTTGGACAGTGAACGATGGTAATGTGAGACTTTATAATTTTTATCTGTCAGCCGACAGTTGTCTGGGACTACTGACAGCAAACCCTTCTCTGTATCCTCCTAGTATCTCCATCCTCAGTTCCAAGCTAAAGGTGGATGTTGAGTCTATGTACGCAACAATCTTGCTTTCTCTTGTGTTCCCAACTTAGATTCTTCTGAATTTTCAACTCTCTAGCTAAAGCTTTCTTGTCACTCTCAAACTAAATAAGTATGCACTGTTTATCTCTCCCTAATTCTACTGACTATCCAAAATACTTTGCTTATCTAACTTCTAAATTGGAACACATTTCATCAATTTCTATTTTCACAGAAATCTCCATCTTAGGAGATTTCAACGTTCACCACCACCAATGGCTATCCTCTGTTTCCACCGACCAACCTGGTGAACAAGCCTACATCTTTTCTATCTTAAACGACCTAGAGAGGTTTGTCCAGCAACCCATCCATATCCCGGATTGCTTCAGAGATCGGCCCAACATTCTTGACTTATTTCTAACCTCTAACACTTCTGCTTAGAATGTAAATCTTTTCTATCCTTCGGGCTCCTCCGAGCATAGACTAATATCTGTCACCTGTCCTATCTCTCCGGTACGGCCACCCGATCCTCCAAGCCGGCGGCGCTGCGCCTTGCGGCACTTTGGCGCTGCCGACTGGGAGGCTTTTCGGCAGTACTTCTTTGATTTCCCATGGAATTACTTTTACTTCATTGGCCGGGGACCCTCAGAGAGTGCTAAACGCATTACTGAGGTAATCCTTTTTGGCATGGAAGCATACATTCCATTTTCTTACTCTCAGTCTAATGCAAACATTTCTTGGTTTACTCACGCTTGTTCTACTGCTGTCCGCAACAAGGAGGAAGCATTCTTCTTATGTTTCTGCCCATATATGTTCTCCGACTTGCCAAACACTATTTCATCAATAATAAATGAACTGAGCTATCCAACTCTAGCTCTTCCCAAGCTTTCTGGCATCCAGCCAAAAATCTCTCCAACAATTTGTCTTCATCTTTCCCTCCCCTTTTCCACTCTGATGACACAACCATCACTTCTTCCTCTGACAAAGCTGAACTCTTTGCTCAAACGTTTGCTAGAAACTGCACCTTGGATGATTCCGGTGCTATTCCTCCCTCTCCACCCCCCTCTCTCTTACTTATGCCTAATATCATAATCTCTTCTAAAGATATACGTTCTACCCTCTCTGGGTTTAATACTAAGAAGGCATACGGTCCGGGGTCCGGACCCTCCCCGCAACAGGAAGGAAGTGAGAAGAGTGTTGGGGATGGCGGGATGTTACCGCATGTTTATGTGTAACTTTTCAGGTGTAGTAGCCCCTCTAACTGACCTATTAAAGAAAGATTAAACATTCAGATGGTCGAAGAAGTGCGAGGATGCCTACAATTTGTTGAAACTAACCATGTCTTCCACCCCCTTCTTGTTGGCTCCTAACTTAAATAAGCCATTTAAATTGGCAATAGATGCCAGCAATCTTGGTGCAGGCGCTATTTTGTTGCAGGAGGACGAGGAGGGTGCTGAGAGACCGGTCAGCTACTACAGCAAGAAGTTCAAGCAGTCTCCTTAACTATTCTGTCATAGAGAAAGAGCTCCTTGCATTAATTTTTGCTCAACAATTTTACAGTTCTTATGTTGGTCCTTCAGACAGAAACCTTACAGTCTATACAGATCATCACCCCTTAAAATATTTAAACAAGTTTCAGAATAAAAATCAGAGGTTAACTAGGTGGAGTCTTCTTCTGCAAGAATTTAACTTAAAAATTGTCCATATCAGGGGGAAGGATAATATTGTACCTGACTTGTTATCTAGAAGTGTGGAGTGATTGTAGCGACCCATGAAATTGTTATATGTTCCAGATTTGTTTTCACTTCCCCCAGGAGGAGGGTGTTACGAGTTCCTGCCCTCTTTTTTGTGTGGCTGCCTACCTACTTGGAGTTCTTCCCTTTGGTGTTAATATGAGAGCTGCTGGAGGATAGGGTAGTGCGGCATCTTAATGTTTTCACCTTATATAAATAGACATTTTGTGGTCCCTTATATGCATTGTGCCGGATCACAAGGGATGAGGCTTGATGGAAAATGAGTGTCAAGGTTATAGATTAAGTATCAGATATAATAAATACATGTAATTGTGAGGGTAAAGTGATATTTACTATTCTTTGTGTTATGCATACAATAAGTCTGTGTTCTCATCTCTTTATACCATAGCTTGATCTCAGATACTCATAGATCATGTTAAGCCTTGCTCTGATATAATTTATTTAGGGTAAGACCTCTTATAAAAATTAACTAGCCTTATGGAGATAATTCAGGACGATTCCCTGGACGTACGAAAATGGCGGGTAACTGCTGGTGAGGCTGCCAGATGTATTCTGTGTTTGTTTGATTTATTAAAATGTAACTTTCGTAAATTGTTAGGTATTAAAATGTTCCGACATTGACTTATTGGATGCGCCTGTACATGACTCATGGAATGGGATAGGTTTATTATGTTTATAGTACATTATCGAAACAAGATCAGATAATATATGTTGCAAGTCTGATCTGGTTTCAAATCTTGTTATGTTTTTGGTAGTTTATAGACATGCGATCGAGCAGGATATTGTATTGTGTCAGGTTCGATGTGGTTTTTGGCGAGCTTGGCAGTGATATGTTTGTCATCCATTAATATACGGGTAATGTAGAATTATAGATGAAATTGTTTGGGTCAATTAGCACAACTTAACCACTTCAGTGTGCAAGCGGCGTAATGGTACTTTTGCGTCTGCGAGGTTTGATGAAAGGGCGTGAGGACCAGTAACTCACATGACGAAAACAAATAAAAAACCATGAGGACCTGGTGTGTGTGGTAGCGTGTTGGTGTAATTCTGCATAACTACTACTCCTTCTATTTTATGTTTAATTTATTTTATTTGTGTATGTTAATGCTTTGTAAGTGTGTATTTTCTATTTAGAAAGTGAGGAAAGCCCAATTTATTAGCATTTGTATTATTAATTGTAATTCCGATACCTCAACAATCTAGGGGAGTTTGGGAATGCGGGGTTTTGGGTGGGGTAAAAATAGGGGTATTATGGGAATAACTCTACAAATGAAATAAATACAATTGAAAAAAAAAAAAAAAATTGAAATCCGAGCCAAGTTTTGGCAAAAGTTGGCTCGGATTTGGCCAATTTTCAGAGTCCAAAAAGGGCAAAATTGGAAAAACAAATTGGCTCGGATTTCACCCTTTTTCAGCTGAAGAAAACCCCAAAGTGTTGACCAAATTTGGCTGGTGTTAGTCGAATTTTCAGAGTCCAAAATCACAGTACCCTCATTTTGAAAGTTGGCTGGGGTTTTCTTGTTTTTCACTGTTGAAAAACTCAGTAAGAATGTGGTTAACATTAGCCTAACCTAACCTAACCTAACCTAGTATTATGGGTGGGGGCTGCCACCCCCACAACCCCGCTAAATCCATGAAATCCGAGCCAGGTTTTGTCATTAACTTAACCAAATAACCTAACCTAACCCAACCTAGTATTATGGGGTTAACATTAACCTAACCTAACCTAGCCTAGTATTATGGGTGGGGGCTGCCGCCCCCACACCCCCGCTAAATCCATCAAATCCGAGCCAAGTTTTGTCATTAACCTAACCAAATAACCTAACCTAACCTAACCTAGTATTATGGGGTTAACAATAGCCTAACCTAACCTAACCTAGTATTGTGGGTGGGGGCTGCCGCCCCCACACCCCCCTTAAATCCATGAAATCCGAGCCAAGTTTTGTCATTAACCTAACCAAATAACCTAACCTAACCTAATCTAGTATTATGGGGTTAACATTAGCCTCACCTAACCTAACCTAACCTAGTATTATGGGTTTTGCCCTTTTTGGACTCTGAAAATTGGCCAAAACTTGGCTCGGATTTCAACATTTTGGTTTTTTTCCAATTGTATTTAATAGGCTCCATGTTTAGAGTTATTCCCACAATACCCCTATTTTTACCCCACCCGAAACCCTGCATTCCCAAACTCTCCCCTAGATTGTTGATGTATCGGAATTACAATTATTAATACAAATGCTAATAAATAGGGCTTTCCTCACTTTCTAAATAGAAAATACACACTTACAAAGCATTAACATACGTGAGTGTGTGTGTGTGGGGGGGGGGGAGGGGGGGGGCTGAGGATATGTCCCTATATAATGGGCGAAATTTGCCTTTTTGACATGGAAAAGACCCTGTAATGCAAGCCTTAGGGGTCTATTTACGGTTATATATTGAAAAAAGAGAGCCATACTCGATAAATACCGCCTGAATTCCCATCTTCTGTTACACCTTCAATATTTCTACTAGCAGTACAATTAAAATCCTGTGACTGATATTTATATTCCTATCTGATGTACCAGTACGGCAATTTACCCTATCTAGACAATTATTCTTACTTATATTCTCAGGCTTTACTTTCAGCGAAACCCCGCGACAATCCTATCTATTGACCTAGCTAAATTTGCCACCCCTAGCCGAGAAAGATGAACCCAGTCCTGTGCGTACAACTGATTTTTACCATAGAAACGGGTCCAGTTATCAAGGAATGGTATTGCATTTGCATTGCAGTATTTTTCCAGCCGACAATTGATACCAATTGCCCTAGATGACCATTCCTTGCTGACCCCTCTCCGTGGCAAGATACTGTGTACTGCAGGTATGCCTCCCTTCCTCCTAACTTTATCTAACACCTCCCTGTACTGCCGAAGCAGTACTTCCGTCCTACCTTTACCAACACATTGCTCCCTGTACTGAGACAGATAATGGGGCAATCTCCAATATCTTTCATGATGTAATCAATTTCCTCTAACACCTTCCCAACCCCGGCACCAGGCAGACAGACACAAGAACACAAGAACACAAGAAAATGGGAGTCCGCAAAAAGCCGATCGGCCCACACAAGGCAGATCCCTGTCACACCCAACCCCAACTACAAGGCCCAATCACGGGCCCAACTCACCAACACCTGGAGTACCGCCCCCACCAAAATGGTCAGGGATCAACACAAGATTACGGGGGTCTGCTGAACGCCGATTGGCCCACACCTGGTAGATCCCCCTCACACCCAACCCAGCTCGTCCATATGCCTATCTAATTTTATGTTAAAGCTCCCTATCGTTCTTGATCCCACTATATCACTTGGTAGCCTATTCCACCTATCTACAACTCTGTTGCCAAACCAATATTTGCCTATATCTTTTCTGAAACGAAATTTATCTAATTTGAAACCATTTGTACGAGTTATTTCGCTATCACTGAGCTTTAGTACATTTTTCATGTCCCCTTTATTAATCCCACTACCCCACTTGAATACCTCTATCATATCCCCTCTAACTCTGCGTCTCTCTAACGAATGTAAGCCTAATTTCTTCAACCTTTCTTCATACGGAAAATTTCTAATATTATGGATAATTTTTGTCATTCTACGTTGTACTCTCTCCAATGAATCTATGTCCATTCTGTAATAAGGACACCAAAATTGAACAGCATAATCCATATGGGGTCTCACTAATGACAAGTGTATGGTTGTCATGTGAAGCTACAACAACCTTGATAATCCTTTCTTGCACAAGGATGTAGAATAAAAGTCCAGAGATAAGTTTATAGGTTCTTATTAGCCAAAGACATACAGAGCTGGGATGGCACTGCTATGCTGAGTGCCGACCGGATGTTACTGATGAAAACATGTGCAGCGGTGCCGGATATATTTGGTGCAACGCTGCCGATACTACAGAGTACGGTATATTATCATGGGATATTAAACAAAGATAGTATTGCCCTGAAAGTACATGTGTGTATGTTGCAATATGATTAAGGCATGTGTACATTCTGTATATATGTTGTGTGTGCACTTAACCTATATCATACCTCCCTCCCCCTTCAAGCCCGCAAGACGTTGTCGAGCTGACTCTTTTTCTAGGAGACTTTCAGACCTACGTGGAGCCATGGGGGAAGTGAAGGACTCTCTTTCTGGGTCCGTGCAAGACACAGGGATCTCAGGGTTATGGGGGAGGGGTTCAACACCAGGGGAATTCACTGGGCGGAGGAAGCGACGGTTCCGCCAATATATCTTACCACTGGGGAGACGAACCTCATAATCCCTGGACCTGCCGCAGCCCATGACGACCCCAACCTTGTCCCAGCGGTGAGAAGTCGGGTCTTGGACCCGCACTGTGGTGCCAACTCTCAACCTGGGAAGGGGGCGTGCATGCTGGTCATAGTTTCCTCTGCACCAGCGCAGTGTGGGCGGCTGCACGGCAGTCACAGTCCTCGGCCTTGGCTTGCCACTCTGCTGCAAAGGACTGGGGATGAGCAGGGACACAAGACCGTAGTGGGTGGCCATACAAGATTTGTGCCGGGGAGCGGCCTGTGAAGTTCGGGGTGTTGCAGAGCTCCAACAGTCCACGGTCAAAGTCCTCACAGTCGATGTTGCCAGGGGGAGCCGTCTTCAGTATGAGGTGTTTGACAGACTTGACGGCAGACTCGGCATGACCGTTGGATTGTGGGTAGTGTGGGGAAGAGACCAAGTGATTGACTCCCCAACGCTCCATGAAGTCCCGGAACTCACGGCTAGTAAACTGTGGGCCTCCATCTGTACGTAAGCGGAGGGGTACACCAACTCCCTGAAGTAGCGGCAAGATCCTGATGGTGTTTGAAGCAGTAGTATCTCCTTTGCAGGGTACGACAACGGGCCAGCCTGAGAGTCGGTCTGTTACGACGAGGAAGGATTTCCCCGCCACAGCGAAGAAGTCGGCTGAAACAGACTCGAAAGGCCTAGTTAGGTTGTCGTCGTTGATCATGGTTTCCTGCTGCTGACTAGGCTGTAAGACCTGACACGGCTCACAAGCTTGAACTGTGTTGGCGATGTCCGAGTTGATGCCAGGCCAAAAGACAGCCTGTCGCACCCTACGCTTAGTGGCCTCCACGCCTCTGTGACTATCATGCAGGCGAGCCAAGGTGCAGCGGCGGAGGGCTTCAGGAACCACAACCCTCGCTCCGTACAGGACGAGTTCACCATCTGCTGACAGGTAGTCTCGGAGTTTCGAAAATGGGAGTAGAGAGTTGTGCAGGTCATAGCGGTTGGTGGGGAAACCCGAAGTAACGCACTCACACAGGCGGATGAACACAGGATCCGCTCTGGCTGCGTCTCGGAGTTCCTGGAGAATCCTGTCTGCGTCCTGTGAAGGAGAGTTGACGTCGGCGGCGGCGGCGTTGACAGTCACGAGAGATCTGAGGTGAACCGTGGCGTCGGCACATGCAAACTCATCCTCTGGCGTCGGGTGGCTGACAGGGGCCCGTGACAATGCATCAGGGATGCAGAGCAACCTGCCAGCGCGCCAGACGGCTGTGAAGAGGTAAGGTGCGACTTTCTCCTTCAGACGTTGGAGGTGGGGATTTTCAACCGCATCAAGGGTGTAGTTGTTGAAGATGGGGATGAGGGGGCGATGGTCCATCATCAGGGTGAAGTGTTGCAGTCCGATGAGGTAGAACTTGCACTTGGACATGGCCCAGACCACGGCTAGCATCTCCAGCTCAATGGTGGCATAGCGGGACTCGGGGTCGCTTAGGAACCTCGAGCCACACTGAACTAAGCGGAGACGGTTGTTGCCATGATCCTGTAGGAGGGCGTATCCAATACCGTTGAGGCGGGATGCATCAGTTTTGTAGAATCACTGGTAGGGAAGGGTCGAATGGGGCCAGGACGGGTGGACTGAGCAGGGCAGCCTTGACCCGGCGGAAAGCCTCATCATGGTCAGTGGTCCACATAAACGACCTCTTCGGGCTCATCAGGGGGCGCAGGGGCTGAGCGGCAGTGGCGATGTCGGGGGTGAACTCCGCCAGCTGGTTCACCAAACCCATGAAGGAGCGAAGGTCGGTGATGTTGGCTGGTGTCGGAAAGTCCTTGATCGCTCCGACTTTGCCAGGGTCAGCCGAGATGCCCTCACCTGAGAGCGTGTACCCACAGAAGGTCACACTGGGTGCGGCGATCACGAACTTGTCCTTGTTGAGTGTGATCCCACTGTCGCGGCACCGTATGAGCACTTCATGGATACGCTGAATATGTGTGTTGAAGTCCTCGTCGTAGAGCAGCACGTCGTCGACAACCTTGGCACAATTTTGCACCCCTTGGAGGGCCCTATCACCGCGAAGGTAGAAGGCGTCACCTGTCGCAGCGAAACCCATTGGACCTCTACAGTGTTGGAAACGGCCATAAGAAGTGATAAAAGTTGTGAGATGCTGGTCCTCCTCCGCAAGTTCCATTTGCCAATATCCACTCAGGGCATCTGCCGTCGTGAAGAATTTCGCCTGCGGGGCCACACTGCGGATCGCTTCGAAAGGCGTCGGTGAGGGGTGGGCTGGGCGGGAAACTTGGCAGTTGAGCTTGATGAGGTCTACGGTGAGGCGAACTTCGGCGTTGGGCTTGGCGACGACGACGAGGGGGTGGCACCACTCTGAAGGTTCATCGCCGGCCGGTTTAATGATACCTTGTGCCACTAGCGAGTCCAGCTCCTGCTTAACTTTGTCCCTGAAAGCAAAGGGGATCTGCCGCGGGGTGTAGATGGCAAAAGGCACGGCATCGTCCTTGAGGTGGATCCGCATTGGGGGACCCTTCATAGGCTTTAGAGGAGCTGTCTGGAGATCCTCCTTGGAGACCAAAAACGTCCTTGAACTCTCGAAGAAAGAACTCCTTGGCTTGT
This sequence comes from Paralithodes platypus, assembly GCA_032716605.1. Taxonomy (NCBI): domain Eukaryota; kingdom Metazoa; phylum Arthropoda; class Malacostraca; order Decapoda; family Lithodidae; genus Paralithodes; species Paralithodes platypus. The sequence goes on along the minus strand of CM064525.1, from coordinate 45,548,647 downwards.
GCAGGTGATGTGGTGGCTGTGAAGGGTAGCTCCTTACACCTGTAGATATGTTTAACCTGTAGAATTGGCTTGGGGAATTCGGCTGAGATGATGGCCAATGCTTGACAGTGGCGTTTGGACAGAAGCGGCGTCTGAACACCCTCGCGGACTTGGATTGTGGCCGAACAGGAGCGTTTGCTGATGGTGAGTTGTGCATAAAACGTCCCCAAAGCAGGAGCCATTGCAGAGCCATCCGCGTTGAGCGTTGTTGTCGGAGGCGGAGGTCGTAGGCTGCTGAGAGGAATCCGAAGTATGTCGAGGTGTCGTCGGCCGATCACTGTGATGTCTGCACCTGTGTCAGGAAGCATGTGGAGTTTCCTAGTGGTGCCGCTGTAGGTGAGACTCACGGATGTCAGTGTGGGTGCCTGAACAGGTGATCCCACACGTTGGCAACTTGTGGTCTTCTTTGCTGCAGACTTGTTGTGGGAGGAAGCGTTGTTGTCCTGTGTGGCGGGCGTCTTGGAAGATCTGCAGCATTTGTCGTAGTGGCCCATATGGTTGCAGCGACGACACTGGGCAGTGGCTGCAGGGCAAGCAGGAGTCCTAGGCTTATGACCACGACGGCCACAGTTAGTGCAGGTGTAGTCTTCAGCCGGGCACTTGTTCTTGTCGTGCCGGCGAGCACAACGTTGGCAGGCGGCAGCCGACGCCAAGGACTGTTGCGATGTGTGAGAACTTGTCGCGTTGCTTAACCTGCTTGTTCTGCTTGTACGCTGACACTGCGTTAACCTGGGACGGTGGGGCACGTATGACTGACGTAGCGCTTCGAGTGGCTCATAGGAACGGCAAGTGTTGACGATGTCCTGTAATGAAGGGGTGGCGTCGAGGGAAAGCAGCTTCTGTACAAGTTCTTCATCATGTATGCCCATCAGAATTACCATCTTGAGTTGGGTCTCCTTGCAGGCTGAAGAGTTCCCTGGGCAGACGTCAATTTCTTCGGCGATGTGGCAGAGGCGGACGTAGTAGTTGTTGAATGACTCGCCCTGTTTTTGCTTGCAACTGAACAGGTCCCTGCGACGGAGAGGTTCATTGCGAGAATTCTTGATGTGCTCCTGAAGTGCATCGAGGACTGCATCAACGGTCTTGTCGGTGTCAGGGGGTATGCTTAAGGTGTGCTCCAAAAGTCGCTGTGTCTCCAGGGTTAAGCCCATCCGCATCTAGATCAGTTGTTTCTCCCTCGGTAATTTAGATAAGTCTATCATAATAGAGTAATCGTCCCACCGACGCCTCCATTCCCTGAAAACCTGGAAGGTGGCATCAGCACGAAGGGGCGGCGGGTTCTGGGTGATAGCCTTCTGTGGTGGAGGTGGAGCTGTAGGGGTGGAGGATGTTGTGGAATTGGGTGTTGTCCCCGTTGAGGTAGGTGTAGGTGCGGCGGCAGGTGGGGTAATTTGGGCCAGAGCCTGGACAAGGGCGGATAACTTGGCATCGTCCATCTGTCTCCTGTAGTCCTCCTCCGTGCGTCGTCTTGTTTCCTCCTCCTGTCGTCGGTTTTCCTCTTCCCATCTTCTGCGGTCCTCCTCCTGTTGTCTGCGGTCCTCCTCCTGTCTTCTGCTATAGTCGTCCCATTGTCTGCATTGCTCCATATACTGTATGAGCTGAAGGAGGTCTGCACTTGTGGTAGGTTGTAGACTTGCAGGGTGTGGTGACAGGGGTGGCATCCCCCTATAGTGTAGGGGAGGTAAAGTGGGGGGAGGTTGGGGAGGTGGAGTAAAATGAGGGGTGGTGAGAGGAGAGGTGGGAGTGGAATGAACTAACTGGTACCCCGTACCAGCAACTCCAACAGTATCTCCATCATTATCTCCACCAGTAGCTCCACCATTATCTCCCTCCCCAGTATGGTCGTGTGGGATATCTCTGGGCTCCCCATGAATCTGCTCATCTCCCTCCATAATTGGTTGATAGCTGACACACTGTAGTCTTGCAGGAACGATGAAAATGTGCAGTACAACTGGAACAGTTTATTTAATAGTGAGAGAAATTATCTGTGCTAGAGTGAGTGAGTGAGTGAGTGAGTGCGGTAGGCTTGGCACCACCGTGCTGACTTGGCAGCGATGTGCGTGTGTCCGTGCGTGCATGTACCGGCACAGCTGGAGGGTGTGAGGGGTGGTAGCTTAGCTGCAGAGTTCAGTGTGGCTGGAGCCGTCAGAGAGGGAGGGTATGCTGCTCCTAGCTCTTGTCCAGCTCTGTTTCGGCGGCTATAACCCTCACAGCTAGGTGGGAATGGGCACAAATGACATGGGACACACAATAAAGGCACTGCACTTCACTCTTAAGTACTTCACTGCACTATAAAGCACTGCACAATAATATATCCAGGGCTGGAGAGGCGAGGTCTTGCAAGATAGCTGGCTGATAATCCGGTCTTGGCTCGTATGTCCTGGCTGTATTAACACACTGCGCCATGTATGGTTGTCATGTGAAGCTACAACAACCTTGATAATCCTTTCTTGCACAAGGATGTAGAATAAAAGTCCAGAGATAAGTTTATAGGTTCTTATTAGCCAAAGATATACAGAGCTGGGGTGGCACTGCTATGCTGAGTGCCGACCGGATGTTACTGATGAAAACATGTGCAGCGGTGCCGGATATATTTGGTGCAACGCTGCCGATACTACAGAGTACGGTATATTATCATGGGATATTAAACAATGATATAGTATTGCTGTGAAAGTACATGTGTGTATGTTGCAATATGATTAAGGCATGTGTACATTCTGTATATATGTTGTGTGTGCACTTAACCTATATCAACAACAAGTAAAGTTTTAAGATAACATCAGCAGTTCTGTTACTCACACTCCTAGATATGAACCCGAGAATCCTGTTTGCCTTGTTACGAACGCTTATACATTGTTTTCTAGGCTTCAAATCATTGCTAACAAACACACCTAGATCTTTCTCACAGTCTGAGTTTTCTAATTCCATATTAGCTAGTTTATATTTAACATTTAACATAAGAACATAAGAACATAAAAATGGGAGTCTGCAGAAAGCCGATTGGCCTAAGCAAGGCAGATCCCTGTCCCACACAACCCCAATTACAAAGCCCAATTATAGGCTCAACACTCTAATACCCTAAGGATCATCTTACCAAAACGGTTAGAGAGTAACGCAGGATTACAGGGGTCTGCAGAGCGCTGATTGGCCCAACCCGGCTGATCCCCTTCACACCCAACCCTTCTCGTCCATATGCTTATCCAATTTTATCTTAAAGCTCCCTACCGTTTTTAATCCCACTATAGCACTTGGTAGTCCATTCCACCCATCTACAACTCTGTTACCAAACCAATATTTGCCTATATCTTTTCTGAAACGAAATTTATCTAATTTGAAACCATTGGTAGAGTTGTTTCGCTATCACTGAGCTTTAGTACATTTTGTCATGTCCCCTTTGTTAATCCCACTAACCCACTTGAACACCTCTATCATATCCCCTCTAACTCTGCGTCTCTCTAACGAATGTAAACCTAATTTCTTCAACCTTTCTTCATACAGAAGATTTCTAATATTATGGATCATTTTTGTCATTCTACGCTGTACTCTTTCCAATGAATCTATGTCCATTCTGTAATAAGGACACCAAAATTGGACAGCATAATCCATATGGGGTCTCACTAATGATAAGTAAAGTTTTAAGATAACATCAGCAGTTCTGTTACTCACACTCCTAGAGATGAACCCGAGAATCCTGTTTGCCTTATTACGAACGCTTATACACTGTTTTCTAGGCTTCAAATCATTGCTAACAAACACACCTAGATCTTTCTCGCAGTCTGAATTTTCTAATTCTAAATTAGCTAGTTTATATTTAACATTTGTTTGCATCTTCCCTATCTTTAATACCTTACATTTGTCAATGTTAAACTTCAGCTGCCAATTTACTGACCATTCATGTAAGGTATCTAGATCCCTTTGGAGGCACTCTATATCGCTATCTGAATCAATTGATCTCCCCATTTTAGTATCGTCTGCGAATTTACTTATCCTACTAGTTATACCTAAATCTAGGTAATTTATGTATATAAGAAACAACAGGGGACCTAATACCGATCCCTGGGGGACACCACTTTTGACTGCTCCCCACTCTGACTTGGTACCATTTATGCTGACTCTCTGTTTCCTACCAATTAGCCATGACCTAATCCATCCCAACAACGACCCTCCTATTCCATGTGCCTCAACCTTTCTCATCAATCTCTCATGAGGGACTCTGTCAAAAGCTTTACTGAAATCTAAATATATAATATCATATGACTTGTCACTATCTACTGCTTCATATACCTCTGAGAAAAAACTAAGCAAATTAGTAAGGCAAGAACGTCCCTGAGTGAATCCATGCTGAGAAGAATTTATTAAGTTAAATTTTACTAAGTGGCTTCTAATTTTCCTAGCAATAATAGACTCTAGCAACTTTCCTATGATTGATGTTTTTTTTTTTTTTTTTTTTAAGAGACAATGAACGGAGGAAGGAAAATCACAGATAAAACAAAAAGGTCCATGTGCCTAAAGGCATCCTCCATTCATAAAATGTTTGTAACAACTGGATTTAAACATTTGTAGATTGTAAGTTTGTGAAAAGCAATTCGAGGGAAGTGAATTCCAAAGAGTAGTAGCTCTGGGGATAAATGAATTCTGATATGCAGAAGTTCTGCATTGTGGAGGAGAAAGTGTAAATTCATGGGCGCTCTCAGCTGCCCTAGTTCTACGGGGAAAGATGTGGAGAGGCGGCACAATTGAAGCAAGTTCCTCGGAACAATTGCTGTGAAAATATCTGTAGAATAATGCAAGGGATGCAACGTTTCTTCGTATGGATAATGTAGGAAGGTCCTGTGTGATTGCAGGGTTATTGATTAATCTAATAGCTTTATTTTGAATTTTGTCCAACTGCCTCAATGCAACCACTCCACTTCCACCCCACAGAGGTGAACAGTAATCCATCTGAGAACGCACATGACTTTTATATATTACGGCCAACTGCTCGTCAGTGAAGAATTCTCGAACTCTGTACAGGAGTCCCAGTTTTTTAGAGGCATTCTTAGCAATGCTTCTAACATAATGTGTCCAGCTCAAGTTAGTAGTTAATGTTACACCGAGAATGTCAATACTAGGGGAAGTGGGAATATTTACATCATTAAAAAATATAAGGGAGTCAGTGAGATTCTGTCGGTTAGAAAATTGAATGTACTTGGTTTTCTGTGCATTAAAGGAAACTAGATTCTTTTGTCCCCATCCATTAATTCTAGAAAGGTCCTGGTTCAGAGAAATTGCATTGTTTATTTTTGAATTTGTAAGATCGGGTTGGGTGAAAGAATTGGTAAATGTGAAGGAACTGTGGAGTGTGAGACTAATGGGACGGTAATTGGATGCTATCGATTTATCACCTTTTTTGAAGATCGGAACTACATTTGCAAGCTTCCAAGCTTCTGGAACTAAACCTGTTTCTAATGACTTGTTAAATAAAAATGCTAATGGACTACTTAACTCATCTCTGCATTCTTTTAATACTCTAGCATTTACCTCGTCAGGACCAGGCGATTTTTGAGGTTTCAGTCTGTCAATTTCCTTAAGCACATCATTTCTACTTATATATACTAACTGTACTTAACATATTTTCTATACTATCACTATATACCATATTGACTTCTGGAATCTGTGCCAAATTTTCATTAGTGAAAACGGAAAGAAACTGACTATTTAATGTACTGTACATTTCTAAATAATTTTCTGTTATTTCTCTTATTGAAGTTTTTACTTTTACTATTACATCTCTAACTTTAGATTTATATAGTTGGTAAAAAGTTTTAGGGTTATTTTTTGAGTCACTGACTATCCTTATTTCATAATTTCTTTTTGCTTTCCTGATTTCCTTTTTGACCTGTCTTGGTAGAGTCTGATAGTATATATGTAAATGATTTTCGCCTTTCTTTATGTTTCTATATATTCCTTTCTTTTTTCCTATAAGATCTATTAGCTTATTAGTCATCCATTTTTGTTGGTTCTGCGTCGATCTAAATCTTCTTTTAGGGATATATTTGTTTTGAGCATTGTGGAGTGAAGCAATAAACTGGTTATATGTAGGTGGCAAGTTTAACTCTGGCATATCCTGACTTAATTGCTTAACAATAGGGTCCACCCTTAAGTCTCTTCTTAGCCCACCATAATCGGCTTTTCTGAAATCTGGGATAAGTGTCGTATTCTCTTTAGCATTCCCTGTCCATTGTATATTAAAATAAATAGATTTATGATCGCTATTTCCTAGGTGGTCACCAATCTCTACATTATTTATCATATGTTCATTGTTACTGAAAACTAAATCAAGAATATTAATACCTCTAGTCGGCGTATCTATGAATTGAAATAAAAAAACTATCTTGTACTACCTCAATAAACTCTACTGAATCGGAGTCGCCTATTTGGTGCTGCCAATCATTGTTCGGAAAATTAAAATCCCCCATAATGCACACATTGCTAAACCTTGATGCTATTTTAATTTCCTCCCATAACGATGTTTCGCCATTTCTACTCATATTAGGCGGTCTATATATAACTCAAATAACTTTGGTCTCACTACCTTCGTTAACCTCTACCCAAACACTTTCATTATCATTATTTAGTCTAATACCTGATTTAATACAGCTTTTTAATGTACTCCTACCCTCCTGGCCCGGGCAGGCTCTCCTAATGACGGAGCTCGTATCCGGGCGATCTGGTCGAATATCAACAATAGTAAACTAAGGCTAATCTCGCTTAATATATTACCTACATTAATCAAAACATATATAGAAATGAGCGCCTTACCTTCCTGCGTAGAATGGCGATGAGTAGAGCTCTCTAGCTCAACTGGTTCCGGAGTGATGGTGATGGAAGTGGAGGTAACTTTTGCCGCGTATTTACCTCGGCGCGTCCGAACACTCAACCGCGGCCCCAGCTACGACGCCCAGTTGCACTCGTCGCTCCACCCGCAATTATGCCGGGAAGCGATTTGATAGTGTTTTATTGGTTATTCTGTCATTTATTATAGTTATTATGTTATTTTCACTCAATAAAGTTATTTATATGAACTTATTTGTGTCTCTGTCACTTATTACTTCGTTTTATTATTATTATTATGATTATTAGTGTCACTTTCACTGGACTTTGATAATTGGTAGTGTTATTTCCCCTTTTATGTATTGTTAGGTAAGCTAATAATATATATAGTGTCACTGTCACTTTTTTCATATTGTTATGAAGGCACTTATTATTACTTGTGTGTGTCTCTTTCACTTATACTTAGTTTTATCATTATTATACTGTCACTTTGACTGGCCTAGGCTTATTGAGTGTCATTTTCACTTATTTATTGTTAGAAATATATATTTTAATGTAACTTTCACTTGTTCATATTGTTATGAAGGCACTTATTAATACTTGTGTGTGTCTCTTTCACTTATACTTAGTTTTATTATTATTATACTGTCACTTTGACTGGCCTAGGCTTATTGAGTGTCATTTTCACTTATTTATTGTTAGAAATATATATTTTAGTGTCACTTTCACTTGTTCATATTGTTATTGAAGGCACTTATTATTACTTATGTGTCTTTTTCACTTATACTTAGTTATATTATTATTCTTAGCCTACATTTGAGTGTCACTTTCACTGTTGTCACTTCCACTTCAAAAGTTTGTTAGAGTGTGGAAGTCGTTGAAGCAGGTGCCAGCACACAGTCCAACTTGACACTCGAGGCATTCCCAAGTGGTTTTTGTTGGTTTGTGGGGTCTGCGAGTTGTGTGGCTGCACACATGGCACCTCTTCTGACTCCTAGCGTTACTACCTGGTGCTTTGAAAGGAAGAGCATTGAGCTGGTGCTTCCTGAAGAATTCAGCATACCCCGTTCTGTCAAGCTGGCCTGGTCCTTGTATTGGCCTGCCTGGTGTACCCGCATGTTAAGCCAGGAGCTCAAGTAGCACCTGCTTGTGGAACTTCCACAGGGACTTGTACTTCTTGGCTCCTGGAGTCCTCAGACGGTAGATGTTGTAGGCATTGAGGACCGACATATCTACCGTATGCAGGATAAACTTCTTGTACCACCTGCAAGATGTTCGCAGGCAGTCGATGAAACCCATCTGCATGTCGGACTTGTCGACGAGGCGCATATTGATGTTATAATCCAGGACAGCAGCTGGTTTTTGGACGGGGTTCTTGGTTGTTCGGTCAACCTTCCCAGTGGCAACCATCTGGGCCTTGTGGCATGTGGTGAGGAGGTTGACCTTGCACTGGTCATGCCAGTGGATGGAGAGGATGGGGCCACTCTTCTTGTGGAAGATGTCCGCCTTCTTCGTCTTGGATGGGTAGCCTGGCATGCCCTTCCTTTTGCCCTTGACTGTGCCGACAGTTTCCGGTCTTGCGGTCATGGAGGTACTTGGTCAGGAGAGGCGACGTGTAATAATTATCTGTGTAGAGGATGTGGTTTTTATTGAAGTGCCTCTCCATCATCTTCTTCACTACAGCGCCACCAAAACCAATGAGAGGGTCAGTCACAACTTCTCCAGCCTTGCCGCTGTAGACTATAAAGTCCTCGACATACCCCGTCATGCAGTCGCAGAGGAAGAAGAGCTTGATGCCGAAGCGGTGTCTCTTGGACGGGATATACTGTCGGAAGTGCAGCCTACCACGGAACAGGACCAGAGACTCGTCGAGGCACATCTTCTGGAAAGGAATCAGGTATGTGGTGAACCGATGACGTATCATGTCATACAGCTTCCTGATCTTCCATAACGAGTCGGGAAGGTGGACTGCCATGTTGTTTGTCAGGTGGAGATAAGAGAGGATGTCGAAGTACCTGTCCCTGGACATGTATTTGCCAAATGATGGAGTCGTTATGATGTCGCCAGTGATCCAGTAGTCAGCCAGAATGTGCTTCCTTATATGTGTCATCAGCATTGTGAGTGCCAAGAACACATATAGTTCTGCCACAGTGAGAGCTCTCCATGCCACCATCTTGGCACTGGTCTTCCTCCCAAGAAAGTTGGCACAGATAGCATGGTGGTGATTTGTCTCTTTGCCGAGGTATTCCATGACTTCATTGTCATAGAAGCCACAGAAAAGTTCACTGGGGGTAGCATCTGGGCCACAGGGATAGGCTGGTGACACCCCAGAACCCATCTGTACCTCGTCAAAGGCAGGACAATCTGGCACAAAATCAGCTCCATCTGTCCACACAAACAGGTCGGATGCTGATGCTCGAGGTTGTGCTGCAGCAGGCACACGCCCTGGACGCCCTGGCACACGCCCTTGGCTACACGGACGCCCAGGCGGACGCCCTGCACGCCCACGCCCAGGCCCAGGCCCAGGGGCAGCGGCGTCGGCAGGCTGACCACGTCCACGACCTCGCCCTCTCGCTCGTTTTGTCGGCACTTCCTCTTCCTCTTCGTCTTCCTGTTCCTCTTCCTCTTCCTCCTCAGGCGACGTCAGGTCATCTGGGGCAATGTTGGGGTCGTCAGCATCCTCTTCAGGAGACAATTCTGGTGAAGAAGTGACCGGGCGTCGGCGGTGTGGGGCGCGGGAGGCTGCGGGAGCTTCAAGAATGGGAGCCGAGGCCTCGGGAGTTGGGATCCTTTTGCGGCGAGCCGAGGGCTTTTCAGCAGCAAATAATGCTCTGCGGTGTGTTGAGGCCTGTGGCACATCACCAATACCAATTGAAGAGGCCCTTTGGTCATCCTGAACGAGAGATAAAGGCGAGGGCTGTGGGTGACCCACGCGGCGTCCCGTGTCAAGGCGTCGGGACAATGGAATGCGGGTGGTTGCTAGGCCAGGGTCGGCGTCATTATCGCTATCTTCAGCTTCCCTATGCTTTTCTGCGGCTGCCCTGCGTGCTTTCTTAGCTGCACTTTTGACCAATGATTGTTTGTAGAAATATTTGCCCACTTTCAAGGGCGTACGGGCAGGCAAAGGGGAAGGTCCTGAGCTAGGGCTAGGGCTAGGCCTAGGCTGACCTCGCAAAGATGGCGAGGGGGTAGGCCTAGGTTCTAGCACACTGGGAAGCTCAATGGCACCTTCCTGAAACACTTCCACATCAGGATCATCACTACTGTCTCCCCCCTCAAATATATCGACATATCGTCGTCTCCAAAGCCCACGAAATCGTCTTCTTCACTTTCACTTATTAATTGTACCTTGTCCACCAAGCTTTCGCCACTGCTCTCTTCATCACTATCAAAAAGTTGTCGCTGTATAGCGCTATCACTCAACAAACGCTTAACTTTCTTTTGTTGAGCTCTCTTCTCGGTTGTAACAGGCGTTGAAGTTGCGAGCGGGGTAGCACTGGGGCCCGCGGGAGGTTGCAGCGAATCGGACACGTCGGAATTTTTTTTTTCAGTATTACTCGCTATGGCGGCCAGGTACGAACTGATAACACTAGTAGTTGAGGCTTGGTGGCGCTGCGGTCGCTTCTACCATGCAAAAATTGGCCGCGCGAATTTTGAAGCACGCTTTCAAGCACAAGGATTTTAAAATGACACCCGGGTTCCGGCCCTTTTTTTTTGTGTCATTTTAAAATGACACCCGGGCTGGAAGGGTTAATGTACTCCTGACAAACACTGCTATACCCCCGCCCCTCCTACTTGTTCGGTCATATTTAAACAAACTATATCCTGGAATAACAAATTCTGCCAAAAAATGCCTAGATTCTGTATTAATCCACGTTTCAGTTAGCGCTATTATGTCTATATTTTCTGTGCTAACGAGTGCTCTAAGTTCGTTCATTTTGTTACATAAACTCCTACATTTGTATAATATACCCTCAACCTATTACTTTTATTTGCAACTAATTTTCTATTGTGTTTAGCTAACTTATTATTTCCTGTTGAACTACTAGCTCTAGACGGAAATTCTACTCTATCAGTATTCTCATCTTTACTATCAGTTACATGTGTAGTGTTATCGATACTACTATTACACATCACTATATCCGCACTATCTTGACTGATTATTTCTATTTTACTCACTGGTTTGTCACATGAAGTAACTGCTCCATATGGAGACAGTATTTTACTTACACACCCAGGTTTTTTTAACGAAACCCCGCAACAATATTGTCGAGAGCTGGCCAAGGTCGAAACTCCTAGTCTAGAGAGATGTACTCCATCCTGGGCATACAGTTCATCCTTACCATAAAAGAGGGACCAGTTATCGAGGAATGGAATAGTATTTGCCTTGCAATACTTCTCCAGCCGGCTATTTACACCAATAGCCCTGGAGTACCATTCCTTCCTTACCCCTCTTCTTGGCAGGATACTGTTTACCACAGGAACTCCACCCTTTTCCTTGATCTTCTCCAACATTTCCTGATACTTGGAGAGCAACTCCTCAGTCCTGCATCTCCATATATCGTTGCTCCCTGCATTGAGGAAAATTATGGGGTCCTCCCCACTCACTTCCAGGACAGCATCTATCTTCTCAGCCACCCTTCCGACTCCGGCACCAGGCACGCAGACAACTTTACCAACCTCAGTATTTGTTGCCCTGCCAAGGTATCTAACCAATGAATCACCGACAATGAAAACAGACTTAACTTTTTCCTTTTGTCGGCATGTAGCAGCAGTTGTAGCAGCAGCAGCAGACTTCCTCCACTCCCCTCTCACTGCCTCACTGTAAGACGGGTCATCTCTTCCCCCCACGCCGTCATCACTTTCATCACACTCGTCCTCCAGGATGCTGTACTTGTTGTTTACAGGTACACACTGCTTCTTCAAGGTATACTTCGTTCCACTTGAAGCTACCACTTTCCAGGAAAAATCCGATTTTCCTACACCAGTGGCATTTTTCGTTTCCTCTAATGCATCTTCAATGCTAGGTTCTCGTCCTTGAGAGATTGGACCTCGAGCTCAACATTCTCCAGCCTTTCTTGCAAAGCAAGACAAAGCTGGAGAACATGGGAAGAGGTGACAATCTCATCAACACAAGCCATCACTAAGAATGTTCACCTCACTAGGGGATAAACAGGTATGTCACGAGCGGTCACTGGGGCGTCCTCACTGGTCAAAGGTCAGGAGCCATGTATGCATCTTCCCTATCTTTAATACCTTGCATTTGTCAATGTTAAACTTCATCTGCCAATTTACTGACCATTCGTGTAATGTATCTAGATCCCTTTGCAGACACTCTATATCTCTATCTGAATCAATTTTTCTCCCCATTTGGTATCGTCTGCAAATTTACTTATCCTACTAGTTATACCTAAATCAAGGTCATTTATGTATATAATAAACAACAGAGGACCTAATACAGATCCCTGGGGGACACCCTTTTGACTGCTCCCCATTCTGACTTGGTACCATTTATGCTGACTCTCTGCTTCCTACCAATTAGCCATGACCTAATCCATCCTAACAATGCCCCACCTATTCCATGTGCCTCAACCTTTCTCATCAATCTCTCATGAGGGACTCTGTCGAAAGCTTTACTGAAATCTAAATATATAATATCATATGACTTGTCACTATCTACTGCTTCATATACCTCTGAGAAAAAACTAAGCAAATTAGTAAGGCAAGACCGTCCCTGAGTGAATCCATGCTGAGAAGAATTGATTAAGTTAAATGTTTCTAAGTGGTTTCTCATTTTCCTAGCAATAATTGACTCTAGTAGCTTTCCTATGATTAAAGTGAGACTAATGGGACGGTAATTGGATGCTATTGATTTATCACCTTTTTGGAAGATCGGAACTACATTTGCAAGCTTCCAAGCCTCTGGAACTATACCTGTTTCTAATGACTTGTTAAATAGAAATGTTAATGGGTAACTTAACTCATCTCTGCATTCTTTTAATACTCTAGCATATACCTCATCACGACCAGGCGATTTATGAGGTTTCAGTCTGTCAATTTCCTTAAGCACATCATTTCTACTTTATAGTAACCGTACTTAACCTATTTTCTATAACTATCGCTGTATACCTTACGGACTTCTGGAAACTGTGCCAAATTTTCATTAGTGAAAACGGAAAGAAATTGACTATTTAATGTACTGCACATTTGTAAATCATTTTCTGTCATTTCTCCTATCGAAGTTTTAAGGGGACCAATTACATCTCTAACCTTGGATTTATATAGTTGGTAAAAAGCTTTAGGATTATTTTTTGAGTCATTGGCAACAAGCTTCCTAATATCAGTACAGGTGGACCTAGCTAAGTATCTGACCATGGAGTCCCCAACAATTGAGAAGGACTTGCCTCTCCTTGTCGATGACTTGGTAGCAGCTGCGGCATCGGCAGGAACTCCTGGGGCAGCAGTTGAAGGTACTCCTGGGGGGGCAGCAGTCACAGCATTCCCTGTGTTTGGAGGCAACTTACTTACCTTTCTCCTGGTTTCCTCGCCGAAGGAAGCACTAGCAGCCGCACCATCATATTCGTCATCCAAGGTGATGAACTTGTTGCTGAGGGCAACTGGCCGCCGTAGAAATTTGCAGGTTGTTGCACTTGTTGGAACAACTGTCCAGGGAGCATCACGATCCCTAACAGCAGTTGCACTATCCTCACTTTTCTTGTCAGCAAAAGTCAGCTTTAAGGCCAAATTCCTCGTCTTTGAGAGACTGCACCTCTCTCTCCACATTATCCAGCCTTTCTTGCAAAGCAAGACAAAGCTGGAGAATATGAGAGGAGGTAGCAATCTCGTCAACACCAGCCATTTTAAGAAAGCGTTAACACTATCACCACACTATGGACAAAGATAATTCACTGGGAGTCACTAGAGACAGGTCCTCACTCAGCAAAGGTCAGGCAGGTACTGCAAAGGTCAGGCAGGTACTTCTGTCAAGCCTATCACGATCCTCATTTTTGTTTTCCTATATCCCAACTACTCCCTCTCGGGCATAGGATGAGAGCCTGTACATCCAACCGCTCAACACGGTGAAGCCCATGAGGTCTTGTTCCAGTCTAGGGAGTGAGACATGTGAAGCACTTAGAGCTCCTCTCGCGTCTTGAAGCAGCCCCATCTCTGGAGCCGCTTCACCTGCGTGCTTCACTGTCTCACTACCCAGACTTGGACCCTCACTCTCAAAACGCCACCTGTTGAGCAATTAACTCACTAGGCATTGCCCCCCTGTAGCATATTTTGAATATGGGAATATTCATACGGTGCTATTTAATCAGGGAACAATGAGGGTATATTTGTGGTGTTTCGGTGGGCTTTGTGGTAATGCACTGATACAGCAAAAATTCATCCCAGTAATATAATCCCATTGATTCATCGAGATTCGTACCCGGGGCCATTGGATTACCAGTCCAGTGACAAGACCACTCCACCACACCTCCCCTTAAATGCTAGTGTTAAATTACCCATTTTCCATTCCTTTGGAACGCTCCCTTACATTAGCAATTTATTGAAACTATTTGATAATATAAGGGCTTTGCTATTTTACACT